>CM039667.1:19097394-19697394 GCA_022405105.1 Aristolochia contorta
ATGAAAAGAAGGCTAAAGATGATGTAGCAGAGTTACTTGTAAAGGTTATTCTGCTCCCCTTTTATCTCGTTGTTTCATCTAGTCATTGGTTGAGAACCTTGTCTTCTATTGTGTATTTCTCAAATTGGAATATAGTGAAACCTATTCTTTTTTATCCTATGTGCAGTTTGGCAAGTTTAAAGAACAAATGTAGAAGGTTCCTCTTTAAGTTGAACTTGTCGTTGAAGGACCTTTTCCTTGATTTTAGTGATTTGATTCTATTTTTTTCTTGAAGCAAGTTTTTATTTATGCCTTTCCAAAGCTCTTTTGCTTCTCCAACTGGTCTAAAGCTTGGAATGCGGAGAGTAAGTTTATTGATGAACTAGGACACTTTTTGTGTCTCTGCTGCAAAAGCTACTCATTTAGGTTTTCTAGTGCTTGACCTGAGCTGTGATTCAAATCAGCTAGCTCCATTTTTTGTGAAGCTGTTTGGTTTTCTTTCTATTGTTAGTGCACTATATCCCGACCAAGTTCAAGGAATGGTGTGCTTAAATTCGTGATCCTGTTTCCGGAAATTGATGTCGTTGCTTTTGGATACTGTTTGAACTTTCAGTTTTGTGGACTGGAATTTGTTTTCAGTACTCATTATATGCTTATACTTCCTGTGCTATCTTTGGAACTAACCCATCCTTAAGAACTTTTGACACTAAAGGTCATAGAGAGACAGATTGAACTGACTGATTGACTATGATTAATGCGTTGTATATCCATAGCTTTACTAAGTATGGACTGTTTGGTTATACTATGAACATTGTACTGGTGCTATTCTGTTTTTAGAATCTCTACTGAACTAAAAGTCAGACTTCTGAAGTTGAAAGGTGCATGATGGTAACTACTGTGGGTTTTAGATGTCTCTTTAACTACATAACAACCTAAGGATCCTGTGGAGCTATGGCAGAACTATTCTGATTTTCAAGGATAACTTTTAAGCAAGCATAAATGGATGCAACCTTCTCATGGAAAATTGATTTTGGCATGTGCAGAAGTTCTATGTCAGTTAGTGGTGGCTCAAAAAGTTCTTTATATGCCCTCTTGATGCAGATTTTCCAATTGTTTTCTATTGTTCTGTGGCATCCATATTTAATGATAATGTCCTAATTAAGTGCACCTGGTATTGAAGATTTTACTTCACATGTACATGTTTTTTTATTGTTTTGTTATAGGCAATGAAACTGAAAAAAATATTGGTTTGTAGAAAATACAGCTGAAGGTAGTGGTTTTGCACATCTATAAATGAGTACCTAATTGGCAGCATCCAGTGGCTAATGTCTTAATGGAAACAATAATGTTTTGAAAGTTTTTACGAAAACCCGGGGAGAGGGAGTGGGAGAGTGAAGGGGAGGGGGGAAGGGAAAGCGAAGTAACTATTCACTTAATTGTACCAGAATTGAACAATTTACAGTGAGCATAGCTGAAAGCCACAGGTATCCACCTCCCAAAACATTGAAATAATTTCCTCTAGTCTCAGTATGCTGCACTTGGAGATGCATGTGGTCTTTAATATTATTAGAAAACCTGTACACAACTCACCATAAAATAACGAAAAGGATCTATAGAAAGATCTGTTAAGAACCTCAAAATTGGGGCTGCTGAAGGGTTCAAACTTTGCTGACCCTGCTTCTGATGAATATGAATTTTCTATATTTATCTTAGTGGAGTTACTTGACTGTCACTTAAAAAAGATTTATTTATTTATTTATTTATTTATTTTGCAGCGGTAAGAGCTGAAACCCTGCTTCTGATGAATAGATTTTTATCAATTTACTTAAACAGCTATATAAGATGTTTGAATAATTGTATTGGCTTAAAGAGCTTGTGCTTGGTAGTGAACTAATTATTTGAAAATTAAATTTATTGACACATAGTTGATGTGTATTTTGACTACAAGAGTCTGACAGTTCAGCTTCAAATTTTGACATTTTTTCATCCTTGGTACATATTTGTTATTGTTTGGTAAATTGTGAAAAGGACTATCTCTTTTCTGGTTATTTTGACTCAAAGCATACTGATGTTAATCATAGAAAGTGACTCCTAGTAGTGAATTTATGTCAGGCTTCTAGTTTCTTCTGGTGGTGTTTTTAACCAAAGCATTCTAAAAATAATTTTGTAATTTTGCCAATAAGAACCTATCCGATTTGCCACCATAGTCTGTCATAAAATGGTAGCAACTACTGTAGCTTTTGATCACTTGGATGCAGAGAAGACTCAGGATGATATCAATAACATAAGTTTTGTCAAAAGAAGGATTGAGTTATCAAATAAACTAAAAGATTTTGCATAAAAAAATTTTGATAATGATGAGGATTTTTTTAGTGGTTCCTTTTACACATAATAACAACATCCAAATGCCTAATAACGGCTGTTAGTTTCATTTGGTTGTCTTTTTTGTTCCTCCTCGTTTGAGCATTTCATATTCCTCATTTTGCTTTATCTGTTAAACTCTTCTCAGTTCTCTTCTAATACTCATTTGTCCTTTTTCCATGTGATTATCGCCATGTTTGCTATTTTTGTGCTTTCAATGAACTCAGTTTCCTTGTTGTTTTCTGGTAGAATTTTGTCATTTTTCTGTTCAATGGTTTGTACTGGTTTCTTTTTTTCTGATTATATCTATTAATTTGGACCTTAAACGAGTGGGGTGGATGTTAGATTATTGGTGTACCTAACTCAAAATGGCAATTTTCAGGAGAAGCACAAAGAAAAAAAACATAAAAAGGAGAAGAAGGATAAAGACAAGAAAGACAAAAAGGACAAAGAGAGGAGCAAGGATAAACACAAGGATAAGAAAGATCGGAAGGAGAAACACAAAAGCAAAGACAAGAAAAGGGAAAAGGATAAAGATAAAGACAAGAACAAATCAACTGGTGAAAGGAAGGTTGAAGGAAGAGTTGAAAGTCTCAATGGAGAGAATACTGGTGAAACCAGCAGACGAGCTGAAGAGCTTAAGAATTCAAAGGTATTGGAGGAGTTGGGAAGGAGGATCAGCAATGAACAAGCAGCACCGGATCAAGTGTGGGATCATGTTATTGGTACCAATCAAAGAAGAACTGAGGGTGCAATCCCACCTTCTGAGAAGTTCAAGGAGAAAGAGAGTGAGGATAGAAGGCAACATAGACAGAAAGACAGGGAAGATTATGAGGTCACTGGGAACCAAATATCTCATGGCCTTGTGGGTCAGGAACAGAGAAGACAGGAGGGTTTGGGGAGATGCACTGAGAAGGAAGTGGAGAAGAAGGATGAAGGTAAAGGAAAGAGCAATGGCAGGGAGAAGAATGACAAGAGGGAAAATAAACACAAGGATAGAGATCGGGAAGACAAGAGAAAAAAAGACAAGGACAAAGACAGGGATAAAGAGAAAGAAAAAGAGAATGAAAAAGTGAAACAGAAACTGGAGAAAGCAGAGCAGAAGCCTAAAGAGCATGATAAATTAAATGAAAACTGCAAAAAGGATCAAACGGGTACCTTTAGTACAAATAAATCCTTACTGAAGATGGGTGAGAATAGTGCTGCTAATGAGGAAAAATTCAAGAAAAGAAAGGAGTTCGAGATGAATGGATTCATACATGGTGAGTTCCTCTTTCAGTGGGATATATTGTTTCTTAAAAAGTATATTAATCTCACTTCTGCACTTCTGTTCTATCTTTGTTTACTGTTTTTTGCTTACAGAAAATGACATTCAGCCTAATAAATTTCCAAGAGCATCTTCTTCCTCTCATCTGCCATTGGAGAATGGAAGGAAATTAGAGGGTACCCATGTCCCTATTCCTTGCATTTCAGATAGACAAGGAGCACCTGTTGGCAAGAAGGTAGAAACAAATAAGGAACATAAGGTTAATGGCGTTATAGAAAATGTCTCATCCTCTATTGGTTCGAGACCCCCACTTGCTGATGCTCGCTCATCTTCAAACAACCTGAGGCCGCCTCTTATTGTAGAAACTCGTGAGAATGGTGAAGTATCTTGTACAAAACCTCCTCACCCAGATGTGAAGTACCTAAGCCAAATATATTCCATTCCCAAAATGGATGAACAGATAGATTTTGGAGAGGACCAGGAGTGGTTGTTTGGAGGTGGAAAAAGTCGTAGGCAAGACACTAGTAAGTTGGAGCATGAGGTTGTTGAAACAGGGGTTGCAAGGCCTCTTGTGTGGGCAAAAGCTATGCAGATAGAATCTTCTGATATTTGTGCCTTGCCCTATGTGATCCCCTACTGATAAACTGTGATCGCCTAAATTATTGAAGCGGGTGATTTGTCGTGGCATTGTCCAGGTATGACAGCAGTAGGGGTTGGACCATTTCCAAGTAACCATTCTCCGGGATGTGCAGGTATTGGGTTTCGATCTGCAGCAATCAAGTCTATGAATGTGAGTTTGTGGCTCAGCTGTTTCTATGTGCACATTTGTCACCACTGCGGACCATATGATATGCTTTGGTCTTGAGTAGGTTGCTGCAACTTGCAGGACTTGGGTTTAGCTAGTCTGTACCCTCGGCTGTAAGTATCTTTGACTGAGAGTCCAGTCCGAGTCACTTGAAATGAACAGATGTAAGAGACTGCACTCGCTCATGTGTTTTGGGAAATTTTGAAACCTGAGCTGCGATAGGGGGAGGTATATGGAGTGTTCACTTCATACTTCACGTACCACAATTTTGATTTGTATCATATGAATCTTTATAACATGAAATGTACAATAGAGGGGAAAGGAAAAGAAAAAAGAAGAGCCATTGCCATTCGTTCATCCATTATCTTATGCTTGCTTGGATTTCTACCTATTCTTTTAAAATGGGTCGATTGTGTGTTTTTAGTGTAAAAAATAGGGTTAAATATTTCTGTCTAGTCTCTCAAAACATCACTGAGGAAGGGGCAAACAAAGTTGCCTGTGGGATCTCTCCATGGTACAGGAGGAATTGAACAGTGTTTGCTATATATATACAGAGTAGTTTAGGGATACTGTTACTGCTTGTACCCAGTAACGCAGGATCAAATTTTGAGCTCTTCATAAGAAAGTGTCAGCGTGGTAAATTATTCTGCCATTTCAAAGAATAGTTCCAATGGTGTGCATGGTCAAGTGTCTTTCCTTTCAACATTGGTCATACGAGCGTTTGACCGACTTCCACCTGGTTCTTCATGGGTAAATGCATGGTCAAGTGTCTTTTCTTTCAACATTGGTCATACGAGCGTTTGACCGACTTCCACCTGGTTCTTCATGGGTAAATTCAAGCATTTGACAGAATTCCATCAGTTCTTGATTTGATCCTTGGAACTGTTTGAAGGGTGATTTGGCTTGTTCTTTTTTGGGTGGGTGGGTTTAAAGAGTTCGAAGTGTGCTGTGGCTTTTGGAACGTCCGCAGTCTTGTGATGCGTGTTAGGCTCATTTTGGTTCGGTGAATCTGAAGTAATGCCACAAGGGGGACTGCAAGTTGCCTGTGCTCAGAACTAGGCTATATTGAATATTGACTTCTCTGGTGGACCCCGTCTTTAATATAAAAAAAATTGTTCAGTTGTTTATCTTTAAAGGTTGATTGAAGATACATATGAAACACCTTTCATTGACTTAATATATCTTTAAGGTAACGGATAGTATAAATACATGATACAGACATTTTTATGAGTTTAATTCCATACTCAGAAGTTTAACATAACCTTTAAGTCAATACGTAATAATGTTTAAAGAATTTTTCTGATTAATTTTTTATTCATAAATGTTCGATATTTCTTACTACAAAATCACCATTTTTGAGACCTGGGTCATTTTGACTCGAATCAGGGTCTCGACTTAGTCAGTTCAAACCCACTTGGATTTTTGGAACCCCAAATCGAGTCCCGAATCCGTGTCATCATATTAAGGTCTAAACTGATAGTCAGATTTCATAACATCTAGCATTAAAAAAAAAAAAAAAAAAAAATTTCATAACATCATTCTATTTAGAGAAAAGAAATAGTATAAGAGTGATTTAGTTTACACTACTTATGTGAATCATATTGATTCAATCTAGTAGATAATATTTAATTAAACTAATAATGAGGCTATCAAGTCATCCAATCTACCGAAATCTTACTTGATTAACATAAAGAGGTGAACAAACCTGTACTTGTTCGTTGTCTTGGAGCGGTGAATAGAATACCCTACACCTTAAGATGAGAAGAAGGCAAAGATACTCCCTCCTCTTTATATAATTTGAAAATGAACTTTTATCTCTATCTTCAATAAAATCACATAATTAATGTCAAAGTTGTTGACTATTTGTTTGGGGAGAGTGGGCTTTACTTTTGTTTTATTGAGATTTCAAGTGTTGGGGAAAAACAAGCAAGGAAAGACTCAACAGATAATAATCAACTAATAAATCCTTCTTAATTCTAACTTTTGAAGAAAGTAATACAATTAAGAGATACTTAACCACAAATCAAACACAATAACACACTCCAATTGGTAACACAGAAAAATTCCTTCAATGTGAGGGAGTTAAAAAACCGCGGGACCTATCTCGGTCCAAATTAGAAATCCACTATGAGATCAATATTCTGCAGAGACTAATTCACCATGTACAATTTATAACCCAAAAATTATCTAATGCAACAATAAATTACAAAGAGATAAAAGGGTAATAGAAAAAATCATCAAATTTCAGTTGTGTCCGAATTGATACAAACAATCCAACCGTCATAATTCAATCTCCACCTTTCAGAATGTAGTCTGAAGTGCTACAAACATGCGCACAAAATATCAGCCAAATCGGACACGAAATGACCCTTCGATAGGTAAGAAATTAATAAACAAGTCGGTGCAGGATTTACGGTTGAAAAACTTTTTTGTTCGAATTGCAATAACTTCTTCTCCAAACCTCCAAACAAGATCTCCACTGTTTAGAATGTTGAAATAGAGGAGACGAACATGCACCCAAATTTTCAGCATGATCCAACGACTAAAATCCGGAATTGCAAAAGATTGATTCTGGTATGCACAGAAGCATGAAGAACTAAACTTCCCCTTCTCTCTAAAAAAACATTCACTTGCTCTCTAAGTGGAATTCGACTAGAGCATACTTTAAGCCCTAATGGGCCCCAATAAATGGGCCTCAAACTCAAAATAAAACATTTGGGTTTTCCACATAAAGAGACCCCAAAACCCAACAATTCTTCCCCTCCCGATTGTGGAAGAATTTGCCAAACCGGCAATTAAACAACATGTCTCAAACTTGGCTCTTGGTAAAATTTTTGTAAACATATCTGCACCATGATCATCAGTGTGTATCTTTTCTAATTCAATCAACTTAGAATCCAAAACATCTCTAATCCGATGGTATCTCATGTTAATATGTTTATATCTACTATGAAAAGTTAGATTCTTATTTAGATGAAAAGCACTCTGACTATCACAATATAAGACATATCACTTTTGAATTGATCCAAACTCATTCATAAATATCTTCATCCAAAGCAATTCTTTACTAGCCTCAGTAGCTGCAATACACTTAGCCTCTGTAGTAGACAATGGTATACACTTTTGCAATCTAGATTGCCATGCCACAACTTCCCCCGCAAAAGTAATCTAGTATCCAAATGTAGATTTTCTAGAATTTATATCTCCAGCCAAATCAGAATTTGTATAGCCTATGAGAAGAGGTTCATCAGATCCAAAACATAACTTCAAACTAGAAGTACCACAGAGATATCTCAAATCCATTTAACTGCATTCCAATGCTCTTTCCCTGGATTAGACAAAAATCAACTAACAGTACCAACAACATGAGCTATATCAGGCCTTGTGCAAACAATAGCATACATCAAACATCCTACAACTGAAGCATATGGAATTTTTCTATATAATCTCTCCTTCTCATTAGAAGGAGATTGTTGAGCATTCATTCTAAAAGATGTAGAGATAGGTGTACTTACAACTTTAGCTTTTGCCATATTAAATCGATGCAATACTTTCTCAATGTTCCTTTCTTGAGACAACTAAAGCTTCTTGCATTTTCTACCACGAATGATCTTCATGCCAAGAATGTGTCTCGCTGGTCCCAAATCTTTAATAGCAAAAAATTACTTTACTCTTTTGTCAAGTGATCAATCCCCTAAGAGTTAGGACCTACAGTAAGCATGTCATCAACATAACAATAAAATGATAAAATCAGAATCAGAGAATTTCTGCACAAAAACACCGTGGTCAGAAGTAGTCTTCCTGTATCCTTGTTGAACCATAACTGACTCAAACTTTTTATACCACTGTCTAGGAGTTTGTTTCAAACCATACAAACTCTTTTTTAACTTGTAGACATAATTATCCTTGCCTTCGACAACTAAACCTTCAGGCTGCTCTATGTAAATTTCCTCCTCTAAGTCACCATGGAGAAAAGTTGTTTTTACATGCATTTGTTCAACCTTTAAATCAAGAGTAGCGGCTAAACCCAAAATAATTTGAATAGATGACATCTTAACAACAGGTGAGAAATCTCATCAATATCAATCCCCTTTTTCTAACTAAAGCCTTTAACAACCAATATTGCTTTGTACCTTCGGACCGATGAATTTTCTTTATGCTTCACCCTATAAATCCTTCTATTCTTCAAAGCTTTTCGATCTCTAGGCACCTTCACCAAATCAAATGTGTGATTATCAAACAATGATTGCATTTCATCCTTCATTACTTTGATAAATTCTGCCTTATTGTCACATGGCATTCAGGTTACTCTCCATTTGTCAAGAGTACATACTCATTGGGAGGATACCAACTAGAAGACCTACAATCTCTAGTGGATCTTTTAAGTAAATTTTTAGGTTCCTCAACATGGGACTCTTGTAGATCATCATCTACTTCCTGCACAGGAACATCTACCTCAATGTACCATCATGATCACCCATAGTTCATCATTGTGTACATGATCTTGCAATCAACATGAACCTCAGTCTCAACTGCATTAGGTACACCTGAAAGAGGAGCTGGAACTGAATCAATCAAATCATCATCTCGAGCCTTTAATTTCTCTGTCTTGTCTATGACTTCAATAGTTTGATCTTCTATAAAGATCACATCACGACTTCTGACAAGCTTCTTCTCAATAGGGTCATAACATCTATAGCCAAATTCATCTTGACCATAGCCAATAAAAATGTTCTGTCTTGTCTTGGTATCAAACTTGGACTTTAATCTTTGGGAACATGCACAAAACATTTGCAGCCAAAAACACAAAAGTTGTCATAAGAGACATCCCTACAGTACCACACTCTATCAACATCTGCATCCAAAACAACAGTTGGAGTTAGATTAATTACATGTGCAACAATATATAAAACCTCACCCCAAAAGGATTTATGCAACTTTTCATCTGAAAATGAACATTGAATCTCTCCACTAGTGTTCTATTCATCCTCTCTGTCAAACCATTCAACTAAGGAGTTTTAGGAGGCGTATTCTGATGTCTGAAATTCTGTTTTCTATAGTATACATCAAGTGGTTCACAATATTCACCTCAATTATCAGTGTGAATGCATTTAAGTTTCTTCCATGTCTCTCTCTCTCTCTCTCTCAATAGCAACATGAAACTCAATGAATGTATCAAGTACTTATCCTTTGATTTGAACACTTTAACCCATAGCTTCCTGGAGTGATCATCAATAAAAGTCTTTACCTTCAATGGACCACAAACATGAAAATGTACCAATTCAAGTAATTCAGCTTTTTCCTGAAGGAGCATGGTGTTTAAAAGAGACTTTTCTTTGTTTTCCAACCAAACAATGCTCACATTTGTTTAACTTTGCGCCTTTCAATCTTGAAAGCACATTCTTCTTAGCTAGACAATTAAATCCCTTCTCACTAATGTGACTCAATCTTCTATGTCATAATTTAGAGAACCTATCATTCTCAACAACATTAACAAGTCCATTACATACAGAAGCTCACAACCAATACAAACTAGAAGATGTTTTACTTCTAGCTACAGTAAGAGAACCTTTAATAAGCCGCAATTGTCCATCACATAACATAGTGAAATAACCACCATCATCAAGCTTACTAGCAGAGACTAAATGCAATCTAATATCAGGTGTATGTCTAACATTTTTAAGGACTAACTTTGTACCATTGCTAATCTCATGGCAAATAGTTCCAATGCCTACTACCTTTGACAGTCCATCATTACCCATCTTTAACACCCCAAAATCACCTGAAGTATAAGAAATAAAGAATTCTTGTCTAGATGTAACAAGAAAAGAAACACCATTGTCAAACACCCAACTTACTTCATTACTAGCAACATTGACTATACTATCATCATAACAAACACTTAAATCACCTGAAGTAGTAGCGTTGACACAATCACTGTTACATCATTGAACTTATTTTGTTTCTTACCTCTGGCATCTCTGTTCTTTTCTTCCACTTGTAACAATATCTCTTGATGTGGCCAATTTTACCACTATGATGGCATTCAAGAGTTTTATACCTGGATTTGGAAAATTCCTACTTTTACCTCCATTGTGATCTCGACTTTTGCTTTTGCTTCTCCCCAATTCTATGTGACTAAAACATTTGACTGTGAAGAAGAACCACGAGACTTTCTTCTCATTTCTTCATTTAGGATACCTCCTTTAGCACCCTCAAATGAGACAATACCATTAGCAGAAGAGTTAGTAAATGAGACATGAAAAGTCTCCCAAGAATCGGGTAGAGTATTAAGCAACCAAAGACCAAGAATTTCATCATCAAATTTAATGCACATACTAAACAACTGATCTATAATCCCTTGAAACCCATTCAAATGAGCCACATAACTAGCATCTTTATATTTCAATTGAATCATTTTCTTCAACAAAAATAATTTGTTATTACTACTCTTTGAAGCATACAAGGATTTCAATTTGTTCCACAATGTCTTAGCATATGATTCATTTGAAATGTGGTTATAAACATTATCATCAACAAACTAACGAATAAACCCACATTTTGCTCATTTTTAAAATTTGAATCATCATCATTCTTTGACTCTGACTTTTGACTAGCAAAAATAGGTAGATGTAGTGAGTTAAAAAATAAGAGATTTTTCATCGTATTTTCCATAAATGATAATTTGTACCATTAAAACAAATCATTCTCTTTGTATTAACGAAAAAATCCACTCAAAACAAATCAAAACAATCAACCAAGCTCTGATACCACATATATTGGGAAAAACAGAAGAGGAAAGACGCAACGGATAATTATCAACCTATCAATCTTTCCTAAACCCAACTTCTTGAGAAAAATAATACCATTGAGAGATGCTTAAGTACAAATCATGCACACAATAACATACAACAATAGGTAACGCGGAAAAACTCGTTCAATCTGAGGGAGTTAAAAAATTGTTGGACCTGTCTCGGTCCAAATGAGAAATCCACTATGAGATCAATATTTAACATAGGCCAATTCACCATGTACAATTCATAACCCAAAAATTATGTAATGCAACAATAAATTACAAAGAGATATAGGATAATAGAAAAATATCACCAAATTTTAGTTCTATCCAAACCGATACAAACAATCCAACCGTAAAATTCAATCTCCACTATTCAGAATGTAGGCTAAAGTGCCACGAACATTCTCACAAAATATCAGCCCAATCGGACATGGAATGACCCCTGGTCGGTGCAGGATTTACTGTTGAAAAACTTTTCAATACGAATTGCAATAACTCCTCCAAACCTTCAAACAAGATCTCCACCGTTCAAATATCGAAATGGAGGAGTGGAACATACGCCAAAACTTTCATCACGATCCAACGGGTAACAAATCCAAATATCGCAAAAGACTGATTTTGGTATGTACAAAAGCGTTAAAAAATAAACTTCTGCTTCCTCCTCTCTCAAAAAACATTCACTTGCACTCTAAGTGGAATTAGACCAGGGCATACATTAAGCCCTAATGGGCCCCCATAAATGGGCCTCAAGCTCAAAATAGAATATTTGGGTTTTCCCCTTAGGAGGAACTAAAAACCCTGGAACAAGAGACAAATAGGAAAACAAGCACATGCTCTCCCTTGCTTTTTCCCTAGTTACAAGTAGGGGATCTTTTCTCTTCCTTCTTAATTTGTATCAAGAAAAACCAATCAAGCTCATTCTTTTTTTTGTTGGATCCAAGAGATAGTAGCTGTATTAAAGAGATGTCCGGAAGGCAGTTTAGAATAATACAACTATTCAGCGCGATAGTCTTGCTCACAAGCAGTCTCTAGTTGGAGGAATTGAAGACTCGGACTCTAATGGTCTCCCAGCATCAAAATCAGACGATACACACTTTTCGAGTACGTGCCACTTCCTTGTGAAGAATAAGATTCTGAATAACCTGTTGCAAGAGTTCATTGACGCTTATGTGAGAATAAGATTCTGAGCGATTTTTCGTTGATTGCGAGCAGGTATATATATTGTGTTACATATAATACAAGTATAATTGTGTCCAAAAAGAGAGAAAATTGGAAAATAATAATAAAATAAATAAATTACGTGAAGAAAGGAATCTTTTAACTATTAGGTGAATTCCGAAATCTCGCAAGATCTTGATTATGTATTATCTTCCAGCGGCTTGATAGTGACGCTTAGTTTGGGTAACAGGCACCCGACCTTAACATGTGCAAGGTCTTTGGTGAAGATATTCATAATTTGATCTCGTGTTGGTATATACCAGATTTGTAGTCTACCATTAGTAACACCATCTCGAATAATGTGATAGTTAAATTCAACATGCTTCATGTGAATTATTTAGGCGAAGATTCAATAATTTCAGCCTCCTTTAATTCCCTTGAACCTATTGACACATAGGCCTTGAGTTTTGATCTCCTTCACTCTCTCAAACTTCCTGTGCAAGACTTCACCTTCTCAGGATTCCTTGAGTCATTAATATCATCATAAAAAAGAACATATCATCCGGAGAGGTTGAATTATTAATACACCAATTAAATATCTCATATTCTTTTATTTTAACGAAAAAAAAACTTGTATCTTGGATGCTCTTTGTTTGGTAGAGGACTTCTCTTGGAGGTCTTTTTATCCTTAGTCGTTTGAAGCTCTAGAGAACTAGTTAGAATTTCTTTTATATATTTCATTCTTCTTGTTTTGCGTGCTCTTTTATGTCTTCCATCTGATCTGGGTTCTGTTCTAATTGGATTGGAACTGGAGGAGAAGAAAACATGCTGGAGGAAACAGTGGCAAGATCAGGTGGCAGGGTTGAAGAGGAGAAACAAGTAAAGAGTATTAGAAGGGAGCTTGTCAAGGGATACTAGAATGTGAAGGATGAGAAGATAATCCTCCCAATAGGAAATCAATTTTTACAAGTTTGTAACCCAAAACTATATATTATCAGATTTTCCTTTCTTACAAAAATAGATGAAGCATTTGTATGTTCTCACTAGTCTATCAACCCTTCATGACTTTGACACACAAATATTTTAAATATTGTACATAATCCCATAGAAACATCTCCATCTCCATACGAATTATGATGCAGAATAATGGGTTTCTTTGTAGATATAAAAAAGTGTTATGTACATCTCTTTAGTTGTTTGGTATATCAGGTTGTTTGTCAAAAAAAAAAAAAAATCAGTTGCAAGAAATCACATAGTTTTGAAGTACAGCTTTACATACACTCCTTTGACCATGCTACATTGATTTAATATTCTCCGTATTGTGGATTTTATTTGTTCATGCACCAAATATATAGTTTAAGCTTGAACATATAGCAATTCTTTTGGGAAACTAAGGGTGGGTTGTAAACCAACTAAAAGAATAATCCCTCGAACTCTATTATCAATGCATGAAGATGCGTCAGAGAATAAAATTTTGACTCTTATTTTATGTCTTATGGAAATTTGACTCTAATTATAATTGTTGGGATGAAGCCTTTTGGGTGGAACCCAAAAGAAAACTGGGCAGACTTAGGCCCAAAGTGAGCAATTTCATACTAATGTTGAGATCGGTGTGTTCATAGTCCAAACAAGTGGTATCAGAGGTTGGCCCAACAGAAAGAACTCCACCAAAAAAATGAATCCACAGGAAGAGGTAAAGTACTTATTAGCAAAAATAAATGATAATCTGATCGTTGAGATCCACAACCAAAGATGGTCCAAGATTTGATGGGATCAGAACTAGACTATAATGCCAATTTGGGGAAATGAATGAAAAATGAGATTAATCCGTTTGAGAGCAAAAACCCTACGTGCCGCTTCGACTAGGGAGTGTTTAGTGCCTATAGGCAATTTCCAATGTCTTTTGGAGGTGTGCGGTGCCTTCAATTGTCAGTCTCTTGCAAAGAAGAAACTCACGGGAGAAGATATCGGCTCAAGGGCATAGGAAAAGGAAAAAATAGAGATGAGGTAGCACAAGTCGAAAAACATGGACAACTCCGTGTTTTTGAAATGTTTCGTATATCCAAAATTACTCCCTTTATTTTGAGAATGATCTTTATAGAATAGATCTCGATCATTATTTTTTTGATGGAACTCTTCAATTTAATAATAATGCAACTCTTCGAGTTTTGATGAATAAGATCCATAATTACACATTGGACGAGAGGGTCGCAATTCGTTATTGAACATGCTAATGGTGAAATGCTACAAACACAATGCTACTGAACCAAAAAGTAGATGAAATATTGACAATATTGCAAAAAATGATAACATACCATAACATTAGTCCCACAAAGCTTTTTTTAAATGATGAGAACTTGTATTAATCTTTCTAGGTCATTACATAAGTTAAAAACTTGCTCATACAGATGTCTAAACTTTTGTTGGGTAGTAAAGCTACATTGATATACGCTCGTTTTGAGGATAGATATATCATGGGGTTCGACTCACGATCGAATGGAGAGAAAATAATTCATTTTTGTCCAGAAGACATAATACTAGGTCCTTATCATATTGATAATAATTTCAAAACAATCAAAAATTGGTTGGAATGTTGTCGATGCATGTAATGGAGATATATGCACATTTTACGCTATATCTGATGAGTTTAAAAACCAATTCAAAGATTAGATTTTTGAAGGACTCCCTATAGACCAACAAAAATTTCAACAATGTTTTCTGGATTATCTTAAAAGATTGCAAGGGGTATGAAAGTGAACAATGAAAAATATACCATTTTCATGATTGGTATAGATCCAAAAGATCTTGTAGAGATGTACCATATTTCTAAATGCAAGTTTATTTCTAAGTGGGTGTTTGACTTCGATGTCTTAGGCACTAGCAGACAGTATTGAGTATCTGAATGACAAATTGGAAAGAAAAGATTAATTCAAGATAAACCTAGGTTACTGGTTTTTTGATCTCTACACTTAGAAATTGATGATGATATATTTTCGAGCTACCACGTTTGACACTCACCGTTGAAAAAATCCATATGATAAGGTGGAAAAATCGAAAAACTTGGATAACTCTATGTTATTGAAATGTTTATTGAAGTTGCATTAAGAGACTTTGAGGACGTAGTTTCATATATCCAAAATTATTTTTGTCATTTTGAAAATGATCGTTATATAGTAGATCTTGATCATTATTATGATGATTTTATATTCAATAATAATGCAACTCTTCAAGTTTTTATAAACATGATGAATAATTACCCAATGGATGGGAGAGCTGTATTTCATTATTGCACAGGCTAATTGTGATATTACGACAGGCATAATGCTACTAAATTCAAAAGTAAATGAAGTATTATCGATATTGATAAAAAAACTTATAACTTGCTGGAAAATTTGTTGGAGATATTTTTATGTCCTAAAAATGATGAGAATATTAATTGATCTAAAAAGAGCATACATAAGTCCGGAGCAATCTCATACACATGTTTGGATTTGTTTGGGAATGTCAAATTACACTGATATCCGCTCCTTTTAATGATATATATATATATATATATATCAGGGGATCGACTAACGATTGAATGGAGAGAAAATAATTTATTCTTGTCTAGAAGATACAATTACACTTCGTTATCATGTTGATAATAATTTCAAGTTACATAAAATTGGCAAGAATGAAGTGTTGTATGTATTGGAGGTATTTGCATATTTAGTGCTGCATGTAATGAACTTAAACACCACTTTAAATATTACATTTTTGAAGGACTCCCTATAGACCAACAAACTTTCTAACAATGTTTTCTGGATTATCTTTAAAGACTATGTGGGGGATGAATGGAAAACAAAGTTTTCTAGAGATGTACCAAATTTCTACAAGTGAATTGTTTTTTAGCTGGTGGCCGACTTCAAATTTTTAGCAATGGAAGACCGTATTTCAGAGATCATCTGAATGACAATTGGAAAGAAGGATTAACTAAAGATAAATTTAAGGCATTGTCTTCCCGTCTCTACACTTACCAATTGATCATGATATATTTTCGTGGTATCCTGTTGACATTGTGACACAAATTGAAAAATGATAACATGTTGGAAAAATAGTCTGATAGTTTTGTTTTATTGAGAAAATAAGTCATTCCTGTTCCAAAGACATAAATAAAAGTCTCTTACCATGTTGATAATAATTTCAAACCACACAGAGTTGGCAGGAATGTTGTTGTTGTATGTGGAGATTTATAGACAATTTAACGCTGCATGTGATTGTCTCAAACACCATTTCAAAAGTCAGATTCTTTAAGGACTCCAAATAGACCAACATATTTTCCAACATAATGTTCTGTACTACCTTAAATTGTCACACATGGATTTGTATACCATTTAAAATATACCATTTTAATGGTTGGTATAACTCTAAAAGATAATGTATAGATGTACGGAAATTTCTACATGCAACCTTATTTTTTATCGTGTGGTCGATTTCAATGTATTATCCATAATGCTTAATAATCTGAATGACAATTAAAAATAAGGATTGACTCAATATTACACTAGGGCACTGGTGTTTTGTTTATTACACTCAGCAATTGGTGAAGATATATTTTTGAGGCATCCCGCTGACATTGTGACACTCACCGTCGAAATATTTAAATGACATGGTGGCATAAGTCGAAAAACATAAACTACTTTGTGTTAATCATTAAGTTGCATGACGAAAAGTTTGAGGAAGTAGTTTTATATGCCCACAATTACTCTCGTAATTTGGAGAAAGATCTTTATATAATTACCAGTTGGACGAAAGTGTCATAGTTCTTTATAACATAGAGTAATGGTTAAATTGTACATATCTAATGCAACTAGACTTGAAAGTGGATGAAGTGTAAGCGATATTGAGAAGAAACAATAACTTGCAAGAAAATTCGTCTGGCATATTTTTTTAGGCAGTCGAAGACTTTTTTTAGCGGGTGGTCGACTTTGATCTCTTCGGCAGTGGAAGACCGTATTTCATGGATTATCTGAATGACAATTATAAAGAAGGATTAGCACAAGATCAAGACAGGGCACTGGTTTTTGTTATCTACGCTTAGGAATTGATGATGGAATATTTTCGGGGGGTATCCTGTTCACATTGAGACACTCACAGTCAAAAAAAAAATTCATCATGAGGTGACACAAATCGAAAAACTTGGACAACTCTATGCTATTGAAATATTCCTGAAGTTGCGTGAAGAGAACTTCGAGGATGTAGTTTCATTTATCAACGATTATTCTCGTAATTTTCCTAAAGATCGTCTTACGATAGATAGCGATCATTATTGCAATGAAACTATTTTATTCAATAATAATGCAACTCTTCATGTTTTTATTAAGATGCCAAATAATTACCCAATGGATGAAATAGTCGTAATTTGTTATTATACGGGTTAATGGTGATATTGATGCATGCATATTGCGACTCGACTAAAAAGAAGATGAAGTATTTGCTATATTGCCAAGTAAAATGATAACATGTCAGAAAATTTGTCCCACAATTTTGTATTGGGAATATTGAGAATTGTTTTATCTCAAACGATCATTACATAAGTGCGCAACTTTCTCATACACGTCATGAGTTTTGTTGGGGAGTCAAACTACATTGATATCCGCTCGTTTTAAAGGTGGATATATAATTGGGGTCAACTTAAAATTAAATGGAGAGAAAATAAAAGTTTCTTATCTTGTTGTTGAAAATTTCAAGTTATACAAAATTGGCTGGAATGATGTTGTTGCTTGTAGAGATATAAACACATTTATCGTTGCTTGTAATCGTCATTAACACCATTTTTAAGTTCAGATTCTTGAGAGGTTCCCTATAGAGCAACAAATTTTCCTTCAAAGTTTTCTAAATTATCTTAAAGGCTACGCAGAGAATTGAAAGAAAATGATGAAAATTATAGAAATTTAATAATTGGTATAACTCTTAAAGATAATGAAGAGATTTACCAAAATTTCCACAAGCGATATTATTTTTTAGAGGGTTGATTTCGATGTCTTTATCGGTAGTAAACCGTAATGATTTAATTACTTGAATGGCAATTCAAAAAAAGAATCACTCAATATCAAACTACGGTACTAGTCTTTTGGTCTCTACACTTAGGAATTAAAGAAAATATATTTTCAGGGTATCCCATTGACATTGTGACCCTCCCCGTCGAGAAATTCTACATGACATGTTGACACATGTCAAAAAATAGAAACAACTCTGTGTTATTTAAATGTTTCAAGAAGTTGTATGAACAAAACTTTGATGATATTGTTTAATATGTCCACGAATACTCTCGTAATTTGGAAAATGATTTTTATATAATAGATGTCGATTATTGTTGTGATAAACTCTTGTATTTAATTATAATGTAACTATTCAAGTTTTTATGAACTTGATAAATAATTACAAGATGGACAAATATTTTGCAATTTGTTATTGTATAGGCTAATGGTGAAATTGACACAAACAATGTTACTGGACAAAAAAATTAATGAAGTATAGGCGATAATGTGAAAATGTCGGATATAGCCATCTAAGACGAGGCCAGAAAATGAGCATTTATAAATCAAGTCAGACTGGCACGGCGGTAGGCACGACAGGCCCGGCCGTAGGCACGACAGGCGCGGCAGTAGGCACGACAGGCATGGCTACAGGCGCGGCAGACATGACTGGCACGGCAGCAGGCGTGGCAGGTACGACAGGCTGCCCTGCCTGCAGATTGTACGGTTCGTATTGCAGCTCAAAGTCTCTTCGATGTCCAACAAAGAGCTCTTTCAGAGTGCTAGCTCGAATCCGTTTCCCCAGCATCTGAAAGCCTCGGCCAATCTCGTACCACATTTTCTAATTTGACTTCTGAATGTAACAGCCTCGCGTCACCATGGCCACAAAGATCCTATGGAGTTCGAGACTTACTCCTTAATACTTCGGAATTCAACAAAAAAAATTGGAAAAATAATACTCTCTGTGTTATTGAAATGTTTCATGAAGTTGCATGAAGAGTCATAATATTAACGATTGCTCTAGTAATTTTGAGAAAGATCGTTGCATGAAAGATTTCATGATATTAACGATTGCTCTCGTAATTTTGAGAAAGATCGTTGCATGAAAGATCTTGATCATTGTGATGAAACTATTCTATTCGATAATAATGCAACTCTTAATGTTTTTATGAACGTGATGCATAGTAACCTGATGGATCAAAATATCGTAATTCCTTATTGCACGGGGTAATGGTGATTTTGCTGCATGCCTAATGCGACTCGACCTGAAAGTAGATAGAGTAATTCCGATATTTAAAATAAATTTATAACATAATGGAATATTAATCCGATAGTTTTGTTTTAATGGAAAAAGAGACAATCCTATTTTGAAGACAAAATAATTTAGTTTGATATTTTTGTTTAAATGTTTCATGAAGTTGTATAATGAGAACTTTGAGGGTGTAGTTTAATATGCCCACTAATACTTTCATAATTTGGAAAATGATCTTTATATAATAGATCTCGATTATTATTGTTATAAATTCTTCTTTTTAATTATGATGCAACTCTTCCAGTTTTTATGAACATGATGAATAATTGCAAAATAGACGAAAATGTCGTAATTTGTAGTTGCACAGAGTAGTGGTGAAATTGCTACATACAAAATGATACTAGAGCAAAAACGTAATGAATTATAGGCGATATTGAAAAAGAAAAATGAAAACATATCTACAATAGTTGCTTTAGACGAGGCAAGAAAATGAGAATCGCAATAAAAAACAAGTCAGAGTTGCGTTGGGACGGGAGGCACTGGAAGAAGGGCAACAAGCATAGCAAGCATGATGGCAGGAGCGACGGCAGGCACTATAGGTGCGACAGGCTTTCCCGCCAGCAGATCATACGGTTCGTATCACTGCTCGAAAATTCTTAGATGTCTAGCATAGTGCTCATTAAGTCTGGTAGCACGAATCGGTTTTCCTAGCAGCTGAAAGCCTCAGCCTATCTGGTACTACATTTTCTGATTTGACACTTGATTGTGACTACCTTGCGTAACCACAACCACAAATATCCAATTGAGGTCGAGTCCAACTCCTTGATAAATCCGACCTATACATGAAAAAGTGTCAAAAAGATGATAAGGATCACACTCATAGAATAGGAACTCACCGAAAAATAATAATCACTCTGTGTTATTGAAATGTTTAATGAAGTTGCATGAAGAGAACTTCGAGGGCATAGTATCATAATATCAGCAATTGCTTTTGTAATTTTGAGAAAATCATTATATGAAATATTTTGATCATTATTATGATGAAACTATTCTATTCAATACTCTTAATGTTTTTATGAACATGAGGAATATTTACCCGATGGATAGAAATGACGTAATTCGTTATTCCATAGGCCAATGGTGATTTTGTTGCATGCCTAATGTGACTTGACTGGAAAATAGATGAATTATTTGCGATTTTACAAATAAAAATGATAAAATATCAGAAAATTAGTCTGATAGTTTTGTTTATATGTTTGATGAAGTTGCATGATGAGAACATTGAAGATGTAGTTTAATATGTCTACAAATACTTTTGTAATTTGGAAAATGTTCTTTATATAATAAATGTCTATTATTAGTGTGATAAATTATTCTATTTAATTATAATGTAACTCTTCAAGTTTTTATGAATTTGATGAAAAATTATAAGATGGACAAAAATGTCGTAATTTGTTATTGCACAAGCTATTGGTGAAATTTCTACATAAATAATGTTAGTTGACAAAACAAATAATGAAATATAGGCGATATTGCAAAAATATGAAAAATATCGACAATCGTTGCTTCATATGCATGAAAATGAGCAACATAAATAAACAAGTCAGACTTGCAGAGGGACGGGACGAATTGCAGACACAATGATAGGCACGGCGGCAGGCACAACGGTAGGCACGACAGGCACGACGGCAGGTGAGGCAGACACGACAGGCTTTTCCACCAGCAAATCGTATGGTTCATACCGCTGTTTGAAGTGTCTTATGTGTCTCGCATAGGGCTCTTTCAGTTTGCTTGCACGAATCAGTTTCCCTAGAAGCTGAAAGCCTCGGCCTATTCCACACTTTCTGATTTGACACCTGATTGTAACCGCCTCGCATCACCACGGCCACAAAGATCCAATGGAGGTCTAGTCATACTGTTTGAAACTTCGGAATTCTACATAAAAATTAGGAAAAATGACAAATGAAAAAGTGAGAAAAAGATAATAAAGGTCATACTCATAGAACAGGAAATCATGGGAAAATAATACTCCTCTGTGTTATTGATATGTTTTATGAAGTTGCATGAAGAGAACTTCGAAGATCGTTGTATCAGTGATTACTCTCGTAATTTTGAGAAAGATCGTTGTATGAAAGATTTTGATCATCATTGTGATGAAACTATTCTATTCAATTATAACACAACTCTTAATGTTTTTATGAACATGATAAAGATTTACCCAATGGATGAAAATGTAGAAATTCGTTATTCCATAGGCTAATGATGATTTTGCTGCATGCCAAAAGCGACTTGACCAGAAAATAGATGAAGTATTTCCGATATTGCAAATAAAAATGATAAAATGTCGGAAAATTAGTCCGATTGTTTTTTTAAATGTTTTGTAAGTTGTATGCTGAAAACTTTAAAGTAGTTTAATATGTCCACAAATACTTTCGTAATTTGGAAAATGATATTTAAATTATAGATCTCGATTATTATTGGGATAAACTCTTCAATTTAATTATAATGCAACTCTTCAAGTATTTATGAACATGGTGAATAATTACAAGATGGAAAAAAATGTCGTACTTTGTTATTACATAGGCTAATAGTGAAATTTCTACATAAATAATGTTACGGGATACAAAATTAATAAAGTATAGGCGAAATAGCAAAAATGAAAAATATCGACTATCGTCGCTTCAGACAAGGCAAGAAAATGAGCATCGCAAAAAAACAAGTCAGATTGCTGGCACGATGGCAGCATAGCAGCAGGAAGGACAAGCCTGGATGGCATGGCAGGGAGGACAGGTACGACAGGCTTTTCCGCCAGCGGATCGTATGGTTTGTACCACTGCTCGAACTCTTTCAAATGTCTCGCATAGAGCTCTTTTAGTCTGCTTGCACACTCCGTTCCCATGGAAGTTGAAAGCCTCGGCCTACTGGGCACCATATTTTCTGATTCGATTCCTAATTGTAACCACCTCGCATCACCACGGCCAGAGAGATCCTATGGAGGTCTAGTCTTACTCTTTGATACTTTGGAGTTCTACAAAAAATTAGAAAAGTAAAATTGAAAAAGAGAAAAAAATAATACTGATCACACTCATAGAACAGGAACTGACGAAAAAATAATACTCACTCTGTGTTATTGAAATGTTTCATGAAGTTGTATGAAGAGAACTTCGAGAAAATAGTTTCATAATATCAACGATTACTCTCATAATTTTGAGAAAGATTGTTGTATAATAGATCTTGATCATCATTGTGTTGAAACTATTCTATTCAATAATAATGCAACTTTTAATGTTTTTGTGAACATGATGAAGATTTACTCGATGGATGAAAATGTCGAAATTCGTTATTCCACTGCCTAATGGTGATTTTGTTGCATGTTTAATACGACTCGACCAGGAAGTAGTTGAAGTACTTGCGATGATGCAAATAAAAATGATAAAATGTTGAAAAATTAGTCCTATCGTTTCTTTTAAATGTTTCATAAGTCGTCAGATTAGAACTTTTAGGATGTAGTTTATTATGTCAACAAATACTTTTGTAATTTGGAAAATGATCTTTATATAATAGATCTCGGTTATTATTGTGATAAACTCTTCTGTTTAATTATAATGCAACTTTTCATGTTTTTATGAACATGATGAATACTTACAAGGTGGACAAAAATGTCGTAATTTGTTGTTGCACAGGGTAATGGTGAAATTTCTATAGAAATAATGTTAAAAATTAATTAAGTATGTGTGATATAGCAAAAAATGAACAATATCAACTATCCTCGCTTCAGACAAGGCAAGAAAACGAGCATCACAAAAAAAAACAAGTCAGACTTACGGAGGGATAGGAGGCACTGCAGACACGATGACATGCACGACTACGGTTCGTACCTCTGCTTGAACTCTCTCAGATGTCTCGCGTAGAGCTCTTTCGGTCTGCTTGCATAGATCCGTCTCCCCGGTAGTTCGAAGCCTCGGCCTATTGGGTTCCACATTTTCTGATTTGACACCTGATTGTAACCGCCTCATATCACCAAGGCCACAAAGAACCTTTGGAGGTCTAGTCTTGCACTTTAATACTTCCGAATTTAACCTAAACATGAGAAAAATTAGAAATTAAAAAGATAGAAAAAGATAATAATGATCACACTCATAGAACAGGAACTCACGGAAAGTAATACTCATAGTGTTATTAAACTTTTTCTTGAACTTGCACCCGGAGAACTTCTAATTGTGATGAAACTATTCCATTCAATAATAATGCAACTCTCAATGTTTTTATGAATATGATGAAGATTTACCCAATGGATGAATTGTCAAAATTCGTTATTCCACAGGCTAATGGTGATTTTGCTGCATGCCTAATGCGACTCGACCAGAAAGTAGACGAAGTATTTGTGATATAGCAAATAAAATGATAAAATGTCGGAAAAATTAGTCTGATAGTTTTGTTTAAATGTTTCATGAGTTGTATGATAGGAACTTTTAAGATATTGTTTAATATGTCCACAAATACTTTCGTAAGTTTGAAAATGATCTTTATATAATAGATCTCGATTGTAATAGTGATAAACTCTTCTATGTAATTATAATACAACTCTTCAAGTTTTAATTAACAGGATGATTAATTAGAAGATGGACGTAAATGTCGTAATTTGTTCTTGTGCAGGCTAATGGCGAAATTTCTACATTAATTTTTTTACTAGAAAAAAAATTAATAAAGCATAGGTGATATAGCAAAAAATAAAAAATATCGACTATCGTGGCTTCAGACCAGGCAAGAAAATGGGCATCGCCAAAAAACAAATCAGGCTTGCAGAGGGAAATGAGGCATTGCAGGCACGAAAGCATGGATGACAAGCATGGCTGGAACGGCAGGCACAGTAGGCTTTCCTGCCAGCGGATCGTACAGTTTGTAACGCTGGTCGAACTCTCTAAGATGTCTCACATAGAGCTCTTTCGGTCTGCTTGCACGAATCCGTTTCCCTGGCACCTGAAAGCCTCGGGCTACTGGTTACACAATTTTCTGATTCGACACCTTTTTGTAACCACCACGTGTCACCACTGCCACAAAGATCCTTTGGAGGTCTAGTCTTACTCCTAGATACTTTGGAATTCTCCTTAAAATTGAGAAAAATGAGAAATGAAAAAGAGAGAAACAGATAATAAAGATCACACTCATAGCACATGAACCTCCATATCCGATGGCTATGAGATAGATGGATAGGTAAAAGAGGACCTTCCCAAGTGTAGATACAAGTAGGCATTTTGTTTTACGGTGACCACAACCGGTTGGTTTCACTAGGAAGTACACCGTGGAAATTGATAAAAGAACCAGTACCTACATCAATAAAACCTACTTACTAAAAAGTGAGATTAGTAAAATATTTGAGTGATAGTAGTAAGATATTTGAGATGAATATTGTTTGAAGATAATAAATGAAGATTACCATAATGAAGATTATTTTAAGTATTATGCAAACCATGTATCTATGCCAATAGGCATCACACAGAAATGCTCCTACAAGAGAAAACATGTACATGGCTCCGGTCCATTTACTAATGGTGTTGGCAGCTTCGGCATTTCCTTGATGCAGAACCCTCCGCAAGAATAAAACAAGGTTAACCGCAAGGGCGAAGAAGGCAAGAGTAGCGAGGCCTTGGTTCACTGCAGCTACATGAACATAAATATTATGATAGAGAGTTGTACGACTGAAGATGGAGTTAATTTGATTTTACCCAACAGAAACGCTGCCGACTTCCACACTCCCGTTTGGCGTCTGTTTGCTGGTTTTCCATGCCTATCAACTGATCCATCGCTTGTGGAAGAAGACATTTTGTTTATTCTGTGAGAGTAGTGCTGAAAAGAGAAAAATCTATAAGGTCAGGGAAATCGATACCTGATAATTTTACACATGGAGAGATGTATCATGATGAAATGATGAAACTGAAGCGACCTCAACGATCATTGAGTCATTACCTGCCCAAAAAGCAGATGGGGCTATCTAGTAAGGAAAAAACGCACGAGCGGAGAACAGAGGGAAGAGGATGGAGGAGTAATTAATTCAGCGAGTTATAAATAGATTGGAGCCTTCAGTCGTTGAATAGGAGGCTAAGATAATCGGGACAAGTGATGACAGCAGTTTGTGGATCGAGGTCCTCAGGCAATATACTCACTCTGTGCTATTAAAATGTTTCATGAAGTTGCATGAAGGGAACTTCGAGGACATAGTTTCATAATATCAACGATTACTCTCGTAATTTTGAGAAAGATCGTTGTATAAAAGATCTTGATCATCATTGTGAAGAAACTATTCTATTCAATCATAATGCAACTCTTAATTATTTTATGAACATGATGAAGATTTACCCGATGGATGAAAATGTCGAAATTCTTTATTCCATAGGCTAATGGTGATTTTGTTGAATGCCTAATGCAACTCTACTAGAAAGTAGATGAAGTACTTATGATATTGCAAATAGAAATGATAAAATGTTGGCAAATTAGTCCGAAAGTTTTGTTTAATTGTTTCATAAGTTGTATGATGAGAACTTTTAGGATGTAGTTTAATATGTCCACAAATATTTTCGTAATTTTGAAAATGATCTTTAAATAATAGATCCCGGTTATTATTGTGATAAACTCTTTTATTTAATTATAATGTAAGTCTTCAAGTTTTTATGAACGTGATGAATAATTACAAGATGGATGAAAATGTCATAACTTGTTATTACATTGGCCAATGGTGAAATTTCTTCATAAATAATGTTACTGGACAAAAAATTAATAAAGTATAAGCGATATAGCAAAAAATGAAAAATATTTACTATCATCGCTTCAAACGAAACAAGAAAACGAGCATCGTAAAAAAACAAGTCAGACTTGTGGAGGGACGGGAGGGACGGGAGGCACGACAACAGGTACGACAAGAATGGAAGGCACAATGGCAAACACGGAAGACACGGCAAGCACAGAAGACGAGCGAAAATGATAATAAAGATATCACTTATTGAACAGGAAATCATGGAAAAATAATACTCATTCTGTGTTATTGAAATGAGTCATGAAGTTGCGTGAACAGAGCTTCGAGAACATAGTTTCATAATATCAACAATTACTCTTCTAATTTTGAGAAAGATCGTTGTATAAAAGATCATGATCATCATTGTGACGAAACTATTCTATTCAATAATAATGCAACTCTTAATGATTTTATGAACATGATGAAGATTTACCCGATGCATAAAAATGTTAAAATTCTTTTCCACGGGCTGATGGTGATTTTGCTAAATGCCTAATGCGGCTCGACCGGAAAGTAGATGAAGTACTTGCGATATTGCAAATAAAAATGATAAAATATTGGGAAATTAGTCCGAAAGTTTTGTTTAATTGTTTCATAAGTTGTATTATGAAAACATTTAGGATATAGTTTAATACGTCCACAAATATTTTCGTAATTTTGAAAATGATCTTTATATAATAGATCTCGATTGTTATTGTAATAAACTCTTCAATTTAATTGTAATGTAAGTCTTCAAGTTTTTATGAACGTGATGAATAATTACAAGATGGACAAAAATTATTTAATTTGTTATTGCACAGGCTAATGGTGAGATTTCTTCATAAATAATGTTACTGGACAAAAAGTTAATAAAGTATAGATGATATAGCAAAACATGAAAAATATCGACTATAATCACTTCAAACAATGCAAGAAAATGAACGTTGTAAAAAAAAAAGTCAGACTTGCGGAGGGACGCGAGGCACTGCAAGCATGGCAGGCATAGTGGCAAGCACGGATAACACGACAAGCACAGAAGACAAGAGCGAAAATGATAATAAAGATCACACTCATTGAACAGGAACTCCTGGAAAAATAATACTAGCTCTGTGTTATTGAAATGAGTACTGAAGTTGCATGAAGAGAACTTCGAGGACATAGTTTCATAACATTAACAATTTCTCTCATAATTTTGAGAAAGATCATTATATAAAAGATCTTGATCATTATTCTATTCATTAATAATGCAACTCTAATATTGTTTATGAACATGATGAAGATTTACCCGATGGACAGAAATGTTGAAATCCATCATTCCACAGGCTAATGGCGATTTTGCTACTTGCCTAATGCGACTCGACCAGAAAGTAGATGAAGTAATTTGCGATATTGCAAATAAAAATGATAAAATATCAGAAAATTAGTCTGATAGTTTAGTTTAGTTGAAAAAATAAGTTATTCCTATTATGGAAACAATAATATTTCCTCATAGTGTTGATAATAATTTTAAGCTACAAAATTGGCAGGAATGTTGTCGTTGTATGTGGAGATTTATGTACATTTTAACGTTGAATGTGATTATCTCAAACACAATTTCAAAACTCAGATTCATATATGACTCCCAATAGACCAACATATTTTCCAACAAAATGTTCTATATTATCTTAAAAGGTTACGCGATTTGTATACCATTTAAAATATAACATTCTAATGGTTTGTATAACTCTAAAAGATAATATATAGATATACCATTTCAATGTCTTATGCAGTAGTAAACCATAATGTCTTAATCATCTGAATGACAATTTGAAGGATTCACTTAATATTACACTAGGGCAGTAGTCTTTTGTTCTGTACACTCAGCAATTGGGGAAGATATATTATCTACGAATTCTGTCCATATTGTGACACTCACCAAAAAAAATCTAAATGACATGGTGGCACAGGTTGAAAAACATAAATAACATTGTGTTAATGAAATGTGTCATTAAGTTGCATGAAGATAACTTCTAGGAAGTAGTTTTATATGTTCACAATTACTCTCATAAATTGGAGAATTATCTTTATTTAATAGCTCTCAACTATTATTGTGATAAACTCTTCTATTCAATAATATTGTTGCTCAAGATTTTATGAACATGATGAATAATTATCAGTTTAATGGTCGTAAGTATTGTAGTTCGTTATAGCACAGAGTAATGGTGAAATTGTACATACATAATGCAACTATACCGGAAAGTGGATGAAGTATAAACGATATTTTGAAGAAATGATAACATGTCATAAAAGTCGGCTGACATGTTTTTTAGGAAGTGGAAGACTCTAGAAGATTATGTAGAGATGTAACAGATATCCTCAAGTAATTTGTTTTTAGCGGGTGGTCGACTTTGATATCTTCAGTAGTGGAAGACCGTATTTCATGGATTATCTGAATGACAATTAGAAAGAAGCATAAACTCAAGATCAAGATAGGCACTGGTTTTTGGTCCCTACACTAAAGAATTGATGATGAAATATTTTTTGGGTATCCCATTCACTTTGTGACACTCACAATAAAAACATGGACAACTCTATTCTATTAAAATGTTCCTGAAGTTGCATGAAGAGACCTTCGAGGATGTAGTTTCATATATCAACGATTACTCTCATATTTTTTATAAAGATCGTTATACGATAGATTTTGATCATTATTGCAATGAAACTATTTTATTCAATAATAATGCAACTCTTCATGTCGTTACTAACATGTTAAATAATTCCGATGAATGAAATGGTCGTAATTCGTTATTACATAGGCTAATGGTGATATTGTTGCACCCATAATGCGACTCGACCGAAAAGTAGATGAACTATTTCCGATATTTGCAAAGAAAAAAGATAACAAGTCAGAAATTTGTCCGACTGTTTTTTTATTGGGAATGATGTGAATTTTTATTGATATCAAATGATCATTACATAAGTGCTCAACTTTCTCATACACATATCAGGACATTTGTTGAGGAGTCAAACTACACTGATATCTGCTCATTTTGCGGGTAGATTTATAATTGGGATCAACTTATAATTAAATGGAGATAAATTATGGCATTCTTGTTCTAAAGACAAAATCAAAGTTTCTTATCCTGTTGTTGAAAATTTCAAGTTATACTAAATTGGCAGGAATGTTGTCGTTGCGGGTGGAGATATAAACACATTTATCGCTACATGAAATGATCTTAAACCCCATTTTTTTAGTTCGGATTTTTGAAGGGATCCCTAGAGACCAACAAAAGTTTTCTAA
Source organism: Aristolochia contorta (assembly GCA_022405105.1). Taxonomy (NCBI): domain Eukaryota; kingdom Viridiplantae; phylum Streptophyta; class Magnoliopsida; order Piperales; family Aristolochiaceae; genus Aristolochia; species Aristolochia contorta. The sequence goes on from CM039667.1 coordinate 19,127,079, forward strand.
ATTATCTTAAAGGCTACGCAGGGATTTGAAGGAAAATGTTAATAATCATATCAATTTAGCAGGCTGATTTCGATATCTTTGACAGTAGTAGACCGTAATGATTTAATCATCTAAATGGCAATTCAAAATAAAGAATCACTCAATATCAAACTAGGGTCCAAGGCTTTTGGTTTCTACACTTAGCAATTAAAGAAAAAATATTTTCGAGGTATCTACATGACATGTTGGCACACAAAAAAAATAGAAACCACTTTGTGTTATTTAAATGTTTCATGAAGTTGTATGATGAGAACTTTGAGGATGTAGTTTAATAAGTCCACAAATACTATCGTAATTTGAAAAATGATCTTTATATAATAAATCTCGATTTTAATTGTAATAAACTTTTAATTTAATTATAATGCAACTCTTCAAGGAACATGATGAATAGTTACAAGACGTACGAAAATATCATAATTTGTTATTACATAGGCTAAGAGTGAAATTTCTACATAAATAATGTTACTGGACAAAAAAATTAATTTAGTGTAGGTGATATTGCAAAAAATGAAAGATATCAACTATCGTTGCTTTAGACGAGGCAAGAAAATGAGCATAGTAAAAAAAACAAGTTGGACTTGCAGAGGGACGGGAGGCACTATAGGCTGATTGAGATAAACAAACTCTCGAATAGCAATGTATTCTTCTTCTTCTAAGCCCAACTCGGGTATAGCTGTATTTATTGCTCCTGTCTGCTCTGTGGTTCTTATCTCAGCTATAAGGTTATAGAAGGTCACAGTGTTACCCTCTATTCTCATCCCTCCTTCACTCTTTCTGATGAAATTGCACCCAAGAAGCATTGAGAAACCATCTTGCTTGAGAATATCAAGGGCGAATATAAATGGAATTTTGAATCTTACCCCATTTATAATCATCATTCCGTCCATGAGCTTTTTAGTGGCATCTGTTTGAGAATTGATGCCATTAAACTGTACCCTTCTTCCTGCATCTTCAGTGGCTTCTTCAGGAACCGCGTGGATGCCAATACAACAGGATGTTGCTCCTGTATCTAAGATGGCATTAACTGTGAAGGGTTTGATGCCTGGGATGTCGAACTCTACGGTAAAGTTGTAGAGTTTATTGTAGATTCTTCGTGTTCCCATACTTAGAGCATCTATTTCTTGTAGAGTCAAAGCTGAGCTTTCCAGGCCTTCTTGAAAACTCTTCCATTGTTTCATTGAACTCTAACTCCTCTGCTTCTTCTCTTAGGTTAGATTCCAATACTGATGATAACCTCTCGTTTTCTTTTAAGAGATAATCGATATACCGTAATAACTCCTTGATGAGCTTATCTTTCTCTAAGAACTTAGCAGCGATTAGAGGCTCTTTTCTGATCTCCTTTTGTAATAGAAGCTTGAGCATAAAGGACAAGTTATTACCCCGCATTTTATGCAATGGGCCCTCATTCTTTTATTTGTGGCTTGTCCACAGAGGGAGCAGTTGGTGGAGCCAGTAACCTCACTGTTGTCCATCCAATCATGAATGCACTCCATTTGGTTATCTGGTAATTTTACCTTTTTCCGCCAACTGCAGTCCTCTTCTCCTAACATGAACATACTTTCCATATACGGGAGCTCGGATGCTAGAGTATTTGCGTGTTGTGCACTTTATCCTTCTGAAATACTGCAGATAGCATCAGAATCTGGTTCATTAAGGTCCACTGAGACCACATCCCAATCTAGGGGGAGGTCTAAGTTTTCCAGAACCTGAGCTCTTTGTATGTTCCCATTTCGCCTTTTGCAATCTCTTGCGAAATGGCCTTCATCGCCACATATGAAGCACTTGCATTTCTTGGCACGGTCCTGATGCTTTTTCTTAGGTATCCTCACGTGAGAGTCATGAGGCTTTCCTTTGTAGGATTTTGATTTGCGAAGACCGTATTTCTTTTTACCATCTTGGTAATAGCCAGGGATAGGTATCTTACTGCAAAAAGATAAGTCTCGTGCTTCTTTCTGAATAGTTGCCTGCCTGCATACCTCCTTAAGGTATTGATAAGTAAAATATATTCTGGGCATCACTCCGATTGTATTGCCAGGATACTTTTCTTTGAAGGCTTTCTCAACTTCTGTGCCTATCAGTGGAGGCAGCTTCTTAAAGAACTTTTCTGAGAGTTCCGGTGAGATAAATAGCCTTCCAGATTTTGCCGCCAGATTTTTATAGTCATTCATAAAGGAGAACACGTCCTTCATATGAAGACCCGATAAATGCTCGATTTCTCTGTACGCCTGATCTTGTTCTTGCGTACTTCCTTGATAAGGATCTTCCATAAGAATGATTCTTCTGATTTGAGAAAGCACATTTTGAGTATCGTCAGCAATATTCACTAATTGGTCATACTCTGTTGGAAATGCCATTCTCCATTGAATCCATATCTTCTTCTCTACTTCTCAAAGTAGATTTTCAATGTATCGTACCTTAGCCTGGTTATCATCCCAAGCTTTTTCGTTGATGAGGTTCAATGTGATTGACTCCCATCGGGAAATAACATCTCCATACATTGAGATTTCTTCTGGTAATACCAGCATGGCTCCTTGCGAACTCTGGGCAGAAGGGAGGTTCCAATTGCCATTGTGACCTTGTCCCTTATATTTGCCGACTTTCCCTTTTATAAATGGGACATTAATTCCTGAACTCGTACCGTCTGCTGGTGGGAATTGACTGAGTGGGCCTGATTCAGAAATTTCTTGATTTTGGGAGTTGGGTATCCCAACTCTTCGTAATTCACCGCAATTAACTCTGATGATTTTTGCGATGTTGCGGGCTCCCCACCAGCTTTTGCGGCGAATGGATTCCATTCGATCGTTTCAGCTTGCAGGTCTTTGAGGTCCTGCTCATAGGTCCATTGGGCTTCTTGCCGAATGGACTCTTCTCGTCTTCGTTGTGCATCGTCAGATTCATCTGTCAGATAATCTGGATCACTGAAGAAGAATGCTTGGCGGAAGGAGGCCAAGGATTTCGGAGACATGGGTTTAATTTCGTCGTCCGAATCGGTATTGTAGGAGTCGACGTGCCATACTCCTTGAGCTTCTAAGTATGGTCGCCACTTCTCTCGTACAGCCACCTTATGAGGGCTTTCTACCCTTTTGACTTTGGGCTTTGGTGGTTCCGGTATGAATTCCGGAATAGGATTATTGTTGACATGCCGGGATAAATCTTGAATATATGTGAAATATTCATCGGCATCAAAATCCTCCGAGCTTGGTATTCTGGGTAAATTCTCCTCTTTGACAATAGTGGTATTGTTGAGAACACCAAGGAAATTACTTTCTTCTTGTTCTTCTACTGTTCTTTTGGCATAATCACCGAAACGGAGGGAAAGAGTTCTGTCAGTAGAGAACCTAGATGCGATTTGTGCACGGACTTCAACTTTTCGCTGCATCTGCGGAGCTTTGATCGTCCAGGGACGACCTTGTTGTTCTGTCATATCATATGACCTTCCCGAAATTGCTTGAATTCCTTTGCTGCTTAGATATTCAACAGCATGTGTGATGTCGTACCGAAATGCGGTACTACTGGAATTCGTAAGTCTGCCTACTAATCCAGTTGTAATTAGTAGGTTACTTTCTGCCTGATTCCACCCTTCGTATCCATGCGTTTGCACTGATAAAATGAAGTGCCTTGCAAAATCGTGGATACTAAGAAGAATTTCTGGGACCAAATAAATTAATTGAGAGCCCTTGGATAAATCTACCTCCATTGCGCCAATAATTGATCGGTCGTGGGACCATCTAGTGTCTCGTAGAATTACGAGAGCAGAAGTCCCGGTGTTCATACGATGCAATGGTAATATTCGGATGAGTACAAGACCAGGATGGATGTGTTCCATGCCTTCCTTTTTGAGAGTTTCATAGCTTTCAGGTCGAATATATGGAAAATCGATCTGATCCTTTTCATCCACTATTAGCACTCTTCGCTCAGAATAGTGCAGGTAGACTTTGTTTTTGGCCGTTTTATCTCCTCGTCCATATAAAACTTCTCCTGGTAATAAGTCAGCCCTTCGTGACTGAGTGATTTGTACTTGCTCGTCAGGATTTAGACTTCGCTCCATAATTTGTGAGTATAAACCAGATCTTCTGTTGATCTGATGATGGAGCCTATGCAGCCATCTATAATTCCTTATACTATCCTCATAAACGGAAGGCTGGCTTGTAGAAGCCTGTCCTTCATCAGAAAATGTAATTTGTGGCCTCATTTTCTGCTTTTCTTCTTAACCTCTTCAAAAATTTTCTGAGGATCTTTGAACACGTAAAACGGAGATTCCTTTTTCTTTATCTTTGGTGCAGGCTCACCAATAGATAAATTTTGCAGATCTTCTTGTAGCTGATCAAGGGTTTCTGAGAAATTTTCCCTTGGCGCTTTTTCCTTACGTAATTGCTTAACTTCTGCCTTAAGATCATCGAGCTCCTCTCGTATCGTAACTAAAAGCTCAATAATAGTATTATTTTGCTTTATAGTTGTTGACAAAGCGGTGGGAACTGAAGCTTTTACTTCTGAAGGCCTGATAAAGCCAACTGCTGGCGGTTCAATAGAATCGGTATTACTGATAGCGTCTGAATAGGCGGATTTTTCTGAAGTAATTCGCCAACTCATATAAGAATAGCTTTAAGCTCTAAAATGAGCTTTCTTAACTCGGCAACTTTTGTATGAATTTGAGATAACTCTTTTGAATGATCACCGATATCTGCGAACGCCTGTTGTTGCTCGCAAAGTCTCTTGATAGACTTTATATTACTGCTAATGCTCAAAACTTCTTGAAATAGAAACTCAATATTTCGCTCGAGCTTGGTCTGTCTAGCTGCTAGAATACGAGTATGCTCTTGTAAATCTTGTAAAATTTGCGCAGGTCCACTAGACATTTCTTTGCGAAATTTTCCAACCGTTAAACCTCTTACTACCTATACCCATAAAGGAGAAGAAAGCCATGAGAAGTTGGTTAGGGCTTCTCAATTACGCCAGAAATTACATCCCAAACCTGGGAAAGCTCCTTGGGCCACTTTACAATAAAACCAGCCCGCATGGTGATAAAAGGATGAAAGATTCTGATTGGGAGATAGTTCGTGAAATCAAAAGAGCCGTAAATAATCTCCCAGATCTGGAGTTACCACCACCCGAAGCTTACATCATTATTGAAAGCGATGGCTGTATGGAAGGATGGGGAGGTGTGTGTAAGTGGAAGAGGTGGGAAAATGACCCGAAAAAGTCAGAAAAAGTATGCGCATTTGCGAGCGGAAGATTTGATCCGCCAAAATCCACCATCGATGCAGAGATTCATGCAGTAATGAATACTCTAGAAAAGTTGAAAATATTTTATCTGGATAGAAAGGAGATAACCATCAGATCAGACTGCCAGGCAATAATCTCTTTCTATAATAAAACAAATCAGAATAAACCGTCAAGGGTCAGATGGATGAATTTTACAGATGTTATTACTGGGACAGGCATAAAAATCAAATTCGAACACATAGATGGTAAAGATAATTCACTTGCTGATACTTTATCAAGGCTTGTTTGTTCTTTGATCTTTACAGAATGGACGCCAGAGCCTTCGGTCTTGGTTTTGCTGGAAGAAGCTCTAGTAGAGAATCAACTCTGCGGGAACAGGCCGAATGCGCCTTTCAGCGCAGCAATTTCCCAGATAACTCCATCCGGTTTGCCGATATATCAGAAACGGCCAAGCACTACCAGTATATACAAGAGCTCCGACGTACCAAGGTACATCTGAATACAGCTGCCTCAATTAGTGCAGAAGCAGCTTATTGGGAGTATGAACAATGGAGTAGTGTACGAAAGGGATTGTTCTCTTACCTTTACATCCTGTTGGAAAAGGAGGCTACCCTTCTGGAGAATTCCAAGTGCGGTAATAATCACTTTTACCAAGACGAATATCCAGTAATGCGGTTGAAGATTGAAGAGTTACACAAGGTAATAGACAATTTCGAAAGAATAAAGAATATGTAATAGTACAAGTGGATAGACTTTACTTTTGATAAGTGTGACGTGTAAAGAAATTCCCCTTCACTCACTACCTTACCTTCGTGGTTAAGGAAAAGCTGTGGGAATCTTCTTTTAGGAAAGTGGGAATTTCCAGCTGGTTAGTACTGGCAGGTTTTATTCGGGGCAGGCTGCATCCTCAACCCTTATAAAACCCGGAGTTGCGAAGCATTCCGCATCTGGGAAATCTTCACTCTCCCTTCCCCCTTTGAGTGTTCTTAGTGTTCTTGTGTGTTTTCATTCGAAGTGTTGTAAGTTTGCCGAAGGAGTTCTCTCTCAGATCCTTCACGTCTTGTAAGGTGTGTATTATTTGTGCAATGAATATTATGTTTGCTTGGAGTGCTGTCTTGTGAAATATTTTCTTCCGTCTTGCGCCCCTTTCTGGTATCAGAGCGAGGTTCGTTACCTGTTTATTATCCGGGTATGTTTTACAGTATTTCAAGTTTATTTGTAAAGGTAAATTAGATGTTTCTAGCCTAATTTTCCAAGTTGGATTGCGTCAAGCTACTTGCCCGAGGCAGGGTGATTTATAACCGATTACGGAAGTCTTTTTAGTTTGGAGAAGTTTAATCGTAGAGGTCTTGAATTTTTGTTTAAATTCCCCAAGTTTCGAAGTATCAATTTCCTAAAGTCGCATAAGAACAAGGACTGGTTCGGACAGAAGGCAAGGGTGCCGTTAAAAGTCCAAAACCCTCCTGTGTGAGCGACAAAGTTGATTGATATTAGAAACAAAAGGAATCCGAACAAAAAGGAGAGAACTTGAGGTTAAGCGAATCCTTACTCAGAGGAATTTCCCAAAGGATTATAAATTTCACAAGTCACTTATGGGTATAGGTAGTAAGAGGTTTAACGGTTGGAAAATTTCGCAAAGAAATGTCTAGTGGACCTGCGCAAATTTTACAAGATTTACAAGAGCATACTCGTATTCTAGCAGCTAGACAGACCAAGCTCGAGCGAAATATTGAGTTTCTATTTCAAGAAGTTTTGAGCATTAGCAGTAATATAAAGTCTATCAAGAGACTTTGCGAGCAACAACAGGCGTTCGCAGATATCGGTGATCATTCAAAAGAGTTATCTCAAATTCATACAAAAGTTGCCGAGTTAAGAAAGCTCATTTTAGAGCTTAAAGCTATTCTTATATGAGTTGGCGAATTACTTCAGAAAAATCCGCCTATTCAGACGCTATCAGTAAAACATCTCCTCGTCCATATAACGAAAAAGCTTGAGAGACTTCACTGCAGGCACAACGGTAAGTACGACAGGCACAATAGGCGCGGCAAGCACAACAGGCTTTCCCACCAGCGGATCATATGTTTCATACCTCTGCTCGAAGTCTCTCAAATGTCTAGCACAGATTTCTTTCAGTTTGCTTGCACGTATCCGTTTCCCTGAATAAAAGCCTCAGCCTATTGGGTACCTTAATTTCTGATTCAACACCTGATTGTAATCGCTTCACGTCACCACGGCCACAAAGATCCTATGGAGGTCGAGTCTTTCTCCTTGATACTATGGAATTCTACATAAAATTGATAAAAATGAGGAAAGAAAAAGAGAAAAAGATAATAAAGATCACTCATAGAACAAGAACTCAAAGAAAAATAATACTCACTCTGTGTTATTAAAATGTTTCACGAAGTTGTATGAAGAGAACATCAAGGACGTAGTTTCATAATATCAACGACTACTCTCCTAAATTTGAAAAAGATTGTTATATAAAAGATCATAATCATTATTGTGATGAAACTATTATATTAAATAATAATACAACTCTTAATGTTTTTATGAACATAATGAATATTTACCCGATGGATGAAAAAGTTGTAATTTGTTGTTGCACAGAGCAATGGTGATTTTGCTGCATGCCTAATACAACTCGACCAGAAAATAGATGAAGTATTTGCGATATTGCAATGAAAAATGATAATATTTCAGAAAACTCGTTTGATAATTTTGTTTTTTTTTTTTTGAGAAAGTAAGTCATTCCTTACAATGTTGATAATAATTTGAAGCTACAGAAAATTGACAAGAATGTTGTTGTTTTTGTGTGGAGATTTATGGGAATTTAACACTGCATGCGATTATCTCAAACACCATTTCAGAAATCAGATTCTTAAAAGACTCCCAATAGACCAACATATTTTCTAAAAAAATGCTCTGTATTATCTTAAATGGTTACGCGAGGAGATGTATACCATTTAAAATAAACCATTTTTATGGTTGGTATAACTATAAATGATAATGTATAGATGCACCAAAATTTCTACAAGAGACTTTATTTGTTATCGGGTGGTCGATTTAGATGTTTTATGCATTACTAGATCATTATGTTTTAATCATCTGAATGACAATTAGAAATAAGGATTCAGTCAATATTACACTAGGGCTCTGGTCCTTTGTTCACTACGCTCAACAATTGGGGATGATATATTTTTTAGGTATCCCATTGACATTGTCACACTCACCATCTAAAAAATATAAATGACATTGGGGCACAAGTCGAAAAACATAAACAACTCTATGTTAATGAAATGTTTCTTGAAGTTGCTTGAAGAGAACTTCAAGGAAGAAGTTTTATGTGTTCTCAATTACTCTCATAGTTTGGAGAGTGATCTTTATTTAATAGATCTTGATTACTATTGTGATAAACTCTTCTATTAAAAAATAATACAACTCTTCAAGTTGTTATGAACTTGATGAATAATTACCTGTTAGACGAAATTATCGTAGTTCGTTATAGCACATGCTAATGGTTAAATTGTACATACATAATGCAACTAGACTAGAAAGTGGATGAAGAATAAGCGATATTGCGAAGAAATGATAACATGTGAGAAAATTCGTTTGACACCTTTAACGCAATCAACACTACATATAATGATCTTAAACACCTTTTGAAAGATCAGATTCTTGAAAGACTCCCTATAGACAAACAAAATTTTCCAACAATGTTTTTTGTTTTAACTAAAAAGGCTACATGGGGATTTGAAGGAGAACAATGAAAAATATACAATTTTAATCATTTGTATAACTGTAGAAGATAAAGTAGAGATGTACCAAAATTTTTTCAATTGACTTTATTTTTTAGGGGGTGGTCGACTTCGATGTCTTATGCAATAGTGACCATAATGCTTTAATCATCTGAATGCTAATTAGAAATAAGGATTCACTCAATATCAAACTAGGGTACTGGTCTTTTGGTCTCTACACCTAGCAATTGAGGACAATATATTTTCGGTGTATCCCTTTCAGATTGTGATACTCACAGTCGAAAAGATCTACATGACATTTTGACACAAGTCGAAAAGCATAAACAACTTTGTGTTATTCAAAATGTTTATTGAATTGCATGAAGAGAACTTTGAGGATGTAGTTTAGTATGTCCACAAATACTCTCGTAATTTGGATAATCATCATTATATAATAAATTTTGATTATCATTGTGATAAACTCTTGTATTCAATTATAATAAAACTCTTCAAATTGATATGAACATGATGAATAATTACCAGATTGACGAAAATGTTGTAATTCATTTTTGCACAGGCTAAGGTGAAATTGCTAATGTTATTATACCAGAAAGTAGATGAAATATAGATATATTGCGAAAAAAATGATAACTTTTCGGATAATTAGTTAAAAATGTTTTTTTGTGAAAATGATTAGGTTATTATTTATGTCAACTAATCATTACATAAGTTTGTAGATTTCTCATACACTTGTCAAGACTTTTTATGGAGTCAAATTACACTAATTTATGCTCATTTTGAGGGTGAATATAATGGAGAAAATCAGTCAATTTGTCCAGAAGACACAATAACGGTCCGCTATCTTGTTGATAATAATTTCAAGCTACACAAAATTGGCAGAAATGTTGTCGTTGTGTGTGGAGATATATGCACACATTTGACTTTATATGTGAAGAACTAAATCACAATTTCTAAGATCAGATTTTTTATAGACTACCTATAGATCAACAATTTTTCCAACAATATTTTCTGGATTTTCTTATAAGTCTAAAATAGGAATAAAGGAGAACGATGAAAAAATATGATTTTCATGATTGGAAAATATGATTTTCCAACAAATTTCCTCAAGCGACTTTGTTTTCTGGTGGGTGGTCGACTTTGATTTCTTATGCAGTGGAACACCCTCTTTCTTGGATTATCTGAATGACAATTGGAAAGATTGATTAACTAAAGATCAAGTTAGGGCACTAGTCTTTTGGTCTCACATAACCAATTGAGGATGATATATTTTTGGGCTATCCTGTTGACATTGTGAAACTCATCCTAAAAAATCTATGTGACGAGGTGGCAAAGTTAAAAAAACATAGACAACTCTTTGTAATTGAAATGTTTCATGAAGTTGAATGAAGAAAATTTTGTGTATGTACTTTCATATGTTCACTTAGTCTCGTAAGTTTGAGAATGATCGTTATATAATAAATCTCGATTACCATTTTAATTAACTCTTCCATTCAATAAAAATGCAGTTTTTCAAGTTAATGAACATGATGAATAAATTACCTGATGGATGAAAGTGTTGTAATTCGTTATTGCACAAGCTGATGTTGAAATTGCTACAAGCATAATGATATTTGACCTAAACGTGGATGAAGTATAGGCGATATTGTGAAGAAATGATAACATGCCGGAAAATTAGTATGACATGTTTATTTTTGTTAAAAAATAATAAGAGTTTTTATTGATATCAAACGATTATCAAATAAGTTTGTAGCTTTCTAATACACTTGTCCAAACTTTTTGTGGGGAGTGAAACTACACTGATATATGCTCGTTTTAAAGGTGGATTTACCTTTGTGGGATCGACTGATGATTGAATGGAGTGAAAATAAGTCATTTTTATCCAGAAGACAAAATAACAATTGCTTATCATGTTGATAATAATTTCAAACTACACAAAATTGGTTGGAATGTTGTCGTCATGTGTAGAGATATATGCACATTGAACGCTGCATTTCGAAGATCAAATTCTTGAATGATAAACATAATATCAAGTTAGGGTGACTATCTTTTGGTTTCTACACTTGATAATTGACGATGATATGTTTTCAGAGTATCTCATTGACATTGTGATACTCACTGTAGAAAAAATCAACATAACAAGGTGGCACAAATTGAAAAATATTGACAACTCTGTGTTATTGAAATGTTAAATGAAGTTGCATGAAGAGAACTTCGATGATGTAGTTTCAGATATTCACGATTACTCTTAAGTTTTAGAAAAATCATTATATGATAGATCCCGATGTTATTGTGATGAAACTCTTCTATTTAAAAATAATGCATGTTAAATGAAGTTGCACATATTAATGGTGAAATTGCTATAGACATAATGCGACGAAAATTATAACATGTTGGAAAATTAGTCTCGAAGGTTTTTTGTATTGAGATTGATAAGAACTTTTATTGATCTCAAATGGCAATTACGTAAGTGCGCAGCTTTCTCATACACATGTTTGGACTTTTTTTGGGGAGTTAAACTACACGGATACCTGCGAGTTTTGTGGGTGGATATATCATGGGCATCTAGTTACGATTAAATAGAGAGAAAATAAGATATTCTTATTCAGAAGACACTATAATCGTTCTTTATCATGTTGATAATAATTTCAAACTATATTGCATGTAGATATATATATATATATATATATATATATATATATATATATATATATATATATATGAAGTAATCACCATTTTAAAAATCATACTTTTGAAAGATTATGGATTAACAAACTTTCCAATAATAATTTAAAGATTATCTTAAAAGACTACACGGGGATATGGAGGAGAACAATGAAAAAATTACCATTTTAATGATTGGGATTACTGTAGATAGAGGTATACCAAAAAATCTACAAGTGATTTTATTTTTGAGTGGGTGGTCGACTTCGATGTCTTAGGCAATAGTAGACCATATTGTTTTGATCGTCTGAATGACAATTGGAAAGAATGATTAACTGAAGATCAAGCTATGGCTATGATCTTTTGGTCTCTGCCCTTAGCTATTGATGATGATATATGTTTGGGGTGTCTCATTGACATCGTTACACTCACGGACGAAAAAATCCATATGACGAGTTGGCACAAGTCAAAACATAGACAACTTTGTTTCATTAAATTGTTTCATGAAGATGCATGAAGAGAACTTTGAAGACTTAGTTTTATATATCTAAGATTATTCTTGCCTTTTTGAGAATGATTAGTATATAATAGATCTTGATCATTAGTGTGGTGAAACTCATCTATTCAATAATAATGCAACTCTTCAAATTTTTATAAACATGATGAAAAATTACCCGATTGACGAGATGGTTGTAATTCGTTATCGAATAGGCTAATGGTGAAATTGCTACATGCATAATGTTGTTGGACTAGAAAGTAGATGAAAGTATAGGCGATATTGCAAAGAAATGAGAGCATGCCGGAAAATTCATCTGAAATGTTATTTTTTGTTGAAAATGATAAATAAAATTACGCAAGTCAATATGTTTGTCAAACATAAATCTGAACTTTTTTGGGGAGTCAAACTACGCTGACATCCGCTCGTTTCAAGGGTGAATTCATCATGGGGATCGACTCACGATGAAATGGGAAGAAAAAAATTAATTATTGTCTAGAGGATACAATAACAGCTCTTTATCATGTTGATAACAATTACAAGCTACACAAAATTGGTTGGAATGTTGTTGTTGTGTGTATTGGAGATATATTCACTTGATTTAACGCTGCATGTGATAAACTTAAAGACAATTTCAAAGATCAGATTTTTTAAAGACTCCATACACACCAACAAACTTTCAAACAATGTTTTTGTATTATCTTAAAAGGCTATGGAAGGAAAGAAGGAGAACGATGAAAAATATGTCATTTTCATGATTAGTATAACTCTAGAAGATTATGTAAAGATGAGCCAGATTTCTGCATGTGACATTATTTTTGAACAGGTGGTTGAATTTGATGACTTAGGAATTTGTTTTGATCATTTGAATGAGTAATAATTATTACTTCCCAAACACTGTAGAAGAACATTTGAGTCATCAAAAGGATTGAAAAAATGATGGGCATTGAACTGAAACCCTGAAGACATTGCAACAACAACTGAGAAGAAGAAGAAGAGAACTATTTTCAATCTGGCTAGCGGTTATTTGTTCTGAAATCTACCAATAGCTTGGCTTACACTCTTGTTAAGTAGGAGATATCCTACCATTCCCTTCATTGTAAGGGGAGTAAAAGAAGGAATTAGACTTAGTTTTTCTTGCACATCAGAAATAGAGTACAACTTTAAAAATTTGTAAAAGGTATCATGATAATCGATTCCTTCCACTTGCATATACCCCTTTGCTACTAATCTAGCCTTGTGACGTTCCACCGAGCCATCAAGGTCATACTTGATTTTGTATACCCATTTGGACTCAATCACTCGTTTTCCATGAGGCAAAGATATAAGTGTCCTACTTTATTTGCTTCAAGAGCTACTTTGATGGTATTTCCTATATCACAGTTTCTATCATACTCTAAATTTTCAAATGCTCACAATGCTTTTCTTGCGGCCATCTCTCTAGTGAGCATGTTTGACTGCTGCATGAAAAGTTTTTGGCTCATCTGTCGTAGAGGTGGCTACAAGGAAAGCATTGTGAGCATTTGAAAATTTAGAGTATGACTGGGACTGTGATATAGGAAATACCATTGGAGTGCGTGGTCAGGGAGTCATAAAAGAAGGTGGAAGAGCTACTTTGTAATTTGCAAGGGGCTAAGAAAGTTGTCGAATGGGCTTATTGCCTGCAATAGGAGCAATATAGTTGTTGACTTCTATCTCTTTTGCACTGGATTCAGAATGTTCAGATGGGACAACAGTAGCCATTGGTCCCAACATGTCGCGTACTGATTTGTGAATTAAGTTGTGCCAATATGTTAGACACATTTCTCCAAAGTCACGTTGAGTTTTCTTTACAGCAAAAGGAAAAATATTTTCTTGGAAATGGACATCCCGAGATATGTACATCTCATGGGTTTGTAAATCTAGGATCTTGTATCCCTTCTCCCCGGGAGCATAATAGAGAAAAACGTCTTGTTTTTATCTTAGATCAAATTTTGTCTCGTAGGGGGTCAAGGTTATGCCTATAACATAAACACCCAAAATGGTAAATAATTGTATAAAGCTAGTTTTTTATTGAAAAAATATTTTATAAGGTGTCTTGTGTTGTAAGATGGGGAGATGCATTCTATTAATTAAATAAGTTGCAATTGTGATGCACTTACCCTAAAACTAGATGGGTAAGGTGGCTTGAAACCATGCTCTTGTGGAGTTTACGGACAACTCATTTGACAGTCAACACCATTACTTTAATATAAAAGTCTTGCAAGTCATTTTGTTTAAAATCTGCCCCATTGTCCGATCTTATTGTCTTGATGTCCATGCCAAATTGCATTTTTGCCTGCTTTAAAAATTAAGTAAAAGCTCATGAGTTTCTGACTTGTATTTCATTCAGTAAACCTATGTTGCTGGACTGAAATAGTCTACAAAAGTAATGCACAACCAGTTTGAAATTGAGCTTTATAAGGCCCCCAAATATTGCAATGAATGAGATAAACAACTCTGTCTTTCTTCGGAGTTAAAGTCGGGATTCTTAATACTACCATCATGAAATCTGGCTTTGTTCTTGGAGCCGATGGCATTGATAAAATTCTTCCTCCAAGCAAAATATTTCTCCAATTTCTTTGAGAGGATGAGTCATGAAAAGTATAGCTGGGTATTTGCTTCTTGCTGCTATCATCTCCTATTTGTCTTCTTGATCATTCATCTCTCTAATATCATGAAGAAGAGAAGAACACAAAAGTACAAAAGAATTTTTATTGCTTTCATTGATAGTTAAAAATGAATGGTTGTAGACGTAAAAGATTTATAATGGGTACACCAAGCTATAAAAATAAAAAGATATAAAAGAGAAAATGCATTGCATAAAATATATATGAAAATATTATTCTTATTGCCGAGAATAGTCATTAATTAGAATCAATTTTGTTCTCCGTTATTACTTCTACCTTTCAATCCTTCCTTCCGATATATGTGTCCTATATTTAGTCCATCTATCTATTTCTTTTTTCACTTCTTAACCTTGACTTCCCATGAAACTGACTCGGATATGAATTTACACCACCACCTGGAAAGGTATTAATAAATAGAAAATTTAAAAAAAAAAAAAATCCGTTGCCCTTTTTGCACATCTCGAGGGCGGTCGCGCTCCACTCCCTCTTCGCCACGTTTCCGACCTCACTTTCTCGTACCACGGCCAACTAGCCCCTCGCCAGCCCCTCCTTCGCCACGTGTCACGTCCCAATACCCTCCTCGTCCCTAACGTCGCACATACGCGCGTCTTCCTCCCGCCCCCACGTACGTCCAAAAGAAACAGAAATTAATTAACAAAACGAACGAAAACAGGCGCTGGACACGTGTCATCGCCGGCCGGAAATACAGCTAAGCCGTTTCAGAGGCGAACTTACACGTGGCGCTCTACGGATCATCAGTACGGAACGGCCGCGTGGCGACTCCTCGACACGGAGGCCGAAGCGTCGTGGGAGGGAAACGCCTTTTTTCTCTCTCTCTCCTCCTTTCTCTCTCTCTAGTGTGGGGCCCCCACGATAGTCTACCGTTTAAAATTGAGTTTAGCGGGAGAAGATTAATTAGTGGCGACGTTAATCCTTCCGATTCTTTCTTACGTGTCGCCGTAAAATGGTCTCCCGCGCTGCTCGTACGCCACGCGTCTCTCTCTCCTCCCATTCCCCCTCTGCGCCCTCGCGCCTGCTTATATCACACGAATCCCTGATTTGAGCTCCGACGAGACGTCGACGAACACTGCCCCAGAACAACAAGGATTCTCTGCGATTCGATCTTGATAAGAAGAGGTAGCAATGAAGCTGTAGAGTTCAGAGAGAGGGAGAGAGAAACAGAAACAAAGAAATACTGAAAGAGAGAGATAGAGAGAGAACATGTCTGCATTGGCGATGCTTTCCGAAGGAGAGGAAGAAGTGGAACTGAGTTTAGGGCTCTCCATTGGTGGTTGTTTCAGGAAGCCCGTCAAAACGGCGGTGCAGAGCGTGCCTACGACATCGGTTACGCTCGCGGGGGCCGCCGATGTGGTGTTTAAGAACCCTGTTGTTTCGTCGCCGAGATCTTTCGAGATGGATCAAGGTACGGAACAGCAACTCCCCAGATCTGACGCTTCTACCTTGGTGGACGCGGAATCCAGCGCCGCGGACGGCCTCTTCAAGAGGAAAAAGGAACTGCACGCGCTGCGGAGACAGGAGGCCAGGAAGAAGCGCGAGGAGAAGCAGCAGAAGAAGGGACTCTGCAGGAGGATCGGATTCCTCGCCAACGGTGGCGCCGTCGCCGACAGGCAGCTCTTGGACGCCCAGGAGTTGCAATGCAGGTTGAGGGATCGAGCCGTGAAGGAGATTGAAGCGTCTTGGGCAGATAATAGGGTTTGTAAAAAGGACAAAGAGAGCGGTGGAGTTTCTACTGCGGAGCGGAATGTGATGTCCGTTGCCCTGAACCGCAACCAACACAGTGCTTCTAACCCTAACACGACGAGTTCTTCTTCTTCTGCGCCCTTTCCTGTAATGCCAATGCAGCAGTACCCTTTTCAACCTGTCCAGTATATGCCCTATGGTAATGGCCTCTCGTTTCCTTACATGGTGTCCTGCTGGGGGTCGTCACACCTTCCTCCCCCGACTTCCTCCGGGGAAGGACTTAGTGGGGATAAAAATATCTTTCAGCCTCTTCCATTGCGGCCCTTCGCGTCGGCCAGTTCGACTCACAACGGCAATCCGATACCTGGTGATATGGATCCCAATTGTGGAAAGGGCACTTCCAGTGGATCTCAGGGGAGCAGCGCTTCCCTCCTCTCCGACAGTCAGAGCGCTTCCTTGCAAGGTGAGATGATGTTACTTTCAACTTTGCTGCCTTCCATCTTTCTGAGATTTGGGAATAGTTACAAGTTTGGAGCTTTCGTTTTCTTTCTTTTTTTTTTTTCGAAAACTTCTCTGATCACGGAAGGATTTTTACTGCATTGGGTTTTTCAATTTCATTTATATTTCAATATTTCGCAATATTCATGTTTAATGATTTCATATTAGCTTCTGCTTTTTGCCGAAGATTGTCCATCTCTGGAGAATGTCTGTTTTTTCATAACCTTAAGTAATTTGTTGTTCGCTGCTCTGAAGTCTAACATCTGTTTGAACAACTCCCCCTTGTTGAAAATGTGGTTTGTCCGGGTGGCTTCTGGTGCTTCTTATCTGGGTATTGTGGTGCATGTGAACTCTCATGCGGGAAAAAGAAAGTTTGAAACTGGAAATTAACTTGCTCTGGAGATTTGAAATGCTTTTGACCGTGACTGTTGCTATTATTCGAAAAAATCTTTCTTTATATTACAAAGCAACCAGAATTTTTGATCCATGAATTCCTCTTGTTTTGCATTTACCTTGCGATGTCGAATGGTAAATGGTATCATCCTTAGTTGATTCTTCTGATGCATTTGAGAGTAATTTGTAAGGCAAATTCACCTTACTACAAATAATGATTTTAGAGTGTGTTGTGTCTGACTGATGCAATATAAATTCTCAAAATTAGGTTATGTGAACTTCAATACACAGTTATTCCAAGGGAGTTCACATTTTGGTTTTCACATGATGCTAGTCGTTATGTGTGCCAATAGGTGGAACTGGTTCCTTTCCCTTTTGTTGTTGACAATTTCTTGAGAAGTTTGATCAACAAATGATGTAAATTTTCCCTTGTAGCTGTATTTGCGGACATATTTATTCTCAATTGTTCTAAACCTTACCCCTTATGTTTAGAGCAATTAGCTAGTAGGATGTTTTGCTATTTTAACTTAATCTCTTGAATTATCATAGTTGGGACGGCATGTTCACCTGCCTTTGAGCCACTACAATACATTTGGTCAAAAGCATGTTGAAGCATTCAACGCTCGCTATATTTATGGAGAAAACTAGTCGTTTCATTCTTATTGAGTTTCGGTTAGACCTACCTGTGAATATGTAGTAAAAATTCTCGAAAAATAATATGTTGTGAAATAGAAGACGTCCAGGGAGTTGAAGCTTTCCTGATTTTCCTTGTTGAAATTCTCAAAATGGGACTTTGGACGGCGTTCCCCCGAGTGTTTCTTAGTTCTGTTCTGATAGAATATACATCGGCCGGGTCTTGATTCATTTTATCATAATTTTTGCAGGAAGGAGCTGCAGTGAGACGAAAAGCTACAGAAGCCGCTCACCTGCAGCAGAGCAAACAGACGCTAAATCCCAGTCGGAGTACGGCGATTCAGCCCCACAGAATGACGTTTTGCAAACGGAAGAATTAACGGACAATTTACCAGTACCAAATACCAGCCGAGGGAGGACGGAGGAGTCCACCGTGGCTGGACCATCATCGTCGATCCCCTCGAAGAGCCCCAGTCGGAGTAAGCCTGCATCTCCGGCTCCGGCACCGGAGGAAGAGAAGGAACCGCCGCGATCTCCTCTGCTGGCCCAAATGCCCTGCGTCTCGACCACCGGGAACGGACCGAACGGGAAAACGATTACGGGCTTTCTGTACAGATACACTAAAGCAGAGGTGAGCATAGTCTGCGTTTGCCATGGGACCTCCTTCTCGCCGGCCGAGTTTGTGAAGCACGCTGGCGGCACGGATGTGTCCCACCCGTTGAAGCGTATAATCGTGGTTCCTCCGGCTTTTGGCTGAATCTGGGTGACTACTGCATCTGCATATTTTTGGGCTTCTTATTTTATTTTATTTTATTTTATTTTTTTTTTTTTTGTGGTGGAGAGAATTGTATTATTGTGTGGGGATTGGGTGATCGTGACAGGAGAGCAGTCGTTGTGGGGGGTTGTGAATATTACATACAGGAAAAGAAACTCTTACTCTAATAGGAGTCATAGGACTGCTAGTACTTAACTCTTTTCCTCTTCTAACTGGGTGTAATTATTCTAATGGAGGACGTGACAAATTCTGGTTGTGCAAGTGAGATTTTTTTTACTTCTTATTTTTGTAACGAAATGGCATTCTAAAGTTTTGACGATTAATAGGTAGGCCTGTAAGCTTTATCTGGTTACAGTTTTAGCGAACCTATTAAATGATAAAGAGAATAGAATAACAGTCGAAAACACGAGAATCAGTTTCACAACGAAACTGACCATCCAAGATTCTAAACAATTACAGAAGAACAAAATCATGTTTCGTGTGCATTCATCACCTGCCAGAGAGTGGAGTAAGAAATTCAGAAAACGAAATGAGGAAGGGGAGACCAGATTCTTCACCCAGGCTCTACTGCCTGAGCTCCTTACCAAAGGTCAGGGGGAGGAGAGAACCAAGAGAGAAGCTAGACAAAAGGGAGAAGACTGAGGTCAAAGGAGGAGAAAGTTAACGACGAAGAGAGCCATATCGAGGGAGAAGAGATGGCTTGGGGAGAAGAGAGAGGCAAGGGTATAGAGAGGCTGAGGGGAGGTTGAGGGAGAAGAAAGAGGTCGAGGATGAAGAGAGAGGTAGAGGTCGAGGATGAAGAGAGAGGTAGAGGGAGAAGAGAGAGGTTGAGGGAGAAGAAATTGGAAGAGGTAGTGGGAGGAGGAGGTGCTAAAAAGAGAAGGAGTCGAGGAGGAGAGGAGAAATAAAAGAAAATTAGGGAACTACTGTTTTATGATCAGGCTTCTCTTCTTCTTCTTCTTCTTCTTCTTCTTCTTCTTCTTCTTCTTCTTCTTCTTCTTCTTCTTCTTCTTCTTCTTCTTCTTCTTCTTCTTCTTCTTCTTCTTCTTCTTCTTCTTCTTCTTCTTCTTCTTCTTCTTCTTCTTCTTCTTCTTCTTCTTCTTCTTCTTCTTCTTCTTCTTCTTCTTCTTCTTCTTCTTCTTCTTCTTCTTCTTCTTCTTCTTCTTCTTCTTCTTCTTCTTCTTCTTCTTCTTCTTCTTCTTCTTCTTCTTCTTCTTCTTCTTCTTCTTCTTCTTCTTCTTCTTCTTCTTCTTCTTCTTCTTCTTCTTCTTCTTCTTCTTCTTCTTCTTCTTCTTCTTCTTCTTCTTCTTCTTCTTCTTCTTCTTCTTCTTCTTCTTCTTCTTCTTCTTCTTCTTCTTCTTCTTCTTCTTCTTCTTCTTCTTCTTCTTTTCTTCCGGCCGGCCACCACACAAAACCGGGCCAGGTAAAGCGTTTATTTTTTCTTTTTTTCACATTTGGTCGGGTTTAGCTTTGTTTAATTTGGAAAAGTTTTCGGTCTCCCACCAACACTGGTCAAATTGTTAAGTGGTTCTTATAACGGTATTTCGAGATTATTATTCGAGAGGATATATATTTTGTTTTTACACGAATAATTATGCTGACCAGTTTTTATTTCACAAAAGCCATTTCTTTTACTCCGATTCCCATACCCCTAAGGATGCTTGTACCCAAGACTTCCTATTACAAACCCACCTATGTGACCATTAAGCTATGCTCAAGTCCACGAGAATCTGAAATTGGACAAGATCTAGGATTGTGATTAGATCTAACTAATCAAAAGAGCCAATCAAAATTGTTTCGTCAATAATAAATTGGTCAAGAATATAGCTATGTAAAGAGGGGCATTGAAGTGCTTCCCCCCTCTCAAGGACTTTTTTTTGGTAGAAAATGAAAAGACCAAAAAGATGCAAAAGCAAAGTTCAATTTTCTTCGAATCACTTCTTTGACATAAGGATACTGATTTTCTCCCAGGGTAGGATTTTTTTTTTTTTTTTGTGGCTATAATATTTGATAGAGGACATATTGAGATACACTTTTGAAAGTAAGATTTATCTAAAATAAGGTTCAGTTAAACACGATTTTTATCCAAAGAGCTACTTTTAGTTGAAGATGGGTATGTGATCACTAATAAGGCATTGTTTAACACTTGTTGAAATATATTTTTAGGAAGTAAAAATAAAAAAAATCAGATACTATAAACTTTAACATTTTCTTGAACTTTCACAGTTGAAGTAGCTAACAACAAAGGAGAACTATTTTTCAATTGTTAGATTGCCCAAGTCCCTAATCAAGTTTCTTTTAGGATTATATTACCTCATAGATTGTTCTCACATTCATGTTAACACTGATGTTGTTTTATTTAAAAAGGTTAAGGATGTTAAGATTGAGCCCAGTTTCATCATAAAATGATTAACTAATTTAGAAGGCTTATTGCCCAACCTTATAATTCGATATTATTGTTAAACTTAATAATGTGAGACTTTTACCCACTATAACACTCCCTTTTAGAGCCCATAAACAAATTAGTTTTTATCTTCTAGAGTCTACAAACAAAGTAGGTTTCATCTTTTGGAGCCTATAAACAAACAAGTGAGATAATTTAGTCTTACCTATGCACACAATGTGGCTCTCATACCTTGTTAAGATTGAGGCCGATTATTTCCCAAAATGATTAGACAATATATTAGGCTTATTACCAATTTTATTATTCAATATCATTGCTAAACTTTTATAGTGTGGGACTTTTTTTTCCATTATAAGGATATTCCCATAGCTAATATGACTTTTCCAATGAATTAGCTTTGAGTTTAGCTTCTTTTCCCTCTAACCAATGTATTTTTAAATAATTTGATCTAACAATTTTTAAACAAAAAATCTTTCTAGAGATTACATTCCAAAATTTTACTTATGTATAAAGATTCTTGTCCTTTCCAGAGTTTTTTACATGTAAAGGTTTAAGCGGCTTAGCTATAGCCTAATGTGTTTTTTAGTGAACTACTCATATTACATCATTTGATATTGCATAATTATCTGATAAAAAATTTGATTTTGCATCACAGTATTTCACAAACAAAAAAATATTATGATAAAAAACCCTCTTTCACGTCTATTTATTTTCGCAACACAAATCCTAGTTGGAACCAGACTCATTTCCAGCCATACCCAGCACTCACTGGGATCCAATAATTAGTGCCGGTCTCGCTATTGAAATGCTAAGCAACGAAAAGTTCTTGCTAAGCATATTACGGAATTTCAACTCTCTATGCCTGGTCCAAGGTTTGAATAAATTGTATAATGCTCTTTGTTGTTTTGTGCGCTTATAAATGAGACAAAGAACCTATGTATGTTAGATTTCAGGGGTGTATCGAAACGTTTAATTGTAATTCCTTAAAGACTAAAACAAGATAACAAGCAAAAATTGATATGGATAGAGGAACTTAAGACTTATTTGGGAATGACAATGGTACAAGTCGACTAAATTACGCTTCAGTAGGACGGTTCAATAGATTATCACCAATGGTGGCTTCCGAACATTAAACAGGGCAAGGCAGCACCAGCAGTTGGCCATCCATGATGCTGCAAATTTAATTACAAGTTAGAGAGTGCACAAGTGGAAGGAAGGGAGGGAGGAGGGAGCATGTGTGTTTGAGAGAGATCATGTGCGCGTGCGTGGGAGGGTGTGGGAGGGTGAGGGAGAGGGGGAGGGTGAGGAGAGGGAGAGGGTGAGGGAGAGGGAGAGGGAGAGGGAGAGGGAGAGGGAGAGTACCTTTTCACATAATAGTAGCAGAAGTCGGCCAAAATGAAGGTTTGAACAATCTCACATATGAGGATAGCTGGAAGCCACAGGTAGCCACCTCCCCAAATGAAGAAATACTTCCCCTTAGTCTCGATAATCTGCATTTGCAGATGCAAGTGCTCATTTAATATCATAAGAAAACCAGCACAAATAATTTAAAAAAAAAAAAAAAAACATCTACAGAGAATTGTTGACAACCACAAGCTTGGGGCAACAGAGCACTTGGTTCACCAGATTAAAAGAGTTACATAAAAGAACGCCCAGAAGAGATCCTTTGGAAAAGGTTTAGAGTTTCATAGTTAGGCTTTCAAATTATAAAAACAAAATTATTATTACCATCGCACAAATTTAATTATCTAGCAACATTATTGTACAGAATTAGAATTAGATCTAAGAAGATTTTCTCTAACAGCTTTAGGATTTTAATTTCCAACAATGAAGCTTTCTGATAAATTCTGATTTAGATTTATAAATTGGTTAGAGCGTATTATATGCAGTGGCATTTTAACCCATGGAATAGATGACATAAAAAGTCTTATAAACACTTGGGTAACTTAGTCTGAAAGTATGCCTCTTTTTCTTCATCAAGAAAAGTTTTAGCAAAAACTAAAAACCAAAATTGAGTTTGAATAACCAAATTCCTGAAACAATCAAGTCTTATTTCGGAAGAATAATTTTACACGTTTTGTCTCAGTTGCAGGGTTCTCCTTGAATGAAATTCACTCATTGGCTAAAAAGCATGGCCGCATTTTGAATTTGGTAAAGATCAATAATTCTCAAAAGCTCAACCACTGGCATTTAAAGTTACTTCTTAGGTTGACATTTTAATGGGCAATGAGGTTACCTGCTTGAGTGGTACGTGTAAATGGAGTTTCAAGCAGAGAGCAAATAGGAGGTGGTCGCATGGTCTTAACAGAAAGAGATTTAGAAAGTAGCACATACACATTGAAGATCTCAAAATAACAAATGGGAAATAACCACAGTAATCAACAAGGATCACAGATTCGAAAAATGCAAATAATTGCTAGATACATTAATCCATTGTCATAATATCAAGTTATTGGCTATGGACTAGATGAAAAGATCATGCACATACCCGTAGGATCCAGTGAGCACAGCTAAAAAATCTTGATACCCCCAAAGCAAATACATAATGGCCTGTAAATGGTTCAACCATCTGCAGCAGAATTCACCATCAGTCATTGCCAAAAAAATTAACATACCATTAACTAGTGGAGTTAAAAGTATTCAATCAAATACATACTTTAGCATTCTGCATCAAGCGTAACTGTGGCAGAACAGATACGGATTCCAAGTACACGCAAAATGCCCAGAGGAATCTGCTAATGAAAGAATGGGGAGTAACAGGATGAACAAAAAAAGCAAGTATAGCTGCAGCAACTACCTGCACATAGATTTCATTATTTAAGGTGAGTAAAAGATAAAAATGCATTTACTATTAATCCTTGAAGAAGAATGCTAGATAGCTCTCTAAAAGGTTATCATGTGAGATACAGAAAGACATGAACATTTAACCTTTTTATAAGGGATAAACAAAATGCTTTTTTGAGGAAAATACTTTATTTTATTGATAAAGATAAACAAGATGCTATTAACAGGCTAATTCAAGTAGGATTGGTCTATATTACAGAATCCAAGGCTACTGATGGCCTACTGATGCACATACAAATTATAAAAGACGTAAGATTTTCACTGTAGGCCTCGTTTCACAAAATTCACAAACGCACAGCCAGAACTTTGTCCATAACTAGCAGAGAGTCAAACTTAAGAAGTTTACCATAACAGGGTGGATGAGAGTAGCACACACACATATATACATTCTTAAAAGAAAATTATAAAGGCTTCCAGAACTACGAATCCACACAGGACATCAAATATCTTGAAAGATATAACAGTTTAGCCCAGAAAATCAGGTGCAAAAAGAGTAAGAAAATCAAGAAAAACTGCACATTGCAGCAGAGTTTCAATGAGATCATCATGAACTCTCTCCATGAGAGAATAACAATAAAAACTGTAAAAAAGAACCAGTAATATCAGGTTAAATGTCTATGTTCCTATGCTATACAATTCCACTATTACCATCCTCAGTCTGCAGAAAAACTGATCCATGAATCCAACATCATTGCAAACTTACAATGTGGTACAGTTGCATGTTGTCTAGTTCTTTGGTGTAGGTTGACTTTAATTTGAATCTGATCATATATATGACCCAAAGGGTTGACACAAGTGTTGTACCATCAAGAACGGTATGAATATCATTTTCCATCATCAAACTGCAGTATAATCTCACTGCTAGAAATAAAGCAGTGAGTTCTTGAGACTTCAGCGAGAGACCTAGAAGAGGCATCAAAGTTTAAAATCAGGGTTAAAAATTCAATGAAACTAATGATGGAGAGGAATTAAAACTGCACTTTAATTATTTTAAGACTGCACATATCATAGGGACAAAGCTCAAAATAAGATAGAGAGGAAAGAGGCCCCTCAAAGCAAACTCCTGAAAAGAGGCAGCCTCCTCAGTCACCATATTAGCAATTGAAAGGCTGACCATTTTATACAACCATTCAATCTCTCCCTCGCATCAAATTAAATACAAGGTTGTAACGTAAGAAAAGTTGCACTTAAATTGTAAAAATCATTCATAATATAATTTTTAATATTCTTTAAAATAGAGAAAAATATTTTAATACTTTTAAAATAAATCTATCACAACCAATTGTCAACATCAAATCTCGGCCAGAAAAGCCTCGGATCAAATTAAGACAATGCCCTTTTTTCCAAAAGTGTAGCTGGGATTTGTAATATCTTGATTCTTTGGCTTTTTTTATCTTTGCAGGAAAACCATTAGTTACTCCCTTCACAATAATTAGTATAAACAGACAACATAAACACTAAATGCCTCTGTCGAACTTTCCAACCATACTACAGATATTGATTCTCATTCCAGTGTCTTTCAAGTAATTTTCTCCATCAAACATATCATGTCACAAGTTCCATCATTCATAGACGAGAAAAGACATATAGAAGTATGTTTATGAACCAAAATGAGTCTGTTCTTAAACAATAAATTTGGAGAGAGAAAACATCAAAATTATCCCAAGCATAAAACATTACTGGAAGCAACCAAAGAAAATTTGCGGTCGCATATAGCTGGTGGATCTTTAGCTGATTAAGGTCACAAAACTGATGCGACATCCTGTGCCTTTCCAGTGAATCTATCAAACATCAACACAAAAGTATATAAATATAACCTGAAGACGGTTTACATAGCTTACCCCCACCTAAACAGTTGTAGTATGGCATTCATTCACTCGTTTTACTGAAGATTAATTCAAAAGTCAAAACAAACATAACTTGAAGATCTCTTATGTAGTTTTCCCCACATGAGAAAGTTGTAGTTGTGTGGTTTTACTCTTTCTAATCCTTGCAATCAATATAAACAGCATATCCAAAAATCGGCAGAAGGCCCCTCGGTACATTAACCAAAACAACCTTTCCATGTGCATAGCTTATTTACCTCTTCCATTTCATTCAACCTCCCTAATACCTAATATAACCTTTTGTCTTTCTCAAACTATTTTTACTCTTATTAATATGCTATCCATGACATCCAAATCTCATCACCAGCCCTCTGACTTATGTTAATTTTAAACCAAATTTCTTAATTCTCTAATTGTTGTTTCTGATCTATATTTTCCATTAGGTTCAATATATCAATTAAAGCCCCAGTATGGTAACCACCTTCATATATTAACCGTGTATTCTCAATTTCAGATATGTACAACAAAGGAAAGTTTCTTGGATGCAAAAACATATAAACGATTTCAAAAAATTACTTAATAAAGCATGTATCAAAAAACTAGTTTCCTTCTTCTTCTGAGAGTTACCAGGTATATAGCATTCTCCTATCCCTCCGTTTTTTTTAACTCTCTTACTACTTATTTCCTTTTTCTCCATCTTCTTCCTCAGAGTGATGAGGCAATGGGAATGCGTTTTCTATTTTGGGCTTGATTCAGGTTAAATGAAGCTGCAGTAACACCCCAGTGTCAAAATCAAAAGCTTAATTCGAAAATACTAGGTAGATTCAATAGCTGAAGGTATTCTCCATCTGATATAACTCCTCAAGCACACATGATATCTCATAACAGCACAGCATTGGCTTCAAATTGATTTCAAGCCTTGCCTTTTGCTTGCAGCTATTTATTTGGTTCCATTGTCGTTTCAGATCACTTTTAAACTGCTCGGCAACAGTTCTCTGAATTATTGTTGCTTCTTTTCTGATTTTTAAAGCAACACTAAAGCGTGACTAAACCAGTGATTAATATACTATAGACATTCTTATGGATGCTTCCTTCAGCTGTAGATGCATGCTTGGATTGTTCCCTTTAATGCATAACCCCCATTGGAGGGGACATGAGTCAGCCTGAACATAAAAACACTTCATCTTACTAAACAGATGTCTAAATGCATACTACTCCGAAGCTTGTATAGAGTCCCTCGGTTTAGTCGAACAGTCTTTCCTCAATGACATACAACAGATAGTTAGATATAAACATGTAGCTTCACAATATTTGATAAATGATAATTTCGAAAAAAACAAATTATTTCTATTGGAGTATAGAATAGTAACAATACAAACAAGAAGAAGAAGGCGCGAACGAGTTTGATATATTCTGTACTTGAGAAAAAAACAAAATCACAAACAGATGGATGCTAGCATAAACCAGCAAGGGTCGGAAAGCAAACAGATAACCACAAGAGGAAATATGTAGAGAATAACGATAAGAAAGAACTACAAAACAGATAATAGTCATCGATGGAACTCAAAGTTATTATCTTTTTCATTTTCAAAAGAAATAAAAGTTTCTAACTTTCCGAAAATAAGACAAAAAAAAAAAAAAAACAAAAGAGAGAGAGCCAAAAAAGGGAGTACCAGAGAGAGAAGCAGAGAAAAGGGGAAGGGAAATTGGAACAAAAATTGCAAGTATGTATATAGTAGTACCGGAACAAGTCTTCTTTTTAGTGAGCTTATAAATCAGAAGGACGATTCCAGCAGCGTGAATCGCCTCCGACGCCACGAAGAAGTGGGTGTGATCGGGAACGAATAACCAGAGAGCCACGAGCGCGGAAATCGCCGCGGCCGCTCCGAGGAACGTCTTCACCTTGACGGACTGCCTCCGCACCCATCCGAAGAGGACGTTCACCGGGTCCCTCGCACTCCTCCTCCGCCCCATTTTCCTCCGATCGTCCTCCCCGATTCAACTAAGAAAGAAATAGAAAAAAAAAAAAAAACAGAGAGGGAAGGATTTAAGAGCATGCAGAGGAGCGCATGCAGAGCTGCAATGGCGGAGTATCAATTCTTCATTTAAGACGAGAGGGGTCGAATCGTCTCGGACTTTTTATTAATCCAATATCGGAATGACACGTGGAATTGACTTAAACGCATACGGCGTGAAATCTGGGAGGGTGCTGAGGTGGCTTCCCAAACAGGGCCGTTAGATTTTCCGGTAATCTACTTTTGTAGGCTTTTGTGGGTCCGTGTTTTTGGACGCGTTTGGTGGCGGTTAGTGAGCTGCCAAAAGGAAGTTTATGTCATTTCAGTCTTTGTAAAATTTAATAAATAGATTTAATATAATATTAAAACAATAAAACCCCAGAAAAAATACTATAAAAAAATGAACAGCAATAAAAATTAAACCTACCAACAACATTATAAGTGAAGGCCTGAACAGATATATATATATATATATATATATAAGGCTATATATGATAATCACACAGTTTGGTTCAACTGCTTGTTAACTTGGTTCAACTAACTTAAATTTAAAAAATGCAGGTTAAATTAACTTAGTAGCATTTGAATAAAATGTTTATTTTTCTACTTGTAGAACATATTAATTATGCTACAACCAAAAAAAAACTAGATATTAATTAATTATGGTTGAAAATGGAAAGAACCAATATACTGAATACTTTGTGCTTAACTATTTATAAAATAATGGTTTATTTTAAAATATATTAATGACCTCTAATTCCTTAAAACTATTGACAAATTATTGTATAGCAGGAATTAATTATGGTAAATGCTGCGTACGTAAACTATATCTTGTATGTAAATTGATTTTAATTAAGAGGGAAGCTTGAGTCAAAAGGAAACAAAATTAGCTTTGCCAGCATGGGAATTAATATTGGCCGCGGGTTCTTCCTTAAAATTCAAACAACAATGTCAAGACTCCAAATTTATACAGTAAAGGATCGAAGTCGTGTCTGTCAAGAGGCTTAGATGTACTGGTATATATGCACCCTCACAGGTTCGCTTCCGTACGTCTTCATGGAAGGCTCGCGGGAGATCAGCAAGAAGAGGTCCATGGAAGCGGTTTACAAGGACAAGTGGGAGAATGTTAGAGAAGCAGATTCGTCCAAATCTTCTCATAAAAGCCTGCCTTTCTTGACACTCTTTTACGTGCTGATCATGCACTCTTTGTATTTTAGTCAAATTCTGTTTTGGATAGTTACCAAATCAGTTAATGTAAGTATCTTAATTTGTAGTATTTTATTCTTTTTAGTTAATTGCCGGAAAGACAGATGCATATGTAAGTGGGTCATCTTAATTCTTGTTACTTGATTATTCTCATGGGTCTTGTTTTCCTTTTTATTTGATTATTTTCTTTCAAAGGTTTGATTATCTTTTGGGTCTTCTTTCCCTTTGATTATTTTCTGGGTCGTGTACTAGAAAGATTGATTTTATTGCCGTATCGCATATGAGTATAAGATTGGCTTTATAATAGTGAATGAAGTCTTTTTTTTTTTTTTTTCTCTCTTGCGAAATGTTTAATTTGTCGCGTTCGCGGTTGGGTTTTCCGGTCCTTCGAATTTGTTGTCTTCCTTGAAATTCATTCATATGCTCTTGTTTAATGTCATAAGGCATTGATTTATGTTGATTATTTCAACCTGTACTTAAGAAACGTGACTTTGATAAGGTACTATTGCATTTATCGGAATGTACTTAATAAACGTGGCATATGCTGGCTTCAGTTTTCTGGGCACAAATGTCATTGTTTATCATGTATTTAGGAGCAGGAGTCAATTTTACCCTGCTACTTTACATTTGTCCACTTCCAAGATCAGCTGGGGAGTTCTCTTCAAAGCGGGCTTGGTTATTATGTGCCCAATGAGGCAGTTGAATCGTTGATCAAGTCAGTGTTACTTGTCTCTCTCCTAAAACCTAACAAACACAATCGTTAGGGGTGTAAACTGTATTTGATTACAGGTTTCCCCAATGTTTTAAAAATCAAATTGGTTGTTAAACTGGTAGTAAGTCCGGTTATGGTCAAACTGGTTAGACTGGGTTGAACCAATGGTTCAATCGGTGAAGGTTATTTTGTAAATATTTAAAATACGAAATATCACAAAAAGAGGCTCTAAAATATGCTGGTTAGTAACTTAGGTTGTTGCTCTTAAGACTGGTGTTTGTGGCTTCTTGGTTTTGAATCCAATCTCCAACACCAAAATTTTTTCCATCTTTCCTCTTTTCAAGTGTATTTCAGTACAAATGAAAAAAACAATATTTCAGTAAACCATACCCAATCAGACTGACTTACTATCAAACCGGACCAAACTCCTAGGTGGACCCAATTTTGAAAATATTGGGGGTTTATTGTCCATTATTAAACAGAACAAAACGGAAATTAAAAATATAATTTTTTACTACCATTTTCAGTTTTATGATGTACCATTTTACCATTTAATAAACGGAACAAAGACTTATATAGCTCTTCTGAAACTTTTTACTTTTACCGCCTACCCTTTAAATAAGGTAATATGGTAAATTCATCAGTCATACTCATTTCCAACTTTCCAACTTTCCCTAATTGATTAACTAAGTAATTAGTTTTTTAAACAAGTCCACTACCCACACAATGAAACGTCATAGAAATTTTAACACTTAAATATCAAATATGATAGCTATTGCATTCTAGAAAACAAAGTCATTTTGTTATGTTTATTTTATTTCATTAGATTTATTTTTAGAATAGTTTTCCCTATTTTTAGTTTTTTCAAATTTTAAAATTATTTTTAAATCTCTTTCACTTTTTGATTTTTCATTATTTTTCGTTTATTTTCAGATTGTCACCCAATTACCACGGAAATAATTAGAATATGAGTAGCTACAAAACAATTGGACAAAAAAAGAAATAGAATAGATTGCAAAAATTCGAAACAGTTAACGAATCAGATGCTCCACCGGCTCGATGGCCAGTTCGGTTTTTAAAATATTGATCCAAATAACATATTCCATTCAATTATGTACCGTTTACACCCCTAACTATCATACGTTATCAACTTTTACTAAATCACAATATCCAAAACATGTATCTACAAGGTTGGTTGCAATAAAATAGGAATTAACAATTATGAAGAGTCATAAGTGAAATAGAGATCATAATAAATAGGACGTGTTTCGATGATCAGCATCAATCCCCCATTCTTGAGGGAAACTCCTTCAAGTTGCATCACATATGATCTTATTATCTCCTTGAAATTTGAATAGTTCCTGCACATTCAAGATGTTTGAGATGTCCCATTCCAGAGGAAGGCGGATGACTTATGCATTGTCACTTATCTTCTTAAACACCTGTAATGGACAATATTTCTTCATCTTTGACATGTTATTAGTACCCACTGAAAAAGCTCTTTGAGAAGATGAATCATCATAAGGTTTTCTTCTTAAAATGCTATGAACCGCCTATGCTTTTCAGTAGCTTCTTCGTATGTAGCTCTAGGGTCTTCAAGTTTGTCTTCACTTCATTATGAACTTGAGAAGCTTTGTCCAACATATTATCTGCCTTCACATGAAAACCTTGAATCCTTCGAAGGACCACTAAATCCAGAACATGGCTCCTTGGAATATACAATCTCAAAAGGGGTCTCACTTGTAGAGTGATTCAAAGTGCTGAAAGGAAAATCCATACAGGGAAGAAGATTATCCCACTATTTTTCTTTGCCAATACACTTTGCTCAAATTAAATCACCCAAAGAACAGTTCACCACCTCTTTTTGTCCTTTCGTTTGAGGATGCACAATGCTAAACTGTAAACTATGTCCCAATTGCATCCAATGGGACTTATAAAAATAGCTCAATAACTTAGTATCAAGGTAAGAAGTAATAGATTTTGGATTACCATGCCAACAAACAACTTTTTGAAGAATAGCCTAACAAATTTTTTTTTTATTTTGAAAAGATTAATAGACTAGCCACATTAAAACCACATGTTGATTGTAGAAAACCAACGGTCACAATTAGATGAGCCACATTAAAAAAATTTTTTTTTAATTTCGTTTCTGACGATCACAATTAGATGAGCACGTCTATGTAAAGCACATACAACTTGATTTACTTCCTACTCTAATGTTTCACCAAAAGTGTGTATTTGTTGATTGTAGAAAACCAACAATCATACATTTAACCATAGCTGATGTTTTGAACAATTTCTAAGCTTGATTATCTGTGTCGATGACAAACTTATGATGAATGAGATAAGTATGCCCCTCCCTTAGAGTTTGAACAAGAGCAAACAACTCCAATTAATAAAGAGACCATTTTTCTTATCATCAAAATTCTTCTCATTGAAATAAGATATCGTATGACCATCTTGTGACAAAACCGCACCAATGCCAACAATTAAGCCAACAATCAATCTCAAACTACTTATGAAAATTGAGCATAGCAAGAACTAGAGCACTACACAACTTTGTTTAAAAGTATTAAAACCTTATCTGTTGCATCTGTCCACACAAAATTTCCACATTTTAAAAATCTGTAAGACATAGAACAATAGTGCTAAAATTCCTCACAAAACATCTATAGAAAGACTTCGATCAATGAAAACTTCTAACAACAGAAATGCGAGTAGGAGTTAGCCATCTACTGAAATTTTTTAATTCGATACAACATATAACCCAAGAAGATAACTTTGTGATAGATTTAAGTAAACTTTTTCAAGTTCACATAAAGAGCATTATGAGCAAGTACCTTGAATACCTTGTAATATTGGATAAAATATTCTTCTTCAATGCAACTAAAGATTAAAATATAGTCACAATAAACAATAATGAATTGACCAATGAAAGGTTTCAAAACCTGATTCTTAAGTCACACGAACAAGCTAGGAGGATTTGACAACCCAAATGGCAACCCATGCCATTCATATAAACTTTCACACATTGAATGTTGTCTGCCACTCATCACCTTCATGTATGCACATTTGATGATATCAACTACAAAATCAATCTTAGTTAATATCTTGGATCCAACAAGCAAATCAACCACGTCATCAAGCCTTGGAATGGGAAATCTAAAAGAAAAAGTGATTTTATTCAATGCACATTCTCTATCATCCATCACTCCTTTGCCCAAGAATATTGGATTAGCACAATGGATTTGGCTAGGTTGAATCAATCAATTCTCCAATAAATCATTAACTTATCCTTGGAAAATTTCATGTTTGAAATAACTCAACTGATAATGTGTTTGATTTGGAAGAGAAGCTCTTGGTATGAGATCAACTTTGTGTTGAAGATCATGCAAAGTAGGCAATGTAGTAGATTTCTTGTCTTCATGAGAACCTAAAGCATGTGTCTTTTATAAAGAACGAGCAGCAGTAGCCACTAAAGCACTTGTTTTACCATCATTATTATCTTTTCCAATCATATAGGACTTGGATGGATGCGACACCTTTTTTCGATCTTTGTAGAAAGTGTGGGTGTTATCATAACAAATGTTCATTGTATGCACATCATATTGCCAATGTCTGCCAATCAGTAGATGTGTGGCATTCATATTGATCACATCACGTAGAACTGAATATTCATAGCCTGAAAAAAGAAAAACTCAGTGGAAATTGATGAATTATCTTTTGAGAAGATGCTATTAATCCAACCGACCAATTAAGGATGTGCATGTTGTTATACCGGCTAACATTTTCGCCACATTTGGAAGCAATGTAATTATCCACACCACCACTATCCTTGATTGCATCACAAATATTTCCCCTAATACCACACTTGAGCTTGAAAATGTTTTGCCATTGGGAAAGACAAGGTTGAGTAAGCAATGAAGGACAATTCATCTCCACAAAGTGATCACCATATGCTTATTATACATATTAGGAATGCTCATGCTCAATATTGTTATCAATTTGTATATCTTTTTCAATTAGAGGATCATTACTAATAAAAGCATTGATCTTGCGACAATCACTTGGCCTGAAGGCATGAATCTTTTACAAAGATTAAATTTTGAGTTTTCTAGTAATTTTAAGTTTTCTAAGGTGCTTAGGTTTTTTGAGAATAGGGTCAGTCAAAGAACATGAATAATATTTGTTGAGAGGTACTTGGAAAGAAGGTGGGAAGCAAGTGGTTCAAAAGAAACCAGCTCCTTGACCACGGAATGTGATCATCATTTTTTTCCCTTTTGTAAGAAGGGGAAATTAAAGGTGGCAAGGTAGGTTGATCATCTCATACTCTTTATCTTTCCTGCTTCAGTAACTTGGGACTCTGGAAGGGATTGATAGTCTTTTGATATATTGACGTGAACCTACTGATGGCAATTCATGATAGGAACAAGGAGTAGGTAACTCTTCCTGAATGTCATTGCCTTCTCCCTCATGACCAGCTTCCACCACTGGTACCAGTTTTTCTTCCTCCTCTTTCTTGGGGTTGGAAATGAAAAAAGAAATGGAAACCAACAGAAGAGAGAGCA
The DNA here is from genome assembly GCA_022405105.1 of Aristolochia contorta. Classification (NCBI taxonomy): domain Eukaryota; kingdom Viridiplantae; phylum Streptophyta; class Magnoliopsida; order Piperales; family Aristolochiaceae; genus Aristolochia; species Aristolochia contorta. The sequence continues at coordinate 19,161,476 of CM039667.1, forward strand.
GTTGGGGGGCTAGAGGGGTGTGTGTTTTTATAACACTGGAGGATGCTTCCCAAAGAATATTGGTGATGTTAGTTTCTAATTGGTGCAGAAGTTTTTGTCCAGAAGTGTTATTGATTGGCAAAGGCTATGAAATTATGAATCCTCCCATACTATCGGTAGGAAAATTCTAGTAATTATCTTGCTATTTTTTCGTTATTGTTTCAATATTCAATGTTACTGTAACCAGGCTTGTAGTATCATTTGTAGATGGAAGATAAAAACTGAGCCAGAGGAAAATTGAGATCTACATATACTATTTCTAAAATTCCATAGTTGTTGTATAGTGTTTTGAGAACTATAACAAATATAGAAACAATATTTAAGAGATGTGCAAAGGAAAGTATTCAAATGAAAATTGTCATTTGAAATATTCTCAAAAATAAAATTCATCAGCACAACATTTATGTGAGATAAATTATATTGGATTTCGAGTTTTTACCGTTTTCTGAACTTTTTTTTTGCCCTCATAATGAAACTACTAAACTAACACAAGTATTATTTTGGGTATAAAATCAGACAACTATTTAAGAGAGGCTACAAGGGATGAGGTTCAAAGAGTTCTTGATAAGTTTAAACAAGACAAGGCACAAGAGTTTGATTTGTGTGGCATGAAGATTTTGGGATAAATAATAACGAATTTGGATGCCATCCTTCCAACCCAATCTAAGAGAACAAAGATCTTTAAGAAGGTGTCAAGCATGTCAAATCTTCGACACCCAATCTTGATCCAAAGGTACCAGTTGATGTTGATGATACTCTTGTTGATTATGATTTTATTCTGAATGATGTTTTGTTGAAGTTGCGAGAACAGGGAAAAAAAACAGGATTTCCCATTTTCCTTTACAAAAAAATCTACATGTGAGGATGATAGTGATGATGATGATTCGTTCAAAGATACACAAGAAAAAATGAGAAGATAATTAACGTCTCAAGATGTGACCATGTCCTTAATAGCTTTACTAGAGTATTACTTGAAGGTGGATATTCGGAATTTCACCAGAAGTCTTAAATTGAATAATTGTAGAATTGGTTTTGTAAGATAGAGGTCTTCTTCAAATTATGGAGGTTCCAGATAGCTTAAAGGTCAAGTTAGTAGCATATAAACTCAAAGGGGGCTGCCACATAGTGGGAAAAATATTTGTGACCATCGTGCTAAGTGTGAAAAAACCACCTATTCATACTTGGAGAGAATGAGAAAATTGATAAGTGAAAATTTTGTCTTGAGATTACAAGCATAACTTTTTATGAAGCTTCGATGATGTCAACAAGGAGCAAAATCGGTGGAATAAGTGTCAAAGTTCTATAATTTGGTTGCTCGTAATCAACTTCATGAATTGGAAGTACAATTGGTGTGAAGGTTTATTGAAAGTTAGAATAGGTTGATTCAAAAAGGGATTACTGAATCATCATTTACAATGGTTGAGACAATTCAACAAACTCTAAAGTTTAAAATGACATGTTATTCCTTCATCTAGAGGACCAAGGCTACGACAACTTTCCCAATTTCAAAACAATGTCTAATCCACAAGCCATTTCTATTATAATTTTTACTAATGAAACCCACCTTCTTAACCCACATACCAAAATGACTTTTACTCTTCTCCATTCAACCATCTAACCCAATTCACTAACTTTACTCAATCTTGATGATATTTTCCACAACAAAATTCACCCATCCTTTCTACTCATTAATAAGTCAACCAACACAACTAGAACTTTTTAATTCTATAACTCAGCATGCCAACAATACCAATTACTATTTTTCCAATGGAACCACCTAACGTTTTCCACCACAACCCAAACCTCAAACCAATACTAATGCCAAATTTATAGGAGAGAGGTGTAATAAATGTCAACAAATTAGTCATACCTAATGATTGTCGCAAGATCAATGCTCTCATTAGTAATGATCCTCCAATTGATGAAGATATACAAGTGGATAACAATATTGAGCATGATCATTCTGAAGATGTATATGAAGCATATGACGATCACTTTGTGGGGATGATTTGTCTTTTATTGCTTAGTAAACCTTGTCTTTCCAAATGACATTATTTTCAAGTCTAAGTGTGATATTGATGTAGGACAGAATAAGCAGAGAGAGTAGAAGAAGAAGAAAAAGAGACAACAAGAAAGGAGGGAGAAGAAAGAGAAGAAAAAGGGGGAAGAAACCAGAGGAAGGATAGAAACTTCAATAATTATTCAATCAAAATATATATTATTCATCAACAAAACATAATAGAGAATTTGTATCCTTATAGAACACTGAATAAATTAAAATACTAATTAAATGAGAAATCTTAAATCTACTAAAATGCTCTAATTTTAATCCATTCATTATAGTGGCAGTGTGGATAGATACATTGCTTCCAATGTGGTGGAAAAGTTAGCCGGTGTCATGACATTCACATCCTTAATCGGTTGGTTGAATTAATAGTTGATCTTCTCAAAAGATAACTCATCAATGTCCCATGAGTTTTTCTTTTTCGGGTTATGAATATTCAGTTCCATGTGATGGGATCAATATGAATGCCACACATCTACTACTTGGCAGACATTGGCAATATGATGTGTGTATAGTGTGCTATTGTTATGATAACACCAACACTTTCTAAAAGGATGGAAAAAATAAGGCGTTGCGCCCATTCAAATCCTATAAATTGTAAAAGATAATAATGATGACAAAACAAGTGCTTTAGTGGCTACTACTGATCGTTCATTACAAAACACGTATCCTTTGGGTTATCTTGAAGACAAGAAGCCTATGATGAAAATTCGGCAAAAGGTAAACCTTTTATTAGATAATTTTGGTGCTTTATTTTCCAATAAATTGCATAATACATTGCTTACTTTGTGTGATATTTAATACAATACTGATCTCATACCGGGAGTTTCTCTTCCAAATCAAACACTATCGGTTGCGTCCTACATTCTTCGTTGAAAAGAGCGATGAAGAATGGAGAATGTGCATTGATTGTATAGCCTCGAATAAAATCACCTTTCCTTATAAATTTCCCATTCCAAGGCTTGATGATGTGGTTTATTTTCCTATTGGATTAAAGATATTTTCTATGTTTGAATTTTGTAGTGAATATCACCAAATTTGCATCCATGAAGGTGATGAGTGGAAGACTGTATTCATGGCGCGTGAAAGCTTAAATGAATGATTTGTGTTGCCATTTGGGTTGTCTAATCCTTCAAGCATGTTCATGTGACTTAAGAATCAGGTTTTGAACCTTTCGTTGGTCAATTTATAATTGTTTATTTTGATGATATTTTAATCTTTAATTGTGGTGAAGAAAAACATCTTATGCAACCTTACGAGGTGTTTGAGGTGCTTGCTGATATTGCTCTTTATGTTGAAAAGTGTAATTTTCTCTCTCCAAATTTATCTTCTTGGGTTATATATTGTATCGGATAATTAATTTTAGTTGATGGCCAATCTTACTTGCATTCGTGTTGTTGAGAGCTTTTTTGAATCAACGTCTTTTCTGTAGACGTTTTGTGAAGAATTTTAATAGTATTGATGCAAGTCTTATAGATTTTTGAAACATCAAAAAATTGTGTGGACAGAGGCAATGGATAAGATTTCTAATACTCTTCAACAAAAGTCCTTTGAGGTTGATTGTGGATTTCAATTTTTGGCATTGGTGCGTGTTTTGCCACAATATGGTCATCTGATTACTTACTTCATTGAGAATAATTATGATGGTAAGAAAGATTGTCTCCTTATGAATTGGAGCATTTTGCTCTTCTTCAAGCTCTCAAGCAGTGGCAAACTATTTCATTCATCGTGAGTTTGTCATCAACATAGATTATCAAGCTTTGAAATTCAAGAAAAATCTGCTATAGTTAATTGGATCTATGATCGTTGTTTGTCAATAATCAACAAAAACACATTTTTGGCAAAACATAAGAGCGTGAAGTTGAATCATGTTGCTGATGCTTTAAGAAAATGTGTTCATCTAATAGTGATGATTAGGAATGATAGTTTGAAGTTTGATTAGCTCATGGATCTTTATGGTGAAGATGAAGATTTCAAAACAATTTGAGAAAAATGTCACTCTCTTGCTCATGGTATGGATGACTTTCTCATTTAAGATGGCTTTTTTCTGGGGTAATCATCTTTGCATTCCTCAAAGTTCTCGGTGTCTTCACCTTATTCGTGAATTAAGGTTAACAGACAAAACAAACTTACAGAAACTTCAGCCTATAGAGTACGAAATAATATCATGCTTAGCAAACAAAACCCAAAACTTCAATTGAGCTATTCCCGTTACCTTCACACATTTGGCTTATGCAGGACAACCCGGAGTAGGAGCTAGAAGGCCAAGAAATACCATATAAATATAGATCTAAAGGACCTTCCACTCCATCCTCCCGAAAGAATTCCAAAGGGCTCTGGTTAAGGTGAAAAAACAAAACACCCACAAGTTATCTTCTCTCCCTTAGCCTTCTGGACTTAAAAGGGCAAGGCGAAACCAACAAATGAGGAAAGCAATGTCTAGTAAAAGAGCAGAAAGTGAGCACAGAGTAATCTGCAGATGTTTTCACAGTTTCACCAACAAACAATCAGAGTACACAATATCTATTTACAAATTACCCTACAACTTGCTCATATTAACAAAAAGTTAATCTTAAAGATTAGACTAATCACATAACTAAACATATGTTAAACTAATGAGTGAAGTCTGACCATCCCTCTATAATGCTTTTTCCTCTTAGATTATTTACAATTTGATGAAAAAAGGTGTCAACTTTAATGGCCAATGACTACACTTTCTGTCCATGGTTCTTTCAAGTGAGGAGCAAGAGATAGCAATGAAAAAAGCTCCAGTGCAGCGGCACGTAGCAGCCGGAAGCACCATCCAGAGGAAGTCTGTTGCCGGAATGGTACCCTTAGACACCCCCTCCACGACATTACCCCTCCACCGCCTTTGTCGAATTCAATGTCCTCACAAGTGCCACCGCCTTTGTCGGATTTAGCATCCTCACCAGTGCCACTGCCTTTGTCGGATCCCTTACCGGAGCCACCACCATTGCTAGATCCACCATCTTTATAGGTTCTACCCCCACTAGTTGTCCATCAGGAAGCTTTTATAGTTGTCATTTGGGTTGGTTTAAGCTAGTCTATCATCTTCATTGAAAGCTTTTCAAACACTAGTTTTCTATTGTAACCAGGTTCCAGCTCACCTCAGCCTAATTTTATGAGTGATGCACTTTGTTTTGCTTCACATCTTCAAGAGATACCTACAAAGGATTATATAAGAAAGAGCACTATCAAGGTAAGACTGTAGAACAACTTAAGACTTGTCCCATACCTGATATGAAACCATAAGACTGGGTTAAACTCATTGCATATTGGAACGATCTTAAGGAAAAGGGTATCGATGAACAAAATAAGGTGAATCGACAACAGATGAAGACAACACATACACTTAGGTTGAAGTCCCTCGGTGGATTCTTTGAAGAATAAGTACTTATATGTTGTAGTAGTTTGAACTTGACTGACTTTTCATTTTCAACTTAGAATACATAGAATGGTCATTAATTACAACATACGACCAATCCCGAGAACTACACCTTCTTGATGGCGTACCTCAAAGCTCACCAGAGGAAGGATGAGACTTATCCAGATGAAGTAACAGCTGAACTATGTTCAAATTATCAAGTGTTTTATGACCTGTCTTGAACTGTGATGAGTGTTGATTATTATTTAAATTTATTTTTTTCTTATGCAGGAAGCGGTTCGTCAACTAGCCACTGAACAGAATGTCCCTACCTCCAAGGATCCCAGAGATGTGACACTCGTACTGGATAAGGTATTTGGGGGCCACAAATGTGGTTATGAGAGAGGAGTTGGAACAGCTGCCAAATTGCGGAGAGATGCCTCTTCAAGCTCCTTTACTGACTCTCTTGAATATTTGGCCCTATGTTAACAATTGGAGAAGGAAAGACGAGATAAGGAGGCATTGTCCAAGAAGGTGGAGGCCATGAGCCAATCCATGGAGCAACTTACACAGTTGAATGTTGCACAGTCACAACAGGGTAAGTATTGTTTTCAGTTTATCAATTGGTTACAAAAACCCTATGTATGTCCATAACATAGTACATAATCAACCTTGAAGAAGAAGTTCAAACAATGGTAGAAGCGACTAGTCGTGTTATTGAAGATATTAGTGTGGTTTACATTGTAAATTCTAAATGTAAACTGTTACATGGTGTGATTTACATTGTAAATTGTAAATGTAAACTGTTACATTGTGTGATTTAAACTTTTACATTGTAAATTGTTACATTGTATGTGATTAAACTTTTACATTGTAAATTGTTACATTGTATGTGATTAAACTTTTAAATTCTATGTGGGATGTTTTAATTTTATCAGCAGTTTTAATTGTATGTGACAAGGAGTTTAATTGATGAGGAGTTTTAATTTTATTAGTAGGTAACACAAATAATAATAATAATAATAATAAATTAAAAATTCCCCAAGCTGATGCACCGTCAGCCAACAAGCATCTTGCCGGCGCACCATAAATTGTCGGCGGAAAGAAATTCCGCCGACGCCCTATTTTGCGCCTTCGGAAAGAAATTTCGTCGACGCCCGATTTTGCGCCTACAGAAAGAAATTCCACCGAGGCCCAATTTTGCGTCCGCAAAAAAAATTCCGCCGTTAGAATTACATTCCGCCGACATGTCTATATGCGTCTACGAAATAAGATTCTGCCGACTAGCCCATATGCGTCTACAGAATAAAATTCCGCCGACGCTATTGAATTCCTTGGCGGAATGCTTCTCCGCCGATGTACCTTGTTTTGTCGGCGGGGTTTCTAACCCCCGGCGAAATCTGTCCGACCGTCCGACGAGTTCCTCCACCGGCAGCTCCTTTCGTCGGCCGAGGCATTTCATTCGCAGCAACGGGGTTTTTCTTCACGCAAAGCCTCTACTGGACGGGTATTCCGACGACTTTGCCCTATCCGTCGGGTGACAATCCGCCGACGGGCATTTGTGTTCGCATGACAGCTTTGCCTGCCGTCGGACCCAATATTTTTAGCAGTGGTAAAATAAATTCTAACACAACATGAGTACCCATGACTTTAATACTACTCATATCAATTTGAGTCAAAAATATTTCAAGAACAAAAACAATACCCAAGCTCAAGAGACTGACGTAGAAAAACATATATAAAACATACTTGTTTACATGATTCACCGAGTTTCAATGAACATAAAAAAGCAGCATATCCTCAAAACTATACGCATTCATGATGCAACTCATCAACTTCTGCACCCTTGCACAGTTGAAAGATCATAACTACCTCCGGTCATACCATACAAAACCCAGGCCATATACGTTCACAACAATTGGAATATGAATATCATCAGCTTTAATCCTAGTTCACTTCCTATAGAGCTGGATAATTTCAATCTGCCAAAATTCTTAATATTTCCCTAAATACACTCAATTAAACACATTATAGAAGGATATCATGTTTCAAATGAAGACTTCTGGCAACAACCAAATCAATATGTTCAGCACATCTGTCTTTCTAGTGGCTGTACAGATTCCAAATAATATCGATTAAACTGAGATATACAAAACCTCAACATCTCAGATGCCTCTGAAACTTAATGAGTTTAATTTTCTTTGGAAATTTAATAAAACAAACACTGATTGGATGTAGCCTCAGATCTCACATAAATTCGACAAGGTACCCTTCTGATAAAAACATTAGGCGTCATCGCGATGAAATTTCAAAAGCCTAACCTTGGAATTAAACATGCATTGAACAACACAGCACCTTACGGAGAAGTTTGTCGCGGAGACAAGAAAAAACCTAACCTTGGCCGTGCGAATGCCTCAACCCTCGTCGTAGAAGAAACTAGCTCATCACCGGAGAAGCTGGTTACCTGGAGAGACGGAGTAGCCGTAAAGCTTGTCCGCTTAAAGCTCATCGCTTTAGAAGCCCTTCGATTGGGGTAAATCCAGGGAAGTAACGTCCGTCGCAGTGATAGCAGAGAAATGGAAAAGATGCGGGAAGGCAGAGAGAAAGGAAGGTCGTCTTGAAACCGAATGCTACGGGAATGCTGGAACTCGGCCGTGGGAATGCTGGAGCTCAGGCGCGGGAAGTGGGCGGAACGACGTGTGCGAGCGAAAACATAATTTTCATTGGTCACAACGTTAACTTAGGAAAAATATAGTTAAACGGGTATTATAAACGGACATGGGCTTTCAAGGCCCATGCCCAAGTGAAAAGAGGGAGCCCAACTACCGGCCGGCGGTTGGGTGATTTAGATCGATTTTCAGTGGGCAGGAGAGCCGCTTCGCCGGCCAAAGTGGCTTCCTCCGGCGGATCAGAAATCTTCCAACGGTGGAAGCAGTTTTTTTTAGCAGTGCTAGTTACTATACTGGAAGTTTATGGTACTGGCTGGACAAATTAAGTATAGTACTTGTGGGTATATATTCTGAAGGTTGCACGTACGTACCTGGCCTGCAGCTATCTGAAGGTGCTCATCTGTTAGGTCTGTGCTTTCAATGAGCACCTTCAGATCCTCTATCTCCACACAATATATGGGCTCTTCGGTTACGACATATGGTTAAATACGATCCCTTCTCTCCCCCTTTTCAGGTTGCCCATTCATCATTGTGAGCGGGCTCGTTCGATCGGCAAATTCTTAAGTTGTAGTGTTGTGCAAACTAATGCTTTTCTCCTCTCCTTCAATATTCTGAGTCGACGTACGTTGTGGCAGAAAGACAAAACTCCATAACAGCTTTACATTCCCAAAAGAATAATGCTGGTTGCACTTAGCCCACGCACCTATCCCACACACTTGTTAATCTAAACCATTGATGCTTAGGGTTTATCCTCTAGAAAATAGGATTTTATAAAAAAAAATTATTTTTTCTTATTTTTAAAGGCTTAGATTAACATGTAAGTCGGATAGGTGTATCCACTAGGTGCGTCTAACATTATAGAGCCCTTTTTGTCTAGAATAATGACTCACACACCGGTTGGGTGCACGAGTCGTGCACTTGCTCTCTCACAAGAGAGTAAAATATTATATTTTTGGGGTTTCGTGAAATATAGTATTTTACTCTCTTGTGAGAGATCAAGTGCACGACTCGTGGACCCAACCGGTGCGCGAATCATTACTCTTTTGTCTAACTCTCTTTCAGCTCTAGACGAGTTCGCTCTCCGAGTTTGGAGTCTCAAGTAACAAATTAAGTCACGAGCTGGTTTCCCCTCGAGTCCAATGGGAGAGGCAGCTCAGAGCATCTCCACGTCGTTCTTATATATGCTCTCTACACCCTGGCATATGATTTTATTTTTTTAATTCAAAAATTTCATTATACATTTTTACCATTCAACTTTCTTCTTAATTTCAATATTTATATTTAAATAATGGAAAATGGTAGTTGCACGGACCTAGGCTGTAGTACTCATCTGACGTACCAGCCAATATTCTAAAACATTATCCTTTAGGATTTAAGATTTTATAAATAAAAATATTTTTTATCTTAATTTATATATGCAGCTAGCATTACTCTTAATTTATATATTACTCCAATAAATATAATTAAAATGTATTAATTTTTATTATTTATTATATTAAAATTGTAATATAAAAATATAATTTACTAATCAATAAATAAAATTATTTTTTTATTTTTTGAAAATACTTATCAACTTGGCTAGACATTTTAGGATTCACCTTTCCCTAGTTAAAACCATTAATTTAAAAAAAAATATTAAGTATTTAATATAATAAGAAAATCGAAGGCAATAGATTTTGTTCAACCTTCTTTGTCTTGTACTATTTGCACTTCATATTTAGAAGGGTTCTTTAAGAATTATGCATTCTTATATCATGAAATCATGATATAAGAAATATGGAAGTTGCTAGGGATAGGGCTGTAAGTTTTTGAGAGGTTAATGTAAAAATTTTAATTTTTAGTTGATCTATATGAAGACACCAAATTCGTTATTTTTTTATTTTGTGAATGAGAGATGAGTCATTTTAACTTATAGGGCACAGACTTTTGAATGAATGAAAAATATTAATTATGTTTAGAGATCGTGGGTATTGGCCCACGTATGGGCGTACTTGTAATTAGTGAAGTTAGTTGCCTGCATAAGGGAATATTTATAACTCTGAAATAAGTTCTCCAGCTTGATAAAATGAATAAGGGTCTAGTCTTATTGATCTCTGAGCCCTCTTCAGTCTCTCCTACATAATCTTTTCCTTTTTAAAATCCAATCATTTCTTCTTTTTCTCATTATAGCAGAGGGGGGAAATGTAATTTCAGACTTCTATCCATCCATTGTACCTTTTGTTAAATCTTTTTAAAGTATGGAATAAATTCCAAGTAATGGGGCGAACTAAAAATCCTTTTTTCCCCTTTTTCTCTACCATTGTCAGAGGTCAATAGTTCATATTAGTGTGTGAGTGGTAGATGTACTTTATCCTGCCCAAAAGAAGATCTCTAGCGTCGTTGTTATTGCTAATGTTTGTGCTGTTACGTCAAAAATTCAATTTTTCTTGCCTCAAGAACTATAGATGCTAGAACTTCTGTAGCATTAAATTTTCTTTGGAAAGGTTGCCGGTCACCAAAGACTTCTGCTTAAGTCATTTGACTACTCCAGGTGTGTTCCTTTCAATTTAGGTTGCCATCATCTTCTCTAGGGCTGGCATCAACATTGTTTCTCCTCTGAATTTCATATATTGGAGATAGATTTGACTTCTTATTCTTAATGTCAGCACTTGATATTTCTAGTTGAGTTAAAGTGTGTAAGTTCTTTATAACTATTGACGTCAGCATAATTGGTTTTTTTTATTGTGAAAGTATTCTTATGAGATTATTTTTATTTTTCCAGCAATATTGAAATGTCTTCCAAAGAGGTTTGTTAACTTTCAGATTGAGATTAAGGTGGATACTAAACATACCTTCAGATTACATCCACTAAACACAATGGCAGTAATTACTTGTTATGGTCTTGCTCAGTTCGAAAAAATATGGGAGCGAGATTGAAGGATGGAAAGTAGAAGATCTAAAAGTCCAGATTTTGTTAATAGGAAGTATGGAAGAGAGATTAGCCTCTCAAGTTATGAGTTGTAACTCGGCAAAAGATATTTGGGAAGAACTGGAATCAATGTTATTCTAGGAATATAATTTTTCTAAGATTTATTGTCTTTATCGGAAATTCTTCACTATTTCCTTGAGAGAGTGAAGTAAATCCCTTGATTGTATTGAGTATAGTAAATACATTTTTATATACACTTTGTACAACAGAATGTAGAGAAAGAAGAGAGACATCCACAAAATAAGAATCTACGGAAAAATAGAATATCTAGAAGCAAAAGAAGTGGATCAGAGTAAGAAGCAATAAACAATCAAACTTTGTCTACACCCTCCGGCAAGCTGGAGGAGGGCGTTGAGCTTGGTGCGCAGTAGTTCGAAGCGAGGCTGATAGAGAGGCTTGGTGAAGATGTCAGCAAGCTGCATGTGACTAGGTGTGTATTGTAATTTGAAAACACCACTGGACAGCTTCTTTCGAATAAAATGTATATCTATTTCAAATTGTTTGCTGAGACCATGGACCACGGGATTTGAAGCCTGGAATATGGAGCTAATGTTGTTGCAGGGAAGTAGAGGAGAGGATTGTAAATGAATGTGTAAGAAATCCAGGATATGAAGAGTTCAGAGTACTTCTATGCTAAGAGTGACCAAAGCTCGATGCTTAGCTTCACAGCTTGATTGAGACATTGTGCGCTGCTTGTGGGACATTCACGAAATTAAATTCCGGCCCAAGTAGGAAGCAAATCTGGTGGTAGAGCGACGTGGTTGGACAACCAGCTCAGTCAGCATCATTAAAACCATGGAATGAGAAATTTGATGGAGTAATATGAATTTCGTATCTGGGGCAATGTTTTAAAATCCAAACCGGTGGTCGAACCGGAGGAGCTTCTGATTCTGGTTCAACCGGATCAACCAGGTTCAACCGGTGGTTCAACCGGTGGTTCAACCGGTATGAGTTGTTTCTCATTAAAATATACATAATAAGATTTCTATATACAAAAAACAAGATTAAAAATACAAAAACTATTAAAATACTAAAAAGGTAAGTAGACTAGTTCAACCGGTTCGGTCCGATTCCCGGTTCAGCAGTTGAACCACTCAAAACCGGCCTGTCAACCGGTTTTTTACTATTTCTGGGTCTTTGAGCAAACCGAACCATTCAAAGTCCCCGATTGAACCCACTTGAACCGGCCGGGTCCGTTCGGTTTTTAAAAAACTGATCTGGGGTGTGTTTGAGACAGTGTAGTGTATGTTTGGCGGCCTGAAGATGTGGAAAACATGGTTTCTATAAAAACGGGCAGAGTTAGATTTGAGTACTGTAGGCTGCCCAAAAGCTGTTGATAATAGGTAGGTTCAGAAATTAGTCTCCATCTTCAGAAAAGAGCCGGTCTCCAGACATAGGTGTGTGGACAGGTTTGGCATTCTTCATGCTGTAATTGCGCAGCAATTCAACTGTGTATTTGCATTGACTGAGAAACATCCATGAGACTGTTGGGAAGCCTCAATGTGCAAAAAATATTTAAGGTCGCTGAGGTCAGTCATCTCAAAAGTCTTCTGAAATCTGGATAGAAAATCTTGATTAGCTATGGCAGAGGAACCAGTAAGAATTATGTCATCCACATATATTAAGAATATAAGAGTGACCGCCGAATTATGATAGAGAAATGGTGAAGTGTCATGAGTGGAAGTCTAAAATCCAAATTCTGTGAGAAAATTGTTGAACCTAGAGTACCACGCACGAGGGGCCTGTTTGAGGCCATAAAGAGATTTTCGGAGTTTGCACACGTGACTAGGTTTAGCGGGATCAATAAATCCCTCGTGTTGCTACATATTTATAGTTTCATCAAAGTCGCCATGAAGGCATTCTTGGCATCAAGCTAGCAGAGGGGAGAGTGACAGCGATAGATAAAATGAGTCGAAAAGTGGCCGGGGGTATGACCGGAGAGAATGTGAAACCATAGTCCCATCCAGGAAGCTGATGGAAACCTTTGGCGACGTGCCACTCTTTAAACCGTTCAACAGAGCCGTCGGAGCACAGTTTAATGCGATAAACCCACTTGCATCCCACGATATTCATTTCCAGTTGTGCGGGAACTAAATCCCAAGTATTATTTTTATGCAGAGGGCGAATTTTGTCTTCCATGGCCTGCTGCCATCGGGAGTCTTTAACCGCAACACTGAATGGAGTGGGTTCTGTTGGGACAGAAGAGAGAGCACTGGTGGGACAGAAGGGAAGAGGGTAGCATTCCGCCAGCAGCACTTTGGGCTTCTGAGTTCCTTTTTGTGAGCGAGTAGTCATCTTACGAGTGCACTGAGGAACAGGTGGAGGCCTAAGAGCAGAGGAAAGTGAAGTTACAGGAGCAGTGGAAGATGGAAGAGTTTGATTGATTTTGCCTGGGTTTTGAATACACGGATCAGATGGAGTGAATTGAAGAGATTTAGTGGAGGATGCGATTGCAGGGTCCAAGATGGGAGAAGGAGATTTAGGCATGGATGACGACAGAGAGAGACACGGATGGGAAAGACAGGATCGAGACGCTACTGTATGGGGAGACCAGATTGGTTGGCGAGGAGTGTGTTTTGGGATTGAAGGGAAAGTGGAAGGAGTCATGGGTGAAGTGGGCGGAGATTTAACCGTTTTGGTTGAAGAATTTTGTGAGAGCAGAAATTTTTGGTTGGGAGATATTGGACTGTCCTCGAAAATAGGGGTCTTGCACGGGAGGCCAGAGGATTGTTGTAAAAGAGACGGGTGAGTCGGCGATTGGCATGGTGATGGAGATGGCAGTGGCAAGAGACCAAGAGTGGCCGGCGATATGCAGTCTCGAGTCTGTGATGAAGCCGTTATCAGAGGAGCCGCAAGCGAAGGCGGAGGGAGCAGCGGCGCCATCGTGAAAGTACAGTCTGAGCGGTGAGTGCTCGGAGTCGAAATCGTGGAAGAGAGAGCGACGCCAAGAGAGATTTACGTCGGATGAGGCAAGGGGCGATAACCATTGTTTGTAGAAGGCAGCGCCGACAAAGATGATGAGCTGGACGGAATACGAGAAAAACTCCTTCGGACTTTGAAGTCTGTGGTTTTGTGTGACCTGGCAAGCCTGGAAATTCTTTTTCATCATGTCTTAATAAAATTAGTCGGCGACTATTTCAAGACAGATAAATCTTTTCTAACTGATGTTGTAACCCAGAAATAAGCACCTAGTGCTTCTAAAGTCAAGTCTCTGAACTCCAAATGGTCACACACATGGACACATGGATAACATAAACAAGTGAAAGTCAGTAGATTATCATAAGTCGGTTGACGAGCATAAAACTGGAAGAAAGGAGTTGCAGACTGTAAAATCCGACTTTTGTAAAATATTGATCAGGTAGACAGCCATGCAGAAAGCTTAGAACCAATAGGAGGAGGGAATATTCATGTGAATTGAGAACAATCGTCCACAAGTCTTAATAAAATGGAAATTGTGAATGGAAACTGTTGGGACCGGGCCCCAAACATCACAGTGGATTATTTGTAATGGAGTACTTGAAGTGATTGGTTTATTGGAGAAAGGTAGGTGATGATTTTTGCCATAAGGAACCGTAACTTGAGGATGGAAGAAAATTGTTGCAAGGTGCAATGAGATGGATGTCCAAGGCGGGAATGTCAGAGATCTATAATTGTTTTATTTACAGAAAGGCATCGTTAGAGGGAGGTCAAAACCGGAGACAGCCCCCCTTTAATGTCCCCTTATTGAATTTTCCTATTGCTCAACAAGTCAACAATGGAATAACCAGTTGGAGAAAAAAACAATGCACCAATTATTAGAACATGAGAGTTCAGAGACAAATAGTAGTGTTTTGGATATATGAGGTGTGGCCAAAAGAGAACAAAATATTTTCATGACCAGAATGAGTAATAGGAGCAAACACCCATTACAGACGATGATGGAGTCGTTACTTGGATAGGGATGGACATCAATCAAGTCGGATGGATCAGAGGTGACATTATGGGTAGCACCAGAGTCAAGAAACAAGTCTTCATTGTTTTGAATGGAGGAAGACGATGCGGTGTAAATGCACGTGAAAAAGAAGAAGAACAAAGTGAAGACAAATTGACTCCGAATCTTATTGATCAACTATGAATCAATCTAATCAGTTACAAGTATTTATAGGAAGTATTTGACTGGAAAAGTCTGCTTGAGATCTTTAGCTGTGAAGATGATATCATCTACATACACTAACATAAAAGCGATGTGAGGTCCACTAAAGTAAGAAAACAATGAGTGATCCGCGTTGGAGCCTACAAACCCCAATTCATACAAAGCACTATGAAGATGATGAAACCAGCCCAAGGGGACTGTTTTAAACCATACAATGATTTTTGTAATTTACAAACATAATCTGGAAAAAGAGAATCTGCAAAACCAGGTTTTTGACTCATGTATACTTCCTCTTTAAGTGTTCCATGCAAGAAAGCATTCTGAACATCGAGTTGAATTCTGAACCAGTTATAAGTGATTGCAAGTGAAAGTAATAAGCGAATGGTAACTGGTTTAACAATTGGGCTGAAAGTGTCAAAGAAATCTACTCCTTCCTCTTGATGAAAACCCTTGGTCACAAGTCTGGCCTTATACCTGTCTATTTACCCTTGTTGATTGAATTTGGTTCTGAAGACCCATTTGCATCCTATGGGTGTTCTGTCTTATGGTTTTGGAACCAATGTCCAAGTTTTATTTAGTAAAAGCACATTGAATTCATCTGCCATTGTTTTACGCCAATGAGGATGGTTATTTGCATGAGTGAAACTCACAGGATCCTGCAACAAAACAGTAGAAGAAGCAACCTTGTTGCTGGTGAGAAGAACTTGTGACCTTGGGATGTTTGATTTGGATCTGGTGATCATAGAGTGGGTATTTAGAGGTGGTGCAGGGAAAACTGTTGGCGTAGGTAGTGGGTCTGGCAAAGGAGGGGTGGGTGTAGAAGAGGGACTGTAGTTTGGGCTGCTAGAGAAAGAAGATGGTGGTGTTTGAGTTTGGTAATTTGTCACATATTCGATTGGTGTTATTGGAGGAGACGAGGGCGCAGGAAGGGAACCTGCTGACTGAGGAGGAGAAGCTGACCTTGTAGGTGAAGGAGAGGAATGGGCCCGAGTTGGAGGTGCTGAAGGAGGAGTAGAATTGCTGGTTAAAGGACAAGTAAAAAGAGGGAGCATACCTTGTGTAGCGGATGGCAAACTTGGGAGAACTCCATATGGGGTTGCCGTAGATGAGTTGCCTTTGAATGGAAACAATGTTTCATGAAAAACAACATGATGAGAGAGATAAATTCTCTGAGATGGAAGATGCAGGCAGCGATAGGCTTTATAATTTGGATGATAGCCTAGAAAGTCAAAGAAAACTGCACATTTGAAGCTTATGTTTGGAATAATGTCTTAAGTGAGGAAAGCATAGACAACCAAAGACCTTTAATAAGTTGTAATCTGGGTTTTTATTATATAGGAGTTGAAAAAGGGAAGGATTGATGGGATTAAGAGTGGGTAATCGGTTTATAAATAAACTACAGTATAAAAGGCTGAATTTCAATTTTCAAAAGGTGCATGACTAGAAGAAAGTAATGCAAGTCCAGTTTGGACTATGGTCTTGTGCTTTCTCTCTGCTATGCCATTTTGTTGTGGTGTGTAAGGAGAGGAAATCTGATGATGTATGCCATATTTTGAAACAAACTTTTGAAATAAATGATTCAAAAATTCAGAACCTCTATCAGTTTGGATGGTCTGAATTTTGAAAGGCAATTGATTTTCGATTTGTTGTTTAAAAAATAAAATGGTTTGAACTACATAAAATTTATATTTTAATAAATAAAGCCATGTATATTTGCTGTAAGTATCTACTATAAATAAGTAAAACTTAAAGCCACCATTGGAAAGAAAAGGGGAAGGACCCCAAACATCCATAGAGACATGTTGTAAAGGACAAGAAGCAAGTATTTTATTATGATTGGAAGGTAAGGCCTCTGATTTGGCCATTTGACAAGGAGAGCAAATGCTAGAACTATTTGAAAGAAAAGGAATTTTAAGCTGCTGCAAGATGCACTTTGTTAGCCTGAAATGAGGATGGCCTAGACGATGGTACCAAAGAGTGTAGGTGTTGGCATTGGAGATATGACATTGAGGCAAGGTGGAAGAGCTATCAAAGACGTATAACCCATCTTTAAGCTTTCCCTGATGAAGTACTTGCCCCGTTTGCTTCTCCTTCACAAAGAAATTAAATTGATGAAACTAAATGAAAGTGTTAGTGTCCTTGGTAATTGAGAGACAGAGATAAGGTTTTGATAATAGAAGGAACATATAAGAAATTTTGAAGTTTAAAAGGGGGTAAATAAGTAGATCCTTTTGGGAGAATAGGGGATTGGTGACCATTACCTGAGGTCACTTGTTCTTTACCAGCAACTCGGTGTCTCTCCATGAGATTGTTAACTTCACCTATGAAGTGGTGTGTGGCACCGGAATCTGGATATCAGTGTCCTCATGAGGCTGTTCACTTAGGTGAACATAGTTGAGGAGAGGGGACTGCACCGGCTGAAACGTCTGGTCAAAATGATAGTAGCATTGGGCGACTTGATGAGATTTTCGGTTGCAGAGTTGGCAAGTGAGCCTGTTTGATGGTGGAGACCAATTGGGATTGCCATTTTGGGAGTTAGGTGAAGTCCTACCTATTAGAGCGACCTCCTCCTCTGCCTCTGTTGTTTGAGGAGGATGATTAAGCTGCGATATTCACCGAGGGAGTAGTTTGAGAGAGTGCCAGACATCCCATTTGCCTGGCTATAGCCAGATGGTGATCTTGGGTCAAGAGCAGATTCTGGAGTTCTTCCTTGGTGAGTGGAATGATCCTTGGTGTGACGGATATGATAAATGGTTCATACTCTGAACCAAGGCCGTCAAGAATGAAGGAGACCATGTCTTCTTGGTCTAAAGTGCGGACTGCTGCGGAGAGTTGATCAGAAATGGCTTTGGCCTTTTCTAAGTATTCAGAGACTTCCCTTTTTGAGATTTTGAAGTTCAAGACGAAGATGGAGAACACGTGCTTGAAGATTAGCCGAGTAGGAATTCTCTAGAGTGAGCCAAATTTCACGAGTTTGTTAAGACTATGAACTTGGCCTAAGGCTGCAGGTGAAAGAGTAGAGAGAAGCCAACTTTTGATGGATTGGTCCACTTAGAACTAAGCTTCATAAGCTGGATTGGGAACTAAAGTTTGGGGAGTTTCTTGAAGGATGAAATGGGGAGGTGAAATGATTGAGCCATCAAGGAATCCAATCACACACCTGGCTATAGAAAATCGGGAGAAATTGAGATCGCCATAGGAGATAGTTGGATCGATCTAGTTTGAGAGAGATGGAATTTTGGATGTTGGTAATGGTAAGAGTGAAAGACCCATGAGGAGGACCTATGTGGAATGTGTTGCCATTGGTATGGGCGGCTGAGACAAGGGATGGAGCAGTGGGGATACTGTCGGCCATTGTTATTCCAGGAAATTTAGGCTGATACCATGTCAATGCACTTGAGAAAGAAGAAGAAAAAAGTGAAGACAAATTGACTCTGAATGTTATTGATCAGTTATGAATCAATCTAATCTGTATACATGTATTTATAGGAAGTTTACATGTTTGAAATTAAAAGAGAGAGCTAGAGATCTAAAGGAGATAGAAGTTGGAGATAAGATTAGGTGGTTATCCCTTGAACAAGAGATAGTAAAGAGGTTACAACCAATAGGATAAGAGATGTGGGAGAAATGGAAGATTGCAGTCTTGAAGATTAGTTGATGAAGCTGGAGATTCAATCTTGCAGGCCGTGGTTGCAGGAGTAACGTTGGCAGGTGCCCAATAGTGATTTGCTTTGTGGCATGGATGTCCACAATGATAGAAAACAAAGGATGATCCATCGGTTGCAGTGGAGGAGTTAAAATTTGTTCGACCTCTGCCACGATTTTTTGAAGCGTCCACGTCCTGCCATCGGTCGGCAAGGACTGTTCCGATTGTTGTGATTTGGCTGGGCAGGTGCTGGTGCAATGGCGAACAGAGCCACGAGAGGAACAACTTGATCATGTCATTGTTCAAAATCAATTAATTGTGCAGAAACAGAGAAGATGGTGGCGTCTTCTTGGGAATCTATGACTGCAGCCATTGGATCAAATTCGGAACTAAGGCCACGGATTGCGTAGAGGATCAAGTCATCGTCATCGACGGGCTTCCCTACACTTGCAAGCTCCAATGTGATGGATTTGGTGTGAATTAGATAGTCATGGACAGACTCACTGCCCCTCTAGAGATTGTGGAGTTCAGTCTTGAGCTGCTGTACACGACCGGATGACCGTCCCGATACAAGTCAGTTAAGGTGGACCAGGCTTCATGAGCTGTTTGATTATCCACCAAACGAGGAAGGATCGAATCAGATACTGATTGTAATAGCCAGTCGAGAACCAGCAGGTCGATACAAATCCAATTCTCAATTTCATCTGGGGGCAAGCTTGGATTTGGAAAGACGCCGTGAAAAAAACCAACAATCTGTGACTGCGAAGAACAAGAAAATGTTGCATATGCCATATTTAGAAGTTGTCTGCCGTTAATGTAAGAGAGACCTCCTGTAAAATACTTTTCACAACAGGGATGGAGACACGGGCATCGTCTATGGCAGTTATGGAGGAGGAAGAATCCAACGCAAAAAGAAATAGAAGATACCTTGGTTCTCTTAAAGAAAAAAAGACCGAAAAAAGATGACAAACTTTCAACCTGTTCTCTCTGATACCATGAGAGAGTAAAGTAAATCTCTTGATTGTATTGAGTGTAGTTGAAACTTGATACATATTTATATACACTTTGTACAACTGAAAGCAGAGAAAGAAGAAAGAGATCCATAAAATAAGGATCTACAGATGAATAGAACAGAAGCAAAAGAAGAGGATCAGACTAAGAAGCGGTGAATAATCAGACAATGTCTAACATTCCCATGGTGACAAGATTGTTAAAGAGATCTTTATTGAGATGTGAGGTATGTTTTAAGAAATCAATAGTCATCATCCAACCACTGCAGATATTACAACCATTAAACAACAGAAGAATCAAATTGATGTTTAACGGTTTTTAGAATCTTTAGGGCCTAAATTTAAAGGTGTTTGGGCTCAAATTCTAACTATTGGGGATGATATTACTCTTGAGAAGGTGTATAATCAAGTGTTGAATAAAAACATGATTGGCATTGTTTTATGGGTTCATGCAAATTCTAAACTTTTGATTTGTCATATTATGACCCCATTTTACATGCCTATTTTTAGTCCATTTTCAATGGCTAATCAACCAATTTCTTGTGTTTATATTTAGATAATTATTAAAGGAGCCAAGAGATGACCATAAGAAGAAATCAACAATTTCGAGGCATTTTAAGGCGAAATGTTTCATTTATTCAAGAATGAGGAAGTAATGACAACATAGACATCAGTCCAGAACACATAGCCATGAGTCACATGGCACACCATCAGCATTCGCGACGCCGCAACATCAAACAGAGCATAAATGGTGGACAATCAACCAAGTACCCAGCATTGTTCTGCTAGAGCGGGCGCTCCTGCGTCCGAAGTTGCAAAAGTTACAGAAGTCATCCTCCAATCTGATGCCATGAAAATAAAGTGAAGATGCAACGTCAGAGCAGAGCTGAAGACAAAGTAGAAGCCAGTGCAGTGGCGCCCAAGGTGTGTTCCCCAATGTGAAATCCATCTGACTCTGTCGAAGACTTTGTAAGGACAGGACGTTAAAAAGGTACAGAAGTTGGAGCACAAACTCAAAAAGCTTAGAGAAGAAAATCTGGAAGGGAAAAGAGTCCACAAGCTTCGACTCTCGTCTCTGTAAATATTCATCCTCTGTTACACTATTTATACAAGCTTTAGATAAAGGATGCCAGTTGTGTTCCACTATTTCACAACTTACACAATCTAACTAAGAATCCAACTAAAAGAATAAAAAAATAAAACTTATACATGTAGGATCACAAGTCAACATACATTTTCTTCATCCCATCCCCCCCTCCCTCAAGTTGGAGCATGTATGTCAATCACGCCTAACTTGGAAACGAGCTTGAAAAATTGTGGACCAGAAAGTGCTTTAGTAAACAACTCTGCAAGTTGAAGTGTGGTGGAAATATCTCTTGGAAGGATGAAACCAGCTTTGTAATTATCACGAACCAAGTAACAATCGATCTCCAAATGTTTGGTCCGTTCGTGGAAGACTGGGTTGGCTGTTATATGGAGAGCTGCTATCTTATCACACCATAAAGAAATTGGAAGCTGTACAAGGGGTCTGAAAATCAGATAAGATATAAGAGCTCCATTGAATTTCACATAAAGTAGAAGCTAAAATTTGAGTCCCTTGGGCATGGAGTAACAGCTGGTTTGGCTCCCATTAGGCCAGCATCATTAACAAGGTCTAAAACATATTTTCTTTGGTCGAGTAAATACCTTCAGCATTTTGAGCTATTTCAACACCTAAAAATATTTGGCATATCCCAAATCTTTGATAGTAAATATAGAATGAAGAAACTCTTTGACCCCCAAAATATCACTTTCATGTGAACCGGTGATCAATACATCATCCACATATACAATCAAAGCCAGAAAAGAGAGGAAGAAGACTCTACAAATAAACAATGATCATGAGGACTCTGATGGAAACCAAAATTCTGATCAAATATATCTTTATGTGGTTTTATGTTAGTAGCAAAATACAAAAAACCAAAAGTTCTAAGCATGGCATAATCAACAGTCTTATTATAAAGAAGCTCATGAGGTGTCTTCCACTGTAATACAAAAATTGGTAACAGGTTTGAAATATAGGTAGCCATTAAGAGAGCATGTCCCCAAAATGTTTTTGGTGCATGAGATTGGATCAAAAGGGCTCTAGCTAGTTGAAGCAGGTGCATGTGTTTACGCTCCACAATTCCATTTTGTTGTGGAGTATAAAACACTACTCCTTTAATGAATTACACCTTTGGTTTTCAGGTATTCTTGAAAATTAGAACTCGAAAATTCAGAACCATTGTCTAATCAAATAACGTTGATAACATTAGAAAATTGTGTTTGAGTCAAGGCTAAAATGGTTATCAATGTAAAAGAAGTGTGAAACTTGGTAGGTAAAAGAAATGTCCAAGTTGTTCTACTATAGTCATCAACTACAGTAAGCATAAAATGAGCACCAGTAATAGATGGTTGCTTATATGGCCCCCATAGATCAACATGAATCAAATCAAAAGGACTAGTGAAATGAGTGAGACTGATTGGAAAAGAGAGATGTTGTTGTTTAGACAATGGACAAACAGTGCATGAAGAAATGTCATGAGGATCAACACCAGCAATAAAAGATAAGTCTTTGAGCAGAGAATAAGAAGCATGACCCAATCTCTTATGCCAAAGAAACTAACCAGGTACTGAATTATTATTTATGTATGAAGATTCAGTACAGGCAAAGAACAAAGATTGTACAAAAGAAGAATCAGTATTGACAAATTTCTGTAAAAACTCTGTTCTGAAACTATTTTTGACAAGTGCGTAAAGATTTCCTAATAACATTCCCACTACAAGGATCTTCTTAGTCTTCAGGTCCTGCAATACAATGAGTTGGATGAAAAATAAGTTTCAATTGGGCTGTTCGAGTGAGCTTGCTAGCAGACAATAGATTGAAACTAAAATCTTGTATGCAAAGAACATTTGTTAAAGTAAGGTTGGCATGTAGTTTGGCAGTACCAAGTGAATGAACAGATTTGGTTGTATTGTCAGGAAGGTATACAGGAATATCATGTGTTGGTTTAGCAAATTTTTCAAACAAGGCCAATGAATTGCATATATGATTAGAGGCACCGGTGTCTACAATCCAATAAACCTCATTACATAACCAAAACCATTCATAGCAGTAGTTAAGGCTACATTTATACCTGCAAATTCAGCAACCTGTGCAAAATTAAAATGAGCTCCACCAGCTACTATCTTGCCTTTCGTATACTTCGCCACCTCTTGTTGAATTATTTCAGTCCAATTAGGAATAGAATTCTCAGCCTTCTCATTTATTTCACTCAAATCTGCATCAAATTGGCTTTCAACAGCATTAGCAAAATTCTTTTCCTTCAGAGCTTTATACCACTAAGGAAAACCATGCAATTTGAAACAAGTGTCTTTGGTGTGTCCAGCTTGATTACAATGATCACGAACCAAGTTCTGCTTATCCTTCTTTGCTGAATCAAATCTCTTCCTATTCCCTCTTCCAAGACCAGTCTATTCACATCCTTTCTACTATTATTCACTATCCTAGCCAAAAGAGTTGTAGTGTCAGATCCTTCAACATAAAGCTGATTAACTTGACGTTGTTTTTCAACCTTTTGAATCATAGCATAGGCTTTAGACGGCATCACAGTAATCTGATTCTGTATAAGATGATAGCCATCATTTAATCCCGTGAGAAACTGCATTAACAGATTAAGAGTTGTAACTTCTAAAATAGCTCTGGAAGCACCACAAATACATTTTCCACAAACACATTTGAGCATAGGCATCAAACAATTCATCTCATCCCATATTTTCTTCAATTTGTTAAAATATTGAACCACATTAGACGTACCTTGAGTAATCAAACTCACTTCTCTTTGTAATTGATACATCAACGGTCCATTATTTTCTCCAGATCGTTCCTCAACTTCATCCCAGATTCTCTAGCAGAAGCATATAAGAACTCTGCTCCAATCATGAATTTCACCATCAGATCTACATGTTTCCATTCCTCAAATGTAGCTAAACTCCAGTAATTGGACTTTTTGCCGATGAGTGAATGAAAAAAATGTATTTTGGAGCTGAAACAAGTACCATTCCTGTTTTGTGCTAAAGGACCACCTGAAATATATTATCTTATTCTTTCAACATGTGAGAGGGCCTTCATCTTCCATGTTCAAGATATCATAAGCTCCTCAGCTCTGATGCCATAAAAAGCTTAGCAAGAAGCTTTGACTTTTTCGTCTCTTCTAGTTTATTCATCAACGATGACTCGTGCACCAGCCCTCTCACACAGAAATAAAATAATATATTTCTCGGGTTCCATAAAATATATCATCACGCACCCGTACTCTTTTGGATAATGGATGCCAGCTGTCTTCCACTATTTCAACTTACTTACATAGTCTAACTAATAATCCAACTAAAAAAAATAAAAATAAAACTTATACATGTAGGATTAAACTTACATTCTCTCTTCGCAAATGGTATGACCCTTCGTGTGTCACGCAGCTAGGTATCACGAAGCACAATCTTGCTCATTAGTGGCGTCGCGGCCTTCTAGCCTCCAAGAATAAAAATAAAACTCAAGCACAAGGGAGACTCCGAATTTGGGAGGAAAGAACTATTCTAGTGAATGAATGAATTACAAGCCTTGTACATGGCTATTTATAGATTACAAAACCTCCATGGTTGGTGACACTTTCTCAAGCACTTCTCTAAGTGTTTGTGACCAATGCCAGACTCATGCCACCCATAGATTCCCACTTACCTCTGTGAGTTGTTTGCCAACTAAGCACTTATCCCATGTGCTTGCCAACTTATACATGTAGGATTACAAGTCAACATACATTCTCTTACCCACTTACCAAGGGTAACTGAACGTTTTCTTGCAACACCGCCACTGCCTTAGCTGCCTTGAATTAACAGCCTTAATTTGACTGTTGTCCGCCTCTAACTTCAATTTGGGGCGTTTGCCTCCTCCTCACGAGATGAAGTTGTGAGTCGCGCCCGTGTCTACCATGGCCTTTGCCTTACTACCTTTCGGGAGCACTACTACGCCCGTAGGGAATTGAGCAATGCCATCGAACCAATGCGTGGTTCATCCTCATTGACATCTCCTTCCTCCGAAAGAGTATTCAATAACTTCACCTTCGGCAGTCCTTAGCAAAATGTTCTCCCTCACAAACAAAACATTTAACTTTATGCACTTCTCAGGTTTCTTCTCAAACCTCTTCTTCTTTTCGCATTAGAGCTGAACCACAGTCTTCCGATCATACTCAAGTAGCCTCTCAGCCGTGGACAAAGCTGAGGCCAAAGTCTTTACTTCCCACCTCCTTGGCTCTTGCTCCGCCCAAGGTTTTAAAACCATCGAGAAAAGAAAATAGCTTGTCCGGATCGGACATATCAGAAATACATAACATTAGAGAAGTAAATTTTTGTACGCCAAAGCTCTTTTTCGACCACATCCTCGGGAAGAATTGCGTCTTCAATTCTTTCTTGAAATCATCCGTCGCCCCGGTACGATTGAAGTGCGGATTCCTCATCCGTAGCCCTTCTTCTTCTCCACCACAATAGAGCATCATCAACAAGGAACATAGAAGCGGTGCTTACCTTTTGGGTCTCGCTTCAGATTTGCAGATCGGAAGTATTGCTCTACTTGCCATCTGAAGTTGTTGTCAATGATTTTGGGATCTCTTACCCCATTGAAAGGCTTTGGTTCGGGCACTTTGATCTTGCTTGTTGTTCCATTCATGTTTGCACCTCCATTAGCTATAACACGCTCCAACAATACAAGTCTCGTCCGTAATTCATCCATCTCGTTCTTCATCGTTTCTTCACCTCGTCTAGGTTTCCTCGGAACACCGCCATAGCACTAAAGTCCACCTTCTCGATTCTATCTTCAATAGAAGAAAAAGCGAAGTTCAGATTTAGACATTAGTTCCTTACCTTTGAGTTGAACGTTTTCTCCCTCCGAAGTTGCCATAGGATTGCTTCCTGCTCTGATACCAGCAAAAGTGGCGTGTGGCCTAGCCTCCAAGCCCGTCTGGATGCTAGTCAGCCTCTTGCGAAGTTTAGCACAAGAACTCTCTTGTTCTTGGTGCTAGAACTCTCTAAACTCAGGGAAAATTTGGGAAAAAAACTATTGAATGAATGAATTACAAGCCTTGTACATGGCTATTTATAGATTACAAAACCTCCCATGGTTGGTGACACCTATCAAGCACTTCTCTAAGTGTTTGCCAACCACGCCTCAAGCTTGAGGCTGATGGTGTCACCACTAAAGAGGGAAAAAAGAGAATCTATTACGCGAGTCTATTAATAGAGAAGGGCATATCTAGAAAGGGAAAGCCTGAGGGGAGAGATGCTAGACTGATTTATCTTTGAGGGAAGAAATTCTCTTGGATTTTCTTCACTTTACCTCAAAATCATAGACCCAATAGCTTCCCATTTCAGTTGATAAACACGGATTTTTTGCTCTTGCTTGCGTGTAAAAGAACCTTGAAAAAATCTCTGTAAATAATTATAACCAATTAATTATTGGCCTGTCTGGAATTTGGTTTTGGGTTTCAGCTTCGAATTGATGTGCTGATCCCTAGAATAGAGACAAGGTTGAAGTCATGGGGTTCTTGTATACCTGACGGGGGGAACCTCATGAGGCTCTGGAGAGAAGCTTAGTGAAGTTACTGTGTTGCTAAGGACCAAGTTTAGAAACTACATACAAGCGTTAAACAAAAAATAAATATACATAAAAATAAACTCTAGTAAGAATTGGAATATGATCAAAACAAGATGACATGAATTAAGATTGCAAACGCCCATACTACCACGCTCCCATGATAAGAGAATCTGGATGTTATTGAATGACGGAACCTTCGGCCTCAAGTTGCCTTACCTTTGTATGCATAAACTCTATAAATTTCAAGCTCAACAATTGCTAAATGGGCATAAGGACCCGATTTGGGACCACATTTGGAAAATTAAAACACTTTCAAAACAAAAGATTTTTCTTTGGTTAGTTCCTAGGGACAGCCTCCCAACAACAGATGTGCAATCTAGAAGGGAATGGACGTTGACATGGGCTGCTCCTTGTGTGGACTGCATCTTGAATGGATTGAACATCTACTAATTCAATGCTCCTTTGCCGCTCAAGTTTGCAACCTTGTCGAGACTCAACACGTTTACTATCCTAACTCCTCAGGGACTTTCACTCAGAACCTTCCTATTTGAGTTATTCACATCTAATAACACAAAATCCTTATCCCGAACCCACGTATATACTCTAAACACCTTGAGGAAAATCTGGTGTACTAAGAACTGTTGGAAATATGGTTTGAAATATTGATTTATAAATATTACCATGACTTATGGGTGTGGGGTCCACTTCTAGATACTTTGTCATTGGACGTTCAGTACAGGGAATAATGGCCAGTACATCCCCCTATAGAGCTAGATATAATGGGGTACATTGAAGGGTTGCGTCTCTCCTAAGGGTTGTATCGTCTCTCCCAAGGGTTGCAACTCTCCCAAGAGTTGCATTTCTCTCAAGAGTTGCGTCTCTCCCAAAGGTTGCGTCTCTCCCAAGAGTTGTATCTCCCTGAAGTACCCATTGGAATCTATAAAATCCTCCATAGTCTTACAAGTGAGGCTAAGGCTTAATGCACACCAGTGTGGCTAAAGGGAAGCAAGCTTATCACTTGTAAAAACATATTCGAAAAGGTTTGGTTATGCACTACTTCAATTCAATTACTATTCCAAGATGAAAGGTACGCTACCATTATCTTTCTTATTTCAATTCCAATTCGATCATATTTGTATAACGTTTACGCAATAGGAATCCTATACATATTATATGTCTATTTTCATGATGTATTATGTTATTTATTAGACCTAAAGTCTAACAAATACAAGTGATATCGCCTCTGCTCGTATCATGAAGATAGATTCTTAGTGTTTATATTTTTATGGATTGCTTTAGATATTTTCAGATTTTTTAGCTACTCATTTGAATATAAATTAGCTATTATTTTTGGAAGTATTTTCTGCCGTTGAAGACGGGCTAAACCCTAACATGCGCGGGCTTAATGCCACGCGTGGATTTGGTGCGCAGGGCCATCTATCGTGCAGGTCTGCCTTAGTGCGAGCCTGCCGTAGTGCAGGCCTGTCTGAAAGCAGGCCTGCCTTAGAACTGGCCTGCTGCTGCGGGGCATCCCTTTCACGAGGGCCAGTATTTCCGGCAGGCCAGCCTTCCGCACGGGCCTGCCTTCACACGAGCCTTCTTTTGGGCAGGCCAACCTTTGCGCGGGCTTTCTGGTGTGAAATGCTGCAGTCAGTGGGCTGCAGGGTGCGGGCTGGATTATGAGCCGCAGGGGACTATATGATTTTGTGCGGTTCGGGACAATAATGACCCAGAAACATGAACCAGACCAGATTTTGCATGTATATTGGGCCTGAATGTGTTTTCAAGTGTTTTTTGACTCCGAATTTTCTTTAATTTCATGCAATGCTTTATTTGTTATTTTATTGCATTACTTTAATTAAATTTATGTATTTGAATGTGAAAATTAATTTAATTATATGATTTGCAAAATCCCCAAAGGGTAATGCAAATTGTATTTATTAAATTAATTTAGTGTGTTTCTTTGTGATAATTTTGCATTAATTGTTATACTGATTTTATTATATAATGAGCGAAATCCCCAAAGGGTACTGCAAATTGTATAATTTAATTAGTATATTAAAATTAATTTATATGAATCCCCAAAGGGTAAGTATAAATTAATTTGTTTGTTTGTGTCTGATGTTTCTGTTTTTTCATTATCTGTTGAGTGATTTGCCTAGTATCTCTCATGAATCCCCAAAGGGTAAATGAGAGTGCTAGATGATTGAATGATTTGCCTAGTATTTCTCATGAATCCCCAAAGGGTAAGTGGGAGTGCTATATGATTGAGCTGATTGTATTATTATGTGTGTTCTCCCAAAATATTGAAATATTTCCTGGATAACAGGAACATCAAGTAGAGGACACTTGTTTGCTAAGTCTTTGAGGAAAACCGTACTTGATGGAAAAGTTATGTGAACTAGTCACAAAGGGTTGAATTGATGTTACGAGGCTATAGAGTTGATAGAATTATCAAAGTGGATACTCCTCCTCAGAAGAGTCTTCCAGTCTTCCGGTAATGGACAGGGTGCCACGGTGCTGTGGGATGTACCCTTACCAAATTCGACATTATCACTGTCCTCCCACATGTGTAAGATTTCATCTCCTGATAGTGCATGGGGTGGTATTTCATATTCTTCTTTGCCATTGAACGATTTTTTATCCACTCTCCAAGGATGATCTTCCGGTATGAACCTACGATGTCGTTGGTAAACATTTTTCCGACAGCAAGGAAGATAAATGGAACCATGCTGAACATGACATATAGGGCAAGCTTTGTAACCTTTGGTGCTCCAGCCCGACAACATGCCATACGCTAGGAAGTCTGATATAGTCCACAGGACTGCTGCGCGCATCTAAAAAACTGAGCGTGTTTCAGCGTCATACGTCTTGACCCCTTATGCCCATAACAATTTCAACTCATCAACCACTGGTTGGAGATAAACATCAATATCATTACCTGGCGATTTCGGTCCATCAATGAGAAGTGTCATGACAAAATATGTCTCTTTCATTGCAAACTAAAGGGGAAAATTGTAAATGGAAATGATGACAGGCCATGTACTACGGCTCGAACCAGTCCCAATCTTAAAAGGACTAAAACCATCATTAGCCAATCCAACTCTAAGATTTCGTGAATCGGCACTGAAAGACGGATGTTCTGCGTCGAAGTGTTTCAAAGCCACAGAGTCCCTAGGATGACTCATTTTCCCTTCTACATCCACTGGAGCTGACCCATGCCATTTCATCAATGATGCTGTTTTCTCGGACATAAACAACATTTACAGTCTTGGAACCAACGGAAAATGTCGGACAACCTTCGCTGGTATCAAATGTTTTCTCTTCCTACTACCTTTTTTCTGTCCACCTTGACGTCTTACACCTTGGGCAGCTGTCTAAATCTCTATTTTCATTTCTGTACAATATGCAATCATTTGGGCATGCATGAATTTTCTTGCAATGTAACCTCAAGTCTGCCATTAATCTCTTCGACTCATACCAACTTTTGGGAACTGTGTTATCCGGGGGAAGAACGTCCTTGAAAAGCGCAACCACATCGGAGAAAGATTTATTACTCCATTTGTTCAAACATTTAATTTGGAACAAGTGGACCATGAAAGAAAGCTTTGAATATTTTTCACAACCTCCATACAATGGCCGCTTCGCCTCATCCATTAATTGCTCAAACCTATGTATTTCCGAATCTTCACATTCACCCTCTTGTGTTTTCCACTGCCACTTCAGCGTCCCGCATGAATGCGTCGTTTAACAACCTTGACATCTGGCCCATGTCCGGTCTCAATGGAAGCATTTGGCTGTTGCTCAGTGCCTTCCTCACCGTGAAAGTGCCAGGTATGGTATCGAGCAAAACAAATCCCTCCCTTGCTATATGATACATTACTGTGTCGCAATTAAAAAAATTCTTGTTCTTACACTTGGCACGTGGGCATCTTAACTGGCTACTTTCTTGGACACCCAACCTTTGTTTGCAAACTCCGTGAAGAAAACAATCCCATCTGAAAGTTCGGGCTGGCACCGGTCAACCTTGGTGGCGTACCGGTACATCCAGCTCCTGTCATTGAGATAGTCCATCTTTGCGATAAAACACAAAGACAAGTTGTTAAAATTGTTAATGGATTATGATTTCAATCCTATTCCACACATGATAATCAGATTTTTTAATGCTATTCTCTCTCCTTCTCTCTCTCCTTCCTTCTCATACTTTGTTAAAGTGTAAGAGTGGGTAGAGGGAAAGAAAGAGAGAAAACAGTTGAGTGCAAGGATCTGAATTTATCATCTATACTTTGCTGTGATCCTAAACGGCATTGTCCTCATCATATAATTGTAACATCCAACTAATTATCTAATAATTAACTTATGATATTATTTCATGTAGTATTATTATGTTCCAGGATTCTTACCTATATAATTTGATTGCTGAATCTTTCTGGCAGTTCTTGAAGCCGGTTTGGAACCACCCTGATCTGGTTTGCTTCCGACCTTTTAAAAAAAGTAGAATGTGAGAAATAATGTATACAGAAACAAAAAGGACAAATTGATAATATTAGTGTTGTGGCCTGGAACTCTTTACTCTCATGGTATAAGTGTTTATTTGATCAATTCTCAAATCAAGGGATCATTACTTCTAAACTGTAACTTACAATAATGAAAAAAGAAATGAAATTTCTAAATTGAAGCACTCACTCAGATGGAGGACGACATCAACCAACTTCAATAGGAGTTAAAAATGCAGTGGCGTAGTACTCTTTATGATTCTGAAATGGCCTAATACCTAAGCAACAATAACATAAGTCAAGAGACCAACATTGATTACATGATGTAATCATAAATTATTGTGTGCATAGAAAGAGTGCAACTTTCTTTTTTCATTTGTGATAAGAATTCTTCAGTTTACATGTGACAACTTTCTTTTTTCATTTGTTTTTGTTCATAGAAATCTCATTCATGTGCTTTGTGATTTTAGCTACTTTTGTATGATATAGTGTGTACCATATTCTTATGAAGATGCTCTTGTACCTTGTCTAAATAATCAAATACCCAGGGTGAAAATTCTTTTAACCCTAAACTGTTTAGTGTGGTTACTATCAGATGCTGTAGCTTCTTCATGAACCAACGGAACACTAGTTCATTGCATATGTGGATATAGCCCTAGCTCTTTAATTCCTTAGACTGACCTAGATATGTATGCCATATACCTAACAACTACTCATTACCACAAGTCTCATTTCTTTCTTCGATATTTGCAGTTTGGAAGCACCATCTTTAGTTCAGGCTTTTTTTGGGGTAACTTAGAAAATATTTTTACATCAGATCTGCCTGTTAATTCTGTTTCTTAAAAAAATGATGCATTTTTTATTAATAAAAAAAGCATATATATGTAGCTTAGGTGTCTTTATTCTTAGTCAATTGTTTTACCAAGAGAAGCTATATTTACTTTTTGATAAAAGATAAGAAGTCTAAATAATTTCCAGATAGCTAGGATCTTCAAGTTTAAATATAATCAACTTTGTAGTGTTGACATCAACAACATTAATGGAAAAGATAGAGGTACAGATAAGCTACTGTTGTTCTCATCACCTAGTAATTAAGATTCTATTATATCCAAATGAATTAATCAGTACCTTTAAACCAAAGGAAGAAACATGCCCCAAGATGACATTTGGCATGCGATCAATCGCCTACTCATGTCCTTGATGTTCCTAAATATTGTCAACAACCTAGCCAATAAATTTCATGACAAATATCGGGTGTCAATGTGCCACCTCTTCAACTGAATGCTTATTAAGTAATCATGATTAGTTACAATATCAGAAACTAATTAACAACTTAGTGTGCTTCATGTAGTTCAATATGTCAAACATATAATATACATGATACAAATTCTTCCAAACCCTTCCATGAGAAGTGTGCTCTTTTTTAACCACCATGCTAGAGAAGAGAAACCAGAAACCCACCCAAAAAATTCTCACCTCTAGAGATATTTTCAGAACATGACGAATGTGTTATAAACATAACCAAGAAGCAAACTGAGCATATAAACACTTCGACTTCAAAGAAAAAAAAACAATTACTTTTCCTAAAAAGTCCCTTACTTACTAGTAATTACTTGTTAGAGTATAAAATTCATGAAGAAATCAAAACCAGAAAAACCGTGAACATGTCTTCACGGCCTAGGCCAATATGTGAAAAAGCAAAAAGAATCACAAAGAACTGATAAACCATATACAGAAGAGAATAATGTTTCTGAAACGGAAGAAATTACAATAATCAATCGAAGACTTCAATATTATTGCAGAAAGAGGAGGAACATCCAGAGAAAAATCCAAAAAGCTCTAACCTGAAATACCTATTTTTGCAGAAAGGGGAGGAACTTCCGAAGTGGGGATGACCCGTCCCCTCGCCGGAAACGGCTGTGCGTTCGATCGTCGCAGGAAATCTGGCCATCCATGCGTCGTTCGTTAAGAGAGGGAAAGAAGAAGAAAGGGGCGAACTTCCGAAGCGCAGAGGTCGGGCGAGAGGCAAGGTTGAAAATTTTTTTTACAAGGGTAACTTAGGGCCAGGAAGCAATAATATTTACAAGCTCACCGGCGGTTTTAAACCGCCACTGATCCGAACTGGACCGGCGCTAAATTTTTATCGGCTGTAGGTTTCACTTACCGGCGGAAAAAATCGCAACGAAAAGTAGCGGTCTTTACCGGCGGTTATTTACAAACAACCGCCGGTAAAGTTAGTATTACTGGCGGTTATTTATAAACAACTGCCGGTAAAGGCCGCATTTCTACTGGTGGAAATTTCTAGGTCACATATTCTTGATTCTCTTAGTGAAAGTATTTTTATGATTTATTTTCATGTCCCTATTGCAAAAGAGATTTTGGACCAGCTTGAGGCTAAATATGGGAAGAAATCGTCTACTCACATCAATAATTTATGGATAAAATTTACTCGTTCCAAGTGTGAGGAAAACGTTGATGTGAAAAAGTATGTAAATGACATGCTTGCTATGGCAGATGATTTACAGTATCATGGTAGACCAATAGATAAAGAAACTAAGGTGGTCACCATTGTGAAGTCTTTACCAAAATCTTTTAAATATATTCAAGATTTTTACTCTCTATCCAAGACAAAGTAGACAATTTCTGAATTGGTGAATAATATCGATAACCAGTCTGAGAGACACAATTCAGGTATTAATCTAGATAAACCATCACCTAGTGCTAATATAGTTTGAAGCCGAAGGAGAAAAATTTTAAGAAGAAGGGAAGGAATTTTCAGTTTCAAAACTTCAAAGACAAGAAGGTCAATGAACAGAAAATTGAAGTACACGCAAATCAACGAGTATGTTTCTTCTGCAATAAGCCAGGGCATATTATGAAATATTGCAAAGCATTGAAAACAATGCAGGAGGGATAACAAGGGAAAACAAGTAAGTCCTTATATTTTGAAACTTGCACTATTTATATACAACCTTTTAGTTGGTAGGCTAATTCTGGTGCAATTGTTCATGTATCGAATGAGTTGCAGGGTTTCAAGGAGCTAAGAAAGATTGATGAAGGTGCAAGTTATATTTACATGGGGAACGATGAAAAAGTCGTTGTGGAAGGCATAGGAACATACCAACTAAAGGTTGCTGATAATAAATTTTTTGATTTAGTAGATTGCCTTTATGCTCATTTTTTATATGAGGAGGAGTCTATTATCTGTATCTTGTCTTGAGAAACTTGGATTTACCTTTTATTTTGGAAATGGAAAGTTTCTTATGCTACAAGATGACAC
Organism: Aristolochia contorta; assembly: GCA_022405105.1. Lineage (NCBI taxonomy): Eukaryota > Viridiplantae > Streptophyta > Magnoliopsida > Piperales > Aristolochiaceae > Aristolochia > Aristolochia contorta. The sequence continues at coordinate 19,195,827 of CM039667.1, forward strand.
ATATATTTTGAGAGGTTTTTGGATTTCTGATTTATATCAATTGCAACTTAGCGAAAATATGGTGTTTAATATTTCTACTTCTTCGGATATAAAGGAGAATGAATTATATTTGTGGCATCTACTATTAGGGCATATAAACAAGGTTAAAATATTTAAACTTGTGACTCAAGGATTATTACAGGATTTGTCGCAGAAAGATTTTCCTACATGTGAATATTGTATTTATGGTAAAATGACGAAAATGCCTTTTCCATCCATAGGCTTAAGGAGTTCTCATATTTTAGAGATTATTCACTCGGATATATGTGGACATATGAATGTGAATACTCGAAATGTTCATTCATATTTTATCACATTTATTGATGATTTGTCATGATATGGAAGAGTATATTTACTTCAAAGGAAAAATGAAGCCTTCGATTATTTCAAGACATTCAAATTGGAAGTAGAAAATGCCACAGGAAAGAAAATCAAAACTTTGTACTCTGACAGAGGTGGAGAGTATTGTTCAGAGTTATTCTCAGAATTTTGCAACTCCAATGGGATTATCCATATGCTTAGCATGCCTTATACAGCTGAGCAGAATGGTGTAGCTGAAAGGAAAAACCGAACTTTACTAGAGATGGTTCAATCTATGATGGCATTTGCAAATTTGCCAACATCTTTTTGGGGCGTAGCACTATTAACTGCTACTTATGTCTTAAACAAAGTGCCTTCAAAGTCGGTTGAGATAACACCGTATGAGGTATGGTCAGGAAAAACTCCTAGCCTTAACCATTTTAAAGTATGGGAATGTGTTGGTCATGTTTTGAATCTTGACCCTAAGGATAAATTGAAGGCTAAGACTAGAAGGCGTTTATTCGTTGGGTATTGTTAAAATTCAAAAGGATATAGGTTATATGATCCCAAGGAGAAAGTAATTATTGAAAGTAGACATGTAAAAGCCATTGAGGATAGATTTGACTGTGATGAAGATCTAGGTACAAAGTCTCAGTTAGAAGAAGTACAAGAGATAGAAAACCTAGCCAACTTATATCATCTTCTGATTTTTATACATATGCTGTAGAAACTTACGAAAGAATAAGGTTAAATGAAGATGCTACTGATCCTGCCACTTATGAACAAACACTAATTGATGTGGACTCCGATAAATGGCAGTTGGCAATGGAAGAAGAGATGGACTCCATGTATAAAAATAAAGTTTGGAAACAAGTTGATCATCCTGCATTTGTTAATCCCATTAAATGCAAGTGGATTTTTACAAGAAAGAGAAATTCTAAAGGTAAAGTTGAAAGATTCAAGGCTCGTCTTGTCTTCTTGCCAAGGGTTTTACTCAACGGTATGGGATCGATTATGATGAAACGTTCTCTCTTGTTGTATGTATGCAGTCTGTACGAACTCTCCTGTCCATAGTCGCATATGGAACAACCTTGTGGATTTATTAGCACTGGAACTGAATCGAAGGTGTGTAAATTGGAAAACTCCATTTACGGTTTGAACCAAGTCTCAAGATAGTGGAATATCAAGTTCAATAAAGCGGTCAAAGAGTATGGATTTATTCAGAATTGCTTTTCTTACTTTATACGTAGATGATATTTTATTAGCTGGGAATGATATTCAAGTACTCCAAAGTATAAAGACATGGTTATTTCAGACGTTTGATATGGACGACCTTGGAGAAGCTTCTTATATTCTCTGTATTAAAATTCTACGGGATAGGGCTTTGCGAAAATTGAGTTTATCTCAAGAGAAGTATATAGACACTCTTTTGGATCGATTTCATATGTCCAACTGTATTCAAGATAAAGTACCTTATGACAACACTAAAAAGATAAGTCAAGTGGATTGTCCTTCTCAACCCAAAGATAAGTTGGATGAATCGAAATATCCATATTCTTCTACTGTAGGGAGTTTTATGTATGCACTTATGTGTACAAGACCTGATCTTGCTTATGTTGTTGGGGTTCTTAGCTAGTTTCAGGCTAATCCAGGTTTCACTCATTGGGAAGGAATTAAATGGGTAATGTGCTAACTGCAACGAACTAAGTCATATGCTTTGACGTATCAGGCAGACATGTTGGAATTAATTGGTTATTCTGACTCAGATTATCAAGGATGCATTGATACCCACAAGTCTATTTCTGGCTTTATCTTTATGTTTGGCGGAGGTGCCATTTCTTGGAAAAAGCAAGAAGCAAGACTGTGTAGGCAATCAACCATGGAAGCAGAATATGTAGCTATGAACCTGACTACAAGGGAGGCTGTCTCTCTTCGCAAATTTTTGCGGAGTCATCTGGTGTTAGACTGTGTGAAGCGACCTATCCCTCTCTTTTGTGACAACGCATCTGGTATTGCTATCACAAAAGATCCTAAGAGTCAATCCAAGGCTAAGCATATTGAAGGGAAATACGACTATATTAGAGACATGCCGAGGAAGGAGGAAGTTGTTGTTCTCAAAATAGTCTCTCAGAACAATTTAGCTTATCCACTCACTAAGCGTCTTCTCGTGACCAGTTTCACTGTCCATGTGGGGAACATGGGTTTAATTTGTTTGTAATTATGAGACCAAGTGGGAGAACATTGTTTTGTATGAACTATAGCCTCATTGATTTGTAATGTCATAACAATGTATTTTATTTTCATGGAATGAAATGACAAATTTGAATGAATGCATATGCTGTTGTGTGATCATATGAGTACTCATGGTGTGCCTTGAGATTCAGCATCCCTATTAGGTATGCACTTGTATGTGTATACGTGAGGGTCTCAATAGCGAGTGATGGTTGAGTCTCTAAATTGTCCAGGCCAATGGGACAGCGTAGGCACAGTTTCCTTTACGGCTAATACTCATGCTGATATAGAGTTTTACCCTGAGCTCCTCAAATACTGAGTATGCTATGGACGGTGGAATGCTTTGATGTCCAACTTTCCTATTAGGTATATACTTGCACATATATATGGAAGGGTCTCAATAGGAACATAGGGTTGGACATCTAAATTGATTCAGGCTTATGGTACTGCTTAGGCACAGTTATCTTAGTGGCTAATACTCGAACTCGTATAGAACTTTACCCTGAGTTCAGGTCCAAATATGCTATGAATGGAGACCGCTGAACTTGACAAGTATGGATTTGGTTTATTCGCTAGTCTTAGATTTCTAAGATGTACATTGTGTAGGCCCGCGTTAACTACACTTGTATGTCAAAGTATTTGAGGTAATGCCTATGGTCATGGTAAGGTTTTATGTGTCAAAATTGATTTTTCAAATTTTTTGAAAATCGGAATTTAAGAAAAAAAAGATTTGAAACCAAGTGGGAGTTTGTTGGAAATATGGTTTCAAATATTGATTTATAAATATTACCTTGATTTATGGGTATGGGGCCCACTTCTAGATACTTTGTCACTGGACGTTCAGTACAGGGAATAATGGCCATCACATCCCCCTGTAGAGGTAGATATAATGGAGAACATTGAAGGGGTGCGTCCCTCCCAATGGTTGCGTCTCTCCCAATGGTTGCGTCTCTCCCAAGGGTTGCATCTCTCCCAAGAGTTGCATCTCTCTCAAAGGTTGTGTCTCTCCCAAGGGTTGCGTCTCTCCCAAGGGTTGTGTCTCTCCCAAGGGTTGCATCTCTCTCAAGGGTTGCGTCTCTCCCAAGGGTTGCGTCTCTCCCAAGGGTTGCGTCTCTCCCAAGGGTTGTGTCTCTCCAAAGAGTTGTATCTCTCTGAAGTACCCATTGGAATCTATAAAATCCTTCAAAGTCTTACAAGTGAGGCAAAGGCTTAATGCACACCCAGTCTGGCTGAAAGGAAGCAAGCTTATCACTTGTAAAAACATATTCGAAAAGGTTTGGTTGTGCACTACTTCAATTCAATTACTATTCCAAGATGAAAGGTATGCTACCGTTATCATTCTTATTTCAATTCCAATTCGATCATATTTGTATAATGTTTACGCAATAGGGATCCTATACATATTATATGTCTATTTTCATGATGTATTGTATTATTTATTAGATCTAAAGTCTAACAAGAACAAGAAACATTTCAAAAAGTTAGGGTCCATTCTCACCCAATGCTTCAACCGAATCACCTTTCAAAAAGAACAGTTCATTAAACCAAAAATGGTACCTGATTGTATTAAACAGAAAACTAGGAAGTAAATACTAGTCCCCACCGGCCCCAAATACACTCAAGGCAAATTTTGATGGATCAGTGAGTTTAGGGAATAAATCGGCATATAGTGGTGTGATGATTCGAGAATCTGACAGCTCACTCCTAATATTGGCAACCCTCTCTCTTCACAACAAACAAATAATGATGATGAGCTCATTGCACTCCATCTCTCATTAAATTGTATCAAATATTTCTTTCCTACTATTAACACCGTAATTGAGGGGGACTCGTAGTTTGCATCACATATGATCCAGAGTATGGAGAAGGTGCACTGGACATTGGAGCACTTGATAAAGGCCTGCCGCGTGAGTTAATTTGTTGGGCCTGAGGTCATTACGAACGCAGCACTAATATCAGGAGACCAACAAAGTAGCTGATGGACTCGCCAAGCAAGGCACAAAACTGGCGGAGGAAGGAGGCTTTTGCGTATGTTTTTGGTTTAATTGTATTCCATTATTTTGAAGCAGCCATATCTAGAGGACTGTGTATGGGTTTCTATAAGCCCAGCCTTCTCACATTTTGCATAGTACTGAAAATGCAATATTTGTCTTGGATAAAACAAATTGGGATTGGACTTCGCATATATGATTTAGAAAATGCTGAAATTTCTCTCTAGTTTTTCAAATGAAATTTGATATCAATACTTCCATATTTACGGTGAGGCTTTACATGACCATGATGTGGTTGTCCTCCTAGCTGCCTAGTTGGCAGTCCAGATAAAGCTTAGGGTTTAGGGTTTAAGCTTACCCAAAGAATAGGTGGATGGATCTGACTTTTCTCTTACCTAGACTGCCAGCAGGGACGTGTCATGCTTTAAACCCTCACAGTAAAATATGGCCGTACACATATCACCACTCTTTTGAAAATTTGTCTTATGTGATAGTAGGACTGGCGGGTTTCCATGAGAACCGGACCGATTCAACCAAAATGATATTTGAGCAGATTGGATACATCCAGGTGAAAAGGGTTCTTGTCTCACTAGAAACAAAAAAGATCTCAGGCTCTCAATCGGGTTGGACCAGCTGATCCATTAATCCTCCTAAACGTACATACTGAGATTACGGTAATCAGCTGATTGAATAATATGACTTTACCTGTTACCGCATTCACCTATTTATTTTCATATTTGTTTTATTAAAAATAGATCTGTAAATTATAGGACAAATTATTAAATTTAGGTGAGATTTGTTTTTAAAAAATAAAAATAAGGAAATAAATTATATACCTTGATACAAAGCTCAGCTTAGTAAGGTTCTTTGAATGAGGCCGGTTTACTCATTACACAACAACCCTCGGCCTCCTCTCCTTTCCTATTTGGGGTAATCCGACTCGAAAAGACCAGATTTGAATTTTGGGGTCTCATTTCCACCGTGTGCTCTATAGATGGAGACAGGAGTAGATGAGCAGGAAAAAAAGTGGGGGTCTCATTTCCGCGAACCTGATTCATATTCTTATACTCCATTATCCTTTTGAAAAACAAAATTCTAAAAGCTTAACCCTTAGTTTTATTCCAGGAGTATAAATAAAATCTTGCAGTAAATCAGTAGGGAATGCATCATTTTTAATCATACTATTTACTTTTTTCTATTATTTCTAGATTTTTCAAAAATTTTAAATTTGGTTGGGCGGGTTGGGTCGAGTTGAGGCCCAACCAGGCAAATTACGCAGGTCAGGTTGGGCCGGGTTGAAGCGGGTGCTAAAGGGGAAGCATCAGCGATGGTTGGTTTGGTTTGGGGACAGGGAGTTTCAGGTACTTAAGTAGTTATGGGTCGGGTTTTCAAAAAAACTCAACCTGGGCCTACCCCTACTTCCTACACCTATTCTTTTTTTTCTCCCTAATATCTTCTCTGCCCTTTATCTTCCTCTCTATTCTTCTTCCCTTCTCTTCCTCTCTCTCTTCCACCACTCCCTCCCTTTGTGTGTACTCTTTTTACTCGCACGAGTAGAGATTAACAGGGTTAGTTTTATGTAACTGCTAAAGAAATCTAACTGGAACAATTGGTCCTACCTTGTAGGTCTTACTTTACATACTCGAGTATAAAGGGATTTATCCATGGAATCTATTACATTAATGTATCCTATACTTGATGATATTTCACTTGTTCTGTCTAAGATGAAATTTCCTTTATTATTTTTGTTGTATTATGTTGTGTTTGAAATGTTGGGTGTCATAGATTGTTAGTAAAACAGCATATCAATTTAACTGTAGACCCTCTCATGAACTAAAAGGACCCTGGCAGCTGACTAGTTCAAGATGAATTTGTTCATGCAGATCAAGCATACTGGTGTGATATAATTGTAGTAGCATTTTTTGTGCTTCCTCGGTCGCTTTCTTCGTTCTGGCCCAGGAGATAATATCTCTTTTCAGACTCTTGAGTTTGTGGTGGATGTGTCTTGTAGTATCAGGTTGTATTTCTTTTGAAGTCCACCATTGACTTAGTTTGGATTTGAAGTCCTTGTCTTCTAACCAAGTATTCTCAATTCGGAAGGGCTTACTACCCCGGCGACTTAGCTTTGTGTCCAGCAATATAGGCCAGTGATCGGACACCTATTTCCAAGGGTCTTGCTTGTCGACTCATTGTATGTTCTTAACCATTCTGGAGAGGCCAGGAATCACTCAAGCTTTGATAGTATTGGTGGACTTTTTTGGTTACTCCATGTGAATTTCTTCCCAGATATTGGGATTTCTTCAAGGTCATGAGCTGCAATAAAATCGTTGAATCTTCGCATTGTGGCTGTGACAGTGGTGGATGGGATTTTCTTTTCATTCCTGTAGCGAATTGAATTGAAGTCTCCTGCCAACAACCATGGAACTGACTATCTTCCCATAAGGTCGGCAAGCTCGTCCCAGAATTAGTTTCTGCCATGAAACTAGCTGGGACCATATATGCCGCCCAAATTCAAATGAGTTCCAAGAATTTTATATGTTAGTTTAATGCCAATACAAAAACCACCATTTTCGGGTTCATTAACATCAAAGTTAACAGGGTTCCAGAGGATTAGAATTCCCCTGGCTGATCCAGGAGCCTTAAGAGCTACCCATTTTGGCCAATTAAAAAGTGCTACTGTCAAAATAACTTTGTCGGATACATCCGACAGTTTAGTTTCCTGGAGGATCACTATATCCGCTCCAGATTTCCTTAAAAATTCTTTCATTGTGGCCTTTTTATAGGGGTTGCCAAGTCCCCTTACATTCCACGAGATTATCTTTATCTAGCCACCTCGCCCTCTGTGCCCTCCGAGTCTGTCTCTGCTGCTGTGGCTGTGCCTTGAGATTCGGACGACGTTAATTGCCAGCTGAAGCATGACCTCATACTCTTTGACCATGTAGCAGCCGAAGTTGTCTCCGACGGTCTCGATCCAGGAATTGGCCGAGTAGTCGTAGTGGAATGTTACATGGAGGTGGCTGCGGTGATGGGGCAGTCTCATGCATCCCATTCCTCTATGATGGGATCAGGGTTCGGGCTCTCTCGAAACGCCTAGCTCATGGTTTTTGGAGGGTGATATGGTAGCTCGATGATTTCTGGACAGAAAATAGGATTGTTATATAGGTCATGGGAGAGGAGTGTTTTAATGACAGGGGTGGTGGTGGGGGTTGAGTTGAATTTAGTAGCTTGGGAAGTTGGGATGATTTGAAGGCTCTCCATGGGTGAGAAGCAATTGTGCAGGTTAATTGTGATGATATCCTTTGATCTTTCGAGATCCTCTTGGCCTTGCCGCCAATGCCGAGGGGTCACCTCATGTCATACCCGCGATCTATTTGAGTTAAAAAAGGGGCGAGGTTGTACCTTGTTGCCACCTGAGTTAGCATTCTATCTCAGCGACTTGGCTCCGACTTTGTTGAGTCTGCTTCGACTCATTTCCGGGTTCTGAATCATTGTTCTCATCTCTGGTGTAGGGTTCTCCGGGCGGGAAGCGATTTTGAAAGATTTTGATCCAACCATAATGGTTCGCTCTCCAGCCATTGATTCGGACGCGCTGCCTTGCATGAGCCCTTCTGGCCTTCGATCGTTAGGTCCTCTCTTTTCAGTGTGGGGTCGTCTACTTTGGTTAATTTCTCATAGCTCATAAATATAGTCTTCAATGCCTCATAACTCCGTAGTTCGGCTCTGATTCTAGTGATCTTTAGTCAGTAATGGTCACTCGTACCACTTTCATGATTCCTCCATTGGTAGTATAGAGGGGTTGGAGAATCGATCGATGGTGTTAATGTCGTCCAGGAGATTGTTCCTTTCGTCTTGGCTTTTAAGTCAGACCAGCCAGGTAAGTGTAGAAAGTTGCAAGATTTCTGGTTTGGCAGCCACTCTAGTCGTGATCTAATTTTCGAGCCATTCTTCTACCTCGTCTTTACTTGAACAGTCATTTGGACGGAAAGCGTGCTAGGGACTCCGCTCTCCGTATTTCCAGAGCTTCTCAGATACGGTGATTTGTGTGGCCATCGGGCCGCACCTTGTCAAGATTCCGGCAGGTTAACTTCTGTTAGAGCATCCTTCTTCGGTGGTGAGAGATCGTCTATAACTTTCAGAAGGTGTGACCATTTGAAGCCTGGTTTGGCTTTGCACGGTACATATAGTCTTGAAAGAGTTATCTTGTTAGTAAGATTTAGCATGTCCTCTTGGGGAAGTCTGATGCAACGAATGAGAAAACAACCTCGCCTAGGCATATAGTTTTGCAGTTTTTCCCTTGGGATGGCAGGGACTTCAAGATTTCCAAGCATTCTTGGAGAATGCTGCTGGGAAATTGGATGTAGGAGCATTTTCGGCCTTTCGAGACCTTGAACTTGATACTCGTTTTTTTGACCCATTCTTCCACTTTTAGAGTGGAGTCATCAAAACGGAAAATATTTGATCGAAGTGGCTTCTTGGTCTTTCGTCGGTTTCTAGTTACTAGGGTACATTCATCCTTGTCTGATTCCTCACCTGAATCCGTAGACAGTGATGCATAATCCTCTTCATCAATCCCTCCGATCCGTTCTTCTGGAGCTTGTGAGGTTTGAATTCTTAGCTCTGTACTCCTTTCTTCTCAATCCGACTCCGGCTCCGTCATTTGTTTAGCATTATGACAGTTGATAAAGAATATATTTTCTTGTGGTTTTTGAGAACTACAAGTCCTTGGAAGAGTTATCAGCATCGGGATTGATAGATTCTTTAACCCTGCAACTGGGACTGCCGCTCCGGCATTGGTGTCTGCCAATAAGTTATACACCCTACTCCATGATAATCTCTCTCTTGAGGTACAGTTGACATTTTAAGGCTATTTTTAGGTTTGCAATACTTGAGCTTAATTTTTGAGCTGTCTCCATGTGTATGCCTTTTGGTGTTATATTTGAGAAAGGTAAAAGAGTAACGCTATGTGCATACCATCCACATCCCTCTCTAATGAGGGGGAACCCACTTTAGAAATCGAGGTGCCATGGTCCCCCCTCATCAGAGGGGTGTGGATGGTATGTGCACACCCGAGTATGCGCATAGCATTACTGAAGGTAAAATTGTCTCTCATCATCTGATAGCTGCAAATCAGAAGAGATCGCAAATGCATAAGATGGAAACTGATGAGTATGTCACAAACAGTAGTGAAGGCACGATGTGGGATCCTGTCACTACATCAACTGCGTACCAGAAAATGAGGCACTTTGTATGAATATAAGGGATAAAGTTCTTACGCGCATTGAAATCCATAGTCAACATCTTTTACCAACGTGAACATCTTAAACTCCTAATGGTGTTATATTTGAAAAGCTCTTCTTAAGAACTTCCTAAAAACTAGTTGCATGGGATTTGGAAGCAGTGTTTTAAAATCCTACATCACTATCGACCTTGTAGTGTGACCAGGTTATTTACAATTTTTTGTCTATTTTCGGACTTCCTCTCACTAATATTTCTCTTTTCTCTTTGCATTTTTTAAGTTTCATAGAGCTACCAAATTTTGCTGCATCTATATTTGCTGTGGAGCTGAACAATAGATTGCATACTTTTCTAGTTGAATACCCTCCTACTGGCCCTTCACCTCCATTGGCAGATTTGGTTATTGAAACTGCAGATTATTTTAGTGGGATCTTGATAGCTGGAATATTGGGTAAGTTCTGGATAAGGTTCAAAGTTCAGTTTAAAGGTTGTAATGCTACATAATTTTATAGAGTAATGCTAGGTGCACCTAGCCCATGTGCATACCCCATCTACATGCTTACGTGGATGAACAGTTGGCATCCATGTCGACTTCTGGAAAATAAAAAAATTGCTCTTCCAGAGAAAGAGGAGGAGGACGAAGAAGAAGAAGAAGAAGAAGAAGAAGAAGAAGAAGAAGAAGAAGAAGAAGAAGAAGAAGAAGAAGAAGAAGAAGAAGAAGAAGAAGAAGAAGAAGAAGAAGAAGAAGAAGAAGAAGAAGAAGAAGAAGAAGAAGAAGAAGGGTATCTGGGTTCATCTTCTCGCGTCTGGGTTCATCTTCTCCGGTCATCTCAGATTGAGAAAACTGTACGGAAAGCCGGAGGCAAGAAAGAGGTGGAAGAAGAAGAAAGATATTCATCAAAGAAGACAGAAGAATCAAAGCGGGATTGGTGGTCATCCCCCTCCGGGAAGGTCACCTCGCCTCGAAGGTGGAGGTTGCAAAGCTCATCAACCGGGAAAGCCATTTCTCCATCACCATCCTAACCATGGCTTCTTCCGTTACCAGTGTTCCCCAAACCACACCCAAGTCCATTGCCTCCTCCGACCTGGATATGCACTTCGTCGACCTCCTGCCAGTCGACCTCTCGGAAAAGCACGCCCCCATTGCCTTCATCTCGCACTACCACTGCTACAAAGGTTGGGTCCTCTGGCAGCCAAAAGCCATTGTCCAAACACCAATACGCGGACAATCCAACGACGGGTAAGCCAACGTCGTTGAAATGTCCATTGGCGGAGCCTTTGCGCGACAAAAAAAAGCGTCCCGTGAAGCAAACTACTCGGCCGAATGACGGACAATATTGCGTCGGCAGAATGATTTCCGTTGATGCTTAACCACTCGTCCGCGGAAAGTATTCCGCCGACTCAATAAGCATGCGTCGGCCGAGTTTATTCTACCGACGCATGGAGGTGCGTCGGGCTTTTGGGTGCATCAGCGGAATTCTTTTGGGCCGACGGTACACACGCTGAGGGAATCTTTTTTTATTTATTATTTTTATTATTATTATCATTATTATTATCATTATTATTATCATTATTATTATCATTATTATTATCATTATTATTATCATTATTATTATCATTATTATTATCATTATTATTATTATTATTATTTTCCTGAAAATAAAATCACACATACAATCAAAACTGAACTCCACATCACATACAAAACAACACACACAAATAAAACTGCTGATAAAAATAAAAGTTTAATCACATACAATGTAACAGTTTACAATGTAACTATTTACATTTACAATTTACAATAAACATCACACCAATTACTTTAATGACACGACTGGGCGCTTCAAGCAGTGTTTGAAGATCCTACACAAGGTTAACTACGTGCTTTGTTATGGACATATATTTTAATTCATCAATTAAAACCAATTCATAAACTGAAAACAATAGTTACCCTGTTGTGACTGTGGAATAATCAACATTTCTAGCATCTCCATGCATCGGCTCATGGCCTCCACATTCTGGGACAATGCCTCCTTATCTCGTTTCTCCTTCTCTAATTGTTCAGATAGGGCCAAATAATCAAGAGAGCTTGAAGAGGCACCTCTCCTCAGTTTGGCACCTGTTCCAACTCCTCTCTCATAACCAGGTTCGTGGCCCCCAAACACCTTATCGAGTACGGGTGTCACGTCTCTGGGATCCTTGGACGTAGCAACATTCTTTTCAAGGGCTTGTTGACGAACCGCTTACTGCATAAGAAAAAAATAAATTTATATAATAATCTTAGCAAATCATAGTTCAACTCAGTTCATAAAGCATTTGATAACTTACATAATGTTCAGCTGTTATTTCATCTAGATAGTCTCATCCTTCCTCTAGTGAGCTTTGAGGTATACCATCAGGAAAATGTAGCTATCGGGATCGGCCGTACGCTATAATTAATGACCATTCTAAGTATCCTAGGCTGAAAATGAAAATTCAGTTAAGTTCAAACTACTAAGACATATAAGTACCTATTCTTCTAAGAATCGACCGAGAGACTTTGACCCAAGGGTATGTGTTGTCTTCATCTGCTGTCGATTAAGACTATTCTGCTTATCGATACCCTTTTCCTTAACATAGTCCCAATATTTAACGAGTTTAACCCAGTTTTCTGGTTTCATATAAGGTATGGGACAAGTCTTAAACAATTCTGCAGTCTTCGAATCATAGTGTTATTTTTATTTGCTGCTCTATTGTCTCTTATGATTTTCTGAAGCACCGGCTTAATTGTCTCTATGGCTATTTTTTCTGTGACTGTAGCACCACCCTCCTCATTCACAAAGTTATACTTTTCCTGCAAAAAAAAATAATGACTTAGTTTGAATGTAACAATTTAAAAAATACTATCTTAAACAAATACGACTTACTTTGATAATGTTAAACCAGGTTTGCAGCTCATTAGAGGGATAGTCACGCCACAAGATATGCAACGGAAAGTACTAGTCTTCCCGAACAACTGTCCCAATGAGAAATGACAATGAACCCTGTCAGGGAGAAACCATCTGCCCATCTTTGATTTTAATCGTCCATGGCTTATCTGGCAGAAACAAAGACCCTTTAACTTTCCGCTTCATGTGCGGTTGTGGTGGCTACCTTCTCTATCTAGCCATTTGGGTCTTTGTGTTTCCATGTCTTCCATTGGGATTGGGCCTACCAAATTGCAAGTTAGAACGCAATATATATAACACACTGCAATTAACTTAAATAATAGAAATTTACATGAAGAGTGGCTCTCAGGGGATTCGTATTCCAGAAAGAGCTCTCTAAACTTAAGCATACACTCAGCTATAATTTGAAAGAGCTAAAGTTAAATGACATAACTACCAAAAAATATTTTTTGGTTCTAGTTAGTACCTATGTCAACAGACTACGATGGTGATCCTAGTGTAGCCGGAGCCGGAGCAGGTGGAGTCGGAGTCGGGACTGGTGTAGCCCAGGATGGTGGAGTCCGAAATTGGGTCTGGTGTAGCCCGGGCTGGTAGACTCGGAGTCGGGACTGGTGTATCCTGGTCTGGTGGAGTCGGAGTCGAGACTAGTGTAGCCCGGTCCAGTGAAGTTGGACACGGGACAGGTGTATCCCAGGCTGGCGGAGCACACCAATGTTTGACCCTTCTCGATGTCGGTGATGACGAGTCAATGGGATCCTTCTTAGGTGGCATATTCACCGTGCAAAATTAAAGAAACGGGGACTGTCAGCTATTTCCAAAAAATAGATAAAATTACCTATTACGATAAAAACTATAATAATTGTAATCCATCCAAACTTACGCTATGCTAAATTCGTGTCTGCATTGTCAATTCTTAGTCCCAGACCCAGGTCAGAGCTCACCCACAAAACATCATCTTCATGGTTAAACTCTGTCACGTCTCCGACCCCTGGGTCCTGTACCAACAACAAGGCCTCATCTTCTTTGTCCCTTACATCGACGTTAACCAGAGGGATTTCATATTCAGAATACTTTCGCATACATTCTTCTTGATATGCATGACATCTAAGTTGTGGCGAATGGGTAGACTGCTCCAGTACGGAAGTTCAAAGAATACACACCTCTTCTTCCATCCTTCAGGCAAAGAATTGGCCACTGTTTGAACCCCTTTCCCCTTCCGAAACACAATGTTTTCATGTCCTACCCAACTATTCATTATGTTCTCCCCATATAAGGGAGGGGGGCTCCATTAAGTTCCTCAGTCCCATCAAACGACTTCTTATCCGCATGTCATCAGTGATCATTCGGTAGAAACCTTCGGTCCCGCAGGTAAACACATTTCCGACTGTGGGGCAGATAAGCTGAATTGGTGTTCACGTGGCAGGTGGGACATGCTTTGTACCCCTTTGTACTCCAGCCAGATAATATGCCATATGCAGGAAAGTCTGATATGGTCCACATCACCGCAGTACGCATATAAAAGAATGACTTCGTATGTGCATCACAAGTCTTCAAGCCTAATTCCCATAAAAGTTTTTAACTCAACAATCAACGGCAGTGGCTTGACCCTGTTCCAAACTTAAACGGGCTGAAACGGACACTTGCAAGACTCAATCTAATGTTTCGGTGATCAGAACTAAATGATGGATACATCCTGTCAAAGTGTTTACATTTAGCAGAATCTCTAGGGTGAATCATCTTTCCCTCTTCAGTTGCGGGAGCCAAACCATGCCATGTCATCAACTCAGATGTTTTACTGGACATAAACAACAGTTGCAACCTTGGAACCAAGGGAAAATGTCTAAGGACCTTTGCAGGTCTTTGAGCAGTCAAAAGTCTCCTGTTCTTTTTTTTTATTGACCAACTTGAGGAACCACATCTTGGACACTTATCCAGATCTCTGAAATCATTTCTGTATAATACACAGTCATTCGGACATGCATGAATCTTCTCGTAACTCAATCCCAAGTCTGCCATCATTTTCTTTGACTCATAGCATCTTCCTGGAAGCAAATTATCCGGGGGAAGAGCGTCTTTAATAAGGGAGACAAGATCTGAAATTGATTTGTTGCTCCATCTGTTCAAACACTTCAATTGGAATAAATGCATTATGAAGGATAATTTGAAGTATTTTTCACATCCTCCATAAAGTGGCTTCTTAGCCTCTTCCAGTAACTGTTCAAATCTAAGTATTTCCGCATCATCAACTTCATACTTCATGTTGTCCTCTTCCACATTTTGCATGAAAGCATCACTCAGCATTGTTGCCATCTCTTCACCATGACCAGTCGGCACATAAACGTCTGACTCCACAGTATGACCACCTTTTGTATAGTGGGAAAAATCTCTCTCGGACGATGTGGGTCTTGATCGTCTCACAGTCAAAATACTGTGTATTTTCACATTTCCAACATGAACAATGCATACGGCCATTTCCTTCCACCCCCAAATGTGGTTTTGCATAATCTATAAGGAAATTGATTCTACCCACAAACCTATGATGACACCGAGCTGGCTTTGATTTGCACTCATACACCTATCTATTGTCATTAAAATAGTTCCTATCCACGGTAATTATCAAAGACAATCTACACAAAACAAAAGAATGGGTGTTTAATACTCAATTGGGTAACTTAACATGCCAAATATCTCCCTCTTACTTCCACTCTCCAAAAAAAAACCGTTCCTCTTAAATGGAAATCCTTTCGTGCATGTCCTTATCACACTTCAAAATCAAACTTGAAACTCTAAATTCAATAGACAAACTACTTCTTTGATTCAACCATTGAATAAATTACAAGTAGCATTTATCTTTAGTTGTCTTGAACTACAAGCTATGAGCTATAACATAATGCATAAGTAATACTACAAACATTCGATACATAATAAAAAAATCAGATAGACATTTTGAACGATGATCTTAGAAAGAGACAACATCAATTAAAAGACAACATATATAGGAGAATTTGGAAATGCAGAACTCTTGATACATATATCGATAATTTGGAGCTGATTCCAAATTTAAAAAGAGTAACTGGAGCTCTGAACTCTTGAAGAAGTTACTTACCAAGGAGTAACTTCTTCAAGCGCAAATAGCACACCCCCAACTGGAGCTCTGAACGCAGCAGTACCTACCTATCAGCTGCGACAAAGATCAATTATAACAATCACTAAATAGTTTTTTTGAACCAGAAAAGCTGTTTGTACTAGCAAGTGATCAGGTGGTTACCTCTGTACCAAAAGCTGGAGAACTTGGACAGCAACCAGAAAGGAGATTTAAATCCAAAAAGGAAATCGGTTAAGTTATCTGTATAAGACACATCCTCCTCCAATGTCTAGGGACCGTCCTTTTTTCCTACAAATGAAAAAAAACAATCCAGATTTTCAATTCCGTTCACATTTTATCTAAGGTTACCAATTTTCTGGATTCTCCACTGATTCACTTAAATGGCATCTATGACAACAGTACCTCAGCAAGAGAAAGTGAGAGAGAGAGAGAGAGATCAGAGAGAGAGATCAGTGAGATTGACACTTAGAACAACAATACCTCAGCGAAATTAATGATGAACAGAAAGGTTCTTGATGTAAAAACTCCCAGCAACCGTCACTTGTTTGGGAATCTACGGAACATGAGATCAAATGAGCTAAAAGAATACAAAAAACAAATGTAGAAACAGATACTCTAATGGCTACTACTACTACAAAAGTAAATACAAAGTAATTAATGGAAACTACTACTCTAATGCCTACTAGGAAACTAATTATTGTGTTCTATATAGATAGTAGAAACAACTACAAAATAAGAGTCATATGGAAGACATATAAATAGGTTAGAGGGACAGAGCAAACAACATACCTATCTCAAGGAATGAGAAGCCAAAAGAAAGAATAATAATTGAGACGATGTATGACTTTACTGATTAAGAAAACCATTCATAAAAGCCACTCTCATTTTGGTCATGAAGGTAAGAAGGAGAAAGTTTAATTGGAAAACAAATAGTGATTTTCTGAATATACAGTAATTTAACAAAAACTTAGCATGCAAAAGTGTAGATTTCACATGCCAATGTTCAACCATATATTTCACATGCTAAAGAAGAAGAATAATGACTACTTTTACAGGTTGCGTGTGCGAGTCGGCTAACTCTCTAACAAGAGAGTTAAATAACATATTTCTTGGATTCCATAAAATATGTTATTTAACTCTCTTGTGAGAGAGCCAGTGCACGACTCGCACACCCAACCGGTGGGCGAATCATTACTCATTGAAGAATAGGCTCAATGCCCAAAGCGCACAAGTTTGGTGAGGCAGACATGGTATGCAAAGAAAATGTCATACAAGGCCATCCCCATAAAGGCTAATTTCTATTTCCATAGTCTGTCTATATAGATTATGTAAAATATTTTCATAGTTTTCGTACATAATTTAAGGAGAACCTTATAAGATTTATACTAAATTAATATTTAACACCGTATTTTATTTATAAATATTTTAAAATAAAATTTCCGATTTTCTGTTTAATTAGTATCCTTTCAAATGTTTATCTTTCGATAACCTGAGTAGACATACTTAATCAGAACTGAAACTACTTCAAAATATAATTCTGTATGACACCTAAAACATAATGAGTGTCAGAATAATTCTCCAACTTATGCTTGTATTCATATTACCTGAAGTTCAAAGAATGAGAGTTTTCATATATAAGAGGTAATCTCACAATGATTTTAACCTTGAAATGGAATTATACTTAATAAATACTAGAGAAAATCATCCGACCATCTGCTTAGTCATGTCAAAATAACCAACCCAGATTTACAGATGAGAAATAAAATTATCATATTCATTACTTTCCAACCATATCATGAACTTCCTAGTGCACTTTTTCTCAACAATTAGGTTTTATTAATAAGCCAAAACATCAGGTAGTAATGCGATGATTGGAATCTGTAAAATATTGTTGAAATGTAGTAAAGACGAGCTGAAACCGTTCCAGATAACCAATTGAAATATATATTACCGACAACCTGCCATCCCACTAGGGATCTATTCTGTTATGTATGTATGCAAGATATAGATTACAAACAAATGAACACAAGTCCAATCATGTTCACATACAATTTAGTGGTCATAGCACAACAATAATCTTCCCAGTCGCATGGCCATCCATGATCTTAGCCCTGCAGGCATCCTGCTTTTCATTGCTCAGAGGAAAAGTGGAGTCCACAATCGTCTTCAACTTCCCTTCACCAAACCAAGTTCTCTCCCTTTGGATTTAATAACAAAGTGATACGGGGCGAGACTTGCCTATGCACACATGGGCAACGTCTTTGGCGTACGGATTTGTGCAAGACAGCACAACAAGGTCGGACATGAATGTTCACGCCCATGGACAACCAACCGACGAGCATGCACATGCGGGGCCACATGCGCAAACGCATCCAGCAAATCAAGACGCGCGCTTGGGGCTACTTACGCATGCGCCTAAGAGTGGGGATAAGATTCAGTAACCCCACTCATGCAACCACAAGGGAGCAACCATGCGCAGCTCAAGCACCAACGCGCATAGAGGCATCAAGATGCAAGCCAACCACATGGTGGAACTTAGAGAAGGAGGAGCAAACCTACAGTGGGTCCAACAACATATGATGACATGGCAGATGATGTGGCAGCTGATGTGGCAGTTACATGACATGGCGCATGAGGTGGCACTTGATTAGGCTTGTGATATGGCATGCATGAGTTGGAAAAGTACATGGAGCAAGTGCTTAATAGCTGGCACGAGTTTGTTGAGGTTTGAATTCAAATAAACTCATTCAAACTTGTTCGAATGAGTTAGCTAGAGAGTAGGAGGTTTTGGTTAGAGATCCCCACATTTGGGGCATGTAAACAATATAAATAAGTGTACAGAAGAGCTTGTAATCACTTCATCTTTTCAATAGAAAATTCTTTCCTCCTAATACCGAATTTGCTCTTGCCATGGAAACTTGAAGGTGTTCTAGCACTTAGAACAAAGCCACGTTGTGCTAATCTTGTTGGGGAGGCTGACTAGCAACCAGGCGGACTTGGAGGCTAGGCCGCATGCTGCAAAAGACTTAGTTTAGGCCTTGGTCAATCCAGTGGTGTGACATTTGGCATCAGAGCAAAAGATCAATCCAATGGCAAATTCCGAGACTGAAATTGCTCCAACAAAAGGTAAGGAAAGAATGTCTAAAACTGAAGTTTGGTTTTCTTCTCCTGAGGACAGATTGGACAAGGTGGAAGCGAGCTGTTTGGGATTAGAAGAACACGTTCGCGAGAACCTTAATTCTGGAGATGGGAGTCCATAAGCGGTTCAAGCATTGGAGGAGAACGTCCATAGTGCCATAACGGTGTTCCGGGCAGACCTAGATGAGGTGAGGAAAGAGATGGGCGAATTACGGACGAGACTTGCATTGCTGGAACGTTTTGTAGCTAATGGAGGTGCAAACACGAATGGAGCAGCAACCAAGATCAAGGTACCTGAACCCAAGTCATTCAATGGGGTAAGAGACCCCAAAACCATTGACAACTTCTTTTGGCAAGTAGAGCAGTACTTCCTTTCAGCAAACTCACGGATGAGGAGCAAAAGGCAAACACCGCTTCTATGTTTCTTGTCCATGATGTTGTTCTTTGGTGGAAGAAAAGGGCTCCGGATGGGGAATCAAGCACCTCAACCGTAAGAACGTGGGAGGATTTCAAGAAGGAGTGAAGTCGCAATTCTTTCCAGAGGATATGGAATATCAAGCTCGAAAGGAGTTGAGAGTCATGAAGCAAGAAGGCACCATTACAGAGTATGTACAAAATTTTACTTCTTTAATGCTGTGCATTTCTGATATGTCCGATCATGACAGACTTTTTTCTTTTCTTGTTGGTTTGAAACCTTGGGCGGAGCAAGAACTAAGGAGGTGAGAAGTGAAGACTTTGGCCTTAGCTTTGTCCACGGCTGAGATGCTGACGAAGTATGAAAGGAAGACCAAGGAGGTGGCTTCTAAAAACTCCAATGAAGCAAAAGACCAAAAAGTTCAAGAAAAGAAAAAGAAGTTTGAAAAGAGACTTGAGAAGAAGAACACAAACTTCAAGTTTGATGACAAGAAGAAGAAAGGTGAAAAGGTAAGTCTTATAGAAAAATCAGATGTTTTATTTGTGAAGGTGAACATCTTGCTAAGGACTGTCCAAAAGTAAAAGTGTTGAATACTCTTGTTGGGGAAGGAGAGGGAAAACACAATGGAGGAGAGTCACGTATGGGTTCCATGGCATTACTTTATTCCATTAGAACATGTGGTGTTAAGTCTTCTACTCAATCGATAAGGCCTAAACGAAATCTTCTTTATCTTGATATATCACTGAATGGTAGTAAGGCGAAGGCCATAGTAGACACGAGGGCAACTCATAACTTCATCTCGTAGGAGGAGCCATGACATCTCAAATTGAAGTTAGAACCAGACAGCAGCCGGATCAAGGCTGTAAATTCAGCAGCCAAGGTAGTGTTGGTGTTTCTAAAAACGTCCAAGTTACATTGGGCAAATGGGTAGGCAATCTTGATTTACTAGTTGTTCCAATGGATGATTTTAATGTAATTTTTGGGATGGATTTTATGAACAATTGTAAGGCATTTGTAATGCCATATTTGGGGCTTGTAGGGACCCTTGATGGGGGTGGGCCTTGTACACTTTCTGAGACACAAGTGAAGGATGTAAAAAGAAAAGATATAATGTTAACCGCCCTACCGCTTAAGCGTGGTCTTAAGCAAGGGTTTAGGGTTTAGGGTTTAGGGTTTAGGGCCTTGTACACTTATGTTGTAGCTCTAGTGGAAGACAAAGAAGGGAGCTCTACTCCAGCAGCGAAGGAGGTCGTTGAAGTTCTGGAAGAGTTCAAAGATGTCATGCCTAAGGAGCTACCGCCCCAACTTCCCCCAAGAAGAGGAGTTGATCATTCCATTGAGCTGGAACCAGGCACCAAACCGCAAGCAAAGGCGCCATACCGCATGGCACCTAGGGAGTTGGACGAGCCAAAAAGACAATTTGTATCAGATCTGGGTGAGTTGGTAGAAGCTGGGTTCATTCGGCCTTCCAAAGCACCATATAGAGCGCTGGTTCTATTTCAGAGGAATAAAGATGGTTCGATGCGGCTTTGCATCGATTATCGAGCACTGAACAAGGTAACCATCAAGAACAAGTATCGTATTCCTTTGATTCCTGATCTTTTTTATCAATTGAAGGATGTAAGAGTCTTCTCCAAGCTGGATTTGAGATCGGGATACTACCAAGTTCGGATTGGAAAAGGAGATGAGCCAAAGACCACTTGTGTAACCAGGTATGGGTCATATGAGTTTCTTGTTATGCCCTTTGGCTTAACCAACGCCCCAGGAACATGTAAAGCACTTAAAACAGGTTTTCAAGGTGTTAAGGGAGAACTCTCTCTTTGTAAAGAGGGAGAAACGTTCCTTCGGATTGGAAGAAGTGTCCTTCCTTGGACATTGGATTAGCAACAGAAGGATTTTGATGGATGAGAAGAAAGTTCAAGCCATTTCCGAGTGGACCGAGCCAACAAAGGTTGGGGACTTAAGAAGTTTCTTTGGCCTTGTGAACTACTATAAAAGGTTCATCAAAGGATTTTAAGCAAAAGCAGCACCCTTGATGGGTCTCCTAAAGAAGAAGCAGCAACGGCATTGGACAGAAAAAAGCCAAACTTCATTTGAGAGATTGAAGCAAGAGGTAGTGGAGGAACCCGTCTTGAAACTGGCCGATTTCAGCAAACCATTTGAGGTAATTACTGAGGCCTCTAACTTTGCTATTGGGGGTGTTCTTGAGCAGGATGGACATCATATTGCATTTGAAAGTCGGAAGCTGAATGAGACTGAACAACGGTACATTGTTGAAGAGAGGGAGGTGACAGCAATTGTGCACTATTTGCGCACTTGGAGGCACTACTTGCTGGGGTCCAAGTTCGTGGTGAAGACAGACAACGTTGTCTCAAGCTATTTCTTGACTCAAAAGAAACTGAGCCCGAAGAAAGCACATTGGCAAGACTTCCTAGCAGAATTCGATTTCGAAAGTACAAGTCCGGGAAGACCAACAATGTGGCCGATGCACTCAGTCACAAAGCCAACTTCACAAGTGTTGTTGCTCTGACTCAGGTTAGTGCCTCCATACTTGACCGAATTCAATTTGGGCTGCGAAGTGATGCCACAGCACGTCGTTTAGAACAAGCGGTAATAATGGGTGAAACAGGGCGTGTTTGGGTCAGCAACGGATTGTTGTACACGAAAGGGAAGCGCCTATTTGTACCAAAATATGAGGGTTTGCGTAAGGAGCTCATGCGTGAGTTCCATGGTACTTTGTGGGCTGGACAGCCTGGCCAAAGGAGAACTATTGCACTCTTTTCTAGGCACTACTACTGGTCAGGACTTGATGCTGACGTTGAGGAGTATGTGCGCACTTGTTTGGTGTGCCAACAAGACAAGGTAGAGAGGTGAAGACCTGGTGGCCTGCTAGACCCTCTCCCCATTCCCAAGCGTCCATGGGAGTCTGTGAGCATGGACTTCATTTCTGGTCTGAGACGAGCCGAAGGCCAGGGTTCCATATTGGTGGTGGTAAATAGATTCTCCAAATATGGGACTTTCATAGCTGTTTCTAAGGATTGCACAGCAGAAGAAGTAGCCAAAACATTCTTGTCACGTGTGGTGAAGCTTTGGGGTATGCCAGAGTTCTGGTCTGAACTCTTTAAGCTGCTTGGAACTACTCTCAACTTTTCCACCAGCTTTCATCCTCAAACGGACGGGTAAACGGAGCAAATAAATGCCATGCTGGAGGAGTACCTTAGGCATTTTGTCAATGCAAATCAGAAGAATTAGCCTGAGCTTCTTGACGAGGCTCAATTCTCATACAACATGCAGAAGAGTGAAGCAACAGGGCATAGCCCCTTTGAACTTGCAACTGGCCAGCAGCCTTTAGTACCAGCAAACTTCATTCCAGAAAAGACAAGTAAGTGTCCAGCAGCCCATCACTTACTAAAGCGTTGGAAAGAAAGGACAGAACTAGCCCAATCATATTTGCAGCAAGCCAGCAAGCGAAAAAAGAAGTTTGCTAACTTGAAGCGATGAGATGTTGAGTACAAGGTGGGAGACCTTGTTCTCATAAATATGAGGCCGGAACAATTCAGGTTGCTAAGGAACAAAAATAAAGGTTTGATAAAAAGGTATGAAGGTCCCTTTCCCATTATTCAGAAGATTGGGAAGCTAGCATACAAAGTGCAATTACCGAAGAGAATCCGTATTCATAACCTATTTCATGTTTGTAATCTCAAACCTTATTTTTCTGATCTGGACCCTGAAAGAATTGTAAAGCCTAGAGCACCCCTTGATGTATCTACTAATTTAACTAAGAAAGTAGACTATGTAATCACCCATAGGGAAGTACGCCAAAGAGGTAAGCCACGCACCATCGAATTTCTAGTGAAGTGGAGAGGAGAACCAGAAAGTGAGGCAACCTCGCACGAGGCAGCAGAACTTTAGCAGTTTGAAGAGGAGATTGCGGCATACGAGGGGCGCACGTGGATGAGGACGTCTGCATTATGGCTGTGGGAGCATGATACGGGGCGCAACTTGCCTATGCACACATGCACAACGTCTTTGGAGTACGGACTTGCACAAGACGGCACAACAAGGGCAGATTCGCACGTTCATGCGCGTGGACAACCAACCGACTAGCATGCACATGCGGGGTGCGGGGCCGTATGCGCAAGCGCATCCAGCAGATCAAGACGCGCGCTTGGGGCTACTTACGCGCGCGCCTAAGAGCAGGGTTGCGATTCAGTAACCCCACTCATGCAACCACAAGGGAGCAGCCATGCGCGGCTCAAGCACCGACGCGCATAGAGGCATCAAGATGCAAGCCAGACCACATGGTGCAACTTTGAGAAGGAGGAGCATACCTACAGTGGGTCCAGCAGCATATGATGACATGGCAGATGTCATGGCAGCTGACGTGGCAGTTACATGACATGGCGCATGAGGTGGCACTTGACACGGCATGCATGAGTTGGCAAAGTACATGGAGTATGTGCTTAATAGTTGGCACGAGTTTGTTGAGGTTTGAATTCAAATAAACTCATTCAAACTTGTTTGAATAAGTGCTAGAGAGTATGAGGTTTTGGTTAAATCTCCCCACATTTGGGGCATGTAAACACTATAAATAGGTGTATAGAAGAGTTTGTAATCACTTCATCTTTTCAATAGAAGATCATTTCCTCCTAATTCCGAATTTGCTCTTACCATGGAGACTTGAGGGTGTTCTAGCACTTAGAACAAAGCGACGTTGTGCTAGTCTTGTTGGGGAGTCTGACTAGCAACCAGACGGACTTGGAGGCTAGGCTGCACGCTGCAAAAGACTTAGTTCAGGCCTTGGTCAATCCAATGGTGTGACACAAAGGCACAAACTTCTTTTTGGAGAGAGCTAGTCTTTTTAAAGGCAGAGGTCCACATTGCGGATGCATTAGGGGTCAAGTCTATCACCTGCCCATACTCGCTCAAATTGGACTCAAAAGTTGACCAAGGAGTCCCTAATGCACAATGAATCATAGCATCGTATTTCCTACCAGAAGGGCTATTCAAAGCTGCACTCTCTGGAGTCTTGTAATCGATTACTACTTCTGCTCCTATATTCTTTACAAACTCAAGATTACGAGCACCACATGTAGCTGTTACATGGGTGTTGCCGAGCTTTGTCAGCTGAACTGCATAATGACCAACTCCACCTGAGGCGGCCGTAATTAAATTGTTCTTTGTGTTTCCTGTTCCATCAAGCTTTACACCTGCAACTTCAGTCAGGGCATGCAGTGCAGTAAGGCCTGCTATGTTTAAACCTGCAGACTGCAGCATGAGAGGCAGATACTTCTGAAGGGAGTTGGACTGTCAGCTTCTCACTGGATGCTGCAAACTCTGCCAACCCTCCTCCATGCTGTTACGTACAAAATAAGTCATTGAACATGAAAACAAATGACAAAAACTAAGCATAAGGGTGGGGACCTTCTCTGGTCCATGGATACCCAACCTGACCCAAAAAGCACAGAGATGGGGTGAGATTTGTCTAACCTAGTTGCGTTGGTTCAGAGATGGGAATCATGGAAGGCAACAGGGTGGGTACCGGGGTGGGGTACCGGGGTGGGTACCGGGGTGGGTACCGGGGTGGGTACCGGGGTGGGTACCGGGGTGGGTACCAGGGGGTGGGTACCGGGGTGGGTACCCGGGGTGGGTACCGGGTGGGTACCGGGGGTGGGTACCGGGGGTGGGTACCCGGGGGTGGGTACCGGGGGTGGTACCAGGGGTGGGTACCGGGGTGGGTACCGGGGGTGGTACCTGGGGTGGGTACCGGGGTGGTACCGGGGGGAGTGCCGGGGTGGGTACCGGGGTGGTACCCGGGGTGGGTGCCGGGGTGGTACCGGGGGTGGGTACCGGGGGTGGGTGCCGGGGTGGGTACCAGGGTGGTACCAGGGTGGGTACCGGGGTGGGTACCGGGGGTGGGTACCGGGGTGGGTACCGGGGTGGGTACCGGGGTGGGTACCGGGGTGGGTACCGGGGGGTGGGTACCGGGGGTGGGAATGGGTCAGCTTTTTAAACCCAACCGAATTTTTAACAAATGGGTTTAGGGGTCAAAGGTTCTAGGTCGGGTTTCGAGGTCTAACAGATCGTTGAAAATTCTCAACTCTCGAACCAACCTCAACAACTTCTTCAGCCACATCACGATCATAATACACAAAACCACACATTACACACTCCATAGGAAGATAAAATGGCGTAATGACCTCCTATTGTAATTTATTTTTCTGCACCAAGACCACCAAATAGAAGTGTACAAGTTCCTGACTGATTTTCAAACTTAATTACAGATAATTCCAATGTATACCAGAAGATCATCAGAAGCATGGCATAAGTACCATAAAGCTGCATGGCTTATCGATCATCGTATAGATTGAATTATAAAAAGCAACAGGTTTCGCTTATAAAATCAAGTTGTATTACACCCTAGCATTGCAGTACCACGTTATTTCAGTGAAAGACTCAAGCTCTGATTGTAAGCTGAAGTACCAGATTTGCATTAAATTCCCTGGAATGCAAGGAAACTTGCGTGGCAGGATTAATGGTCGTATCTGTCCCTTTTGAATTTTCCAGTCAACTGGATTCAATGCTGTTGCCTCTACTTTTAGCAATACTTCATCCTTTCTAGGAGAAGGAACCGGAACTTCCACATACCGGAAAAATAAATTATAAACCACTCGCTAGGAATTGTGATCTTTAAACTCTCTATAATACTGATAAGATTACACTTACTATGCACTTTTATTATTCTAACCACACAAATTTCGGTAGTGCACGGTACTATAACAGCATATAACCAGGACATAATACCAAATGATTTCACACTGAAAATGAGAAACAAATACTTGTAACAAAGAATAATTAACTCAAGAGTCCCAGTGTTCTGAATCTGCAGCTGTGCCAACTCTAACCAAAGTCTCCCTGCATTTTCCTTTCCCAAATTTGGCCATCCAAGACTGGAGATTCCAATAGAACTGGCTGTACTAAAACAAAGTACAGTACAGTCAAACCTGGCAAAGATAACATAGGTTAATTTTTCCTTCGTAATTTTCATGCATGATTTTGAGTTGTTTACCGTTCTAATTTTTTTTACTTTCCTCTTCTTCATTCTATAAAGTTTGATCCCCAAAAATGCTTTTAGATCCATATGTTTGAGTCGGACTCGAGCAGCGAGGTAAGACTCGAAATGATAAAGGAGAGATCACAATGGAGAAGGATTCCTCAGGCTCATATGGAGAGAAAAATATCTTTAACTTTCTTCGTCTGAGCTAAGTAAGATATGGAACACAACAGACTTTCTTCGCTTATTTACCCGTTTTAGTTAATTTTCTACCGTACTACAGTCCAAATAACAGAAACTTTGAGACTAGACGTTAAGTGTTAATTGATAATTAGCAATTGCAGTTGAAAATGCACGACAAAATAGAAAAATGTCTTTTAGTTAGTAAATCAAAACTTGTCTAACTCGTGAACTTGAGTAAATCATATACAAACAAAATAGAATAAGTTATTTTGTTTACCGTTCTAATTACGGCAATTTGTTCCACTTTTGTTTCATCAAATTAAGTTTTGAATCGTTCTGTTTCCAATTTATAAAACATAAATAAATAAATAAAAATAATTATAGTCAAAATATTTAAAAACAAAATAAATTATGAAAATTAATATAATAAAAATTAAAAATATATTTTGAAGTGGGGAATGTTCGTGAAGGAAAAGGGAAATAAGCGTGTTATGGGGATAAGTATATTATTGTAAAAGTACTATATTACCCTTACTTAAAACAGGTTGAGAACAGCCATTTCTCTTTCCATTCTATTCATTATATTTTTCTGTTCTAATTTATTGAAGTTTATTTTAATTGTATTGTTCAAGGGTTTTACTTTTATTGATGTTTTTTAATTGTATTTTTCAAGGGTTTTAATTTTATTGAAGTTATTTTAATTGTATTTTTCAAGGGTTTTAATTTTATTTTACGTTTAAAATCTATTTGAATTTTATAAATTTCCACTAAAAAGACGAGTTAACATTTTCAATCTAATTTGAATTTTTAAAAAAAGGAACTATTATTCCTCACATCCCCTCCCACGTCGTAATAATATACATATGTTTTCATTCCTAGCAATGTACCTCGACTTAATTAGTTTTGCAACATTATTTTATACGTTCCCCAGTCCTTGAACTATACGATTTTTCCCTGTCACACAACCTACTTCAGCCCAGTCCAACCAGGACTAACAAAAATATCCGATTGGGCCTTAACTAGGCCAAAGCTAGCCCAATCAATCAAAATTTTGGAAAGAAAAATATTCAATTCTAAAATGACTATTATTGAAAACAAAAGCAAATAGTATGATATGATTAAAATCATACGCTAAGCATCATTTTACGGAAACCTTTCGTTAACTACCCTCTAATAAAACGAGGGAGTAAAAGTCTTTAGAAAAATTTCAAGTGGATAATGGAGTATAGGAACCCATATGTTGGGTTTAGGGAAACCCGAATCCGAGCCAAACTGACCCCCAATTTTCATTCCCCACTTCGTCTACAATGCAGGGGGTGTAAATGAGACCTTGTGGGGCTACACAGTTTATGGTTGGTTCCGGCCGGATGCAACCCCAAACTAAGCAGCTAGCCCTTGGATACACATGGTTCGAGCTTTTGTGCATATGGCCTTTGCCTTATGCTCGGTTGGTGTTGGTGGGTGCATCTATTGCCCCTAGCTTCACCACTCTGCCAAACAAAAGCTACAAAAGGAACTTCAAGTGCACAAATATATACACTTTGTCCTATTCCTGCTCACCCTTTGTCTAAAGTTTCCTTATTCTTCATAGTTCGACTTCCTCAAATCAACGAAAATGGAATAGTATTTTGTTGCTGTTAATTGATTCTTTAAAATGACTAACCCTATTCCTTTTTTTTTCTTGAAGAGGTTGAATGAATTTTATTGATAGTCAAAATTCGACATTGCAATTGTCTTAACATTCAAGACTCTATGGCATTTCCCTCTCTTCCAACTGAGGGAGTGAAAGCCCCTCCTGAGGTAGGGAATCAACTGTTGTGTCAGCAGTTCTAGGTACAAGACTCCATTTGCACTGGTTATGAC
Organism: Aristolochia contorta; assembly: GCA_022405105.1. Classification (NCBI taxonomy): domain Eukaryota; kingdom Viridiplantae; phylum Streptophyta; class Magnoliopsida; order Piperales; family Aristolochiaceae; genus Aristolochia; species Aristolochia contorta. The sequence goes on from CM039667.1 coordinate 19,224,310, forward strand.
CGAGAGCCCCAATCTCCCTAAAATAGACCATTAATCTCCATGGGGGGAGGTTTTGTTGCACCAATTTATTACATTTAAGCAATCTCCTTCCACTTCTAGAAGTCCACTGAGCTTCTCCTGAAATAGTTTGAACCCTTGCCGCATCGCAACTGTTTTTGCAACTAGAGAGTCTGTGTTGGGTAGGGCCCAACAAAAGTTAGCAGGATCAATCAGTTGTGCACTCTAAAAGTATCACAAAATCTAGCTGGTCCCAAGTTCCCACTCGATGAGACATTGGCATTAAGTTTTATTTCCCCATTTGTTGGCGGGGTCCATGGGACATCTTGTACGACAGGTTGAGGGGATGGTTGGCCTGCTATAACATCCCAAGAAGCTCTGAGGTTAGCTCCATTTAGGTCTTGTATTTCTGGAATGGTACTGAGCCAATAGAGAATCCTTTGGAATATAAGCTCCTTTAGCTAGTTAGCGTCCATTTCTTTAGCTGAGAAAACTCATATTTTCCTTTCTTTTCCATTGTAATTTTATATTGCACCATTGATAAATTGTACTTGTGAGGTTTTGGAAGTTAGGGTTTGGAGCATCAAAACGGAACATGGTCAAGAAATGATTCCATAATTCCTGAGCGAAGGGGCATTGGACTAGGACATGGTCATAAAGAGGACAGGATGTGGAAGGCAAGTCATCCCTCTTCTCAAGATACTTTCCCTAGTCACAATTTTCTTGTACAGTGCAGTCCACATAAACAATTTAACTTTTCCATTCCCACCGAGTCACGTGTTTCTCTCTCTCTCTCTCTCTCTCTCTCTCTCTCTCTCTCTCTCTCTCTCTCTCTCTCTCTCTCTCTCTCTCTCTCTCTCTCTCTCTCTCTCTCTCTCTCTCTCTCTCTCTCTCTCTCTCTCTCTCTCTCTCTCTCTCTGTCTCTGTCTCTCTCTCTCTGCATAATTCTCCAACGCTAAGTAAGCAGATATCACCGTGTATTCCACATTTGAATTGTGCCTCCAAATATGTCTTCACAGTTGGTGTCAAAGAAAAATTTTGACAGAATGTTATCTAAATTGAGGCAATTCAGAGGCTTCATCAAAGCATCTTCCACTCCTAGTCTGCAGAAGAGTCGCAAAGAGTCTCAGAATTGACTGACTGAGTAATCTGTCCTCTAGCCATATGTCCCCCTAGAAGTCAATCTTGTCCCCCTTCCTGGGAGGAATTTAGTCATATTTCGAATGCAGCCCAATATTTGTGGACCTGTTTCCAAATCGGGGATAATGAGCTACTCGAGTGTCATCCTAGCATCTAGTCGAATTCTGGTATCGTCAGTTTAGATTTCAACAAGGATGCCTATAAAGGGGGTTTGGCTGATTTAGCCTCCAACACCATTTCATAAGGGAGACTTGATTGAAAAACTTTATTTTCGTTATGCCTAGACATCCGAGAGCTTATGGGGCACATACCTCATCCCACTTCACATGATGGAATTTAAATTCCTCATAGTTACCATACCAGAGAAATTGCCTCATCATTTTTTCAATTTCATGACTAAGTCAAGGTGTCTCCAATTAACTCTATTGAAAGCCTTCTCAAGATCTAGTTTTAGGAGGAATGCCGATTTTTTTGTTTGGTGAACAAGTCAACTGTTTCATGCACGAATATGGTTGAGTCAAGAATTTGCCTTGACTTGATGAAAGCACCTTGTTCCATGTTGGTGATACCATTAAGGACACCCTTTAATCTGGCCGCTAGTACTCTAGTTATCACCTTATACGCTCCTGAGACTAGGCTGATTGGCATTAAGTCCTTCACTTCATCAATACCTTTTTTAGGGACTAGGGCCATAATCGTTGCTCCTATGGACTGATGAGTGATACCATACTCATAAAAGTCCTCAAAGAGTTTGGTGAAGTCCACCTCCATAAAATCCCTCGCCTCCTGATAAATTCTCCATTGAATCCATCAGGTCAGGGAATTTGTCTCTTGGCAAGGTAATAATTGCTAGCTTGATTTTTACAATTGAGAAGGGTAACTCTAGGTTTGCACTTTGCTTTGAAGATAAGCACGAGAAGTTAAGTTCCTCTATGCAAGGTTTGCAGTCCTCATCACTGTATAGTTCACATAAATAGATCACAATGTTCTTAGTGAAGTCATCCTTTTCAGAAATTAATTCACCATATATCTTCAATGCATTTTTCTAGTTCACTCTTCTTCTATGTGTGGATACAGACTGAAAGAAGGCAAAGTTCAAGTCTCCCTCTTTGAGCCATTTGTATCTGGCTCTCCACTTCTAGAAGATGATATCTCTATGCTTAATGTGACTCAATAAATTGGTGGAGTTTCTCCTGTCCTGAAACGCCTCATGTGACAGATCTCTTCCCTCCTCTGTATAGTCTAATCCATCTATGTGCAAGTTGACTAGTCTTCTCTGGGACTTATCAGTAGCTTTCTTTTGTTTGGCCCATCGGATAATTCTACTCTTCATGTGTTTGATTTTTTTGGGGAGTATTTTGGCTACCAGGGATTTGAATGTCAGCCACCAGGTGGTTAAGTTTTGTTTGAAAGAATGGTCTGACATCCAGATGTTCTCTATTATGAAGGGTTTTTCCCCCCCATCGACACCACTTTTCCAATTAAAAGTGTAGTGCAGTCTCTATATAGTCCTAGCCACTCGGGATTAGCTAAAAATCTATCCATTTTTGGATAAGATTGGATACCCTTCCCTATTGCTCCATGTATATTTCTTTCATGAGATAGGGATTTCCTCTAAATTGAATGCATCTATGATATCATTGAATTTTCTAATACTAGTTTTAATTGTTTCGACAAGGGTTTTTTTCTTATTTCTAAACCAGATGGCATTAAAATCGCCGGCAAATAGTAATGGGCTATTCAATAAACCCCCCCCTCCCCCAGAACCAATTGCATCAATGGACTACCACACAGGTCTTGCAAAAGGGGAGATTTTATTAATAATTTCACTAGATACATCATTGAACTTAGCCTTTAGCAAAATAACAAAGTTTACAGAATTTCCATACAACACATTTTCTATTGCTTTTTTTTTGGGGACTGCCTAACCCCCTTGCATTCTACGAGAGGAGTTTCATCTAATAACGTCTGCGAGTCCTACAAACTCCAAGACGTAAGTGCATCCCCTTCCCCTTAGCACATTTAGTTGGCAAGAACCAGATGTTGCAACAACTCAGGCCAAGCGAAATTCATCCATTATCCGAGCAGCACGTACGATTAGAGCCAAATCTGCATCGGAATGACATCGTGCATTTTCGCCATACTTTCAATCCAAGATCTAACGGTTAAATCATCATAGCGTCAGATATAGGGTGCAGCTTGTTGGAGTGGTGGATGTGGGCAAGGGCACTCTTCCTTTGGTAATTTTGTGAGGCTCTATGAAAGTTCCTTCCAAGAGGCCGGGGTCACTCATAGTTGGCGAACCCTTCTTCACCATTGATTTCCTTGTACTGCTCCTTCGGTGATTGGGGAGAGGGAGGGGAGGGTGGGAATTGAGGGGATGGAGGGTGAGCGGGCCTGAAGATCGGCCTACGGCGGTCCAAGGAAGCCGTATCCTCCCGGTTGGTGGAGTAGGATGTGGGAGGACGATTACGCCAATAGTATGTGCGCGTTGGGGGAGCTATTCCACACCAGTGAGTTTAAGAAGGGAGTTGCACTCTTCTTCTTTCCCTCTAAGTCCCATTTTTTGAAGTGACTTGAGGAATTAAGGAAGTCGTGGGGGATTAGTGTTTCCCCCGGTTCACCTTTGGTCGGATTCAGTGACTAGTGGTCTGAGAGGTGTTCAAACCTATTTTCCAGGGAGACAGAAGCTTCCTCTAGAGTCAGCCTTCGTCGCCCCAACCCCTTATTTTCCACTTCAGCTCTTGCAGTCCCAAGAGATGGAACAATACATTTGATTTTGGTGAAAATATAAATTTGAATTCAATTTGGTACTTCTTCTCCTTGATGATTTTGATTTGAGATGGTGTTAGTCCTTACTTGATGAACGATCTCTGTCCAATGTTGGTGTGATCCCCTCTCATTTTCTCCCCACAGATCCAGTGAAAGGTTCTGAGTTGTCTCTTCAAAATTCCAGGTTAACTCACATGTGTCAGCATTGACTCGATCGCATCCGAATCTTGGAGTGGGTATCTCCTGCTCCGGTGACAGCAGCTCGCCGTCAGCTTTAGGTACTACAATGATAGTTACAGGTTTCCTGTCTACCCCTGGTTGACAAACTCCTCTCGGAGGCCATCTATGTTCAAACCTCACAAGGCCAGGTGCCTTATGGAGAGAGGTTTTTGCCAAGATGACATTTAAGGCTCCCTAGCCAATATTCGATCTCCCATTTCTCGAATCAGCTTGAAAAGAGGTTTCAGCCAAGAAACTAGGAAGGTGAATCTTTCTTCCTTAATATTAACCGTTCGGGTGTCTCTTTTGGGGTTTTCTAACCATAGGAGCGTGCACATTATCCTTCTGCAGTCTTCCAGGCTTACAGTAGGGATGCGGATGAAAGAACGTTTGTCATTGTTTCTTGAAGTGAGTTTATGCGAAGTTTAGGAGCATCTCCGGTTCTATCAAGCCATTCTTCAACATTGAGGGACCAATTTTCGTCTCGAATCAACTTGGATTTCAGAGGTAAGCTCGTTCTAATTTTTCTTCTAGACACTATACTCCAGTTGTCTTCTTCATTTTCTGGTTCGGGGGCCTTCATTTTTGCAGCCACTACCGTGGGAGGCCTGGTTCCGCCATTTCCTTCGTCGATAGGAGATTGGATGTTAGTTTTGTTTACATCTGGATTCCTTCTTGTTAGGTTTTGGAAAAATAAAGAGAAAAAAGATTAGACTCACGTGGATTCTGAAGCAAAGAGAGTTGGGGTCTTTAGCAATATAAAGGCCTCAAAACTTTGGTTTTCAATCAATCCCCGGTAGAGAGACTTTAAGCTTTGAGTACTTGACTCCAGAAATTCCTTTCTCCTATCAATTTGGTGTGATTTGAGGAAAGGGAAAAGCTTTGTAAGAGCGTGCGAACATTGGAAACTAGGAGAGAAAATGGTGTGATAGTAACAATTTTTCACATAGTAGATTTCTTTCTTGAGGGCTGTGGTTTTTTCTCCGATTCGGAGTTTTTACGTAAATATTTGTATTTTGTGGATTTTTTTATTTTCAATGATTTCACAGTTATCCGTTTGATCTTAGGGGTGTAAATGGGATATAATATCCCAACAAGTGGTATCAAAGCAAAAGGTTTGAGGCATATATTGTGGTGCAGTTTTTCACCAAGCTAAGAGTCGAAGAAGAGATGTCAATGTTTTCAAGTCCGGTGAAATTTGACGTGGACAAATTCGACAGAAGGATCAACTTTGACTTGTGGCAAGTCCCTTGCCAAGTTAAAGATGTGTTGATACAATCTAGGTTACACAAGGCTTTGAAGGGGAAACCAGGGTATGCTCATTCCGAAGATGTCAAAGGTTCCAACAAAGATTCTGACAAGTCCAGTAAGAGCAATGAAGATTGGGAGGATACAGATATGAGGGAAGTAATTGTGATACGTTTCTATTTGGCTAAGAATGTTCTTCAAACGTGTATGGGATTTCAACGGCCGAGTTTTGGGAGAATCAAGAAGAATTGTATCAAGCAAAGGGCATCTCAAATTGATTGTACCTGAAGGAGCAATTTCATACATAGTGAATAGATGAAGGTGCAAAAAACTCAGATCACCTGAGTGTTCTCAATGAAGTTACCGAAAAACTCCTATCTGAGGAGAGAAGGCTGAAGACTGAAGGACGTGTTTCAACAGAATATTCAATGTTGGTAGCAAGCAAAGCAAAGAATAATAACTCCATGCACTAGGTGATTTGCTAGGGGTGTCGAAAAACTGGGAACATAAAAAGGAGTTGTAAAGATAAAGCCAATTCGTCAAAAGGCTCTAAGTCAAATGCCAACAGTGTCTCTCTCTTCATGGGAAAGGGTGATGTCGCTTGAAGAGTGAGACAAGTTATCCTCATGGTATGTCTCCTTTGCCATGGAAGAGGATGTGTTTCTGTTAGCGGATCCACAAGTTTGTTGATGGACTTCCAGGAAAGCTAAACAGTGGAAGTTGCAAACAAGAAATCCAACAAAGGGTTTTTACATGTTGTCGAAAGGAAAATTCTTAGAATGTGTGGATTCTAAGTGTGTTTGTTCATATGGTGGAGTAGGGGTATAGTTCTCTTGATTGAGAGTTATATATGTTTGTCGGTGTAGAGAATGGTTATAGCGTCTGCTATAGAGTTTGTTTTATCTCATCAAGGTAGAAATTGTTAAGTTTTGACAAAATAAAAGAAAAAGGATTAGTCCCACGTGGATTCTGTAGCAAAGGGAGTTGGGGTCTTTACATATATAAGGACCTCAAAGCTTTGGTTTTCAATCAATCCCCGATAGAGACACTTTAACCTTTGAGTACTTGACTCCCGAAATTCCTTTTTCCAGAGAGTTGGGTGTGAGTTGAAGACTATGTGATTGTAACAATTTTTCATATAGTGGATTTCTTTCCTGAACATCGTGGTTTTTTCGCCGATTTAGAGTTTTCGCGTAAATTCTTGTTTTTTGTTGATATTTTTTTAATTTTCTTTAATTTCTCATTCAATCTTAGGGGTGGAAGTGGGATCTAATTTCCCAAAACTTTTGCCGTCCATGGTGAGTTCGATGGTGGCTCTCTGCTCCTGAACTTCATTACCATGCTCTATTGGAGTGGGTGCTTTGCTGGTGTGTTCGGTGACGACTCTCTGGTCCTGAACTCCATTTCCGATATATGTTGGAATGATTTCCCCCTCATCCTCATTCCTCACTACTTCTCTACCAGATTCCCCTGAGGCCACTGAGAATTTTCAATGGCCCACCTTCTGTCTTTCATGTTTCCCCGAGCTCGCTTATAAGGTTCGTCGGAAAACTCTTGTCGGCTCGCCGGAAATCGCTATCGATCTCAAATCAAACTTTTGGTAATCTCTCTCGTTCCCATAAGAAAGAAGAAGAATGGAACACATGCCCGTGCGTTGGGCATCAGAAATACTAGCGGAAAACCAACGATTTTTCAGGTTCTGCCACAATGGCGACTGGAATTTTCCTGCGGAAGCGGAGAGAGAAAAACAAAAAAGCGTAGAACTCAAGAATGAGTGAGACTAGAGGGGAGATGTGCAGAGTAAGATAAATATCCCCAGAGGTATTTGCCGTAACTTTTACAGATATGTATACAAGTTGTAAGTAACCAAAAATAGAAGAGAAGATACAATTTAAGTAAAAGGCGAATCTACAACAGAGAGAGAGAGAAGTGGTTTACAGAGGACAGTCCTGAGGAGAAAATTACCAAAAGAAGTTGGAGAACAAGACTTCTACTTAACACCCTCCCATAAGCTCAAGGTGGAGGAGCGACGTTGAGCTTAGAACGAAGAACTTCAAAGCCGGGACGATATAAACTTTTGGTAAAGATATCAGCAGGCTGCGCTTATAAGCTTGGAGTATAGGAAAGCCGAAAGGAGCTATCAGCGAGTTTCTCATGGAAAAAATGTATATCAACCTCGATCTGTTTACTGCGGCCGTGTACAACCGGGTTCTTAGCAAGAAAGATCGCACTGGTATTGTCGCAGAACAGAGTTGGGGATGTAGGTTGTCGCACATGCAAAAATCATAAAATATGTATATGCCATAATATTTCTATACATAGAACTGCCAGTACTCTGCTTCTTAACTGGAGCGGGAAACAGTCTTCTGCTTTTTGGATGTCCAGGATATAAAATTTTTCCCAAAATATACAGCATAACCGGTAGTGGATCTTCGGGTCTGACTGCAGCCGGCCCAATTAGCATCACAGAAGCCAGTGAGATGGAAAGAAGAATGCAAACCGTGCCCAAGCATATGTTTCAAATACCGAAGAACGTGTTTGGCAGACTGAAGATGAGACTGTCGAGGAGAATGTAGAAATTGGCTGACAGAATTGGCTATGAAGGCAATGTCTAGGCGGGTTAGAGTCAGGTACGGAGAGAGTCCATAAGTTGCTGATATTGAGTCGAATCAGTGAGTAAGTCACCATCTGAAAGTTTTTCACCAGAACCTAAGGTGCCAACGGGTTTAGAATTGTCCATACTATATGACTGTAATAAATCAACCATATATTTCCGCTGACTCATAAAAATACCTTGAGAATTCCGAAAAATTTCTAGTCCTAGAAAAAATATTAAGATCCCCCATATCTGTCATTTCAAAGGCTGAAGTCAGAACAGAGATAAATTGTTGAACAACTGATAGAGACGATCGGGTGAGAATAATGTCATCCACAAATAGAAGAAGTATAATGCCTTGCTCGTGTTGATGATAAAGAAATAATGAAGTGTCGGGCTACGAGGAAGAAAATCCCTGGCGCCAAAGGAAACTGTTGAAATTAGAATACCACGCTTGAGGAGCCTGCCGGAGACCATACAGTGACTTCCGTAGTTTACAAACATTGGTTGGGCCGGAGAGGATCGCGAAATCCTTCAGGTTGCTGCATAAATATAGTCTCTTGAAGATTGTCGTGGAGGAAGGCATTCTTGGCATCCAGTTGACGAAGAGACCAGTTTAGAGAAACGGCAAAGGAGAGATAAGCTGAATAGTAGTAGGACGAACCACATGTGAGAATATATGGTTAAAATCACGAGCAGGCTGATGAACAAAACCTTGAGCCACCAAGCGAGCTTTATATTGATGGACATAGCCGTCAGAGCGAAGTTTAACCACTTGGACCCAATAACATTCATATGGCAGGAACAAGCTCCCATGTGTGATTTTTGTGCAGAGAACAGATCTCATCTTACATGGCAGAAAACCAGTTGGGATTGTGTACAACATCATTGAAACGGGTTGGTTCAGAAGGAATCAGAGGATGTCTGTGAGACATTAGTATTTTTGGTTTCCGAGAGCCATCTAATGTCCGTGTATACATAGAATGATTACGAAGAGGGGCGGAAGGAGAAGGATTGCTAGAACAGACAGGAGGCATATTCGTCCGAGTGGAAGCAGGAAGGGTCAAGGGAGCAGCACAGGAGGATTTAGGAGGAGCTGAGACCGCGGCCAGCATGGAAGGTGGAACTGGACCCGAACGTGTAGGAGGACGTTGATTAGGCAGGTGCTTTTAAATAGACGATAATGTGGGACTAGAGAAAGATGGGCTCGAAAAATTTGGAGGAGCAGCGTCGACCCGTCGGATACGATTTGGGGATGGTAGAGACGTAGCAGATTTGGGAAGGGAGCACGATGATCCACGAGGTCCTGTTTTGTGGGAGTTAAACAGGAAATTGGAACCTCGACGATGGCGCGCGGGAGAGGAATGCGTGTTGGAAGCGGGGGCCCCCTGAAAAATCAGGAATTAAATTTGTTTCATGGACAGCTGAGAGAGGTGCTTCCGCAGAAGGTGAATTAATGACAGGCGGATCTGCGGGAGAGACATCTGGCGGTGGGGATATAGAACGAATGGAAGCATTCTGCAAATCAGGAGGAATGCGAGGAAATTTGCGGCACTGAAAGGAACCATGCGGGTTGTGCAATTCATGTCGGCCCAGAAATGCAGTTTCATAAAAAATGACATGTCGTGAGACTAGAACTCGTCTGCTGGAAATTTGTAAGCAAAGAATCCCTTGTGTCTCATGCTGTAGCCAAGAAACAAGGAAGGAGTGCAGCGGTAATCTAACTTTTGGATACCTAAAGGTCGTAGTCATGGGAAGCAGAAAGGGTCAGTGGGTGGACGGACGTAAAACCGATAGGAGTATCATTGAGGATAATTGGTGTTAGTAATAAATTAATAAGATGGACAGCAAGATTAAAGTTGTACGACCAGTAGGCAGGAGGCAGACAAGATTGGGCGAGCATGGAGAGTCCTGTTTGGACAATATGTCGATATTTTCTTTTGGCAATTCCATTTTGCTCAGGCATTCTGGGATAAGAGAGAAATTGATGAATGCCACGGTCTGAGAGAAATTTCTGTAAATAATAGCTTAAAAATTCAGCTCCATTGTCACTCTGTATAATTTTAACAGAATGATTACAGAGCTTTTCGATCATGGCAATAAATGCTTGAAAGATAGAGAAACGCGACTTTCACTTTAAGGGAAAAAAACCATGTAAATCTTGAATAATCATCCACAAGAATTAAATAAAAACTATAATCATTTATGGAGGTTGTAGGAGGGTCCCATACATCACAATGGATAATCTCAAGAATAGAATAAGAGTGAATTGAAAGTAAAGAAAAAGGAAGCCTGCTACTTTTCCCAAGTTGGCAATCTGATCACGGTGAATTATTCGTCAGAACAGCAAAGTGAAAAACATAGGAGAGAGACTTTATTATTCTTGCCGAAGGATGACCATGACGACGATGCCATAAATCAAAGCCGGACTGAACAGCAGTCAGACATTGAAGTGAAGTGGAGGAGAGTGGATAAAGACCACCTCTAATTGGCCCTCGATGAATTGTCCTCCTGGTCTGCTGATCAAAAATACAATAACCGGTGGGCGTAAACATAAACGACCACCCGTTAGAATGACAGAGATTGGAACGAGAGAGAAGTTTTCAAAAAATATGATGAACTAATAAAATGTCGCAGGCAGATTGCTGTCCAGACGATAAAAATAAATGAGTAAGACCAGAATGGGATATGGGTAAGGAACAACCATTACCAATTGTAATACGGGAATTACCATGATAAGGTTGTGCATCTGTTATATCATATGGATCTGCGGTAACATCGTGAGTCGCTCCTGAATAAAGAAACCATTCTTCATTTTGATTCACTGGAGGAGAGGAGGACGAAGTTGTCACAGCTGTAGTGGAAGATGTGGCACTTTGTGGAGCCCAACAGTGGTTGGCTTTATGGAATGGATGGCCGCATCAATAGCATACGACCGAGTTTCCGTCAGATTTTGAATTGGAGGGAGGCATAGTTCAGCCTCTACCACGAACCTGAGAAGAGCGACCACGAGCAACGGATGGGCTCCGTGAGGAACCACGGTTAGGTCGGCCAGAAGAGTTATTGCATGCATTGGACTGAGCTGCAGCCAGTGCGAGAGCCAAAGACTTGGCATGGGAGAGATATTCATGGACGGACTTAGAGCCCATGTAGTTCCATCTTAAGTTATTGTGTGTGAGAGCGTTTCACGGTTCCCTAAACTTCATTCAGAGTTAGCCAAGCATCTCTGGAGGTATGAGCATCCACCAAGCGAGGAAGAATGACATAAAAACCGATTTGAAGCAGCCAGCCAGACATAGTTAATCAAGATGGAGCCACTTTTCTACTTCTTCCGGAGGAGAAACCGGTTGAGGAATAGAGCCATCAAGCAGTCCAAGGAGTTTATGACTATGTAGAACCGGCAAAATTTGTGTGCGCCATCATAAGAAGTTATCGGTCGTGAGTTTCAGAATGACTTCTTGAGAGATCCTTTTCACAACAAGAAGCAAGAGAACTTGGGTGTCAATGGCAGAGACAGAGTTAGACGAAAAAAAAAAGAATTCTGAATGAACGAGACGATGAAAAAAAAAATTATCTATCTCCTCATGCTCTGATACCATGAAAGATAAATATTTCCAGATGTATTTGCCGTAGCTTTTATAGATATTTATACAAGTTGTAAGTAACCAAAAATATAAGAGAAAATACAGTTTAAGTAAAAGGCGGATCTACAACAGAAAGAGAGTGAAGCGGTTTACAGTAGGACAGGAGAAAATTACGGGAAAAAGTTGGTGAACATGTCTTTTGCTTAACACAGAGAGGAGGCAAAAGTTCTTCGGAGAAGCAAATGCTAATAGAGACTAGTAAATTGAGTCTTCAAACATCAACCAACTCTATTCCTTCCAAATTCATTAATGAATAAAGTCAAATTGCTATCTTCTTTAAAGAGGACTACCACATCAATTGTTTCTAGGATGCCAAATTTATTCAATAGCATTTAGAAAAATTAAAAGTAATTAGGAACAGATTTGAATTTAATACTTCATGTCATCCTCAAAAAGATAGTACAAAAATTCTGAACGAACGTTGGGCAAGTTTTTGTTGACTTAAAAACAATGAGAGAAAAGAAGAAAGAAGAAAGACCGAGATGAGAGAAGATGACGAGCTGCCAAGCCGTAGTCCATGCATTGATTTGTTCTTTCGTCAAGGAGGATTCGAGGGAGTTGAAAATTCCAACCCTTGGGAGCGAGACACAAAATACTCAATGGCCGTCGAATTTACACGGGGATAGGGATTTTGATGTCTCCCTGAATTTTAGGGAGAAATCAATGTCCTTGATGCTTCAACATCAACTAAAGGGTGAAAGTGATATTTTCAGGGACATCAATGTCCCTGAAAATACTTTCACTTACGACTAACCCCCTGTAAAAACAAAATTGCAAACTTTGTCCATTTTAGAGAGTGCATTGATGTAATCGACAAGCTCTCTCGATCTTATTCTCATTCTTATTGTTAGGCATTCAAATGAAACAACTACATACGTGATTTCTTGTTTCAAGACAATCATGCACAAGCCTTCAGTGATATTGAAATCAGTTGTGCAAAGTATAAAGAGCAAACCAATAATCATGTACAAGAACTTAGTTCTTAATTTAGTGGTGAAGATTGAGTTTGTCCTTTTAAAGAGTGATTTTCTTAAGGTGAACTTCTTATGATAAAACAAAAGTAAAAATTGGACCTACAAGATATGCATGGGCAAAAGATGAATAATTATGTTCACAAGGTTAGGTTCTTGTTGACTTGCATAGTGGTACAAGTAATCGTTTAAACTACTGTAGGGAATTTGAGAGTGAGAAATGAAGGACAAGTTCTTTCCAAAAAGGATAATTTGACACAACGCTTCCTGATTGGAAAGATTCACGTTGAGAAATGTCAACTAATTAACGAGATATTACACCAACATATTTTCTAAACATTAAAGGAGAAGAAAGAATAATTTCAATTTATAAGATTACATAATACAAGTTTTGATATTAGAAATTCCAAAATTTGAGAATTTTTGAAAAAAAAATTGAGTTTTCAGGGGGCTTCTTCCCATAGGAAGGAAACGGAGGCTGGCGGGAGGATGGGCAAAGTGAGCATTCCAGCCAGCTCCGGTGATTGACGTGAAGAAGAAGAGGTTATAGGCAAAAGGACAGATTTTTCATTTTTCTCCTTGGTCTCTTTACCTGTGCCAATTAGGATGCCATATTAGGATATAACTTCTCAAAGTAAGACCGCATATCATTAGTTTAAAGTCCTTTAAAAGATAATCTTTTATTTTACTCTGAGAGTTACATTTCTATGTCTAATTATGAGTCATTGTTTCGTACAGGATATCTCCTACTTTGTTTCCTTTGCACAAGTAAAGATAACTTACCCAAGCTTTATTAGAATCAATTTTTTGGAAAGATTATAATAAGAGTTTCTTATTTTTAGTGGACTTGTATGTCAACAAAAAACTCACACGTAACCAAGAGATTAGAGCTTTTGCGTTAGTTCTTTCTTTTCCTGGAATCATCCTCTAAGTTTATTTTTTTTCCTTATTTGCTACTTTAATTAGGAAACCCATTCTCTGTCATTCCATGCATTAACATTGAAATCCATGTTTGTAAGTTTGCTAATTGTTGCTAGAATTCATCATAAAATATTATCTAATCGTTTTGTGAATAAAATAACAAGGGACTGTTCTGAATTCTGATCATGTATTTTCTAATTATCTCCACCCATTAAGTTTCTCCATGCAAATTTATCTGGGCCTACACTTTTCCATGAATTATTAATGTGGAGAATGGACAAGACAATGTTACAGGGATGCCTAAGGGGGCTTTTCTTATCTTAAGATGGAGAAATTTTGTTTGTTGTATTTTCCTACTTCTCCAAATTAAAACCCCCGCCAGATGGCTTTTATTCTGTTCTTGTTTTGTTTCTCATGCTTCCATTTCAAGATTTTATTCTATGACTCATCTTCGAGTACATGATAACAGAGTTCAAGGGTTCTGACAGTTGGTTTACAAGCCAGCCTTGGGCACCCAAAAACCATGTTATTTGTTCAAGCAAAAACAAAACACAGTGAGTTTATAAAATCAATACAGCATAGTCTGAAGGTAGTGGAACTGCGCGGCCAAACAATGTGATTTCTTGCAGAATTTATTCTCTAGTGTTGCAACTTGCAACTTGCAACTGATTTTTGTACCTTTTTTTATGCTTTTTTTTTTTACTTTGTTTTGCAACTGAATTTGAGCAAAACTTACCTACATATTTCAAAAATCGCAATATATACATAAATTGCTTCACTTATGTTCGGGCATGTTTTTGTAGATGCAAGATAAACAATCAGAAATACCAAACAACAACAGAGATTTGAAATCATTAATATAGACACATTTTTATAGCTTAAGGGAAACCCATTATTCTGCTTCATAATTCACATAGAGATACAGAGGTCATGGTATTATGTACAGTATCTGGAACATCTGTATGTCGTAGTAATGAAGGGTTAATAGACTACCGAAAACGTACAAGAGCTTCATCTGTTCAAGGAAGGAAAATCTGATTATATACAGTTATGGACTACAAACATGTAAATTTGATTTACTCTTCGGAGGATTCTCTTCTCATCCTTCGCATTCTGGCACCCCATGACTGGTTACCTTCTGATGCACTGTACATGCTTCTCCTCTTCAACCCTGCCACCTGATCTTGCCACCGGTTCCTCCATGCCGTCTTCTCCTCCAGTTCCTACCAAGAAGAGAACCCAGATCAGATGGAAGACATTAAGGATAAAACCTCGTTCTCTGGAGCTACAAACGATTAAGGAAAAAAACCTTCAAGAGTAATCCTCTAACATTGAAAAAAAAAACATCCAAGGTATGATTTTTTTTTCTATTTTTGCTAAATGAATAGATATGAGATAATTTGGTGAGCCAATAACTCAACTGGGAAAACCCATCAACAGATAATTTTCAAATCCAAGTCCTTCTCCCTTTTTGCTTAGAGAATTAATGACAGAAATTTTTATAAGCAAATAACAGACATGGAAACCACTTAGATATGTTCATGGCATTCATTCAGTGAAATGGATAATAAAGCCCTAATTTTTTTGAGGAATTTGCATTTTAATTAATTCGAATTTCACTATGTCAGATGGGGGGCTCCAACTCATAACATTCAATTCCGATAGAGAACAGTCTGACCAGCGGATGTAAAGGACTTCATGTGATAATAAATCAATGGGTTGAACAGGGGAACAAATATGTCTCAACCTGTTTTAGTTTTCATGGAAACAGGGAAGTTTTGGCCTGCCAGGAATTTTCCCTAATCAATTACTAGTTGAGAAATCACGTGTTTTTATTCCCAAAAACCGACTGCAAGTGATCTTAACTTAGAGGATGCAGTTGGATCAAAGCTAATTACCCTGAATCAACATAGAAACACTAATAATCCTACATAAGTGAATTACTTGAATGCTCTAAAATCTCTATCACAGAAAGAAACCAGAATGGTAGAATCTAACTTCAGAGGAAAGATTATTATTGTGAACTGTGTAGCAAACAAATTCAGAAGCACGGAAGGAATAAAGGCTCAAGTTTTTTTAAATAGTCGAATTAAGATATAGAAATTTTATGGTGAGCCTCATGGTCATGAGTGTAGAAGGGATCTAAACTTTTGAAGAAACGAACACCAATTTGGACTTGGAAGAACATAGAATCTTATCAGGCGATGGAAATTTAGGTGCATAAAGGCTTTAATATACAGAGAGAAAGAAACCGGACAAAAAAAAAAAAAAAAAAAAAAAAAAAACTACACCAAAAAAAAAAAAAAATTACAGAAAAAGAGGTAGAGAGACAACTCAAACCGCCTAGAAAACCAAAATATTTGGCAGAATTAGTGAGAGATGAAAAAACAGCAATGGCAAGAAAAACTAGACACTGAACAATTTGGTTCACAGAAACTGAAGGTAGATAACAGAGGGGGGAGCAGAAAAGGAAACTTGATTTCAAATCAAGGTAAACCGGGGGACGTTATGCATAATTAAATGCTCGGATCTAAGCCGGACTACCATGGTAGAATAAAGCGTTAATCTATAATAGCGCATGATTGATCGACAAGGTAGATGAAACCCTAATTCCTGCAAATCGGAGTGCATTTAATACAACCCAAGAGAAGGGAAACGAAACTGAAACTACTACACGGCAATTAATACCAGACTAATGGGAGGAAAAAACGACATCAAGAGGTAAAACAATCATCGACCAATGATCCACAATCAATAACCGAGATATACATCTCTCCGTCGGAAGACAGCGAATTACCCGATAAAACCCCCATCTTCTAGGTTTATAAAATTCAATCTTTGTAATAAATTTTACATGTTAATGTTTCACAAGAAGAAATATGAAAAAGATCAGCATATACCTGATCGAAGTGCTTCCTTGTGGAGAAAGCGTAGTGCAATCTCCTAGCCAAATCTCTATCGTAAATCTCTCTCTTCCTGGCATCAGAGAGCGTCTCATACGCCTGCTGAACGCGAATGAAACGCTTCGTGTACTCTTCCGTTTGATCGGGCGGGGAGACGTCCGGATGATACCTGAGCGCCATCTGCTTGTACGCCTGCTTAATCTCCGAAAAGCTCACATTTTCGGATATCCCGAGGAGGTCGTAGAAGGTGGCATCCGAGGCGAGGGCCGTGAACTCATCCCCACGTACCGAGAAGGTTCTGAACCTGGCCGAATTCGGAAGCGGGTGATTGAGGAACACGGACCCATCAGGCGCAAAAATCTGGCGAAAAGCAGCGGATCTCAAACCAGACCTGTGGAAAACGTCCAAGGAGATGGAGTACAGGGCCGAGGGAGACGACCCAGAAGAGACATGAGGACAACCACGGAGTAAAAACGAGTGTCCCAGAGCTGGGAGGGACGCATGCTTTGAGACTGCGTATGGCAGAAGAAGGGTCGCAGAAGCTTTTAGGGCCGGTTTCTGCAAATGGGTATCGACGGAACGAGAACAGTGTGTCTCGAACTGGTGCCAAAAGTGGATTCTTGGCAGCAGAAAATGCGAGGAGTGCTGATAATACCGTCTGAGACAAGTCCGCAGCTCATCTTCTCTTTCTCTTCTTCCTTTCTCCTCTTCCTCTTCTTCCTTTCTCCTCTTCCTTTCTCTTCTTCTTCTCTCTTCTTCCTTTCTCTCAACTCGAAACAGAAGAAACTCCCATCCCTTCCGAAGTTTCCCCCACCCGTGAAATATATAAATATAATAACTACAATTCCCATAAAACTCAAAGACCAAGAATATATATAATATCAAAAAATTAAAAAGTAAGAGTGTATTAGGAAATTTTTAGTCCTTTTAAATTAGAAATATTATATTAAAACTAAAATACATCATCAAATCTAAGTGGGTATATTTGAGAGATCCTCATCAAAGATGATTAGATTAACCAAAAAAAGAAAATCCAGAGAGGAACTCGAATTACCTAATTTTATAACAGACAGGTATTTCATTACAATGTGTCCACCATAAGCCAGTCCAAGAAAAATGCTAAAAAAGATACATTTTAGTAGGTACGATTTTTGTATTTATTTGTTAAGAAGTAAGACACCGTCACAAAATTGAAAAGAACTGATTTCTTAAATAAAGAAGAAGAATCAAACTTGAAGGGTGTAGCGGATGTTGTGTAGAAGATTGATAAAATAAAAGTGAAATATTATTTAATGTGTAGGAGAGATTATACGGTACTGTGGTTTTACTCTAATGTTTTACACAATAGTGACATGGACTTATATGTTAATATATGTCCTTAAAAATATAAAAAAATTTTTTTTTAAAATTTTATTTTCTAGAGGATAAACCCTAGACCTCAATGTTTTAACTCATTTAGGTGAGCTAAGTGCTAAATTATTCTTTTTCTATAGAATTTTTAATAATAAAAAAAATTTTTTAATAAAAATATATGACACGATTTTGATTCAAACCAGTTTGACCAGGTTGGACTATTAGTTGAACCATTATAGTATGCCCCATATTTTTACATTTTGTAGAGTGAATAACAAAAGGAATCGGTGTGGCTTAATCAGGTTTATGGTCAAACTAGATGAACCAGCAAGTTCATGCAGTGGAAAATTCATCAATTCGGTTTAGTCTGGTTTGGTTTTAAAATACTGGTTTGTATATTTTTGGATAAGACTAAAATAAAAATACGCCGTTTTTATCTAAAATACTCTATGATTTTGATTGATTGAAGTTGAACCATAGAGTGGGTACCATTCTCTATTTACAGACAAGACTTTTTATTTAGGGTCTTTTCTTTGTTTATATAGACACAAGTGGATAAAATTGACATCCCCACAAAGAGGTTTTATCATGGAATACAGTTTGCAGCTGTCAATAAGTTGCCTAAGCGAGAAAATAAAATAAAGAAAGCAATTTTCGTGTACAAAAGTGAAAAAGAGTGCGAAGTAAAACTAAAACAATTAAAATAGACCAGAAATCGAGAACCTGTGGTCAAAGAAATTACAGGAATGAAAGCTGTAGATGAAAGCTACCCCAGAAAAAAATAAACCAAGAATCTGGAATTAGAGTTTACAATTTAAGGAATACAAAGAACGGTTTCAGGTTCTAAGAGTAATAGAGTACAATATATTCTCGTTCATGGTGTCATGGGATGAATGCTGAATCCACTATTTTCTTGAGCATGTTGAGGTTGGATTGAGAAAGAAAGCCAAAATGGCAACATCACGTTTAGAGTCACACGCTAAGTGGGCTCCTCATATTTAATACAATAATACAAGTAGGAAGATTGAGGAGACTGAAAGAGGCCAAAGGTTTTTTTTTTTTTTTTTTTTTTTTTGGGTGCAATTTTGATGAAGGACATGTCAATTTTACCCTTTATCCCAAAGGATAATTTATAGAAGTAATATATATTTTATATCATTTTAGACTTTAGTACAGTTTTTAAAAAATTATGTTTTTTTTATACGTGATACATATCTTAAAATGCATATAAACAAATAATTTTTTATACTATAGTATAATTGATCAATAAAAAAATTTAAATTCTTCCTTAAAATTGAAGACAATATAACCAAATCTTCTCTCCTTCCACTAGATTATATTTTCACAATGTCTTTTAAAAAAACCATGTAATATTATCTTAATAACTATTTTATATTATAGTATAATTATATTAAAACTTCTATCAGTCTATTCTTTGAATAACATAGTTGATAAATGCATAAATGGTATTCAGAAAAACTTATTCAACGTATCTAGCAATATGACCTCTAAGCACGCACTGCAGAAAGGAGAAAACAGAGACTGCACAGGATCCCTGGTTGAATTGAATTGACAGGGATTATTGTCCAAGTGGGTGGCTGCCGGCGGTGGCGCGTCCTTTTCTCCTCTCGCCCTTTTTTGTTACTTTCTTCCACATATTTTGTTTAATCGCTACTTTCAAAGCTTCAGGTTTTCTTTCGTTTTTTTTTTTTTTCCTTGTCTTTTGGGTTGTTTCAAGATCAAAAAAAAAAAAAAAAACCATTTTATGTATGATGTATAGTTGAAGGATTTGGAGGAGAGACTACTGTGTTCAACAAAGCGAAAGGCTGCTGGGTTTTATTTAAACAGAACAAAATCAGTCTTCTGAATTATAAGATATGCATATCCTTTCCCCACCCACTTCTCCCCTCAGCAGTCATCACTCATCAGAAGAGAGCAAAACAGTTCCGGTTCGAGCTCTTGGGTTACGCTTGTGATCACCAGTCAAGCACAAAAAAGAGGGGATGGGTTTGGTTCACTTCAATGATCAATTATCACTTTTCCAGTATAGTATTAAATGTATTAATGAGATAAAAAAGAGTGGTGGAATTTGGGTTAAAATGGTTCGTTCCCCTTTGTGATTTGCTCGGGAGCTGAGAAAGATCAATGGAATAAGGATCTGCGTAAGATTAGAGGTGAAGCTACAGAAGGGGGTCTGAAAGGAGGAATCAGTAAGCAGTAAAGACTGATTCTATCAGTCTAAATGTTCAATATAGTTAAATAATTACATACAAAAAAAATCAAATCAAATAAGAGTACTTAATAGTGGAAAAGATATGGAGAATGGACCGCAAACCTATATGGAGATTCATAATTAAATAAGGGTTATGCCAAAAAAGGAACTTAATGAAAGAATCAACTAGTCTTC
Organism: Aristolochia contorta; assembly: GCA_022405105.1. NCBI lineage: Eukaryota > Viridiplantae > Streptophyta > Magnoliopsida > Piperales > Aristolochiaceae > Aristolochia > Aristolochia contorta. Next base: position 19,244,481 of record CM039667.1, read on the forward strand.
TGTCAGGTCCCACCTGTTCGCTATCAAAGACTTGGGAGGCTCTCTCAATATGTTTCAATCTAAGGCAATAAGGGGCAAATTATATTGAAATAAAAATATTTTTACAAATCAAGAAATATTTTTTTTTTTAGGAACCCTAGAGATATATATCACTTGAAGACCATTGAAGTGGACTCTAGTGGCTGATACTAAAAAATTACGTCATCTTCAGAGAGAAGGGATTCTCACTTCGCCATCTTCCCTTTTAATGTTGAAAGGGAGATATAGAGGATGCGTTTGAGCCACTCACCTGTACAAAAAAGGATCTATAACTCAAATAGATAACAGCAAATAGGTAAAATATATAAGAAGGCAAAAAGCTGAAATTGTCCGTTTAATAAAATGTAATGTATCTTCTAAGGTAGTGTATTTATTTAATAATTTTAGTTTTTTTCCATTTAAATTCGATTAAATAATCAGATCAGGTCCGATTTGGTGGTCAAATCGAAAAATGAATTTTGATTATAGTGTACTTTTTACTTAACTGAAACTTGTAAAATATTTCTGATTCCAGCCAAAACTATGTTCAATCAACCGAGCGAGACATATAAACCCAATAGATGTATCCTTTAAATAGGTAGATTTTACGAGAGATATATATAGATGAAATTAAGTGGTTTTATCCTTTCAAGGGCAGCACTTCGCTTCTCTCATTCTTTGGGTCAATTTCTAGTCTAGTTAAGCGGTTTTATCATTTCGATAGATGAAGTTGTCGCAGTAATCTGATAGATACTACGAGAGCAAAGAACTTTGGATTATTCAACCCTCTATGAACACAGCAGAGAAGAACTTGTTTATTAGAGACTTTTATAACTAACTTTACGGTTCTTCCATAATTTTTCTCTGTGATCTCTTTGTATATATCTAAATATATAGAATGTTTTTTTAAGTAACGAAAACTCCCGTAATGCAAACTTGAGATTAATTCCTAGTACTAAGTCGCTCATGTGAAATCACTGATTTACTGCTTAACGTCATCAATTACATAGAATGTTTTCACCTAATCACACACAAAAACCGTAGCAAGTCAGATCTGTTTGTTCTCTCTTCGGAAAAGCCCTCGTGTAATTAATGAGAAATGGCAAACGAATAATTCCACCCACCAGCCCAAATCATAATCAAAGTTTAATTAGTCCTTCATAATCCAAGCATTAACAATCGGACAACCGAACAACATTAAGTTCTTATTATAAACCTGAAAGGATAATAGGTAAAAAGTTGGAATAAAGATTATCTTAGAAATATTTTTGAAACTATACAAATCATCAAAATTCCCAATGAACTTAATGTCGAGTATTTTACCTTCGTCAGGTCAAGCATTCAAATCCTCATTCTAATAAATGGACGCCCTAGCATTTGTATACGATACAACAAACTCCGATCAAACCCAAAATTACGCTTGCTTCTTGTTTACTGCTGATACTTTGTTTATACGGTTTTTTTTTTTTTTTTTTTTTTGTCATCGACGAGGAAAGTCTTTTCCTCTGGCCCTAATCATGTTTGGTAAATATAAGCTCTGCAACAGCTACGATGTTCCACGGATAAGCACTGAAACATTTTGTACGGATTCTGATAGAAATTCACGCCAACGTTTCAGGAAATGATTATCATCGCATATCAATTTCTCATACAGTCCACAGATCCTTCTCTGGCCTATTACAACGCCCAACGATACGTCCACATATCGATAAAGGTTTAATGAGGCATTTCCACACAGGCTTCTTAAAAGAAATGTAGCAACATACTCTTCCGATGAGATTCAAAAATAAATAAACAAAAAAAAAAAAAACAGGTATGATAGAATGCACACGAACCACATACAGACACCAAAACATCAAAAAACAACAAAAAAAAAAAAAAAAACAAAAAGAAACCAGAAAGGAGCAGCAGCAGCTGCTGCTTGAACTTGAGAAACTTTACGCTATTTAGGAGAGAAGACCAACAAATGGGAGTTTCAAAATAGGTAATTTCTGGCCACTGAACTGGTGCCAGCTCTAAGACCCCTACTGCAAATCCAGACTTAATACAAAAACAAAATCCTTCCCAATGTTTTCCGTAAGAATTTCAAGTAAAGTACTACATTTTTTTGGGCATTCTTTGGGCGCTACATGCCAGGTATTAAATAAAGCACCTGGCTGTAGAGAGGCCATGCAAAATAGCAGCCAAGATGCATAACAAAGATATTTGTAAATGCATACTTGAGATATTTACTAGTTTTGTACGACGACAACTCTTACCTTACCAAAGAAATAGCTTTCACTAGTGAAAGCAAGAACAGTTGAGTGAAAGCAAGACAAGCTGGTTTTTTACAACAAATAACTCTCCTTATTTGTTTTTTAATCTCAAAGACAAGCTTAAAAATCGACCTTTCACCAACAATGAAGACATGGGGGCCACAGAACGTTCAGACTTTTTATACCTCGTTCAGGGGCCAAACTCTCAGCTTCTGTTTGTGACCATCAATAGTTTACCCTAAAGAAAAGCAACTGAAACAGGAACAAAAGAAAAAAAAAAAATAGGCCAAAACAGAAAAGCAAAAAATTTCAGGTGATACATACATTATATAACTAGTAACATGTAGGCAGAACAGACACCAAATAAATAACAGTGTTTTACAAACTTGGTTGAGCCTCCCAAATTTTTTAATGTTTGCATTAAATCTAATTATTCATAAAAAATGTTCAATATTCAATGGTTTCTCTCTGAATTGTATGTCCACGTGCAGATTAACATTTAAACATGATCATCAGTTAAATACTGATATTTAGAGATAATGGAAACGGTTATAGATCTTGCACCAAAACACTCAACAAAACGGGAATGGTTCGAGACCACCAGGGCTTGCTTAAAAACAACAAACAACAAATTATTTGAAAGTCACATCCATGGGAAACTTGAAAAAGTCACAACCAGGCAATGGAACTAACAAATGTTTCAAGAGTAATATCATTACTATTGTTGTTGACCCATATTTATTGTTATTCAAAACAGAAGCACATAAAACAGTAGTGTTCTTATCCAAAACTCCAAATGGATAAGCCAAAACTTTCGACAAATATATATCCAAAGGAGAAAGCTGTCCCCTAAAAAAATACTCTGTGCAAAACCAGTCATATTGAACAGACTAAGAAAATGAAAAAGAAGAAATACTCGTATATATTCTTCACAAAATCCCCCATTTGCTGACTAAAAAACTAAACGGGTCTTCATACCTTGACAAATAATTAAAGAAGATGAATTATGTCAGGTTGTTGGGGATAAGCTCCACAGAGGATCCATGTAAAAACCTGCACATGTTCGAAAAAAAAGCGACCATAACCACATCAAGGGCAATTTATCAGCCTGCAGGACTGGCATAATGGAAAAACCCAAATTCTATTCAGCCAACCAAAATGAGAAAATTAAAATTAGAATCTAAAAGTTTTAATGCTTAACCACCATATATCCTGCGTAGAACTAACCTATCGTGCAGGTTACCCTTCTCAAACTATCACCGTTGAAGGTTATGAATGCAAAGAAGATCAACCTATATATAACGTAGACAATAAACTCCCGTCCCTCATATAACAGCATCCTGTGACCCAACAAAAAAAAAAGGAAAAAGGAGAAAAAATAAAAGACAAAGGAAAATAGTGATCTTAGAAAGGTAATAAAACAGGAAAAATAATAATGTTAGAAGGGTCGCAAAAGAACAAAAGTCCACTCATTCATTGCCATATGGAGACAGAAACAGAAAACCTCTACGAAGTTAACACTTTCAGGGTTCATGACAAGCACCTCGGCAACAATCTCACTTTCATCTGGAGGCAAAATCATGCCACAATGTACTTGGTCATCCATAAATATAGTGTTCTTACTTCACAGCCTGCAAAAGGTACCAACCACAAACACAATTATGATATATAAAACTACAGTAATCTTAGGTCCATGATTTGAAAGCTTTTAAATAGCCATATTCTCCTGTTGGGCTTCTTCCTATTCTGGAGTGCTCCTCGTATGTGCATTAAGAGAAGATTCAGTAATTTCAGCTTCCTTTGATTCCCTTAAATCCCTCGACACAGGGCCTTGCGTTTTGATCTCCTTCCCTCTCTCAGATTTCCTGTGCCTTGACTTCACCTTCTCAGGATTCCCTAAGTCATTAGTATCATCAGATAGATAGATATCAACTGGAGATCGCGATCGCCGTCTTTGACGAGATGAGCTACTGTGTCTATCTCGTTTGCCATCAGACCGATACTTATCCCCAGGTGATTTAGATCTAGATCGCCTGCTTCGTTTAGAGGAAGATAGTTTTCTACCTCTCACATCCAAAGAACCATACCTGCCCTCAGGAGATATAGATCTTGAATGCCCTCTGTAGCGAGAGGTCTCACTGCTATCTTTTACATCAATATAGCGGTAACTATTCTCCATGGATTCTAATCTTGAATGCCTTCTGCCATGAGAGCCACCCTGCCGACCATCTTTCTTATAATCAGAGTAATGTTCAGTCTCAGGAGACTTAGACCGGTAGTGTTGCTTCTTCATTAAAGAGATTGTAGAATCTTCTCTATCACCAGCATGGTGATTAAGCGGTGGAGAAGAGGAACCAGACTGCCTCCTACTTTTAGCAGCAGCCCCATCAGTACTCTTCATACCATTAACCTGAAGTACAACCTCAGGTGACCTGGACCTCAAGCATCTGCTGCTTTCAGAAGATTGTGCATTAGCCAAGCCTCTTGCACCATCAGATGGATGCTTTGCTTCTGAAGAACCTGCTGTCACATGTGTCACATTTTCAGCAATGGTATCAAAAGCACCTTTTGTGTCATCCAAGTGATGCTTACCATCCAGGATCTTGGACCTGGAGTCCAAGCTGCTTTTCAAAGGCGAATCACTGATAAGATCTTTGCCATCACCAGACAATGTAGCCTCCGGAAGTTCAGATCTGGAGTGCCTTCTGCTCTCAAGGGTAGTATCTCTTTCAATATCTGACTGATACTTTTCTTCAAGAGATTTTGATTGGAAATGCATTTTACTCTTTGAAGCAGACCCATGAATAACATCTGCTGAATCATCAGAATGTTTTGGGTCTGGTGATTTAGACTCTGTATGACTACCATATTTTGAGGGAAGCTCCAGGATATTATTCTCTACATCATTACTCAGCAGCCTATGCTCCATAGATTTGGTATCACCAGAATTATCCCTATTTTCTGCTGACTTTGACCTAGCCCTTCTAGTTTGTTGAGAGATTGGGCCATCACGATTTTTCTTATCATTGGAACGGTGTCTACCTTCTGCAGATTTTGATCTGGACCGTCTACTTCGCCTTGGAGATGATCGAATTCCTCTATGATAACTCGGGGACCTTGAATTAGCCCTCAAAGATTTTCTCATTCTAGGACTTGGACTCCTACTTTTCTTTCTCCTTAATGAATTGTGCTCACGTGATTTTCCTCTTTCCCTGTCCCTTTCCCTTTCCCTGTCCCTTTCCTTTCCCTATCCCTATCCCTTTCCCTATCCCTTTCCCTATCCCTTTCCCTGTCCCTTTCCCTATCCCTTTCCCTCTCCCTTTCTCTCTCCCTCTCTCTCTCCCTCTCCCTCTCCCTTTGCTTTTCCCGCTCCCATCTTCCACCCCTGCCATAACCATCTCTTGAATCTCTGTAAGGTGCTCTCCTATCACTCAAGTGATGGTGAGATCTTGGCGGTGATCTCGATCTACGGCCTCGGGAGAAACGTGCAGGAGAGAATGAGCGGGACCGCAATCGATTTCGATACTTGACAGGTGACCTCGACCTGGAGTTTGAACGCTTCTCAGTAGGAGATGGTGACCTGTTGACGAGTAGAAATTCAGTTACTACAATGTGAATGTGACTACAAAACCAAGACATGAGCAGCAGTTGGATCTATTATTAAAAAAACTTTGAAACATCATAGGTTACAATGAAGAATCAATGACACTACTGTTGCAGCTAACAACTTATAGTGGTCTGCGATACAAAATCAAAATATAAAGCATTAGAAGTATTTCCATTAAGTGAAAATGATTTCAACTACAAGATATCATATACATCAACTTTCAAAAAAAAAAAAAAAAAAAGATATCAAATACATCAAAGCTAGACTCCAAAATGGAAACAACTATCAAAAATATTGCTCATAATTGTTAAAGATAGGGTATCAAATACCACAATAAGATCCACCAAGGTCATCGAATATACGTATATGGGCCTATAACAGGAACTTTAAATCATAAAATATTTTGTGCAACAAGATTTGTTAAGAGTAAACACTTAAGCAGGGATGAGAAAAGGGGTCACAACAACAAAAAAAATTTAAAACGCTATTTAATTTTTATATTTAGCAACTTGTATGTGACAATTGTGATAATAAGATGATATTAAGAGAAAGACAAAGAAGCTTCAGAAGCAAAAATGCACATGAACATGAAAGGGAAAAATCAAAATAAAGAGAAAACCAGCAAAACAAAATATATGAGCTGTGAAAATTAACTCTTCTAAATAGGTGGAAGCTTAAATTCTCCTAACACTTCTAATATAATAAAGTTAATACAGGACTATAATTTTAGTACACCAATCAGTTTGGTGACACCTGCAACAAGGGCCAGGAAATTAGCATTTTATCTTTTCGTTGAAAAACTAGGGTAGTTTCAATACATACTCTCCAACGCGAGGGGGAGTGATAAATGATACCCATAAAGAGTAGTTTTGTGTCTGTGAGCAATTGTTGGGTGTCATCTCTCTTAATTTCATAGACTTTTCGATTCTGGGTTTATTAGACTCTTCTTTATGTTTTCCAGTACTGTTTGTTGTATAACTAGACAGGGTATTTCAGCCATGTTCAAAATATTTTACTGAAGTGACATACATAAGGAAAGAGAACTACCTCAAAAAAAATAAAATAAAATAAAGATAGGGATGAACTTCAGTCTCAACCAACAAAGTGCCTTTTTTCTGGCTACTCTCCAAGGTCCTCTCTAATCTATATTTCCTTCTTCTCTAATCTCTCCTCCACGAAATTCAATTAAAAATGTTATTTACATCAAGCTGAAAATTCAAACTCAAACTACATTGAGTAATAGACGAGAAGGTATCAAAAGAAGTTCACTCCATATGTCACAGTGTATTCATTGGCCATAACAGTTGCATTATATCTCTCTATAAACCCATTCAGATTGTGAAAAATCATTTAGACTCATCTACAAACCCACAAAAGGGGGTCATTTATTTAAAAAGAATAAACTCCAACAGTCTACCTACAGGTCTGGATCCAACCGACAACACCAAGTTAATGTTGGATCCAGGTCCATCCCAAGCTGAACCCAACTAATAACCACATAACTTTTTAAAGCTTAACCCATATGGAAATCCAGCTAATAGTGCCTCTCATATCCTGGCCTAATCCTTAGTTTCAGTAATGGATGTATCCTACGTCCTATATGTAAACAAAGTATGATAGCGTAAGAATTTTCAGGACATATCAATAAAAGTTCTTCGCCATTTTCAAAAAGAAAAAATATCTTGCCTAATCAAACGGGAAAATGACTAAGCACTTTTATGACCTACCCAATTAATAACCACACTTCCCAACTTTGATCATAAACAAAATTTATTCCATGAAACTTTTTCTTAATCAGTACATATGCCACTGACTTCCAAGCCTCTGTGGAAGGCACCAAAAAGAACATTTTAAGTACACACGCTTGTTTTTCTGGAGTTGTATTCAACATCCTACTGATACTCAAACTTAAAAACCCGCATTCTCAACCCACCTCTCATGGCGACATTTGAAGCAAACAGCCTTTCCTAGTCAAGTACAATTTTTTCATAAAGATGCATTTTCAATCCAAAAAATTAAAAAATGTGAAAGAATATTTCTAACCAAACAACTATACTTCTCAGGAACCCTCATGAAGACATTCAAATTGTATAATTATAAACCAAAACAGATCAAGAACTATGCCATAGCATCTCTATCAAAATAAACAAATTGTATAATCTTCAGATGCACTTGGATGCAAAAATGTTCTCTATCAAGGACCATATCAAAATAAACAAAGTTCCTACTACAGAATGTATCTGTTAGGCCCCAAGTGAGGTTCACGTACGCTAGGCCTGGTAACCAGAGGAAGGAAGTTGCTGAGGTGTCACTCACTTATCCCAGTCAGAATGGGTTGGCTGATGTGTAAGTATGGGTCAGGGGAGTGAGTTAGCTGACGTGTCTATGTACAGGAATATAGGGAGCAGGGTATGGGTTAGGAGAGGACATTGGGAATAGTATGTAATTCAGAGCTAGCTCTGGGGAGAGAACCAAACCTCTCGAAAGCTTGGAGAAACCTCTGTTTGTCCATACGAAAATTCCACAGTAATTGAATAGGGAGATTCATACCAAAATTCTCCCACCATTTTCCAGAATTGCATTACTCTAACCCTGATTTTGCAGGCCAGGGCGTATCAGTATCACACTATCCAAAAAAACTGTAAATTTCTAAAAAAAAAAAAGACTTCCTTTCAGGTAGTACCAAATATATGATTTAAAATTAAGAAAATGGTCTTCCGTAGCATATGATGAATGAAACCTTTAACATGAATGTTCAAAAACAAATTGCTTCATGATCAGCAGGATAGCCAGCTCCTGAACTGCCTAATGTGAGTTCAGACAAACAGCGAAACAAAAATTGCTACCCATCTTCAGTGACTGGAAATACACCATACAGAAGTAATAAGTCTACAGTACGATACTTTGCAATGTCAAAATCAGACAGTAATAAGAGAGCTACATGTATGACCAAAGAGAGTCAGTAATCCAGATGAAAGCAGATGACGTGAATGGAATTTGAAAGAGCATATTTGGAGGACAACTCATCAATGGGGAAAGATTCATCAAGAGAACGATGACAAAAGAGGTGAACAAGTTCCTTGACTCCTTATATTGATATGATTCAGAATTCTGTCATCAGAGTGATTACGGAAAACAACAAAAAAGCACTTCTTTTGAGAAGACATATGATATACAATCCAGCATTAAATTAAATACCTGGACTTCTGTTTTGTTTCCAAATCTTCATTTCCCAACCCATCTGCTTTCAGCTTTTTACTTATCTCGGCCGCTCTGCTTGATGCCATCTCTATTGCAGACTTCATTGTAGCTGCTCGGTTTGCAGCCTGCTGGGATGCCATTGTCTGTTGCATGAGTAAAGCCTGCTGAAACTGCATTTGTTGCATAGCAACAGCCTGTTGCATAACCATTGGCAAACCAGTCTGGCCTGCAGAAACAGCTGGCTTGGAAGGGAGAGATTTTGCCATTTCCACATTTAAAGGACGGCCCCCAACATCGATGTTGTTCAGTGCCAACGCTGCAGTTGCTTCTTCAGGCTTTGAATACTCTATGTAAGCAAAATGCTTTGAATCAGTAATGCTGCACTCCACCACTGTGCCACAGTAGCTGAATAGTTGTTTCAGCTGCTCCACAGTGAGAAGAGGGCTGAGGTTACTGACTTGCAGAGTCTTCTTCAGGGCATCAGACTTCTTGGGTGAGCCTAAATTAGGACAGTAAAGCAGCTGAGGAACACGTCATTCTAACCAAAAAGCAGGTACAATAACTTTTGTTGATAGATAGAAAATGCAACGAGGTGTTTTCAAGAGATAGTAAGTGTGACTAGCAACTAGACTTTGCCAAAACCAACCCTACATATTATATCTTTAAAAAGATACATATTTTGGTTTTTTAAAACTTTAGAAGCAGCTTAACTACTAGGGGAGTAAACAGTACATAATCGGAACAAAATAGGTTACTCCGATTACCGGAATCTATTCCGTTTCCACTTTCGTCCAATTATTGTGTAGCTATTCTGTTTCTGATTATTTCCGACAGAAATCGGGTAATAATCGGAAATAAACAGAAAATAATAAAAAATTAAAAAATTAAAAGTTAAAAAAAATTGAACAAAAAATAAAATATCCAAAAATCCAAAAAAAAAATAAGGAAAATATTCTAAAAAAAAATCAAATGAAATACAACAGAAATTACAGCACAACATTGTTTTCTCAGCACTTCAACAAAATGATTAAAGCTGATAAATTTACCATATTACCCTAATTTAAATGGTAATCGGTAAAACAGATTCAGAAAAGTTATTTCTGTTTTGTTTCGGTTTATTAAACGGTAAAACAGTAAGCAGCAAAATGGTAATCGAAAAATAATATTTTATTTCCGTTTTATTCTGTTTAATAATCGGTGGGACGGTAGAACAGGTAATCTGATATCGTTTACACCCCTATTAACAACCTCAAAGCAATTTTTTGCCAAAATAAATCAATGAGTTTGATAACGCATGATATTACGTCCAACGAACAATACAACTTAAAAATAAAGGTGCAATAAGACCATGCCAGGCAAGATCTTGTTTCACAGTGGACTTAGTGTCACACAGCTCATTACTATTTATGTACAGATAAAATATATGGAGAGACCACATATGGCATGAATAGTAGTGAAAGAGTCTAAGGTAGTCCCAACACTTAAAAGATCAATGGTAGAGCAGAACATTGGAAGATTCGTGCAGCAAAACCAATACAGTTGTGAAAGAAAATAGCAAGAGTAATCTGCAATAAAAACTACACTTCCAATACAAAGTAGCATAGGACTTAATCAAATAGGAAACTATAGATATTATTTTCGCAACTGTAGCAACAAATCTATTGTAACGAAGTGCTGAAAAAATAAGACAGGGCTGAAGTCAAACCTAGGAAAGAACAAGACTTAATCATGCAGATAATGATAAATTTTCTTCTCGCAGTAAAGCAACAAATTAAAAGACATAACTGAAGCCAAACCTTGGGTTTCACTTGCAGACTGTGTTTGTGCTTGCACCTGTGCAGCATGAGCTTGCAGTGCTTGTGCCGCCACAATCGCTTGAGCAGCAGCCATTGCAGCAGCGGAAGGGGCCATTGGAACTTGACTTAAAGTTCCCATCGTAGTCGTGGCTGCCAAAGCAGTCATCAACAAATTTTGAGGCGGATGGCTAAACTTGCAATCTGTTTTAATGCACCTACCATTCAGGAAGTCACGACAAACTTCCCCAAGTGTAGCTCCAACCCCGGGCAAAACTACTCCTCCTGAAGCCCCTGGCATGATTCCAGGGATCATCCCAAGCAATCCAGGAAATGCTCCAGAAATTGTTGCTGAGTAGTTTGGCATATTGGGCATAGTTTGGTTAACGAGATTAGGATACGGAGACGATGTAGAGAGACCCGCTACTCCCCCAGTAGGGCCTGTACTGAAGAACACGGGAAACGGGCTCCCCATAATTGGCTTCCCGTTGCACTCCACATGCACCATATAATTCCCACGTTTTGGGACGGCGTAAGTAACAGTATAACTTCCGTCATTGGTGTCCTTCACCATACCCTCCTGGTCATTCCCACCAACTCCTACCCCGGGTGAGACCTTGACTTTGAGTTGAGCACCGCCGGTTGAGATTTTCCGGCCATCAGAATCCTTAGTCACAACTACAAAGGAAGAAGGGGCGCAAGCTGTGCCACCAGCAATACCGGCCCCGGCGGCACTGCATTTGGAAGGATCAACAGGTCCAACGGGCTTGCTAACGAGATCCTCCGACTCCTCGGCCTCACTGTCGGAGGAAACAGGTTCCTGTTCCACGACTTTGTCCACGTCTTTGAACGTCGCTTCGAATGCAGCTTTAGCTGCAGCAGCCTTTTCGGCTTCACTCTTCAATTTCGCCTCTTCCGCCTGTTTCATCCATATCGGACGGGACACAAGCGCCCCCCGATCTGCCATAACCACTTCTTTTTCGCTCCTTTTTTTTTTTTTTTTTGCAAACCCGAAACTCTTAATAAAAGGCAAAAGAAAATCCCCAACTATATCCAACACGCAACTCCACCAAATAAATTATGTCAATCCCGCCCCAAATCGCAGTCCAGAAGAAATCCCTAGAAAACAATATGAATCAAAATAACCTTCCTCAATACAGTCATGCGATGAATCGGCATCCACTAGGGGTTCCAATCTACGCCGGAAAAGAGCAAAATAAGCCAAAACTTCCCCCGAAACCAACCCTATAAACCTGCAACAAGACGGAAACGAAACGAAATTGCCGTCACCTTTTCCGACTCTAAGGTTCCTTCCGACTCTAGGGTTCCTCGCCACAGCTCCGATCCGACAGAGCGTCCTTCGAGGAACGGACGGGGGATAAAATTCGAGGCAAAGTCCTTTTTTCCTGAAAGAAGCGTTAACCCGTCGACAACAACTTCTGGGGGATAAATTTCAATTGGGATCAAAAGCGAAAAGTCGACTTTTTCAGATATGGCGAGTTCAGACCTCAGGGGCAGGAAATTTCAGCTGGCTCGGCCGAGAAGTCGACAGCGTTAACCGACTCCCAAGTCGATGGACTTAATTTCTGTGACTTTGATGTTTAGCACTATTTTTCCAATTCTTGGGTCAAGTGGAAAATTATACCACTTGGCCTTAAAAAGGATGTCAATAAATTCTTAAAACCAAAACTTTTTAGAGTAATGCTAGGCATCAATGCAAAAAAATTTTTTATTTAATAAAATCTTATATTTTAAAAAATAAACCTTAGGCAACAATGGTTTAGATCAAACATGTACGTGAGATAAATTCGTGGGCTAGGTGCAACTAGTATTATTCAACTTTTTAACAAAAGTTCCTTTGATTTGATATATTATATGTTATGTAAATTATTATAGAAATACTTTACTTTTTGTACATTCATATACCATATATCATGGTATACTATTGATTATATATATATTAGACTCAAATAAGTATTTATTCACTATACAATATTATATTCAATACCTTAAATAAGAACAAGACTTGTCACTGAACGTTTTAGTGTCCAAGGTGCTTGGATCACTCTTCTCAACATGTGGCTTATTTAAGTTGGTTTCATTTTGCACTTCGGCCCAAAATTGCTTCATCAAATACTGTGAAATGTCTCTATTTCTTACTTGAGCTGTGATTGGAATATCACTCGGTAAAATCCTTTGAAGAAGTTGAAGAATGGTTAGGGTTTATCATCAATCTGTATTCAGTACACAGAATGAGTACCAAAAATATAATTTACTCGTTTAAATTAAACAGACGAAAAACAAGTTTCTTACAGGTATAATAGCCTTCTCTCAGAAAAGTTGTTATTTCTGCTCAAAATGAGAACAAAAACTTCCGAATGTAAAGAAGATAAGCGGACGTTTAGAGAGGCATTGCGTAAGGCACTACTTCCTCTTCATGAAAATTTGTCTAGACATAACTGTTCAATCCCAAGGAAAAAAAAAAATGTGTTCCGATAAGTATTTTACTACTGGAGGTTTATAAATGTGAGGCTTTTTTCCCCCAAGTGATACAAGAATCAAAAGAAAAGAAAATCCCGCTAATGATCAATGTTGTCTTGTCTCTCATTACTCATACATAAATATGACTGACTACTAGAGCAGATTAAGGCATTGACTAGTGGGCTCTTACTTTAATCTGCAACTACTCACCCCGCTGCCCCACCTTTAGGACCACATGGAATAATACAGGCTTATCAAGATCAGTTACCAGGGGTAGCAGTAGGTTCAGCAGCTTTTTTCTCCTTTTGTTTTTCTCTGCGCTTTTTGTTCTTCAACGCATTTTTGCTCATTTCTCTGGATGTGACCAGGGCATCAACTTTCGGTCAGATGGAAAAGTTTGGGCTTGGCAGAGCCGCCAAGGGAAAGAATACAGAAAAAAAAGGTTTCATGTACTTACTCGGAAGGGCCGCTTCCACCAAGTTGCTGTCAATGAGAGTAATGAGGCATTAATATCAATATAAAGTTCAGACGAATTACTCGACTAAAATTTGAGTAACCACATGTCATCAGAGATTCTATAATTTGGGTGAGAGGATGAATTAATTCTGGTGAGTTCTAAGAAAACAAATGTCACAAATGCGCTTAGACATCTCAAACTTGGGAGGGCCCACTAATCTCATATCCAATCATGTTAAAACTCATTCAATCATTAGGTTGCAAAATTCAAAATCTGAGTACCTAAGCTTGCTTTATAAAATCTGTTAATTGGAAAAACATAATTGCAGAACAGTCCTAGACCCATTTTTAAACCACTGGCAGTAGAGCGAGTCCCAACTAGTAGTTTTCCTCTTGCAGAATCAGATGCGAGGATACCCTAATGTTTCTGTTATATATGATTAAGTTTGACCAAAAGTTTCTGAAGCATATAGATACTTCCATTTTCTAGGGGAGAAATAATTAAAAAGAAACAATGAAACAGATATGTTTACCACATCTAGCTAACCAACACAATAGTGTTCTGATCAAGACAAGCTCAACAAATTTCACTTAACGGCCTGCCGCTTTAAGAATATGAAAAAACAAAATTGACAACCTTAGTAGAGAGAATCTCAAAAGAAACAAAGAGATATTATAACTCATTAATTTTAAAGCTTCAAGTGTTTGTGCATGCAAACTAGGGTAATAACTCATTCATCTTAAAGCTTAAATGTTTATGTCTTCTTACTTGTTGAACCGAAACCATCTGCTTAACATGAGGTGGCCGGTATGCAGCTGGCTTTTGCACAGGTGTGGAGGCAGTCTTCATGGAAGCTTGTACTGAAGCAGAAAAAAACAAACCAACGAATAATGAAATCATTTGATATCCAAATCTCTGCATAAATTTAATAGAAGACAAGTAGCACACCTTGTTTTGAATCCTCAATCTTTAGTGTTCCAACTGACTTAATTAGTTCATTTATATCACCAAATATCTCAGATGCCACTGGTTTCCAATCAGCCTACAAGAATGGTGAGAAGAGAAAATAATATGTTAAACAAACATCATATGCTACCATAACAATGAGAGCTATAAAATGATGCAATGAACTAACCTGGTAGAGTTTGTTGAACATTTTTTTGAAGTACAAAGATCCATTGTAGTGGAAGATCTTTATTCTTTCATGAAGAACATAAATGCATAATGTTACGAATAATCATATAAGTCATAAGTAATCATCGGATCAGGATGTAAATACCCATTGTCTACTTGAAGCCTAGGTGCAGTAGTTGCAGTCATGAAATAGAGACCATTGGGAGACCATTCACTTGTCACAGAGCATTCTGCCTTAGTTGTCCCAAGTAATTTTTTTTCCGAGTAGTCCCAGAAAGCCTAAGAAGAAATAGAACAGGTAAAACAAAAAGTAAGGTTAGAAAAATACAATAATAAATGATATAATATTTCAGGAAAATGAATAATGAATGGAACTTTATTTCTATTAGTGACAGAAGATTCCACAAAAACCAGAAAATTTAGGTATCACCATTTGTATTCAAGACTCAGCCTAAGTCCAACCTAAACATATAGTCCTCTACTGGAGATACCTAGTAGTTGTTCACACATGGACAGAAAACAAGAGTAGAAAAGTTGAGAACAGTGGAGAGCAAAACTTCAATTTACATGATTAATTTGGTAGGTTTTCTAGTCTAATGTCTGATAGATAACAAATCCTGCACCTAAAACATGCACTTCATCACCAAAAAACTTTTCCTCAAGGAAAAAATAAAGGCTAACTAAATTTTTAATCTTTACTGGTAGTACATTAAACTATAGTACCTTATTTTGTTCACAATTGAGTGATTCATAATTTTGTAAAATTTGAAAATTGTTCATAGATCAACAAGCAAACATTATTTTTGCAATGAACTGTACTTTTGACAACCTTGCAAATGAAAGAACTTAAAAAGAGTGGAATAAGATAGTAATAGTCATGGCTAATTTCATGTATCGAAAAAATTCATAGAAAATGCCCAAAAAGAGTTTTATTTAATTAATTATTTTTGAATGTGAATCAAGGCACTGTACTCCTCATTCCCAAGTGTAATACATACACTTAAACTCTTGCAAGTAGAAACTCACTCATGTGGCCATTGAGCTGAACTACCATGTGATGCTCAGACCACTGATATGGCCCACTTCCATTTGGTCTCGTAAATAAATGGTCTCATAAGCATTTCCCTCTATCGTTAGTAATCAGAAAGCTACTGATAGCTATTGGTTTTATCGCATTGCAGTTCAGTCAAGCAAATACTAGTAAAAAGCACATGCAAAAATGAAAGAAAAAATCTCAGCTTTTTTTAAGAATAGAGGAAGCCAAAGCTAAACAGGAGTAAGAGCTCATCCAGTAACAATGATACTGAAATTATGGATATCGCTAATGTTCTAAAAAATGAAAAGCCCCTTAAACATACCATGTCACCAGGCAAGTTACCAAAACCCGCCAAGCACAGAACTGTCATTGGGAAGTTAAGGATATGGTCACAACAAATAGAAAAACGGATGAACATCCATCAACTAAAGTGCCTTTCTGTTGAGTGCATGTCTCATCAAGATTTAATCTGCATGCCTTTCTTGGTTCCAACAAATAACCATTTCTGAACAAATATATGGAGCTAGTTTTTCCAAAACTTCATTGTTATATAACCATAGAGCTCTAAGAAGGGCCTTATCAAGACTTTTGCTTAAGAAGTCAAATGAAAAAGGCCAAACATAATAAGAACAGATTAGACAAGAATACTTCGAGAAAGCGGCATTATAACGAAATATGTCATTCAGGACAAGGTGTTAAAATGAAGACAATGAGATCTTGCCCTCATCATTCACAACTTCTTTAGCCTTTTTGTTTAAGCTGAAAAAAGGTAAACACAGAGAACTTTCTCCCCCCTTTTACGATAACCCAAAGTTAGACACGACTGTTTTTGTACTTAGTATGAGAAAGCTGAGTTCTCAACTTTAAAAAAACCTTCAAAACATGATTAGGAAGTGTCTTCAGTTCAGACATTTTTAAAATGTGAGTACGCACACTCTGAGCACCTCTTATCCCATGTGATCACTGACCCAAAGGCCTAGTTACCACATGATGATTTAGGGTGCATGCAGGATGTTGCCTAATCTGCAGGACAAGGTACAGTCATTTTTGGTTCGCAAGCACTGCAACATACAGAAACTTGTCCTATACTAGGGCATCTCTATTGTTAAACAGAATACCATCTCATACTGTCATCCTGTCTAGCATAAAGTGTACATAGATGTGCAAAAATAAAATTGTTCAGTAACACCATGCAAAACCACAAAACTAAAAGAATGGATAAGGATTAAATATAAGCCACCCAAGCACCTCCTTCTCAACTTCTAAGAAGTTCTTGCTTTCGTATTCAAGGAGAAAGACTCAAATTTTAGATGTTTTGTTTCTGTAGCAGTAGCAGTACAAGAGAAAAACCAAGATTACAAAATTATTGTTTAACAAAATAATGAAATTGTTGTCCTTTCTCAAAAACAAAAGCTACAGAAAACAAACTATTCCAGCAACTAAAAGTAACTGTGTAACTTATTTTGAAAGAACTGATTAAATATTAGGTAATACTCATATGGACTCTAAACAACTATGAAATTGCCAGAAGAAGTATAACACCACAATAGAATTTTGATAAGACCATACTTTCTCGTTTCATCTAAACAAAATGCTAATTCTTTTAAGGAAAAAAACAAAATTTTTAATGAAAGAAATCCAAAAAATAATTAGGAACGAAACTGCAATATTGACAATTGATAAAGCCTTTATGTATTTCTAAAAAAAAGTGTGTGACCCATTTAAAGTATGCCAAGATAGATAATAAGAACTGCACAAATCGGGATGCCTAATGTTCATATAAAATCAGCAATGATGCAACAAAATATTATTTCAAGCTTTATCAAGGATACATTTTCCTTTAGGATTCCATCTGACTGTATTATATGGACCAGTTCCAAGTTCAAGTAGCGGATTGCACTTCTTGTCAAACACTGTTGCTTTCGCAGGCATAACTGAGATGAGTTAAGAAGCACAACAGTGTGACAGCAAACATTAATTCAATTATCCTAAATATATTTTGCTTCATTTTAGGAATAAGCCATAAGAATAATTAGAACTGAAGTAAGGATACATCCGTATACAACAGCAAATTCAGTGCCAGAGGAGGACCATTGAACATCATGGACCGGCCCATCTTTACCTGCTAGCAGTCATATGAGAAACATGTTCCAAACTTTACAAAACAAGATTTAGAAAAGTATCAACTATACGGCATTATATTTCAATCATACGTAATGGTACAAGTCCTTCATGAGCCCCATCAGTTGTCAAGTAATTCAGCTTTGATTCTCCATAGTAGCTCTGGTTACTTTTATCCACATCAGATTGTGCAACAGCTAGAAGACCAGATGCACCAAGGTTCCAGTGAAGTTGTACAGTCGAGCACCGGAAAAAACTCCTCCGGGCAAGTGGCTGAGCCTGCAGCTCCTTTCCAGAAGCAAATATCTGGACACTAGCTGGAATTCCCTGCAGAAATAATTAAAAGAAAAAAGGTAATAAATAAGCTTTTCATGGTTGCTGTTTGTTTTGGACATCTCACAAGCTTATTCTGACAACACTGACTTTAGACTCTGCAATGAATGCAGCAACATGAGAACCAGGCAACTTAGAAAGCTCAATAGCAGCTACACCCGGAACTCTAAGCTTATAAATAACTCCTTTGGAGAAATCCGCAGCATCAAAAAATTGTATCTCATTTGTTGCCAAACGACAAGCAACAGCTTCATCAGAACTAAACTGGATAGATGGCCTAAGAATCATCAACAGAATAACAGATTCAGCATAAGGAAAGATTGAGGAGCTAAAAATGACAAAAAAAAAAAAAAAAAAGGGAAGAAGCCTACAGTATATCATGGATAAGAAAGATTTTGCCAATACCATGTAGTTTTAGTCATATTTTTCTGAAACTGTTGGTAAACTGCAGCACCTGACAATACATTCCACAATGTGATGTTCTTCTCCTGTGGAGTCGAAGCCTTCTGATATGTCAGGAGATATGTTCCAAGCGGGGATAAGGTGGCGGCTTGAACAGATGTGATTTCAAAGGACTTGATCTCTGTTGAGTTATGGCTATCATAAATACTAATAGTGGAATCATTTTTCATCACCAAGAGTCTTGAGCCATTTTCACAGAACTTAGCAGATGTGCAAGAAACTCGCTCCATTTTGACACTGGGTTGGCCATTTTGAAATGGGGGCCCGCTCCATATGGAGAACCCTTCAGGCTCCCGAGCTGGAGGAGAAAATAATAAGTTAGAGAGAGACAGACAGACAAATGAGAGAGGAGAGAGAGAGAGAGAGAGAGAGAGAGAGAGAGAGAGTTAGAGAGAGTCAGAGAGTCAGAGAGAAAGACAGAGAGAAAGAGGCATCACACACCTAGAATATCCAAGAGGGTAACGTGCCCATAGTTGATATTACAAGTTCACTTCCCTTCTCAAGAGATTAATGAGCCTAAAATCGATATATAAAACAAAAAATAATTGATAAGTTAACGTTGTAACAGGCACATTAAACTACAAACTTAGAATGAAATCAGGAGATGTCAAGCATGTAAATTTCTTAACTAAAGCACAGAAAAGTGACCATTAACTACTCAAAAAGAGCCAAAATCTTGTGATGATGTTAGCACTTGACAACCAAAGCTTTACTTTCAAATGTACTTGACAACCAACTTTCACTTTAAATATACTTGAAAACTAAACTTTCACTTTTAAAATATACTTGACAACCAAAGCCCCAAGCCTACAAAAGCTAGAGGGGCTATTCAGCACCTGATCACTTTGGATGTACTTGAGAACCAAAGCTTTCACTTAAATGTACTTGACAAACAAAGATTATATTTTTGAATGATAACATTTATAACATTTCACTTTAAATGTACTTGAGGAAGCACTGATTATTTTTGCTAAGCTGGATGAAGCTGGAAAAATCCCCCAAATGAACCTGTTCCTCAAATTGAAAGAAGACGGACTAGAGGGAGGGGCAGAGGAGTTATTGGGCCGCAGAAAAATAGGAAATGATAATTCTTTCATGGAATGTCAGAGGAGTGCGCAGTCCAAATAAGAGGACTGGAATCAGAAGTACTATTATTCGAAATAAAGCTAAGGCGATCTTGCTGCAAGAAACAAAGTTAGAGGAAATATCAGATTACTTGATCCGGAGCCTTATTCCTTTCAAAAGCCCAGGTTGGAAAGCAGTAAATGCCACAGGTTCTGTTGGCGGTATATTGACTATCTGGGATTCTAACCGCGGTATATTGACTATCTGGGATTCTAACCGCGGTATATTGACTATCTGGGATTCTAACCGCGGTATATTGACTATCTGGGATTCTGACCACATTGATGTTCAAAACATTAATCAGGGGGACTATTGTGTTGCTTTAAAACTCATGGACCTTTCTACTAGCAAAATCTGGTGTATTGGTAGTGTATATGGCCCAAGTACCTATGTGGGTAGGAATAACTTTTGGGAGGAACTTATAGCTTTGATTGATCATTGGAGGAACCCTTGGATATTGGGGGGTGACTTTAATGCAACCAAATTAAGGAGTGAAAGATTTCCTATCGCCAGGTCCTACACATCTACTATGAGAGCTTTCATTGATTTCATTGGTTCCATGGAGCTTATTGACCTTCCAGTATCCGGAAAATCTTTCACGTGGACTAATGGAAGAAGCAGGCCTATACTATCAAGATTGGACAGATTCTTATGCACATCGGATTGGCTGGACATGTACCCTGATACATGCGGTAAAGTTCTAGATAAAACGGTCTCTGATCACTGGCCGATTCTCCTCGATTCATGTTCGATTAATTGGGGTGGAATTCCTTTAAAACTCGAAAACCAAAGGCTAGAGCTTGATGATTTTACCATAAAGTTGAGAATTGGTGGCATAATATAACTGATATGGGAACAGCTGGGGGAGTCTTATTTAGAAAGCTGAAAGCATTAAAGCAGAATTTACAAGTGTGGTCCAAAACTCACAAGGCGGAGCAGAGGGCCAGAAGAGAGGAGTTGAATGCACAAATTCATTCTCTAGACCTACTAGAAGAGTCAAGATCTCTAAATGAAGATGAATTGGCCACAAGGCTCTTGGCTGTAATAGAATTCAATAATATTTTGAGAATGGAGGCTATGAAATGGCAGCAAAAAGCTAGACATAAGTGGCTACTTGATGGTGATAGTAATACCAAGTTCTTCCATGCTATAGCTTCTCATAGAAGGAGGGTGAACAGAATCTCATCCCTGTCAATTGATGGTGTGATCTCTAATGATAAAGAAGTAATTATCAACAGCATCGTATCCTACTTCACTAACCTCTTTAACGAGGAATCCCCTTCTCGACCACTCTTGAAGGGCATTCCTTATAAGAGGTTATCAGTAGATTTTGCTGAAGCACTTGAGAGGCCCTTTTCACAAGAAGAAATTGATGCTGCTGGACAAGGAATGCCTAAAAATAAAGCCCCTGGCCCTGATGGCTACAATGGCGAGTTCTTCAATTCTTTATGGCCTATTATTCGAGAGGATGTGGTAAGCCTTCTTACTCATTTTTATCAACATGGTCTGACCTGTTCTGCCCTTGGTGCTACTTTTATTTCCTTGATCCCTAAGCAACAGTGTGTCGAGCATGTTAAAGACTTTCGGCCTATAAGCCTAGCTAGTGGTTCTTATAAAATCATTGCTAGAATTCTGGCAGCACGGTTGCAAACAGCAATGGGGACAGTTATTAGTCCTGAACAACATGCTTTTATAAAAGGTAGAGTTATTCTGGATGCAGCCATGAACACTCACGAAGTCATTCACCTATGCCAGCAAGCCACTGAACCACGAGTTGTACTAAAGCTTGATTTTGAAAAAGCATTTGATAGAGTCTCTTGGAGCTATCTGAAGTTTATGATGGTGCAGCTAGGTTTTGGACGTAGATGAGTTAAATGGATTATGTCTTGTGTATCATCTGCTCGGTATTCTATCATGATAAATGGAGGCCCATGGCTTTATTAAGCCTTCAAGAGGTCTTAGACAGGGGGACCCGTTGTCACCAATGCTGTTTAATATTGCTGGAGAAGGGTTGAGAAGCCTACTACATTGGGCTATGGATGAAGGATGGCTTGAACCCATCATTGATGGGAACATCTTCGTGCCCCCTTGTTCGGTTTTGCGGATGACACAATTCTATTTTGCAAAGGCACCAAGAAACAAATAAGGATTATCAAATGGTTGTTGACAATTTTTGAATTGGCCTCAGGTTTGAGAATAAACTGGAGTAAGTCTGCAATCTTTGGCTTTGCAATGGATGGCAACAGAATAAATGAATTGGCCAGCACTCTTGGATGTCAAGTTGGAGCACTCCCAACCACTTACCTCGGGCTTCCCTTCTTTATACAAAAGGCCCCAAAGAATCTATGGGACACAATCATTGAGAAGCTTAATAACAAATTGACTACATGGCAAGGAAAATTCCTCACTAAAGCTGGCAGACTCACATTGATAAAATCGTGCTTATTGGGCATCCCAACCTACTTCCTCTCATTTATGCATTGCCCTCTCTCTGTAGCAAAGCGTATGGAAAGGATTATGAGGAATTTCTTGTGGTCAGGATCATCGGAAAGATCAAAATTGCATCTCCTAAACTGGGATGACATTAGCCAATCTAAAGCTGATGGAGGGTTGGGCATTAGAAGAATCAAAGAGATGAATGAGGCGTTGTTGATTAAATGGATTTGGAAATTGAATGAAGCTGATACTTTAGCTTGGAAGAGTCTTGTTACCCTAGCTCTGGGCAACAGGAATAGATGTGGGTGGCTTGAGGACGGGAGAACCCAGAGACTCTCCCCCATTTGGAGGAGAATAATCAAGCTCCTCCCTTTTTTTCATCAGAATATTAATGTACAACCTGGAAAAGGGGATAAGACGTCTTTCTGGACTGACTATTGGTTGGGGGATGCACCTCTAGCTGAAAGATACTCTAGAATTTATCTTTTGGCTAGGGATCAAACTTGTGTTATTTCTGAATTGGTTCCTAGGGGTCAACTGAAGGATATCAATTGGACTACCAACCTGCGCAGAAACTTAACTGATGTTGAGGCCATTGAGATTGTTGCCTTACAAGAAGAGTTGTCCAGGTTATACTTAAGAAGGGACCAGAATGATGAATTGATATGGAAACCCAATCCTATTGGGGAATATACTACTAGCTCTGGCTATTCATGTCTCACGGGTCAAGGACATCGTCCTCATCATTCATGTGATGCTTGGAAACTCTCTTGCCCAAGGAAGCAATTGTTTTTCGCTTGGTGCTTTTTATGGGACAGGTTGCCTACACGTGCCTTGTTATGTAGAAGGGGAATGCAGCTCACTTCTAATTTGTGTCCCTTGTGTAATACCGAAGAGGAAGTTGCAAGTCATTTGCTTATCCATTGTCACTATAGCTGGAATATTTGGCTCTTCTTTCTTGGTAAATTTGACATCGATATGATTATGCCTCAACGTTTCCGTGGGCTCCTGGATATGACTCATTCTTTGGGCCTATCAAAGAAAGGGATATTGATGCTAAAGACCTGCTTTGGCTTTATTCCTTGGGTCATATGGAAGGAAAGGAATAGCCGTATTTTCTCAAATAAGTCTAAAGGATGGAGGGACATTTGCAACGTAATTATTTATCATGTTATTGGATGGCTCAAATTACAGAAACCTTTCAAAGGTTTGGACTGCAATACTATATGGAACTCATGGGCTGACTATTCTCGGGATGGTAGTGGAAAACAAACCAAAATGCAATTATGGTTGCCGCCACCGATCTCTTCATATAAACTGAATTTCGATGGCTCCTCTTTTGGTAACCCGGGACCGGCAGGTGTGGGTGGTCTCATTAGAAACCACCATGGCGAAATTATTCTATCATATGCTGCCCCTATTGGTATTGCAGATTCCAACACGGCTGAGGCAATGAACCTCTTACAAGGTTTAAAATGCTTCATAAATGCCCAACTTACTGGACCCTTACATGTTGAAGGTGATTCCATGCTTATTATCCAATGGTGTAAGAAGGATCTCAAGCCACCTTGGAGATTAAGATCTGTCATGAATGAAATTCATGACCTTGCAACAATTGTTACATCCTGGTCACGTGTGTTTAGGACTGCAAACGGGAGGGCTGACATATTAGCAAAACGAGGGGTTACGGAAGAGTCTCTTATTGTAATGTTTACTGATTTCATATTGTAAGGCATATGGCCATGTTTCTGATTTTGGTGCCCAATTGGGCATCCAGGAATGAAATAAAATACCAACTTTCAAAAAAAAAAAACATTTATCACATTAACATGTAACAGAAAACCAGAACATTCTAGAGAAACACCATTTTTAAATAAATCTACCCCATGGGTTCAACTTGGTAAATCTTTCAAACCACGTGCTGCTAGTTTCACAAATAAAGCATTAAGAGGAGAAATCTCCAATAAAAAGTATCAATATAAGTTAATGACTACATTGAGAAAATAGGCCTCCTATGCCACTAGTCATTTTGAGATGGAACTACATTTAACTTTACCAATCATGTAAAAAAATTCAAGAGTTATATACAGTGAAAAAGAAAAAAAAGAAAAGGGGTTGTGAAAAGCCTTCCTCAAGGCACTGGCTTGGCTGCACCCAATTATTCTCCCACATAAAGGTCTTGTTATTTTCATAAACATACTTAAATTATGGTTACCGAAGGCCTCCACAAAGGCACTGAAAATCCTACTTAGAAGCCTGTATATCTGCTAATAATAGTGTTTTTAGCTGGTAGCATATACGCAATCTGCACTTGTTAGGGAGATAATTCGGCCAAAGAGGGTGTTCATCACAGACCTCTCATTGTAATAATCAACTTTCTCACTTCCTAGCCTGCTCTTTTTTTTTTTTTTTTTTGGGCCTTAGACGCTTAATACAAATCTGCCGTTGTCAAAGAAAGAAACAAATAATATATAAAAACAACCCTACACTAGATAATCAAACAATTCATTCAACATAATGAAACAATAAGACTAGGTCCTGATTCTCATAAGAAAGATTTTTGACAATTTCACAGCCCAATGGTCCATTACTTACTCATAAGATCATATTTTCTGGCTTTACAGAGAGCAACAAAAATCTCTGTGTAGCAGTTTAAATCGTTTCCCAAACAGATAGAGATCCAGATACAAGCCGAACATGATCAGCCTAATTAATTTTAACCGAATGGCATGCACACAAATGAAGAGTGCTTACAACAGTACATGAACTAAAGCTACAATCATGTGAGACCCTGGCTTGGGCTTCTCTTGCCGTTATTTTCACGAGTGTTCAGTTCTTTCTTCACATTATTTACGTCAACACTTTCATATATTTATTTAACATTCACTGATGTTTATAACTCCTTTAATTTTCAGTTACTATTTCCGTGAACTCTCGTTTTAAATCAGGGGAAAATTTTGGCGAGAGGATCCACGGAGATGTTTTACTTATTTTCATTATTTTTTATAATGGGGACTTTACAAAAATAAAAAAAAAAACGAAAGATTGATGATTAAGGAAAAGCTGAAATAAGACAGGATTGACAAAATCTGATGTATTAAATTATGCCGAAAATCATAAGCTTGCAGCAGCACTAGTAAAAGGAAAAGCTCAAAATATGATAAACACGAAACACCAAAAAAAAAAAAAAAAAAAAAAAAGAGTTGCTGGCACTGCTTTCGTAAAGAGCAGTGGAATCCCAAAGATGCTGAGAGCGAACGATCGCTTACCCGTTTAGAGACTTTCTAGCAGAAGCTTCTAGCAGAAGCTTAACGGGAAAAGGCCCAGATTTCTTTGCTTCATAGATGTTTGGCAACAGGAATTGAGGCCGTACTGTCGACAAGTGATCCACTGACCTGTGCTTGAGTTCTTCACACTTGGTAGGTCGGAAAATCGTAGTTTTCACGACTCGGCCGAGTTGGAGGCGACTCGGACGAGTCAGCCCGGATTTTGGTGTTGGCGTCGACGATCCGATCTTGGGGCATAGACAATCTAGTATGACATTTGATAGTGTAGAAAAATTATGTTTTACACATCAATCGATCTGTAGACAGGTAAACTATTGATTATGCAATGGAGCTCATAAAATTATTTATTCATATATTCTATATAATTCGTTATCTTAAAATTTTAATAATTAAATCTATTAAATAAAGCATAGTTTTAGTTGAAAATATAAATAATATATATTTTTGAAAGAGATTGATTCAATTTCGTTGATGATCAGAATTCAGTTTACAATATGATATTACATTATCAAAATCTAAGGTGGGCGGTGGGCCTCTCACTTTCATTTGAGGAAGGGACACACCTTCTCCAACTAGGTTGGAAGCAAGAGAGGTTTAGGTTCCAATTCTACATGGCATTCAACCAAAAAAGTATTCTCTTGAAATCGAATTCATTAAGTTCATTAGAATTCATCTCACTAGATGAAAACATATGCTTGCTCCTCACTTCCCACAAGTACCAAGGAATGTATGTAATACAAGCGTCCAACATGGTCTTCCCTTTTTTAGTTAGCTAAGTGTTGTAAGGTAGCACAATAATGGTTGAGAGGTTTTTAAAAGTGGAGCCATCAAACTGAAATTTGGACCAGAAGAAGGTCCAAATGGATTAAAACATGGACAAGATTTTAATCCACCATTGAAGGCGGGCTGAGGGTTGATGCAAGGTCACTCTTCTCATAGAAAGATTCTCTCTGGTCATTAGTCTAGTTTAAAGCAATCCAAAGCCCTTGAGTTATATTTCCAAGTAAGTATATCTTCATTTTGCGTGTCAAAGAAGTTGGACACAAGGTGATCAAGTTGGTTGAGTTCAATTGCCTCTTCATCTCTTAATTCTCTTATGAAATAGATGTTCCAATCAAAACTTTTTTCATGTCTATTGCAAGAAGTTAGATATTTATGCCTCGGGTAACCTTGCAACTATGAAGAGTTTTGGAAAGGATGATCTGAGAGGTCTATCATCGATCCATATGTCAAACTAGAAATCAATTTTATCTCTACTAGGTAGAAATCTAATCATTCCCTAAGAATGATTCCCAATACTTATGAATTTGTTTCCAAATTGGGGGTAGTGAGGAGCTCTAGTGCCACCTTAACATCCAATCCGAATCTGAAATTCTGAGTATTGTCTTTAAAAGTGATGAACAAAGAGGAAGGTTAGGTTGATTTAATCTCCAACATCGTTTCAGCAAAAGGGATCAAAATATTTGATTCCGTTGATTCCCAACCCTCCAAATATTTCAATGGGCAAATTTTCTCCCATTTAACTTGATGGTATTTGAAATTATTGTTGTTCCCTCTCTAAAAGAATTGCCACACCAATTTTCCATCTTTGTTAGCCACTATAAACACGACTGAAGAATGACCAACCTTCCTACTTTAGAAAAATATTTACGTTTCCAAGACGCAAGATTGTATGCATTTTTTCTAGAGTAGGATTCGAAAATTGCTTGTGCATCCTCCCTTGAATTATAAGAATGCTCAAATGAATGAGGGGGAAACTTCCAATGTTGCACCCAAGCTACCTCACAGCTTCTTCCAGCAAGCTTCGTGAGGTGTTTATCCCAACAAGGAATGACAACCTCCAATTAATCCTTTGGCTAGTCGCCAGTTCCATTAAAGATAGGGCAACCTTCAATCTTTGCACTTGCATTAAAGACCCTCACAGAATACCATGTCATCTGCCAATTGCACAATGGGGGTGTTCCATTTGACAAAGGGGTGTCAAGCCATCTTAAAAGACTAGTTGATGAAATAGTGCAGTCATCCCCTCCCAACAATGTTAAAAAACAAAGGAGATAGGGGTTCTACTTGTCTATAGCTTTATGCACCAACATTGTTGAATCAAGTATTTGTCTAGACTTTATGAAGACACTTTGCTCTCTACAAATTAGTGAGTTCACTGATTAAGGAGTTAAATGACACTTTTCACCCTAGCAGCAAGTACATGAGCCATGACTTTATATACCCTAGAGACTAAGCTGATTGGTCTATTAATTGTCTCCCTCTTTGGTACTAAGGTAATGATTGAGGCGGCAATAGACTGAAGAGTGATTCCATTCTCATAGAAGTCTTCAAAGAGTTTGACAAAGTCCTCTTCCATGAAGGTCCACATCTCTCTTCAAAAACTCATAATTAAATTCGTTATGGTCAGGACATAGCTTGGAGGTTATAACATGTTTGATTTCCTCCAGAGAGAAGAAAACTTCCAAATTCAAGTTATGCTCAATGATTATGCTAGAAAAAGAGAGGTCACTAATACATGGTTTGCAATTTTCATAACTATAGAGCTCCAGAAAATACCTCACAATTTCATCAATTATATCATCATTTTCTAAAACTAGTTCTCCATTAATTTTTGGCGAGCTTATATAATTGACCCTTTTCTGAATTGGAGTCACCCTCTTTGAGCCAACCACATCTAGCTCTTTTCTTCGAGAAAACACTCTTTTGGTGATTTATTTGTTGTAACAAGTTGATTGAGTTTCTCTTGTCCTGGAACTCATTAGGGGCGAGGTGTTTTCTTTCTTCAACATAATCTAAGCCATCAATATGGAGGTTTAGAAGCCTCTTAACCTTCTTCTATCTGACCCAAGAAATGATTTTATTTTTAATTGCTTCGATTTATTTAGAATTATGCTTGTGCCTAAGGCTTTTGGTGTTTGTATCCCTCCACCACGTAGCTAGATTTTCTTTGAAAGTGCAGTCCCGCATCCTAGTGTTTTCAATTCTGAACGGCTTCTTCCCCTAGTTAAGCATCCACGACCTTCTAGGATAGTTTGTTGCAAGGAGAGTGCGTTAATAATTTTATTTGAAACATTAGGCAACATTGTTTCTTGCAAAATGACAAGATTAATTCCATATTTTTGTTCAAAATATTTTTGACATTGCCTTTTTCAAGGGGACCGCCTAACCTTATTACTTTCCATGGTAGTAATTTCATTTAGAAACGAGTGTGGTTTCTATGAACTCTATGTTGGATCACGCCACTTGTTCCCTTTTGAGTTGGAGTCAGGTGAGGTCCCACAATTTTTTTGCACTATTCTATATAGAATATTTTATAACAAATTAAGGATTTTTTAAATTTTCTTAGTATTTTTCAGAATTTTTTGAATTTTTTTTACACCCAAGTCGCACCATTTTCTAAACCCAGGCATTTTGACCTGAGTCTGGACATCCCTTTGCTAGCTTGGCCGAGTCGACTTCGATTCACACTATCATCACTCGATTTCATGTCTCCATGAAGATTTGGAGTCACCTGGCGAGTCGTCACTCATCCCCTTTAGCGGCTCGCCTAGGCGAATAACCAAATCGATTTGGCCGAGTTGCACAACCATGGCCCGAGCTAGCCGACACACCCCAGTTTCTGAAAATCAGATGGGCCACATAGAGAAATGGGGCAAGTTCCAGTTCTCCATACCGGGTCGCCAATCCCACACACCTTTTTTTTTATCTGAAAACCATTCATTGATTCCTATGATCAACTGTGAACATTGTTTGTAGTTTGTAGGGAGGAGAGTATAGTGAGTTTATCAGAATACAGTAATCCAGAATATGAAGTTGTGGGCTGAGGCCCGCCCCTTAAACAGTCATTGACAAAGATAGTTTTAAAAAAGGTGGGGGTATTTCGGAACCAATTACGAATATTTCTTTCATTCTGCATTGCATAGGTGGAGCCAGCTTTTGCAAGTGAATCAGCAACGGCGTTGGTCTCCCTGAGCTGATGATGTAGCGTTGCTCGTGGCAGGCTCTTAAACAGATTTTGGCATAGCTTTTTCCAGTGGGCTAATCTCCAATGACCCTGTTTCTCCCCATGAATCAAATGTATTACAATCTGTGAATCCCCTTCTATAATGACATTTGAGTTTATATAAAATCTTTTAATAATAGAGAGGGTAAGATATAAAGCTAAAATTTCTGCCTCATTATTTGTTTTATTTTGTAATGGTCATGATGCCAGTATTAGTGGAGTTCCATTTGAGTCTCTAATAACCATACTACTTCCTGCTTTAGTTCCATTTGATATGAACGATCCATCGAAATTGGCTTTCAGACTTTTCCCTGTTGGGGGAGACCATGCCACATATAGCCTGTCGTGGTAATGAAGATGTGTTTTCTGGGGGTATATTTCTCCAACTCTCTTTTTTACTTGAAAAGAGCTAAAATTTTCATGCTTCCCCTTTGATTTCTCCAAACTTTTCTCACCCTTACCAAGCAAAGTTATTTCTGTGCCGAAGCTGAATCAAACCTCCTCCCTTCCATCTTTCCATTTTTCATTTTCCTTATCCTCGTCTTCTTCTTATTCTGGTCATCTTCTTCATCTTCCTCCTTAAGCTACAAGAGTTAGATACAGATATTAATGAATCTAATTTTATTGGCCTCTGGTCTCTTCTCTTTCGGTTGTAAGTCAAATGTTTTTGTGTAGTTTAATGTAATAACAGATTAATAATGGATTAATAATGAAAATTAACCCATTAAGGATCTGAAGTTCACATAATGACATATCCTTTATCTGTTGACATTTTACTAACCTAGCTTAGGTCCAAGGACGAATTTGCCTGGGATTTAAGTTCGTACTATGTTACGTACTCTTCACTCTTCACACATGGCACTAGAGCCCACTGTGAAGTGTATAGCGCTTGAGAGGCGCGTCAGTGACAATGTTAATATAGATTTACTTTTGCCGGTGTTTACCTCAACACTCGGTGGCATGGCTTGAGCCCAATACACCAGAGAGCAATGCATGAATGTAGATAATGACAGTTGAGAGACATGAAACTGACATTACAGACAAGGATACTCTTTCAACATTGTCATGTTGTACGCCAAAAAAACTCTTCAGTCTGGTTTGTTATACCCAGTAACAAGGGGGGTCATGTGACCATCTTAGGGCTTGGATAGCTTGTTTAGAGTAACATTGATCTTCTCATCTAGAATGATTTTATAAGAATCATAGAAGTCCAGTATCTCCATAGAGATATTCTTCACCTAAACAAGAAAAGGTAAAAGTTGAAAGGCTTAGGCTGTGGAAGATTGACCAAATTGATGAGACCGGATGAGGTAGAACACAGTCTTACCACATTCATATCAACTCTTAGCTCTTCAAACCATGCAGTGGTCTCTTTCTCTTTCAGCACACTTGCAATATAAATGCAGGCCAACGCAACCATATAGGGAGGATATATAAGAATGAGATCCATTCGGTATGTGTCATTAACAAGACCCCTGCATGTTGCAAAAATTTGGTTTCTGTTACTATGTCCAACCCATAGTGACATCAGTTTTTAAAAAAAAAAAATTATATATGTAAAAATGAACTTGTGATATGGAATTTTATGTTCCACCAATCAGTATTTCGGGTCAGTAATCCACTCAGGTTTGCTGAATATTCAATTTACTGGTTCCTCCCAATCTAGCCACAAAGGAAAATTCACCCACTCTTACCATGACAAGTGTGTCAGATCAGTGAGACCAGCATCAGGTAATAACCTGGAAAAGAAGAATGTACATTATCAGTTAAACTGAAAAAAAGTATGATGCTAGAAGCTCATGCTTCATGATAAAGCTTTGATACACTCACTTGCATGGTTGAAAATATGAGGCCAGTTTCCTCTTAAATTTGATTGGTACTATAAGACATTCTTTTTTAAGAAAACCCAATGTTCAAGTTTACACTTACAAAACATCTTGCCCAACCACATAAGCCTTTTCTTAACACTCTTCAGTGCAGACGTTTTCCATATTAAGCACAAATCAAGCCTCGACTTATCCACATTGATACATATAAAGGTTGAACTAACTTTTATCCTAAAATCATTAACCACGTAGAAAACCCATCCATCTTATAAGTTATTTTCTTAACACTTTTCAGTGCAGTGTTTTTTATCACTTGAAATGATAATGTTAAAGATCTTAAGTAATCATTTCAAAGGTACACTCCCTGCTCCTATCTCCGCTATCTTGTTTGCTCCCATTTTGTTTTGGCCTATCAAAGCAAAATATTTGCCCAAAACCACCAATAGCTGTACGTTGATCAACTAGATCTATGCCAAACATGAATAGCATAGCAAGAAATACTAAAACTCCAAGGCACCAGAACTTACTGTGTCAAAGAACGGTAAGGATGGTAAACAACCAAATAGTAATCAAGTGCTTCTAGAAGCTTCATTTCCATCTCTAGAATGTCCTTGATTTCACACCGATAATTTTCATCTGGATCTGCAATAGCCAAAGAAAAGCAAGACCTGCTCAATTTTCATTGACAATAAAATATATATACATTTGTGTGTGCGCGTGCGTGTATGTGCCGGAGCACATGCGTTCAAATGTGTGTGCGAGCGGGCGTAGCCACCGTGTATGTGTGCTTCTGTGTCTGTGCGTGTCTCTAGTGTATACGCATGCATGTCTGTGTATCTATGTGTGTCCGCGTGCATGTGAATCTGCGTGCATGTTGTTAAGAGTTAAGGGTAGTTTAATAATTTTACTAACCTTTAGTTAGTTATTGTTTGTTTATTTTTTAGTTTACTTGCTCCTCAAACCATTAATGGCATCATTGTAATTTTGTATTTTCGGATTCTATTAATACATGTTTTAGGGTTGTAGGTCATTAGAAGACCTTACAACCTCTTTCTCTTCTTCTCTTTACCCCTTCTTTCTATCTCTTCACTTTTCTCTCATCTTCTATCTCCTTCACTAAATCTAACATGGTATCAGAGCGGGTTTGTATGTGACGACTCGTCACTTACAGAGGTCATGGGATCTTCTTCCTCGAAGCTCGTTGTACAAGTTAGAAGTTATAGAAAGGTCTTAGATTCTGGGAGATCGTTAAAGTTTGTCTCTTTTCTATGTTCATCTACCATTATCTCTTGATAATGGCTTCTACTACTGATTGAAGTGTTGTGCGTATGGGTTAGTCCTAAAAGGTGATCCTTTGTTGCTATTGGGTTCGTAGGAATCTATATCTGCGACTGCTACTACTGCTGCTGGTAAAAAAAAATTGAATTTTTACACTGCCTCGGGATTCGTGCCGAACAAAAAAAAGTCTTTGAGCTGCAAAAATATGCCACTTCTACTCACAGGTAGTTCTAAACGTGTTTCAGAGCTTCCAGGTTCGTAAAACTCGTGTTATTACAGTGCCTCAGGAACCGTGCCAGACGTTTTCCGTGAATCAAAAAGGGTTTTCTGGTGTTTCTGCGCTCTAGTTCGTGCTGCTGCTGCTGACATTATCTATTATGTGGTCAGAAGCTAAAGGTTCAATATTTCTTTCTTCTGCCATTGTCGGAAGGCGAATAGTCTAAATTCATGTGTAAGTGCTAGATGCACAACCTACTGCCCTTAAAAAGGGTTTTCTGCTACTACTGAGTCGTTGGACTTGTACTGCTGAATCGTTGGACTCTACTGCTAGCGTCATTGTTGCACTGCTGCGGAAAGGGTGATCGCTAATACTGTTGTTTAAGTGTGTTACACGCTTGGTGGTGCTCCGAGAAGGTGTTATTTTGCTGCTGCTGGGTTCATAAAGCCCTCTTTATGCTATTGCTACAAGTTACTGCCGCCTTGGGATTTGTGCACACTCTACAAGTTAACACTAAAGATCAACTGGCTGATCGGCTTATTAAAGGTCTTCGAAGAAAGGAATTTGAGTACCTTCTCTCCAAGTTGGGCCTTCATGATATCTACACTTCAGCTTGAGGGGGAGTGTTAAGAGTTAGGGGTAGTTTAGTAATTTTACTAAACTTTAGTTAGTTATTGTTTGTTTATTGTTTAGTTTACTTGATCCTCAAGCCATGAATGGCATCATTGTAATTTTGTATTTTCAGATTCTATTAATACATGTTTTAGGGTTGTAGGTCAATAGAAGTCCTTACAACCTCTTTCTCTCCTTATCTTTTCCACTTCTTTCTATCTCTTCACTTTTCTCTCATCTTCTATCTTCCTTCACTAAATCTAACACATGTGAATCAGGATAAACATGCATTCAAATGAGTGTGTCAATGTCGTGTCTTGTGTGTGTCCGACTCATGTATACGCATGCATGTTTTTGTATCTATGTGTGTCCGCGTGCATGTGAATCTGCGTGCGTGTGAATCTGCATGTGAATCTACGTGCTGTGAATCTGCATGTGAATCTACGTGCATGTGAATCTGCATGTGAATCTGTGTGCATGTGAATCTGTGTGCATGTGAATCTGTGTGCATGTGAATCTGCGTCCACGTGAATCTGCGTGCATGTGAAATTTATGTGATGTGAATGCGTGCGGCGTGCATGTGCGTGCGTGCCGCGCGTGGGAGTGCGTGGGTGCGCGGGTGCGTGCGTATACATAGATGAGGCTCTTTCTGCCATTGGATCGTGTCTCAAAATTTTTATAATGGCAATACTGTAATAAAAGTGTAAAACAGGATAAAATATCTTGTGTCAATAATCTTTTAAGAACCACCTGCAGGCTGCCTACAGGATAAGTGTCTTCTACAGAAAAAGGAACCTGTAGTAACCTACAGGAAATTTACCTGTAGTTGAGGCCCTTTCACCATTGGATTCAGATCTCAAGATTTGGACAATGGTACTTGTGCAATAATTTTTTTAAAAAAAGATTAAATTTTGCATCGCTTGTCTTTCTAGAAGAATTTCTTGTAGGTTTCCTGCAGGATAAGTGCCCTCTATACAATATATATTTATATATGTATGGTAAAAGGGTGGAGATATGGGAAAAATTAGAGATATGGTAAAAATGCTTACAAATTTTCTTTATGTAAAATACCAAAAGTCTAGCCTGGACTGTGCTTTCTTCAGCCTTCGATGCCAAGTACAAACATGTGGGTGCCACAAGGCGTGGGTCACATTCTGTCATACTCTTTCTGAACCCAGATAAGTAATTCAATTAAATTTCAGAACAAGATAACCAGTAAATAGAAAATGAAGAACACAATAGAAATCACCCACAATTCTAGAAAAGAACCAATTTACTGGGAACTACTTATGTTTCTCTACCTTCACATTCTTGCCCTCGAATATTCTTAGAGCAGTCAAAACAAGAAAAAAAAAATAAGCGCATTTAAATTCAGCCAAAGAATGTTAGTGCAAATTATTATTTTTTTTTTGGGCAGTTGGTAGTTCTCAAGCATGAATAGGCCAAGAGGACCATAGAGCATTACAATCCACACCTTTAAAAACATTATGTAGTTTCAGCCAGCCCATAATATGATGAATGATTAAATTGCATGTGCGTTTCCATCCCTTGGCGATATTAGAGAAAACTCTATTATTCCTTTCTTTCCAGATTATCTACGGGGTGAAGCCAAGGCAACAGCTAATCATCAACCTCCCTTTACTAGATAACCCAAGAGAAGAAACAAGATCTATGAGACCATGGTAATGCTGAGGTAAAACAATGTCCGCCTCAAATTTACTAAGGAAGAAAGACCACACTCTCCAACTATACGGGCAATGTAACAAAAGATGGTTTGCACTTTCCCCATCATTGCACAAGGGGAAGATATCAGTCTGAAGTTGCATGCCTCTCCTGCACAATAAGTCTCAAGTGGGTAGTCTCTCCCATAAGAAGCACCATGCCAAAAATTTCTGTTTTTTTGGACAGGAGAGCTTCCATGTTGCAGCTGAGTGCTGGGGGTTATAATAACTGTGTAAACCCCACAGGGGTGGGGTTTCCATAGCAACTCATCATGTTGATCCCTCCTTAAGTATTGTGTAGATAATTTCTCTTGCAATTCAGCAATTTCAATGGCCTCATCATCATTCAGATCTCTACGTAGAAAAGAAGTCCAATTAATATCCCTTAATTGTCCATCAGGTGCAAGGTCAGAAATGGTGCAACTCTGATTTCTAGCTAAGAGATATAATTGAGGGAATCTATCTTTTAGGGTGGTTTCTCCTAACCATTAATCAAACCAAAAGAGTGTCGTGTCCCCCTTCCCAGGCTGAATAATTACATGCTGCCTAAAGGAAGGGAATAGCTTGATTATTCTCCTCCATGCCGGAGATAGCCTCCAGGATCTAGTCTCAAGCCACCAATTTCTGTGATTACCCAGTGCATTCGTAACCACATTCTTCAATGTCATCAAATAACTTCTGTTTAATTTCCATAACTACTTATTCAAAAGAGCCTCATTCATCTTCTTTATTTCCTTATACCCAATCCCCCATTCTGGCATACATCATCCCAAGGTGAAGTTTGGATTTATCCGAGGACCTAGACCACAGAAAATTCCGCATGATCTTTTCATGCACTTTGAACCGCAAGAGGAGAGTGCATGAAGGAGAGATAGTATGTTGGAATGTCAAACAAACAAGCCTTGATTAAAGTGAGACGTCCTGCTTTAGAGAGGACTTTTCCTTGCCATGTGTTAAGTATGGAATGCATTTTTTCAAGAACTGGATCCCATAAGTTCCTTGGTGCTTTCTTGATGTATAGTGAGAGACAAAGATATGTAGATGGTAAGGAACCTATTTTGCACCCAAGTATATTAGCCAATTCATTCAACTTGTCATTGTCTATTGCAAAACCATATATGGCTGACTTTGCCCAATTGATTTTCATATACCATCAAAATAATCTTGATGGTTCTCAATTGTTTAGCGGTGCCTTCACAAAAGATAATGGTGTCATCCGCAAACTGAACAAGTGGAGTATGTAAGAATTCTCTATCAAGTATAGGGTCAATCCAACCTTCATTCATGAGAAAGAGGAGGAGGTTCCTCAACCTCTCGCCTAAAATATTTAATAGCATAGGTGATAAGGGGTCACCTTGTCTGAGTCCTCTAGAAGGCTTAAAGTAGCCATGAGCACCCCCCCCCCCACTTCCTCCATCTTCCTCCGAATCCCATTTTTTTCATCATGAAATTCAAATAATTCCAAGAGACCCTATCAAAGGCTTTCTCAAAATCAAGTTTCAAGACTACCCGAGGCTCCGTGGATTGCTGACATAAGTGTATCACCTCATGTGTATTCATGGCAGCGTCTAAAATGACCCTCCCCTTGATGAATGCATGTTGTTCCGAACTAATAATCTCCCCTATAACTGATTGCAATCTCGTTGCAAGCATTCTAGCAATGACCTTGTAAGTGCCATTTGCTAGGCTAATAGGTCTGAAGTCGTTGACAATTTCCACACATTAGGGTGATAAAGGTTGCACCGAGGGCATCACTGGTTAAACCATGGTGATAGAAATGATCAAAAAAGCATAATATATCAATACGAATAATAGGCCAGCAAGCACCGAAGAACTTGCCATTGAAGTCGTCGGGACCAGGTGCTTTGTTCTTTGGCATCTCTTGACCTGCATCATCAATTTCTCTTGTGAAAAAAGGTCTTCTTAAAGCCTCCAAGTGACTCCTTATCAATCTTTTACAAGGAATACCCTCCAAAGATGGCCTTGATGGAGATTCTTCAGTGAATAAGCTAGAGAAGTGTCCCACAACACTAGTGATAATCGTGTCCTCATCAGAAGTGATCTCCCCATTAATATTGAGAGAGGAGACCTATTCAGTCTCCAATCTCAATGATTTATTAAATTCAGTAACCACGGAGAGTCTAGCAGCCACTTCATGATTAGTTAAAGGTCTTGATTCCTCAGCAAGGTCAATAGAGTCAATTTGTACACTCAAATCCGCTTTTTTGGTCACTTGTTCAGCCTTGAGCAATTTTGACCATGCTTGTATTTTTTGTTTCAGCAACTTCAGTTTCCTGAATAGTTTCCCCCCAATAGGACCCACATCATTCAGTTCATCCCACCAACTCTCGATTTTTGATAGAAACCATCCACCTCATACCACTGATTTTCAAACTGAAAAGGAAGCCCTCCCCAATTTTCTGATTTTGTGTCAAGCACAATAGGCCAGTGATCAAATCATATTTTTCCAAGTACCTTACAACAAGTGTCCGGGTATAAGTCTAGCCATTCAGAATTGCAAAGAAACTTGTCCAATCTTGATAGAGTGGGGTTTTTGTGCCCATTGCTCCATGTATAAGATTTTCCAGTCACCGGGAGGTCAATAAGATTAGTAGTACCAAGGAAGTCGACAAAGCCTCTCATAGTTGCACTAAAGGATCTAGCGAACGGGTATTTTTCATTACTAGATTTGATTGCGTTGAAGTCGCCACCAAATACCAAGGGCCACCCCAGAGTGCAATCATATTCATAAGCTCCTCCCAGAAATCAGTTCTCCCTGCATAAGTACTAGGACCATACAGCCCACCAATACACCAAGCTTTATTGCATGATAAATCCATGATTCTTAGAGAGATAGAATAAGTTCCAATAATGACATTCTGAACAGTAAAAAATTTGTGTCCCAAATAATAATATCCCACCGGCAGTCCCTAAGGCATGAAGAGTCTCCCAACCAGGCCGCCTAAATGGAACAAGTGCCCTGACCATACTTTCAGTTGTTTCCTCCAATTTTGTCTCTTGCAATAAGATCAATTTTGCTTTCCTACTACTAATAGGACTTCTTATTACAGTCCTTTTGCTTGGACTGCGCACTCCCCTAACATTCCATGATAAAAAGATCCTTTCTACTCTTAAAAGGACCAATTACTCCCTTGCTCCCCCTCTAGTGCTCCTTTTCTCCACCTGTGCAACATTTATAGCCTGGTCTTCTTTCCCTACCTCATCCAATCTAGCAAAAATAAGCATAGCCTCCTCATACTCCTTTGCTGGTATACTGCCCTTTTCCTCACTAATTGTGCAACCCACGAATCCTCTCCAGTTTCCTTTTCAATAGGGCCAACATTTTCATTCTGATCAACCTCAGGTTCCTCTACAATGGCATTGAAATTCATATTGCATACAGCATTGACTGAATTGGTGAAAGGTCTGCACCCTTTGGAGGTTGGGGTGAAGAAGGGGGGGTTCTGCGTTTGGAATAGACAGTGAGGAGGGAATTTTGAAGTCGGATAGGAGTGTAAGGGGTATTTTTTGCCCTTGAGTAGGGGTTGAAATAGTCATTATTGTGCTAGTTGGGGTAATTAGGCTATTCTGGCAAACGGAGGTTTGGAGGGATTTCAATGGAGAATGAAATTGGGCTTGAGGGGAGAGTACTGGATTTTTGTGGGTAAGACAAATTAGTCAGGGGCTTACAGACTGACAAGGGACTGCTCGGGATGTGCTCGGAGTTTTCAATGGTACGATGAAAAGGGAAGGATTCAGCAGGAGGAATATGATTTTGATTAATAAGAGGCTCAACTCGGTTACCCTTTTGTAGAGGAGCGGTAAAAGACTGATCTGATATTTGTCCGTGAACTGGGGAGACTTGAAGATTTTCAAGCACGAAGAAACCCCCCCAGGTGTTAAGAGAAGATTCAGGATCAGAATGATGTGAGTTCACTAGCCTCAACTCGGTTCAACTAGCCCGAGTCAACTCGGGCCTCAGCCGAGTTGTACTGAACTAACTTGACCGGTGCATATTATATGAACATGTGATGCACAACAGGGGGATCATTAACAGAATCAAACAAATTTTGTCAAGCAAAAAAGGGAAAAAATGGGTTTTATTTGTTCCTCACAGTTCAACTGGCTCAAATCCATCTGTTGTTTATGGTTCTACAATTTTTAAATAAGGCTAATTGACAGTTTCACTATATGTTTAAGCGAGATAATACTTCAAAAAAAAAGCGAGATAATACGTTCAAGAGAAAACTTGCGCAAGATTCATGCCACTTTATCTACCATAATGCCATTATCAAAGAAATACGTTTTACAAAAAAATGTATATTTGTTAAGAAAAATGACAAAAGGGAACTCATTAAAAGAAAGGAATGAACAGAAGTTTAAATCAATGCCTTGGACACGTAATATCACTAACTTAATAAAAAAAGGAGCAAAAACACAGAACAAAAGATTAGCACAACAAGATGTTGTTGGAATGCATATTAGTCTCACAAATTGAACAAAAACAATGTAAAGTTCAGAATTACAACAGGAACAAAAGATAAATGCTTCAACTCTCTACCAACATACCTGACATACACACGCCTGAAGTATGTAACTGCAGTAGCCACCACCCTGAAAGATCAACAAAAGCATTAGAATCAGTTGGAAGCAATTAAACCTATTCAAAAGCAAAAATTTACAGAAAACTGTGAGAAAAGACTTCAAGAACATTTTAGCAACCAACAGAAAGTAACAACGTCAGAGATGAATATGGATGGAAGAAGGGAAAGACAGAGAACATGAAAAAAAAAAAAAAAGAGAGAGGCAAAGAGAGTATTTCAACTTTGAATATTATGGGAGAGATTCTTGTTTGGATTGAACCCTATATCCTACTTATAGTATAAGCAATGATAGAAGTTAGAAGAATGTATGTGGGGTACCTTATGCTGGAAAAGAGGCATGGTCCAGCCAGTCCGATCCGGGTTGGGTCGGACCAGGTCAGGTGTATGTCAGTTTGGTTATTGTGTAGTTATTAAATGGTTAAAGTCACGAGCTTATCTTTTAGGATCTAAAGGGAAACATCTCTTCAATGGTTCTCCTAAAAAACCTTAATCAACATCTCCTGAAATAGGAGAGCAAACTTGCATTAGAATCAGCAGCCACGCATCTTCCGCAGTCATGCATCTTCTGCAGTCTTAACAACTCTTGTTGATTAGAAAGCATGTGATTTTATTTATTAATTTATTTATTTTTTGAGGAAAGTATGTGATACTTTTCAAAGATATTACTCCCCTCCTTGATATTATTCCAAATTTTGGTAAGGCTCTCCAGCCTAATTTTGAAGTGAACTGAATTGGTATGATTGACCCTTTTTTAAATTCCCAACCCAGATAATTCCATCAATTCTATTTCTCTATAACCTTCAATCACATGGTCACCATGCTTGACTGTCAAGTGTCAGACTTCCAAACTTAAAACAGCCTTCCAATATTCTACACACCACACAAGTCCTTTGGTGTCCAATCCCAAAAACGTTCAATACGAAGTTACATGAAATATAAAGCTTCACTATAAAGCTGCTTGCCTACACTCATTAAGTTAACTTGAGCCATTCAAACTATTGTCTTTCTCTCTTTCACTGTCTTGCAAGAATGTCTTCTAAACCGCCTGAGATGCCTTTGAGAGTTAGATGGCTTAATAGTTTGATAGCCAGCAAATAGCATGTAGAGAAGTTGTTGCAGGAAAAAAAAAATTCTCCTAACGATAATTGGATTTCTAAGGACTTTGGCACCATAAAGATTATTTTTGCATTCAAACGCTCTTAGCAAGTTGAAGTCGAAGTTTGCTTTTGGGTCTAATTTCAATTTTGCGTAGGGATATAGCAAAATTCTGGTCAGCTCGCCAGCTTGGAGATTTGAACCACTTAAAACCCTTTTCCATAATTGTCTAGATTGGCTCATATCACGGAATGCATTGTTTTTCATTTGAAGAACTTGACCTCTTTAGGAATATGTCACTACAAACCTCTTGAAAGAAGAAGCAATCTCTCCCTATGTGACTCTTCTAATGTTTTTCTTTTTTTTTTTAAACGGTGTGCTTGCATAAAGCCCCTTCCTTATCCCCCTATGGAGATTTGAACTCAAGACCTCCCACTACAAATCCCCCATGTGACCACTGATGTATTACTCAATTGACAACACGCATCAAAAGATTTTTTTTCGTTTGAGAAAAGCGACTTCTTTTACTCCAATTCTCATACCCTAAGGGGACTTACCCAAGGCCTCCTATTACAAACCCACCCATTTTACCACTGAGCTATGCTCAAGTTCACCACATCAAAAGATATTCAAAACCTTCGTCACCTATTTTGAAATATCCACCTTGCTAACCAGTGATGGCTGACTTCGATTTTCAATGCCATTTTATAGAAGCCGCTCCTCACCATTTTCATCCATATCTACAGCATTCAATAATAACAGAAAGAAAAAGGTGATATCACCTATTCTTTTGGACCTGTCTAAAAGCAAGTTTCTGATCCAACGTACATAGAAACTCAACCTCTAAGCAACAAGTGAGACATGCTTCTGTAACAGAAATAAGGGAAATCAGACCTTTGCCTCACTTTAACATATTGAGCCAGCTTTGCAATATCTGCATATATAAGTCGGTATAATTATCAAAAAAATATAAAATGGCACTAACGTTCCAAAAACAGCAAAAGATAAGCAGAGCATAAATGTAGTTTTATATTAATAAAACTCTTCCATTGTCGTCTGTAAATACGAAGCATTGCTCCCATATGTATTGTAGTAGCCAACTTTATAAATTAATGGATTACTAAATACTGTCGTTGATGACATATTTCTAGAAAGCATACTGGCTAAGCAATATTATTCATAACATATTTCTATTAGGCACACCAGAATACAAATTCTCCTTGGTCAAGGCATCCTCCCCTCTTTCTCATTTTTATTTACAATTTCCTGTCGTAATGCTTTATGGATTTTCAGAATTTTAAAGGCATACAAAGACCAAGTTTGGATGACATGCAAAACTTGAGCAATAACAGTAACAGCCTCTAATTGCAATAGAAATTTCAGCAGGATATGACTTAAAGTAGTGCAGCATCAGGGTGCCAATAATACATGGGAGTGCAGATCATCAAACGAATATATCATGAAGTTAAATTTCTGTACACTTATAAGCTGCTCATGCACCATTCACCAATTTTAACAATAGTATCCAGATATACCAAAGCACTAGCAATCTCTGGTGTAAAGAAATGGTTAAAAAAAAAATAATAAAATAAAAAAAAATTTAAAAAAAAACTCAATAAAATTAGGGAAAAAAGATTTAAAAAAATTCCTTAAAATATGCCATGCTGTGCACAAATTCAGCAGGATGCGAAAGTTTCTTGAAAACCCATATCAACTTAACACCACGCAAACATGGCAACAAGGACGTTAATCATCGAATACAAAAAGAATTTAAGAACCTACGTTCCTCATTCCAAGACTAGTAAACAGTTTCATGACAATGGTATAACACTTATACTAGATATAGAGTTTCATGCTACAAACATCACAACTGATCGAAGCTGTTTTGACCACTTCACTGCCCATAAAAACCTATTGCGGCAGATTCAAAGACAAAATATCAAATTAATAAAATTAAAACAGAGCTTACAATTGGTCATGTGAACCTTAATGAGCTTGAATTCTTCAAGAGTGAGACCTCTATCCTTGTCGAGGGGAGGAACTACATCGACCTCTTCTTGATCGAGCAGTTGTTTGCTACCCTCGGTATATTAAATAGAGAAAGATGATCAGAACTAGAATAAATGACAAAAAAAAAAGGAATCAAAGAAGGAAAAACAAGATGGGCTGCGATATGTTACAAGTGAGAAGAAGTCCAGAAATTGGCTGCCATTTTGTCAAACTGGGCAGGGCGATTGGCAATCGAAACTTAAAAAGCAGTTTCGATGCTGTGCTCATGCCTCATGCTGTAATGCACAATCGAGGCCAGCAACGCAAATTAAAGAGACGCCCAATCCCTCCTTACTCTTTGACCTGTGTAAAATAAATCTAATATTGATCATAATATTTTTCGGCATTATTATCTGACACCCGAAAGTTCTATTTGCAAGCAGAAACATTTTTAATACAGAAAAAAAAGTATGCTCAGTAGAATTGATGCAGAATATTGTAAAACAGATCAGGCAGGTGCTAACCTAATTATTGTTGCAATCTCTTAGAAAAATCAGTCCTATAACATGTAAGTACTTTGCATTATAATTAATAAAAAAAATGATATCAGTACTTCCTAATTATACTCGGATGATTTATATCTTGTGGCTGCATAGTTGGCGGTGTAGGTTGAGAAAATAGATTTACCTAAATAATAGGTTGTTAATATTTTATTAAAAAACTAAAATCTTACAAATTTATCTCCAAGTTTATCTCTTATTAAGCTGCAACTTAGACCACCACGTCATGATGTAAAGTCTTACAAATAAAAGCCCTAGTACTTATATCACCGCTCTTAATAAAATCGCATGAAGCAATCATTAAAATCACAAATCTGACAATTTGACCAATGTGTATTTTTTTACTATCATTTCACTAGATCGATAAAATAGCACGGTTCGTCTGTAAGACTAC
Organism: Aristolochia contorta; assembly: GCA_022405105.1. Classification (NCBI taxonomy): domain Eukaryota; kingdom Viridiplantae; phylum Streptophyta; class Magnoliopsida; order Piperales; family Aristolochiaceae; genus Aristolochia; species Aristolochia contorta. The sequence goes on from CM039667.1 coordinate 19,288,529, forward strand.
GGAAGTTATTTGTAAGCAATATATGTTGCAAGAAATTAGAATAAGAATTTTAGTTCACCTTTAATTCTATTTTTTTACTTTATTATTTTTTAAGAGATTCCATTAAATGTGGGATTAATACAGTGGCTACAATAGCTTTACACTTCGTATTCTGGGAGGATCAAACTCAACCTCCCACAATACAACCTTCGGTGTTACTATTGAGCTATGTTCAGCTTCACGATCTATTTTAATATTTAAAAATATATTGAATAAAGTTCAATTAAATTATTAAGTTATATGTCAATTTTATGAATTTATGCAATCAAGCAAAAGAAAACAATCTAAAAAACTATAATTCCATGAATTAAAGATACCATGCAAATACGCAATAAAGGCAAGCTCATAACAAATTTTATTTTCCCTTTTTTTTTAAAGGGTGATGATTCGCGCATAGAGCCCCTACGCGACTTGCGCACGGGCTCTCTCACATAATTATCAAATAACATATTTCTCGGGTTTCGTGAAATATGTTATTTATTTATTGTGAGAGAACCCGCGCATGGGCTCTATCATTATTCTTTTTTTAAAAGTATGTAATTATTTCCGAATATTGAATTCCATTTTTTTAATTTTAGTAAAGTTATCCAATCTCTATTTGGGGAACATTGTTCGCTAGGTGAGCTCAATGACCTGCTTTTAACGACTAATAAGCTATAAATCGGTTCCACATCAATCCACTTCCACCATCATTTCATCAGCACTTCCTCATACACTAGTTAACCTCCACAGACCTAAATTTAGCTACTATCAACTCATAAAGTTTTCTACAAAGAGCCTGTATTGGCATAGGTAAAAAAAAATGATAAATAGAACTCGAATGCATCTATTAATTCATTAGTTATATCATGCAACGGTAACATGTTTATGAAGAAAGTGGGAGCAAATGAGACACAAAATCAAAATCAAATCGACATAGTTCAGCTCTTGAGTAAATGGTAAATTTAGGTAAGAGTAATGTTATATGCACCATGGAGGGTGTGCATTTCGTCCACCTCCCTCTTATGTTGGTGCATTTATGGTAACTAGATTCTGATGTGGGTCCACCACATCAGAGGGGGAGGTAGTCGAAATGCGCACCCATAACATTACTCTTTTGGTAATCATCCAAGCAACAACTAACAACTTATTTCAAAAAAAATCCATTCTGCCTCATCAACTAAGATTAACAGTCCAAAATAATTGTTCCACATTGAAAGAAACTCCTACATTTATGAAAGCGTTCAGGTTTATTCGTTTGGAAGAAACAATTAAAAACAACTCTCTGCTCTAGGGTTACCCAAAACAAAGCAAGCCATTTAGGGGATATGGGAGAGACATATGTATGTACATCCAGCAACATATTTTGCACATCATTCTAATAATTTTAATAATTTTACGCATCCATAAGATTGTGGACCATGAACATGATCCGTTCTTTTATGTGCATCTAGCAACATATTTTGTTAAACGCATAGTTCACTTAATTGAAACAATGAAAATCATAATTTATTGACGTATTACTCATAGTGGACTCTAATTCGATCAACATAGAACTCTTAACCACACCATTTTATGTTTTAAAAACAGAAGAAGGAAAAGAAGCTAACACCACCTGCCAATGACGCAAAACTAATCAACGAATTTTCCTTAACTTATTCATGATTATGTACAACAAGGACAAAGAAAACAAAGATGAAACTTTCACAATTCTGGTGATAGGCCTCTGGAGCTTTACAACTATAAGCAGAGATTAGCCCAGAGATGTTCAGGTGTCAAATTTCCCACCAACCTTGCCAAGAGTAGGTGGGTCAGGAAAGTTGCTACAAATCAACACCCCCATCAAGACCAGCAGATCTCATCATTACATTTGAATCAATCTGCTAGTCGAACTTCTTTCTTCGCCAACGTCCTTCAAACTCTCAGATACTTCCATCTGAAAAGTGGAAAGGAAAAGATCACCAATTCATTCTGCATATATATCACCAAATACAAAAAAAAAACATGATTTCTTGTCCTTTGTACTTTTCCAATAATACGATACTTGAACATGATAGGGATTTGAAAAAACAGATGATGATGAATACTCATGCAGTGTATAAAAGTAATACAATGAGTGATGTGATGTCTCGCTTTATACCTGATATGTATGCAAGTAGATATATTACTCACATAAAAATACTTAGTCCAAATTATATTAAATTAGGTTGTGCCTCAATGTGTTATAGAAGAAAACAAAAGTTATAAGGGTTACACTGCTAGAAAAGTGAAATCCGCCGACGGGCAAAACGCGTCGGCGGAACAATCATAACCGTCGGCGGATAATCCATCGGCAGAACAATCATAACCATCAATAAGAAGAGTCATCATAAAATAAGGTTGTTTCATTGCCAACCAAGGAGGAAGGTTGTAGACAGTAATGGTTACTGGCTATGTACTATGGCTCGACCCTGTTCCAAACCTAAATGGGCTGAAACCGTCATTTGCAAGACCCAATCTAATGTTTCGGTGATCGGAACTAAAAGATGGATACACTCTGTCGAAGTGTTTCCATGTTGTTGAGTCTCTAGGGTGAATCATCTTTCCCGCTTCAGTTGCAGCTGCCGAACCATGCCATGTCATCAACTCGGATGTTTTGTTTGACATAAACAACCGTTGCAACCTCGGAACCAAGGGAAAATGTCTAAGGACCTTTGTAGGCCTTGAAGCAATCTGTACTCTCCCTTTTTTCTTGGCAGACCATCTTGAGGATCCACATCTTGGACACTTATCGAGATATTTGAAATCATTTTTGTATAATACAGAGTCGTTCGGACATGCATGGATCGTCTCGTAAATCAATCCCAAGTCTGCCATCATTTTCTTTGACTCATACCAACTTCGTGGAAGCAAATTATCCAGGGGAAGGGCGTCTTTAAGAACGGAAACAACATCTGAAAATGATTTGTTGCTCCATCTGTTCAAACACTTTAATTGGAATAAGTGCACCATGAAAGATAGTTTTGAGTATTTCTCACATCCTCCATATAGTGGCTTCTTCGCCTCTTCCCATCTCCTCACCATGGCCAGTCGGCACATTAATGTTAGACTGATTTTGTGGTTGCTCTCCATGGTATGACCAGCTTTCGTATAGTGGGAAAAAACCCTCTAGGACTATATGGGTCTTGATGGTCTCACAGTCAAGGTTCTGTCCATTTTCAAACTTCCGTCATGGACAACGCATCAAACCATTGCCTGGCACTCCCTGCCGTTCTCTTGCATAATCTATAAAAAAATTGACTCCAACAACAAATCTAGGATGACACCGGGCCGGCTTTGTCTTGTACTCATACATCCAATCTCCTGTTATTCAAATAGTGTGTATCCATGGTAATGATGAAATATAATCTACACAAAACAAAAGAATGGGTGTTTAACACTCAATTGGGTAACTCGCCATGCCAAATATCTGCAAGGGTATGAATACCCACAGTTTTTTTTTCTAAAGAAAAAGTAAAATAGGGGAGTAATGGCAATGCACACTACAGATGACAACCTCTAACGGAAACAGTAATTTAGTAACTTCACAGTAATTTGTTTTAGAAGGGTTGGCTTTTTCAAACTCACATAACAGTCCCCAAATTCATCAGACTTTGTTGTTCCTAACATAGCACCTTACTCACTACCTACCTAACTAGACAGAAAAGGCTATCACAATGAATAAAGAAGCATAATCAGTGAAAACTAATAATTGTGTGGAACGAGGCAACTAGAAAACAAAATAGCCTTGAAAGATTTGACCTCGTGGGTATGAGAAACTACAAATCAGACATGGTGAAGAGCAACTACAACTGTGACCTTATCATGGATTCTCCATTGGAGAGATAGACGGAGGGAGAGACTTAAAGAGTGAAACAGAATTTGAGAAAAAACCGAGAGAGAGAAATTTTTAACAATGAAGAAATCAGAGAGAATGAGAAAGAGAGAGAACCCGAGAGTGAGAGAGAGAGAGAGAGAGAATTCAAAGAGAGAGAAGTACAGATAAGAAACAGAATAGATAGGAAGTCAGAGAGATAGTTAGAGAGAAAACCAAGTGAGAGAGAAAGAGAGAAATCCGAGAGAGATAGAGATGAAGTCAGAGGCAGAGAAAGATAAGAGAGATAGAGGGAGGGAGAGAATTAAAGAGTGAAATCAGAATATTTGAGAGAAAACCAAGTGAGAGAGAAGGAGAGAAATGGAGAAATCCGAGAGAGAAAGAGAGAAAGAGAGAAAGAGAGAAAGAGAGAAAGAGAGAAAGAGAGAAAGAGAGAAAGAGAGAAGAGAGAAAGAGAGAAAGAGAGAAAGAGAGAGAGAGAGAGAGAGAGAGAGAGAGAGAGAGAGAGAGAGAAAGAGAGAAAGCAGAACACATAATGATGTACAGAAGAATGCCAAACAAAAGTTATTCTCAAACCACATGGAGAATAACATTTAACCTTGCTGAAGTGACAAGTGGAGTCTACAATCTCAAATTGGCTATTGCAGCTTCCACTCATGCATGGTTTCAGGTACATACATTAATCTTCCTATATATTAAATTTCCAGCATAGCATCTTACAGAAGAAGAGACAGATAAAAGACATAAAGGGAGAGAATTAAATTCTGAAACAGAATTTAGGAGAAAACCGGGTGAGAGGGAAATTAAACTATAGAGAAATGAGAGAGAAAATAGAAAGAGAGAGAGAGAGGGAATGAGAGAAGGATGTAAAATCAATCTAGATAGCTTGGACAAACTATTAAAAACTAAGGATCCAATAACTAACCAGCAAAAAAAAAGCATATGATCAGAACTAGATATTGTTGCTTTCTTATATTCCAAATTCCCATGCATATCAAAAGATAAGCAAGGCAAGGCATTACTTATCCAAAAGGTGTCATAACTCAGAAATCCAGTCCGCAATAACCTAAACATATATATGGACCTTGTAGGTGAACTGCACCAATCATTCAGCAATAAAGCCGAAGCATATGAAAATTGGACATGTTTGGCACATCATAAAGTATTATAATTACCATCAAAACCAATGTTTTAAAAACTGGACTGACCCGGCCGGTTCGATCGGGTTCAACCGGAACCGGTGCTTTTTGCTGTTCGGTCTTCTCTCAAACCGGCTAGAGGTTGAAAACCGGATGACCACCCGGCCGGTTTTACTGGTTCGACCGGTGAACCAGTGAACCGCCAAAACCGGTTGAACCGGTCTAGTTACTGTTGACCCAAACCAGTTAAAATAAAACTCTAACCAAGAAACCAAATTGATTATTTTTATATTTGCAGCTATTATGGATGAAAATAAGGATAAAAATATTGTTAATATAGGTGAAGATGTGGAAAAAGATTTAGCCGGATTGTCAAGAAAATAAATTTTTTAGAATAATTTTGTATTTTGGAAGGGTATTTTATTTCTATAATTTAATAATATTTTATTTAAAAGTTAAAAAACTAATTTTTATAATTAAATTTTTTTTTTGGTTTTTGTTTGTTTAAAATTATTTTTTGAAATAGGTAATAGGCTTATATGTAATAGGAGTTATGTTATGAATTTTTTTAATGACTTATAATAACACATATCGAGTTCAACCACCGTGTTGAACCGGAATCGGATGTTCAACCGGTTCGATTTTTAAAACATTGATCAAAATAGTAATTGTAAACAATTTAAAAGAATAATTAAAACCTAAGTGATTTTAATTGCTTGAAGACCCCACATGTGACAGATGAAAAAGGAATAATAAGAAAAATTTGTATATGAGTGATTTAGTAATTGTGAACTGTGCCTCACTGATTAAGATACAGAGATTATCCGCATTAATATATATTACAGCGGAGTGGAGGACGCGGCGGCTCCTCCACCCCATTAACTGCCCCTTCCACTTCATTTGAGGCCTTTTTATAAAGATAATGTTTCAAAGGGTACAAATACCATAAAAAAAAGAGTAATGCTATGTCCACATAAATTGCGCACTGCTTACGTGGATTGCTTACGTGGCCGTCCACGTAAGCAGCTGACTCGACAAGAAAAAAAGGGGGTCCGGTTCGACCCCGTTTTTCTTCCCTCACTCTCTCGCTTCCAAACCCCTCTCCCTCTCCCCCTAATCCCTTTCCCTCTCCCCCTAATCCCTTTCCCTCTCCCCCTAATCCCTTTCCCTCTCCCCCTAATCCCTTTCCTCTCCCCTAATCCCTCTCTCCCTAATCCCTTTCCCTCTCCCCTAATCCCTCTCCCTCTCCCCTAATCTCTCTCTCTCTCTCTCTCTCTCTCTTTCCTCTCCCCCAACCCATATCGCCCTCGCCTCAGCCTCCCTTACGGCCTCTGCCTCCCGCCGCGGCCTCCCTTACGGCCTCTGCCTCCCGCCGCGGCCTCCCTTACGGCCTCTGCCTCCTGCCGCGGCCTCCCCCGGCCTCCCGCTGCGGCCTCCCCCGGCCTCCCGCGGCCTCGGCGTCGGCCTCCCGCACCCGCCTCCCCCGGCGTCTTGCGGCCTTGGCGTCGGCCTCCCGCACCGGCCTCCCCTGGCGTCCCGCGGCCTCGGCCTCGCCCTCCCGCACCGGCCTCCCGCTGCGGCCTCCCCCGGCGTCCCGCGGCCTCGGAGTGCGCAATTTATGCGCACTCCCGGAGTGGATATAGCATTCCTCGAACAAGAGCAGAAGCGGTCCACCGCGAGAGTGCGAAATTCAAAGTGCAGTAAGGTAAGGGTTATCCATCCTCTTCCAAAATCTCCTCACCTTTCGGTTGCGATATTTTGCGGAAAGCATATTTTCCTGCCTTTTGTGGCTGATTTGCGTCCTCTCTCTATATCATTCCGTTTTACCGACGAACTTCCCCGAAATGAGCTTCCGTTTGTTCTCTGGATTCTGGAGATGCCAACATTTTGAGGGATTGCTAATGTAACAATTCGTTTCTGTAAGCTTAGGTCGCCATAACTTTGCAGTATTTTTTAGATCCTAAACTTCTCTAAACAAGTTTAGTCTTTTTCTTCTTTTTTTAATTTGTTATTTACCGCATACACCTGTTATTATTATGTCTCATGGTAGCCTTGTTTACTTTTCATGAAATTAGGGTGTGCTTAGAGGACGATAGTGTGACATGGGGCTTCTTAGCATAATCAGAAAGATTAAAAGGAAGGAAAAAGTGATGCACATTCTTATGGTGTAAGGTGTAAGTTATGCCCCCTTAATCCTAATGCTGCCCCATTTTCTCTCTTATAGCCACTGTTTTGGCAGGGGTCTTGACAATTCTGGGAAGACAACCATTGTGTTGCATGTAAATGGTGAAGATACAAGTGTCATTAGCCCCACACTTGGTTTTAATATCAAGACCATCAGCTACCAGAGGTAGTTGCTTTTTCCTACTCTCTTTCTTTGGTGGCAATTATTTTCCTAATCTCATTCATCGGGAGTTTTTTAGTTTTATGGTTGACTTTGGACCTTTTCTTTTGTAAAAGACAAACGAATTTGATGTTATTAGAATAGCTCTAAGATCTTATTGGAGAAACTATTTTGAGCAAACAGATGGGTTGGTTTGGGTGGTTGATAGTTCTGATGTTCGTCGGGTAGATGATTGCAAACAGGAGCTTGATAATCTTATGAAAGAAGAGGTAATACGGGCTCTGGTGTTCCTTTAAGCTTAGAAGTTCTTTTAGCTGAGCTGATGTTTATCGAAGGAGTAATCATTTTGTATCTGCTAAGATTGGATGCATTTTATGCTATTTGGTACATAAACTTCATTTGGTCATAGTTCTTGAAACTTTAATCTCTACGTTGAGCATTTTTGTTTTTATTTTATCATTCCTAGGTTGTTTGATCCTCTTTAAGATTTGATCGTCCTTCTTGGCAGAGATTGTCTGGGCCTCCTTACTAGTTTTTGCAAACAAGCGCGGGATATACCAGGCGCCTTAAACCAGAAGATATAGCTAAGGTAATAGAGCATTCGTCTCGTAAATGGTTTTTCTCTACACACTTTGTCATGTGAACCTGTGACCTTTGGTGGCAATGACATACCCCACTGCATTTCTGTATATTATGATGAAAAACATGATTTATTTTCTTTAAGCGACTGCAAATAGTATGTGTTGATCTAATGCATTACTGCTTGAATTACTTTAAGTGGATCTTTAAGCTCAAAATGGTAAGAGCACTCAAAAGTATTTTTTGAGAGGATGGTGGTTCGAATCCACCAAAATCCAAATTGTTTTTTTTTTAATTTTCGTTTAAATTGAATGAGGATTGTGAAAATGCCGCTAATACAACCTTGTGAGATGTGCCACCTATTCTCGTTGTTGTTTGGAGGCTGGTGTTATTTTGTTAGTTCTTGTGGTGCTTCATGCATTGTATTCTAGTTTGTTTATCAAAGACTTGAATTCGCTTTATGCACTGTTTGTTTGTTCCCATCAATGGAAGGTCATTTGTATGACCTACTTGTGACAGGAACAATGTTTTAGTAATCTTGGAGCCTCTGTTTTTGTAACATGCAACAGCAAATCTTAGTCAATACAATTACTGGAGTTTACATCAATTTGTTCTTTTAGTGCAGTGCAGCCTTTGAGGACAGCTTTGGTTTTATGACCAACAGCTAGTGCCTTAATTAAAGAGTGTACATCGCGAAAGAATGACGTTAGGTGTAGCAAATGGTGCTTCATAAACGCTATATAAATGGTTCAACAAACACACACAATGTCCAAATCCAAAGCTTGTTTTCATACAATGTAGCAAACATTGCTTCATAATATACCAGCAGATACAAAAATCAAAGTGAGCACTGGTGTTGTAACAATTTTAAAAACAAGCCGAAACTAAATACAATCGATAACAAGATTAATCCAACCCAATTAACTTGGGTATACAATATAGTGTGGAATTCAAAGTTGTGTTATCTTCATGCACTCAATCTTCTATAAGTTGAAATTTTTGCTCTCTATGTGAACACTGGTGCACCATCCATTCCTGACAACGTAAGAAAAATTATATGAAGCAATAAGAAAAGTATGAACTTATAAAAACACTTGGTCACAAACCTGAAAGATCAATGAAATTTGTCTCAACAATCGAATCAGTAGTCACTTGTGTCCCTCTTCGAGTGTTATCTTTTTCCACATTCTTATCATCACATGATTTATTTTTCCTTGGAGAAACCTGCTTATACAATGTTCAAGGTCTAAATTAAATAGAAATATACAATAAAATTAAAAAATAATAAGGTACAAAATTATATCAATGCAATATACCTTTTTTCGTTGTTTACTGCATACTTTCTCCAATATTGACTGCTTCCTCTTAGAGGGTGGTCTACTTTTCTTTCTTACTGGGATTGGATTAAGAATCTTCCCGAATATGTTCTTGTTCTTTTCAACCTAATCGTGGTCAAATTTAATTCCACAAGCCACATCACCTAAGCCACCACAAGTAATGACATTATTATGATTTTCTTCACTACTTTTAAGAGCGTTCCTTTCCTTTGAAAGTGACTCTTTCACCTCAATTATGTACTTTAGAGGCATACAATATCTATCACCAAATTCCAAGATTACCTCTGCAAGCTCCATACAATGCCTGATGTACAATTTCAGATCGTTCCAAAGTATTGTCAACAACCGAAGCAGTAGAAGCCAACGCATGTAAACGCTTAAAATCCTTTCTCCAACGGGACAAAATATAGTGAGGTGGAATTTCCAACACTTGGAAAATAATTAGCACGGTTAAAGCATGTCTGCAAAGAATCCCACTGCATTCAAATAAACGACATATGCACCAAATTTTCTGTACTTTTTCATCATAAGTAACAGCAAACTTCATTTGTTCAACATTTTTTCCATCCTTTCTCAGCACATGTTCTAAAACATCCAGTGTGGAAACAAATCCATCCTTTTTCACTAAAAATGTATGACAATATAATAAAGCTTTTATCTCATTCTGAAACTTCTTAAATATTTCGAATGTGTAAATATCACTCATTTTCTTCTCCATTTGATATTTGGATATTAACGGTGGACTCATATTCAATGATTGAAAATCAGCCAATGCTTCTTTCTCATATTTGCTTTGCAATGCAAAATCATATTTTTCAACAAACTGCTTCAAAGAGGTTTTGGAATGAATATATCCATCGAAAAAAGCATTCATATTTTCACTGCGTTGAGTTGTAGACATACCGGCCCAAAATATTCCTTTCACGTAAACAAGAACCCAACAGCTACGAATTTCATATAGCGATCGCAACCACTCGTTTTCTTCAAGTTTATATTCCTCAATCAACTTCAACCAATTTTCCTCAAACTCCTCAATTATCAATGATTGATACACTATTGACTTCAACTTCTTCTTAATGGATTTGTAAGCATTAAGAACGCCCAACTTTTGAGGAATTTTTTTCATAATATGCCACAAACACAAACGATGATGAGCATCTGGAAAAACAATGGCAATGGCTGCACGTATAGACTTACATTGATCAGTAATTATTGCCTTTGGTGGAATTCCAGACATGCATTGTAGCCATGTTCGAAACAACTAAATATAACTCTCAATACATTCATTTGCAAGCAATGCACAACCAAATAATATTGACTGACCATGATGGTTAACACCAACAAATGACACAAATGGCATGTCGTACTTATTTGTTAAATATGTAGTATCAAAAGATATTACATCTCCAAAATATTGATAAGCACTTCTTGATCTAGAATCAGCCCAAAAAACATTTCTTAATCGGCTTTCAGAGTCTATATCAAATGCATAAAAAAAAAGTAGGATACTTCTTTTGCATTTGAACAAAATAATTGTGAATAGCTTCAACATGTCCCTCGCCAAGTTTCAATCGTCTTAAATTGTCCACATAATTTCTACAATCTTTTTCTAAAAAAGTTAATTTGTCAAATCCTCCCATTCTTTTTGCCCATACTTGAAGAGACTTGTTTGTACATACCCCTGCATCATCATTATATTCTAGATTATTCTTAACATGATTGGGAAACCTTCTATTCGATTTGTAAAACCGTGACTTTGATGGGCTAACTACATGGTTATGATCAAGATGAACATGGGTCAAATGATAGTACCCATCTTTATGAAACTTTGCAATAATTTTGGCTTTGCAATTGGTTTTTGCTGATGGCTTTGAACGAGAAGGATTATTACTTCTATGCCTTGGTTTTCCTTCTTTATCACATACAAGTGTAAACTCATAAAATATTCCATCTTGTCCACGAACAGAACTCCTTTTCATTATACCAAATCACACACGTTGGGCATATAAACCATACAATGTTTCTACATCTTCATAGGAACTCAAAATCATCCCTAATCGAGGGGTTCCCTCTACTTCATCAAATAAATTTTTATGATTAGGTGCTTGCTTACAATATTCTTCTTCAACAATTGGTACATCGACAATCTGTACCTCTTCACTGTCATCCAAAACTTCTTTTAAACAACCACTGGCCATTCCCTACGATTAAACACAAAATTACCAAAAAAATATAAAATAAAGACTACATATATCTAAAGAAGCTTAGACTAATTAACCTCTCATGCTTTGACATCAAATACAATAATAACATGAAGAAGAGACAAAAACTATTCTATGAAGCCGAAGGGAATCCAACCTCACTATTTGAAAGCATTCTCCACTATGACAATGATTTAAAAAATACCAAATTCTATTATATTATATACAATGTACAAATAAAAGAGAATATTTCAAAGATCAAACCTGTAAGGGAGTAAGAAGACAGCAATATTTCCAAGGCCTTCTTAGCTTGGTCAGGAGAAAATTTTGCAACTACCACACTGCACAAAAAAATCCTCTAGCTTTTTAGAGTTTAAATTTCGTAAATAAATTTTATTATACCAAGCAAAATTATAGTAGAGAATGATTTTCCGGGTGAAAGCATGAAGGAAAGAATTTAGCTTACCAACTGTATAAAAGCAGGAGTGTGAGATGTCAAGCTCTGCCGGTGTTCTTAATAAAATAAACACAAACCCACATTTATCACCATCATTCTTTTCCTTATTTCTTTTTGCAGAAGCGGGATCTTCGCGAAAAGATTGAACAGTTTAACAACAGCAGCAACCACGGCCAGAGACTTTGATACTAGATGAGCTTCATGTCTAGTGACGAGACTGGCAAGCTAAACAGAGCCGGAAGAGGAAGAAGAAAAAGAAAAAAAAAATCTCATTTCCACCATTGGATCCAGTAATCAGTTGTTACAATAAGTAACACAGCATAGCAAACAGAATAAATCCAAAGAAGCCTAGAAAAAAGAATTACAGTCAACGGCAGCGGCAGCAGAAGTAAAAAAAAAAAAAAAAAAAAAGATGAACAGAAGAAGAGAGCTTACGATTGAAAATTGACTAAATACAGAGAAATCTGCTCCGACCGTTCCCGATTTTCAATCAAAATGAACAAGTTTCCATAGATCCTACATCGGCAAAAAAGTGAGGGAGGGCGCTGGAGGGTGCGGGAGGGCGCGGGAGGGTGCGGGAGGGCGCGGGAGGGTGCGGGAGGGCGCGGGAGGGTGCGGGAGGGCGCGGGAGGGCGAGGACGAAGCCACGGGACACCGGGGGAGGCCGGCGCGGGAGGGCGAGGCCGAGGCCGCGGGACGCCAGGGGAGGCCGACGCCAAGGCCGCAAGACGCAGGGGGAGGCGGGTGCGGGAGGCCGACGCCAAGGCCGCGGGACGCCGGGGGAGGCGGGTGCGGGAGGCCGACGCCGAGGCCGCGGGAGGCCGGGGGAGGCGGGTGCGGGAGGCCGACGCCGAGGCCGCGGGAGGCCGGGGGAGGCCGCAGCGGGAGGCCGGGGGAGGCCGCGGCGGGAGGCCGGGGGAGGCCGCGGTGGGAGGCAGAGGCCGTAAGGGAGGCTGAGGCGAGGGCGATATGGGTTGGGGGAGAGGAAGCGAGAGAGAGAGAGAGAGAGATTAGGGGGAGAGGGAGAGGGATTAGGGGGAGAGGGAGAGGGATTAGGGGAGAGGGAGAGGATTAGGGGAGAGGAAAAGGATTAGGGGAGAGGAGAGGGGTTTGGAAGCGAGAGAGTGAGGGAAGAAAAACGGGTCGAACCGGACCCCTTTTTCTTGTCGAGTCAGCTGCTTACGTGGAATACCACGTAAGCCATCCACGTAAGTAGTGCACAATTTATGTCCACTCCAGGAGTGGACATAGCATTACTCTAAAAAAAATGTTTCAAAAGTACACATCATTCCATATAATATGCATGTTTGGCTTCCAAAAGGTGTCTTCAAATTGCTTCTTACATTTTTTTCAGCACACATGCCTTATAAAAATCATAAGAGAATCGAAATCATTAATGGAAGAAACTAAAGGACGTACTTGCCGATAATAAGCTCAGATTGAGAGAGGAGGAGCTTCCGTTCAGAGAGAAGGGGCTTTTGTCGACAGGGAGAAGGTCAGCCGCAGGTACGCCGGAAAATATCGCCGCAGGTACGCCGGAAAATATCGCCGCAGGTACGCCGGAAAATATCGCCGCAGGTACGCCGGAAAATATCGCCGCAGGTACGCCGGAAAATATCGCCGCAGGTACGCCGGAAAATATCGCCGCAGGTACGCCGGAAAATATCGCCGCAGGTACGCCGGAAAATATCGCCGCAGGTACGCCGGAGAATCTCGCCGCCAGAACGGCGGAGAAGGTGGAGCGCGGGAACGCCGGAGAAGTCGGCCGCGTGAATGCCCATGGAGAAAACTCGGTAGCGGGAAGAGTTAGAGGCCGAGCAAAGTTTTTTGGGAGCAGGACTTAACGGATTTAGAATTGTTTCTGTCGGGCGGGGTGGGAAGTAGGAACTTAGGATATAAATTAAAACGCTGCCCGTGTAACGTGCGCGAGAACTTTGATCCCGATTCAAATCAGTACCTAATAATTTCACATAAACTGTTTAGGCCCATAAGAATCAGATGGAAATCCGACCCAACTACGGATTTTAACCGCCAGCGCACGAACATTCTGCGGAAGTGTGTTTTTTAGTAGTGTTACTTGCTGAAACTGATCCATTGAATTCACAAAGTAATTAACACTGACTTACTTGGTCTTGATTTCTTTAAACATGTAGATGATAGTTCAAATGAATAAATAATGGCATTAAGAATCCAAGTTCCTTGTTGCAACTCATATTCAACTAGCCCTAGTAAAAAGTATCACCCAAAACTATAAAGATTACAATATTTTTCTAAGTCATGTCACAAATTTACGAGCACTCAGGTGTCTATTAGTCTTTTATTTACATTAAAATGGTACGTTTGGTAGTCTTAGATTCCGACATATTTTTATCAAGACCTGACTTCTGAAATTAATAAATTATTGTTGCCAAACAGGACTATGTTTAAGCATGCAAGAACCAAAAAAATCATCTTCGTCCAGCCTCAGTTGAATCAGCAGGACTGGTCTTAAGTATGCAAGAACCATAAAAACCATCTCGGGTTCAGCCTCAGTTTAATCAGCAGGTTGTTCTGAGTCCTGCGACACTATACCCAATATTTGCTTGAACTAAGATTTCCCGATGTGAGCTTTACATGAATTACAAGCATATAGTAGCATTTATATTGAAAATGAAACATGCCTGTCTCCCTCCATACCTGAGATACTTTATTGTTGTTCAAGGAAAGAGACTTCAAGTTAATGAGATTGCAGATGGGCGTTGGCAAACCATCAATAGAGTTATCTGCAAATGAACAAAAGAAATCTAAAATGAAGGGTGATAAAGAGAGCACTCGGCGTCAGACAGAAAGTGGACTTTCATGATACATGCATCCCAAAAACGCCATAAGTGTTCATTGATTTCAAATGTATGATTCAAATCAAGTGTTCCACTCCAACCCATAATCAATAAGAACATTAAAGAACAAAGAATGCATGGAGAGCAGGGTAAAACACAAACAAGCAGATAAAGCACCAAATGAGAAAGTCGAATAAGGCAAGTTCAATCCAGGAATAAGCACACAACCAAGAGATCAAAGAAGGTTAAAGAAGTACCATTTGCTTGCAATTCTTCCAGTGAAAAAGCAACATCCAAGAATGCCAACATCACTTTGTTAATTAGAAACTGTGACCTATCAATGTCCTTTCATTACTCTAGATTTTATAATGTAATATAGATTTACCAATAACTAGTAATGTGAACTTACAAACTCCCTAGAGCTTCTGGCAAACTTCCCAAAAAATTCTCTGCAACCGATAATTTGAAAACTTTCTACTCACCATGCATTGAATGTTGTTTAATTTGATAATATCCTCGGGAATGTCAACTGGAAAAGCAAAATCAATGGGCATAATAATTTTACAAGCGAGTACTACAAGAGGACAACCTATTCTCCTAATCAATGGGAAAGCCATCGAATGAGATACATTATCTAAGCAATTCCAAACCACCTGAACACTGATCTTTTTCAGAAGATGATCACAGTTAAACAAGTTCTTTTGGAGTCAAGCATCAAAGTATATTGTTTGGATTCCTCAAAACTCAAAATAAAAATCACTAAAAAGGGGGAAATTGAATAAAAAACCATATGGTTAATTAAATAAAAATAACTATAGATGATTTAAGAAAAAATTTAGAATAAGATGCAAATTTTATCAAATAGATTATAATGTTGTACATAAATGAGTTGCTGGAATTTTGAACTAATTAAAAATGGTACAAATACAACAAAAAGCAACATTTGCACATATGTGCATTTGGATGAAGGTATATGTTTCTATTCTCTGGTGGTAGGGATGATACGAATTTCGTGTGTTTAGGGTTTAGGGTTTAGGGATCAGATATATTTTCTTTTTTCTTCATTATACAATGAACATGATGATGATAACGATAATGATTACTGTCAGTAAATATTTTCCTTCATTTTTTGAAAAAAATTTTCCTTCAAAGCAACGATAAAGTTATGATTCATTTCACTTCATCAAATGCAACTCAGTTGACCACCGTCATGCAAACAGGGGTATCTTTCTGCAGTTGCAGGTGCGAACTCATAAACTAGAAATCTTATTTTACTAAATGATTATCATCATGGAGAAAAAAACATAACAAAATGAACTATAACAAATAGAAAAAAATTTACCTAATTTGTTGTGAGTTAAGTCCAGCGTACGAATAGATCCATTCAGGTCAAGGACTTCATTGGGGAAAGCCTGATCAAGTACAATTTCTCTCTTCAGTATGTGAGATGTCTTTAAAGGGGGATTAAAACTAAGAAAGCATTAAGCATTCTACTGAAATGGCAACATAGGAAACTTTATGTGAGCACATTTTTGACAAAATAAAAACAAATTAAAGTTTCACCATGACTGGATCTGTTCCTGGGAAACCCTCATAAAGGAACCTTTCCTCTCCTTGAAGTTGTCGGAATTATTCATAATAAGATATTGGCAACAATTGAGGATTTCTCATCAGAAAAAATTCCACTTATCCGAAATCAAGGCATAGTTTACAACCCATTCCATAATTCTTCTCATTATCCTTTCCCTCAAGGGAAAATGCTCCCATAAACAAAAGTATTGTACAGTACGAAATCGTCAGAAGGATGAAATAAATTGAGTCCTAAGCTCTTGACTAACTCTCATATACATTTGGATGTATTTTAAACTGCCAACGGTTAAGAGGATCGAATCATCCTTTCCTACTAAAAGTAAAGAGGCTAACATCCTGCTATGAAGTTTCTGTCTCTTTCAACTTTAATGTGCACAACCAAAGATATTATTTTAGCTAAATGTCATTTATCCTGGTATTTAAGAATAAATAGCCATGCTTGACTAATTATCAGGCTCAAATAAACTCAAAATACCAAAAGTGTACTGCCTAATCTTGAAGGATGTAAGTAAGATTCTAACAAACCGCAAATAAGTCTCACCACCCTCTCTATTCAAAAACAAGTTTTGACTCCTAATTGTAGCCTTCCAAAAAAAAAAAAACTGAAAAGAAGGAATATTCATGTAAGAAGACTCAGAACATTTCTTTTATGCCATCAAACCATATGCAAAATAAACTTGCCATGAATATGGGAAAAGTTTATGAGCATGAGATAAAGAATCCTTTTTCAGTTTTTGTATGTTGTGATATGTTTGGATATCAATTAAAACCATTAATCGCCAATGAGGAATAGCACTCTTGTCAGCTTCATGTAATATAACAAAATGAGATATAGATGCTCCAATTTGCTTGTAATCAACACAAAAATTTTAACTTGCTTTCGTTCAAAACTTAAGAATGAACGGTAGGATGTAACCAGAAAGAAGTATGAATTGGATCAGTTAATAAACAACACTACAATTCGATAAACTATGGGATTGCATTTAGTTAGTGATTAAATGCTACCAAGATATCTAACGATCACAAACAGAAAACATTGAAATTTGTGATTAAAATTTGAAACTTTTTTTTTTTTTGAAAGTTGTGATTTTATTTCAATTCAAGAAAGAATTACATGTGCCGCGAGATGGCCAAAATCACAGTAGCTTAGGGTACCCAAACAACAATGTGTTATTTGTGTACCCCTTGTTTGGCAAGTAAATCTGCTTTGCCATTCACACTCCTTAGTACATGTGACCAACATGTGACCAAATGAGATAAATCAGAAATTTCATTAAAAGTAAAAAGGTGCCTCCAAGGAGGCTTTGACTTCCCTTGACACCAAGAGATGATGACTTGTGAATCTCCTTCAGCATGAAGTGGCCTTGAGACATTCAAACTCTTGAAGCATTTCAGTCATTGCAATAGACTAAGTGCTTAAGCTGTGGTGGAATCATTTTGACAAATTGGCCCAACATAAGTTAGGATGATATCCCCCTTTGAGTCCCTTATGAGCCCTCCAATCCTGGCTGGTCCCGGATTACCGAGAGATGATCCATCGAAATTTAATTTATAGGACTGATCTGGAGGAGGTGTCCACTCTTGAATTCCCTTCCTTGCACTATGGGCTTCATAAGCATGGTCCTTCCATGACTTCCAAATAATATCAGCATCAATCCCTCAAAACGAGGGTTGCAATTTGAGCCTCCCCACAACATGATGCAAGATGTTGTAGGTAATGTCCTTCCAATGTTGAGTCTTATTGTGAAAGACCCAGTTATTCCGCTCCTTCCATATGCTCCATGGTATATAGCCCATACAACAGCTATACATAGTTCTGCCTTTTTTGCCAAAACCAAGGGACTCAGCTAGAGAAGCAAGCCCAGCTAAATCCTTTGGAATGACAAGTGCATGGCCGAACATATTTAGGAGGGATCCCCATATCCTCCAACTGAAATTACAATGAAGAAGCAAGTGGTTTACTGTTTCAGCTTCTCAGTTACATAAAGGACATAGGTTACTAGCGAGTTGCATTCCTCTCCTCTCCAACTAATCACGAGTAGCTTAAAAAAAAGAAAAAAAAACTCCTTGAAAGTATATAGCAAAAGAATAACTGAAACTTAACTCAGGTATAGTGAGACACCTTCTAGGCGTTGTGCTGCCCCCGAGGTGATGGTCTTAATTAATTTCAGCCACGTGTCAAGCACATCCTCTGGGTCCACAAAATCGATGGTGTAGGACTTAGGAGAGCCGTTGAAGAATGATGATGAAGATGGGCCTGCACGAATTTTTCGAGTTTGGGGTGGCAATTTGCTTTACAAATTACAGATAAGACTCCGAGTTGTTCCTCCCAAAGAGGGCTGCGATGACTTGGGAATATCTTTGCCAACTGGAATTACAAAATCATTTAAACTAACAAAAACTTATATATGTGTGTGTTGTTAGTTGTTTATAATGGTAATATTTGCGATATAAAAGTATTGATGTAATCTAAAAATTTTAAATAATATGAAATATGTAAAATTAATAGAGAATTATTAATAGAGTATGGTAATATGTTTGAATAATAGATCCAATGAAAATTTAAATTAGCCTAGCTAATACAGGCCAGAATTTTGGACCAACCCAACTCTGGAATAAATTACAAAAATATGAATTATTTATGGACATCATATGCGTGTTAATATAACTTATGCAATATAAGGATTAAAATAGCATCACAATGGGTCTAAAGAAGCTTCATCATAACAACTTGAAATTTAATATTTACAAATATTATAGGTATGATTTTTTTCATCTCTTACCACATAAGTGTAAAGTAAAAATACTACATAACATAAAACATACACAAATATGTTGACAGGTCCTTATTCTCTTAGAGTAATGTTATTTGCACCCACGAGGGTACACAATTTGGGTACCCCTCTTAAGTTGATGTGTAGTTGTCACCTCTATTTTTGGATTGAAAATCAATAACAAAGTGACAACTATGCATCCATGTCAGAGCGATAGTTGTATTGCGTACCCTCATGGGTGGGCAGAACATTACTCTATTCCTTATGCTCGCTTCCTCCGTTGTTATCAAGATCCACATCCTATTTTTTGGGTTCATGTTATACCCCTCATATCAACAGCCAATTTCTGCATTTTTCTCTTTATCTTCGAGCTGTATAGAATTTTTACTTTTATACAAAACTTGAAATTTAATATTTATAACTATAAATATTAATGATGTGCAAGATAAGTAATAAATCAAAGAATTTTAAAAGTTACAAATATTGTAAAAATTACTAGTTATAATGATAATTGATCAAGTTAATAAATTATTTGTCCAGAAATTGGCATATTTTTTAATTTCATAAATTTGAATACATTCAATATCCATCCAGTTTTGTTGAAAAATAAGTGCATCGACTAAAATTCATATAAATATTAAATTCAAATATAGCCACTTTTTTTGTTGCCTAACATTTAATTCTTGTGTAATGCTAGGTGCACCTTTACCGGGCACTCTATGTCGTACTTCCACCTGTAGCATCCACGTCCGAGCCCTAGTCAACATCTTTCAATTTTTTTTTTTTGAGTAATGATTCGCTCACCGATTGGGTGTGCGAATGGCGCACCAGCTCTCTCACAAGAGAGTTAAATAACATATTTTATGGAATCCAAAAAATATGTTATTTAACTCTCTTGTGAGACAGCTAGTGCATGACTCGCGCAATTTTTTTTTTCTATAACCTCAAAACTCTAAACCGTGACCCTCTCTAAAGCTCTAAAACCCCAAAATCAGAAAATCCTAGATCCCTAAAACCCTAAACCCTAAAACTCAATAATCTACGCCTGATGTGGATGCAAACTGTATCCACATTGAATGGTACACAATTGGTGTACTTCTATGAGGTACCAAATAAGGTATATTCCCCAATGCAACTCTTCCAAATAACTTTTGTAATAAGACCTTTATTAGAGAGCATAGCCGAATAGCAGGTAGTTTCTTTATTCTTTTTGTTTTCCAAATATCCTTCCATAATATTACAATCGACAATGTCCATAATTAGAAGTGATCACTTTTATTATTTATTAATTAATTTTGTATACTCAGGTTTGGTTTTTGAGTAAAATTCTTGTTTATTGCTTAAAAGACTTATTCATTGATAAATATAGTTTTAAACTTATTTATATATATTTCCTGAAACAAATTAATCTCCACTCATCAATGGTTTTTATTTGCTTTGAATTCTCTAGAAATTTATAATTTTTATTTTATATAATTATGGTCAGCTTATTCACCTGTTTATCTCAAATAAATGTTTTATTTCCCATCTATTTCCTATTTTTAGTTTGTAGTGTATAAGTTTTTCCTAATGAGCTATTTGTTGCATTTCACTTTACTTATTTGGAACATATATAATTTTAAAAAAATTAATTTATATTTTGCTGCTTCAGTTACTTACAATAAGTGTTGAAATTTATCTATCAAACATTTATTTGTTTCTTATTTACAGTGATGATGCCATATTTTAGCAAGTAACGGCCCTCAACGTTAGGGATGTAAACAGGAGCCGATTACCCGCTCTAACGTCGGACCAATTATTACGTTTAACAAAACAAAAAAAAAATATTAATTTTCGTTTACCGTTCTACCATTTAAAGTTCTACTGTTTATGATTCTACCGTTTAATAAACAGAACAAAAATGGAAAGAGTGATGCTATATGCACTTTATTGTGCATGCACTTTGTGCACTTCCCCTCTCATTGTAGCGGTGGGACATTAAAATATTCCTTTAGTGTGGGTCCCACCGCTACAGTGAGGAGGGTAGTGCATATAGCATTTTTCAAATGGAAATAGCTCTTTCGAACTCATTTTATTCGTTTATCATTTAAGTAAGGTAATATGGTAAATTTATTTATCTACTTAGCTTTAACATAAATTTTAAATTTTTCATATTCTATAACCTATCTTTCCAATATGTTTTTTTATCACTTATAATAAAATTATTAGAGTTGAAATGTTTGGATAGAATTTTAATTTTTTTCATATTTACTTTGTAATTATTGACTTGTGGTATCTTAGATAATATATCATAATTAGGGTAGTACCTCTTAATCTAAGATTAACAAATATTTCTTTTTTTCTTGCAAAGGCTAAATTTTTATATAAATGTCCACAATCATACATAGGTTATACATTATAATTCATAATTAAATAATTATACAAAGTTAAACATAATAATTAGCAAGTATACACATGTATCATGTATGTATTATTGTATAATATATTTATATATGTACGATATAAATGTCAATAACTGATAAACAAAAGTCAAATTTTAATAAAATTCACTAACTTAATAATTTTTCTCTTATTTTAATTGGCTGACATAATTCAAATTTGTTGGCATTACTACATAACATCATGCAAAACCGTAAATTCCTAATAAGTTATAAGCAATATCATTCCTAGTTAATTCCTTATATAATTAGTTAGTATTCTAATTTTTGCTTTTCATTCACCTATAGTCCCTACTCCTTTGGCTACACATTATTTATATCTTTCCTAGTTAATTCCTTCTCTAATTAGTTAATATTCTAATTTTGCTTTTCCTAATTAGCATAACTGATAAGTGATAACCCTATTATCCTTCATTTGGTTATTATTTGATTTTTATTTTCGTAATTTTTTTTGGCTACATAAATTGCCAAATCAGTTCACCTGTAAATAAAAAAAAAAAAAACTACTGACATTTAAAATAGTGGATAATATTAAATAAAGTTATACAACATATATGTGTAATCACACAATATAAAAACCCTGTAATGTAACTTAAAATTACAATAATATAATAACATCAAATTATTTTTTCATTGTATCAGCAGTTAGTGGACTGAACCCTTTAAAACCGATATCCCTTATGTTAGACGAGGAATTTTATGTTTAAAGAGGGGTATTGACAGTAAAAAAGTGTACTCTAAACTCTAAACCCCAAACCCCAAAACCGACATTCCTCTTGAATAATAATACTATGTGCACGGATCCGGATTTAGGTTTTAGAGTTTTACGATGGTCAGCCCCTTCACATGAAATAAATTATAATCGTGCAATATATTTTATTTCATGTGAGCGGGCTGTGCTGAGCACGGTTCCCGTGTATAGTATTACTCTTCCGGTCTTCCTCTTTCTCTCCGACCAAGGACTAACGACTTCGACGAAGAGAAACACTCTCTCTGGCCAGAGGTATACAGCGAAGCTCCTTGCGCGATTTTTCTTCCTCCTGTATTCTCTCTTCGATTCCTCTTTCTATCTTGGATTCTCTCTCTTCCGTAGGTTTTATTATTCTCTTCTCTCTTCGGTTTTCTTCTTCTCTCTTCGGTTTCATCTTCTCTTTTTCTATTTTCATTGCTCTTTTTCTCCACGATTTCTTTTTCTCAATGCATTTTTTCTTCTCGCTTATTTCTTTCCAGAGTATGACTCATATCATTAAAACCTGGAGCAAGACTCCAGCTTATTGTCTGATGGCATTGTTACTCCTGTGATCTGAACCTGCGGCAAGTTCCAGTTTGGTTCTTGTCTTCCGTGGATTGTGATCCACTCTTATTGTTTTGATTTTTTTGGTTGATGAGAATGAAATTAGTGTGCCATAAAGGGCTAAATATCTATATCGATAGTTGTGTTGTAGTTTTGTCTATAGTTGCTAATATGCAAAGGGGAAAATTGAATGCAAAATTTTCATTACAATTTTGTTATTTGCAGTATGAGGCATTAGAGGCCACGGAACTTTGGTATTACATCTTCTTGAATATTATCATACTGTCCAGTCATGTTGATTATAGATTTATCATGTTCATCTTCTTGAATATTATCCAAAATTGAAAAACCAGAGTGCTGTGGTTTGCTATTGGAAAGTCGGGGAATAGGCATGATTTTTTTCCCTATTTGTTGGGGGCCAGCTAAATTTAATTACTGTCTGACTGCATTATATGGTCATCATCCTTTGAAAGTCTATTTTCAATTTTGCCATAATGCTGCAATGATTTTCGTTATCTTTCTGAAGTAATTTTGAAAGTGGTTTTGTTTTACTAACCGAGTACTTACACTGCAGAAATTATGATACATTTACTGTTTCTGAGGCTTTCACTGCATACAGGTGTAAACTATAAAATCATGTCGGGTGATCATAACCTAAAAATGTGGGTGTCAGATAAGCTTCACTCACTGATGGGTTACTCACAATCTGCAGTTGTGCAGTTTGTCATCAGTTTATGTGAGTCTCTATCTCTCTCTCTCTCTAGCAAAATTTAGGTGTAACATTAATGTATAGTTTGCTATAACTAGTTACCCATTTTTGTAGCCAAGAGAAACTCATCTCCAGCAGACATCAGAAACCAACTCATAGGTCTCGGATGTCCTTCATCAGCTGATACTCACATTTTTGCAGAAGAGATATTCAGTAAAGTGCGACATAAAGTTGCTGGTGTAAGTGTACGTTCCCACAGAACTTCTCAATGTTTCTAGTTTCTTCTGTTGTGATTCTTTATTTATTGCGATGATCTTAGCTTCCCATTGTAGTATCTGGATCTGGTTCTAGAATTTATTTCTTGTGTCCCAGTTGTTTGGAATATGTCCAGATCAAATTATTTGGCTTGTCTTTGTGTGCTAACAGTTTGGGTACTTAAAAGTGCTTAATTTCCTCATTGTGCTTGGTTTTGTCATTCGAAAAGGACTTTCGACTCACTTAGTTATTTGGGGTTCAATATCCTTTGAACTAGATATGCATTTCCTAGCTTTGTGGGGAAACTTCTTTTCAATTGGTGAATCTTTTTATTTTTTCCATGCTATAATGACTATGTTCTGATCGCAGGGGTGTTTAATGTTATGTATTCTACGCTGGCACAAGCATTTACTTTTTTTTTTTCTGTTTTTTTTAAAGTACTCATTTGAAATTATTTTCACTCTTTTGACTGTGAGAGATCTGCTGTACTCTATCTTTACCAATGTTAGATGAAGAAGAATTTCCGGATAGATACACAACTTAGAGCCTTGTGCTCCTTAAAGATGTTTGCTAGGTTTCATCGGTTGATCTCTGGGCTATAAGAGTGATTAACTTCTTACGAGTAAGTTTTCCAGGGTAGGAAGGGTTTGTTCCGTTGAACTATGAGGTCTGGGAAGATACAACCGATTTCCTTTAATTTGAGATGTGCATTGGTGTCTGGCTGTGCTGAGTTCATTTTGCAGTCAATATCTTCATTTTTATAGACACTTCTGGACATAACGGAGCTGAACAAATCTCAATCTCAGCAAAGCAAGAGATTCAGAGGAGTCTTTCAAAAGTTATCATTCCAGCAAAGCAAGTACTCCTAGGAGTGACTTGCCTATTTTTTCGTCCTGCCTGAGGCCCTGAAAAATAGTTCTAGTTTTTTCTTTATTGGAAATAAGAAATTTCATTTAATATGAAGTCCAATTACTTAAAAGAGCATTGAAAGCAGCAACTAGAGCCACATTCTAGATGGTCTCAGTAGTCGTTCTGATGTTATATTTGGGGATTCCCCACTTATCCTGTTGCTTATCGTACTATTTTAATATTTTTGTTTGATAACTGGTTAGAGTGGGATTATATCAGTTTTAATTTTTTTTTTGAAATGGTGAAACTGCTCTTTTATTGCCTTCCAAATATCAAAGAATGATCACATCTGTTTTACAAGGCTTTCATAACTGGAAAGACAAAAGCTAGATAAAAGAAGAAGTACAGGTATACACTTATATTAGGGGGAGGTTGCTGCCGGATATTAGTACAGATCTGTTTACACCTTCTTTTGCAAGTTGATCAGCAAGAGAGTTGGCCAAGCGCGATACTACCTTCCATACAATGTTTCGTCCTTCGCTGATTTCTGGGACTTCATCAAAAATGTGTTTGAGTTTCCAAGGGATGTTGATTGAGTTCATTGGCCAGCCAATGGTCAGGGTAGAGTCCCCTTCAATTATGATAGGAGTGTCGTCTAATGTCGCCACAGCTCGAATTCCTTCAAGTAGACCAGCAACTTCAGCTTCATTTGAGGTTGCTATCCTATGTGGACCTGAGTAGGCGTGTACAATCTGTCCATTACAACTCCTTATCACTCCTCCATACCCTGATGGCCCCGGGGTCCCCCTGGATGATCCATCAAAGTTTAGTTTTAGCCATCCCACTGATGGGGAGTCCACTCAATCATTACTGGTGGTTTATGCAGCTTGAAGTAGACAATTTACTTGAATTTTTTTCCAAAATTTCCTTAGAACAGCACTTGGAAAAGGAGGCATGCCCTTGCAAATAGAGGCCCATAGAAAGATATTTTGCATAGCTTTGACAATTATGCCCCCTATGGAATATAGATTCAGTTTACTTCTATACTTGGGGGCGGATTGCTTTAATTGACTGAAACATACTTCTAGTTTTCTTGAAATAAGAAATTTATTTTATTCTTAAGTCTAATTACTTACACGAGCATTGAGAGCATTAACCAAAGCCTCATTCTGGATGGTCTCAATAGTTGTTCTGATGTTATATTTGGGGCTTCCCCATGATTATCCTATGGCTTAACCTACTACTTTTATTTTCTTTGTCTGGTAGAAGGAAATAGATTCAGTGATATTCTTACTTGATTACCTTTTGAACTTTATACATGGGCTGATTGCTTTATTACTGTCCCAGTTGATGTATATATATATATTTTTTAATTTCAAAATGTGGTTTCATTTTGCCTTTTTTGTTTTTGAAAGTTGGTTTCATTTTGCCTTTGATTATGCAGAACTACCAAAAGGAGGAAAGGGAAGCGGTTCTGCTGGTAAAGAAGCAAATGACATATGATATATTGGATGCCGAGGATGAGGATGATAACAATGTTGGAACAATGCAAGATGTTGGTCGTCTTTCTTCTGTTTCTGTGGACTCAATCTCCAAAAACGCAGAATCTCGCAAGAGGCATTTTAGAAAGAAGAATGAAGATCAAGATGATGAAGAGGAAGAGGCATATATCTATTTTCTTGCGAGCAACTATATCTATTTTCCCGCGAGCAACTATATCTATTTTCTCGCGAGCAACTATATCTATTTTCTTATTGACTTAATGAAATACTCTGTTGTGTTATGGTTGCATTACACCTCATCCATGGCCTGTCCCTTACGCTTGTTTTGACTGTGTTCTACTCTGCAGGGGATTTCAAATGGAGATGCAGAGAGACAGGTCTGTAGGCGAATGTCAGACAAAGATAGCAGCGATGAGGATATAGAGGTATGCCTTAAAGGTCGAGTATCTCAAACTTTTCCATTTGAATTATGTATGATAAAGATTATCATATGTTTAGATTAGCATGACTGTGTTTAATTTTAAATTTTATTTTTATTTAATTTTTTACTTAGCATATCATCTGCACGAATTTTTCTTCTTGGTTCGCTTGAGATGGTTTCACATTGAGTGCTGTGCAAGCCTTGTATAAGTACTTGGTTGTCATTTTCTTCTTTAAGCTTGATGTTTTAAAATGGTTGAATACTTGTCTTCTTGGTATGTGGGCTTTATCTGATAGTTGGGACTCTATCCAAATTGATCATCTACCTGATGGCACTAAGATTCATGAGACTTCCCTCAACATTTCCGTCTGTTTTCTCTCTTATCTCTTGGTGGTACAACAACCTACCTGGATGGTGTATGGGCAGGAGTTTAATATAAGGGCACGAGATGCAGCTAGAACAAAAAAGGTACACAGGATTTTTTTCATATGTGCTAGAGTTTTTTTCATTATAAAACAACATATATAATAAATTCTTTAATGTGTAGGTATCAGTTAACAAATGATGATGACTACAAATTAAAGCAAGATGATTCATTTTAATAACATACTATTATTTTTTTTTTCAAAGTTGTGATTTCATTTCATTTGCCAAATAGGCATTGGAACAGAAACTGAGTACAACCCCCTTGGGCAAGAAATCATAAAAAAATTAAGGGTTCCAAACAACAAGATGGTTCTCCCTAACCCTTTGTTCTGTTAAAGCATTAGCTCTACCATTTGGACTCCTAATTTCATGAGACCAGTTTACAACAACATTTGTTAGATCATGAATTTCATTTATAGTCGACCAAAGTTTTATGGTGGCTTGAGATACGTGCCTGCTGGTTGAAGCAGTGAGGAAATCCAAAATTGGTAACTAAACATTTTGTGCCTTGATTTACCCATTTGAGTGTCCAGTTGATGCCTGTATATACGTCAAGCCTTTCATTGTTACTGGCCAAACTGATAATACGAAATGTCGTCTCCTTTTAATAGCCTGGAGAGAGGCTGACATAAATGCTGGTTGCTATAGGGTGGGAGATGAGTGGCAGGCCGAGATAAATGCATGCATAGTATGTAATTGCTCTAATGCTAACAAATTTGTCAATTAATGATATATAAACTGGCCTAGGAGAGGGTTGACGATCGATTACCTCGATCGGCCTTCCCTTGGCTTAGCCTTGTCATTTTTGTTACTTGGTCCTCCTTGGCTGTTCATGAGAATCATTTATTTTTATTTATTTTTCTTTTTTTGTTTTGTTTGTGAGAATGGTGAATCGTCATTTTCAATATAAGCATTTGTCTCTTCTTCAATTCTGTTTAATAAGCTGGCTTGGTTCTATCTATTTATTGGTATCTGATATGTTGTTCTTAAAAATAAAAGCCTATCCGGGTCTTATTTTTATGATTTTTTTTTAAACTGCTGATGGTGCCAAAGCTGTCACATAAGGATGAAGGTAACTTTTACTGGAAGATTCCTTTTTTTGGGTTAGGGTTTTGCATTTTCCTTTTCCATTTTGCTTGTATTGTTGGATTAAACTTACACATCATCTTTGTTGTGTATCAGAGGAAGCCACTCGAAGATCTAAAGCTCAGAAGGAAGATGACCTTTCTACTTTAAGGTTTTCCACTTCTAGGTTTTCCACATCTAGGTTTTCGGTGATTATGTCATGTTCTATCCTGTAACACAATAGAAGAATTTTGAAAGTGTCACTGTCCCTGATGAATGGCTTATATAGTAAACCTTTGAACTTAACCTCCTTTTCTAAAACTAAAATATAACTCTACTGCTGCTGGTGTTTAATTTTTTCATTCCAATTAGATTCCTCATTTCCCATTTGTGTTTGTGTTGTTTTGTTATTGCATGTGTTTGCTGCTTTATATGCTGTATTAATCTCGTGGGAACCAATCCAAGTGATGCAGTTTGTGACAGTTGAGAATATGGTTTGTTACCATTGTGTGTTAGGTTACACAAGCCTAGTATAGGATTGGTTAAGGGTTTAGTTTTCCAAGCTCCATAAATGCAGGAGTTTTTATTTTTTTTATTTTTTAGAAAAAGGCTCTTTTGAGTAAAAAATTTAAGGCAGAATGGAAGATGGAAGGAGTTTTTGAATTTGAGGAGCTGAAGAAAAGCCCTTCTTTGACTAATACATCAACAACTGAATTGTCAGATCTGAAATTAAAGACCAAGTCACTCAAAAGAGGCCATGGCCTTGTACTTTATGTTTGCAGTTCCACTGCAGTAACAATATTGTAACACTATTTTTACTATTAATAAAATTTTTCACTATTTCCAAAAAATATTAAAACCTAGTGCACTGGAGCTTGCAATGTATTTTTGAAGTAAACATTAGTATCAGTATGCTCACCACATTACGTTTTTAAATCTCAAGGGGTAACCCATAAAAAGGGTTACTTGTTGCTAGAGTGACAGTTGTTGAGAGAAAGATTGAACTTAGTCTCTTGCATGGTTTCTGGAGCACTTTAAATTATTTTGTTTCAATGGGATTATATAATTTGTTTCAGGAAAGCATCAAGACAAGAGTATCTGAAGAAAAGAAAGCGAATGAAGCTTCGAGAGCAGAGGTATGTAGAGAGGACGTTTTGTCTACTGCAGTGTAATTTATACTTGATTCTTTCCCTTTCGGTCTGACAGTTCATTCTTGATCTCAGTGATGAAATTGAAGACGAGCAGTATCTCTTTGATGATGTTAAGTTGACGGAAGCTGAATCTAATCGAATGAGGTAGTTGTCTGTCATTTACTTTTGGACATGAAAAATAAGGTAAATAGTGGGTAGATCGACATTCACATTTCATTACATCCCCAGATTAAGATTTTGGCATCCAATTTTCATCATTTATTCCAGCTTTTATTAATGCACTCATATCATGTTCTCACACTTATTTATGGATAGAGCGGTAATATAAGTACTGCGACTTTTTACTTCCAAGACTTTACATCCTGACGTGGCGTAACGTTGCAGTCCAGGTATAAACTCAGAGATAAAATCTGCAAGATTTTATTTTTCATATAAAATATTATCTACCTATTCTATGGGTAAACCCTAAACCCTAGATTTTCTCTTACCTAGACTGCCTACTATGCAGCCACGTCACGATGTAAAACCTCAAAGTAAAATCAAGAAGTACTGATATCATTTTTCTTATGGATATGATGTTTCATTTTGACTTAAATACTGTAGCTTAAATCATTTCATGGTTTGGATTTCGTGTAGTTTCCAGACGCTGAACTTGTGATCACTTGTACGAGGCGTCTTTTCATTTTAGATGTCTTTACCCTCTCTTTTTCGAAGGCAGTTTCATCATTCATCTTCATTAATTTCATGTTTTACCGTCCTGATGAAATCAGGCAGTTCTGAATCATTGCTATGATGAGGACTAAATTGGACCGGATCTGTTTGCAGGCAGATGAAAGAAATGCATGAGCTTACAAAGAAGCACATAGAAGGTGATGATGATGTTGGTGAGGTAACTTCTCATACATTTCAAGCATGTGTTGCAATATTATTTACCTAAACTTCTTCAGAGTTGCCTTCTTCGTTATGAAGGACAAAATGGAGTAGGTCATCCTAAATCTTCTTTAACTGTTGTCTTTGACATGGTGGACCTTTTCAATAACCAACAAATTTAGAGACACCTTTTTCAAACTTTATCCGTTGATGGCTTGGGCAAGATATTTATTTATTTGGTTGCATAATACAAATGCAATGTTGTTAATTTGATGAGGAATTTTTTTGCTACTGCTGGAAATTTGGTTGGCAAGGTTTGTTTACAAGTCCTACAAATTGCAGTATCGAATGCCTGAAGCCTATGATCAAGAAGGTGGCATAGAACAGGAGAAGCGGTTTGCAGCAGCTGTGCAGCAATATAGGTGAGTTCGCTTTCTTTCTCAAGCAAGAAAGTAGAAAACAGAACTGAAAAATTGCTCCTCTCATTTACAACCAGTAGACTAGTTGAAATACCGAAACAGTGGACCATAACAGTCATATAGTCCTGACAAGTTCAGGGGGCTATTTCCCACTATTTTGACATAAGTACCTTGAAATATGTTTTTTTGAGGGACAGTGTTAAAACATGTTTTTTTATAGGCTAAAATCAGGTTTTCGATTCTAAAAGTTAACCTCTACTTCAGAGAAACTCTATTACCATCTAACTGTATCCCATTATTTAATTCAATTCTCTGGCGCGATTCTCATTTTTCTTTTTGTTCTGTGAAGGGACCCAGGTGCTGGTGATAAGATGAATCCATTTGCTGCGCAGGAAGCGTGGGAGGAACACCAAATTGGTGGTGGCCTTTGCTTGTGTAATTTGTAAATGCTGACAGTTCATTGATTTGAGTTTTTCAATAGCATCACAAAAGATTTAATCTTAGTAACATTCAGAGCATGTTTTGATATTGTGACTTCAAATAGTTCTATATTTAACTAATGATGGATATATTTCAGGAAAGGCAACCCTAAAATTTGGTTCAAAAGATAAGCAAAAGAAATCAGAAGAATATGAGTAAGTTATCTAACTCACTGCTGGTCTCTGATTCTCATCTTGATCTGATGGTCTTGTTTGTTGTAATTTCTTTAAAAATCATGGATATTAACTTTTCCTTTTTGTTGATAGGTATGTCCATGAAGATTATATCGATTTCATCAAGGCCTCAGTGATGGATGGGGATCAGGTTTATAAAGACTAATTATCATCATATTAATTATCCAAATATCGGAGACATTTTTCTGTTGGAGCATAAATTGATATGATATTGTGTTTCGCTTTCAGAATGAATATGAAATGCTTCAGGAAAAGGATGATAATCTGAGTTCAAAATCAGCACTGCAGAAGCTTCAGGTGACTGCTTCCGTTCTTGATGTCTTTTAATTTTTAGGGAAGAAAGGCAGTTGCTTGGACTTCCTTTGATACCTTTGATCATGTAACGGTTATATGAACTTTTTATTCATTGGAGAAAATTGGCTCATTTTATGACAAAAAGTAAGAACATAGTAGGTTTCTGTATGTTTTTATGTTTCTTGATTAATACCTCGGTTGCTATTTTTCTCACTGTTTCCATTTCTTACAATCCTATTCTTTCTCCTTTTGTCCAGGATGAGAGAAAAACTCTACCTATTTATGCATATCGGGAGGAGATACTCTGGGCAGTTGATAAATATCAGGTTTCCCACTTTCCTATTCGAATTCCTAATGGTTATTTTCAGGTTCAGTTGTTGTCCCTCCAGACTTAGATGGTATATTTTACTAACTTGTCTACAAAACTTTGATGTCCTACATCACAAAACCATAATGTAATTCTTTCTGATGATTGTTTTTTGGTTCAGTTGTTGTACCTCTGGATTAACTTGGTAATTGTTAGCAAATTGTCTACAAGACTTTGTTCACATAGATCGATGAACCATAATGTATCTATGCTGAAGATTCAACTGCACATTGGCCCTTTTTGATAAAGTGGAGGTGAAAAGAATGAAGAGTTTGCTGACATTGGCCGTTAACTTCTACATCCACTGGCTGGCGAGCCTCTCGTCCTGCGCTTCCGTCGTCGTTCGCTGGCGGGGGTTGCTTTCGGGGGGAGAGGCGAAATGGCGATTTCCGGCAAGGTGATTTCCGGCAAGGTGATTTCCGGCAAGGCTCCAGCTGACTTCCGGCGAACCTGATCGTAATCTGAAATCTACCGAGAATGGGGCACATAAAATTCCTAGCAAGCTCAGGAGAAATGATTGGGGAAGAAACAGAAGTTGAACGAGACTCCCCTAATGGAATCACCCTAGAAGAGCAAGGAAATGAAAATCGAGAACAGGAAATCGCAATTGAACTCCAACTGATTGTAGGTTAAGGAGGAGAAGAAGCCAGAGAAATGGCTGGAGAAATCTCCAATCGAACAACAATCGATTGCTGTGGAGAGCGAGGAAACCATAGAAATGGCTGGAGATATTACAATCGAACACCAATTGATTGCTGTGGAAAGCGAAAAAGCCTTAGAAATGGCTGGAGAAATCACAATCAAACACCAATTGACTGCCGTGGAAAGTGAAGAAGCCATCAAAATAGTTGGAGCAGCAGAAATAGAAAACCTACCAGCTGTCGTGTCAAACAAACCACAGATTGAAGGAGGAAACATCAGAGATAGAGTAGGAGATGCCGATCCCACAACCAGGTTTGGAACGAGTCAACCCCGAGTTAAACGAGTCAACTCAGACAGCAAATAGAATGACCCAGGAATTCTCTTTCGGCATGCGGGGCTAAAGAAATAAAGGCCTAATCCAACAACAGATGGATGGTGATGATCAAATCGGTCCCACAAGCCCCCAAACCAAAATACTCAAGGCATGGAGGTAAGTATCGATCTAAATTCGAATTTGATTCAGACCGCGAGCATGTGCAAAGTTCCCATCCATTGGGACTCTGCGAGAGAAGCAACGGAAATCAGGGGAACGGAGCGGCTACACAGGGAAGGGCCTCCCGTTCCTGTAGCGAACCGCTTCGATCCCCTCTCGGACCTTCAGTCCCAAGAACTAACTGGAATTAGGTCGAGGGAAACTCTACAACCCACAGCCACCCTCGAAGGCCCCCCAGTCTCTTTAAATCGCGAAGCGTAGGGTGTTCAAAGAGGAGAACAGCTTCAGCCCCAAGTTCTGCCGAGCAAAATGGCACCCCTGATCTGCACTTTCCACCGATGCAGCCGTCCTCCCACCACCTACTCCTCGAGTGGGAGGACACAACGTCTTCGGACCGCCGTAGGTCCACCTTCCGGCACCCTCCCTCTCCCACACAGCTTCCCCCTTCTCCCCCTTCGCCTCAGTCACAGAGAGAATACGAGGAGAATGATGGAGAGGAGATGGGCAATAACTTTGAATGGCCCCATCCCCTTGCAAGGAATACTCACAGGGCCCCGCTGATTTATCAAAAGAACAGAGGCCGCGCTTGTATACAACACTCCAGCGAGCAAGCTCAAATGACTGAGCGTCTGGATGACCCTGCTGTGAGGTCGTGGATAGCGAGCATGGGAATGAACGAGGGACTCCACACTGATGCGGACTGGGCCCTGATCATACGCGTTGTCATTTACTAGATGAAACTAATGTCTTGAAATGTTAGTGGGTTAGGCGGTCCTCAAAAAAAAGCCAATGTAAAAAATATTTTGTACGGAAATGCCGTAAATTTTGTCATTCTGATTGAAACGAAATTAAGTGATGTATCAGATTGGATTATCAATGAAATATCACCTTTTGCCAAACCAGCATGGAAATCTCTGGATGCTATTGGAACTTCGGGTGGAATTCTAGTGATGTGGGATTTAACTTATTTTGATGTGGAGGATTTTGAGCTGGGAGCATACTGTTTGGGGATAAGATTTAAAGATAAAACACAAAACCTAATCTGGAACTTAGGCGGAATTTATGGACCAAGCTCACATCTTGGCGAAATCATTTTTGGGAAGAATTAGAAGACCTAATGGGGAGATGGAATGGTCCTTGGCTATTGGCCGGCGACTTTAATGCCATCTGTTTCCGAAATGAGAAAAAACCCCTAGCCCAAACAATTACAACCACTATGAGGAAATTCAATGATTCATTGACGGATTCAATCTAGGGGAAATTCCCACATCTGGAAAAAAATATACATGGAGCAACAAGCAAGAACACCCAATTTTGTCAAAATTGGATAGATTTTTAGCCAACTCAGAATGGCTCAGACTCTACAGAGACTCCATGGCCAGGGTAATTGGAAAACTTGTGTCGGATCACTGGCCAATACTATACTATTAGACACCAACATGTGCTGATGGGGGTAGAAACCTTTTAGAATTGAAAAGACCTGGTTATCGGAGCAAGCTTTCAAGCAAAACTTAGAAACATGGTGGAGAGATATACAAATCGCAGGAGGACCAGGCACATCAATAATCCCAAACAAGCTGAAGCACATGAATAATAAAATTATTCAATGGGCCAATTAAAGAGGCACAAAGAAAACTGCTCAATCTACACATTGATGGCCTCGACTTCGCAGAGGAAGGTAGAGACCTGTCATCCGAGGAATTTCAAGATAGAATAAATTCACTAAAGATAAATGGGGAACTAATATCTGAGAAAGAAGACATCTCTGAAAGCATTGTGAGATATTTCATTGAACTTTACAGCGATGAGGGCTGCAGACCCTGTATCGAAGGTCTTTCATTCAGAATGCTAGCTCCTACAAGGAGCTCTGCATTAGAAGCCCCCTTCACAATTGAGGAAATCAGACAGGTAGTCATAACAATGCCAAAGGACAGGGCCTCTGGGCCCGACGGGTTTAATGGTGAATTTTTCAGAGAGGTATGGGAATTCATGGAAGGAGATTTTATGAAACTCTTCGATGATTTTTATGAAAATGGTATCTCCCATAAGTCTAAAGGGGATTTGATCATTGCCCTTGTCCCAAAAAAAGGAGCAGACCAAGTCAAAGATTACAGGCCAATTAGTCTGATCTCATGTGTGTACAAAGTAATAGCTCGAGTTCTAGCTGCCAAACTAAAAGGAATCCTTAATGACATAATCAGAAAAGAACAAAGTGCCTTCATCAAGACTAGACAAATATTAGACTCAGCTATGTATGTCCATGAAGCAGTTGATCTCCTTCACAAGCAAAAGAAGCTAGTCTTCCTCCTTAAATTAGATCTCGAAAGGCATTTGACAGAGTTAATTGGAGACACCTAGACCTGATCATGAAAGCAATGGGGTTTGGCCTTAGATGGAGACGATGGTTGTTCTCCTGCATATCCTTAGCTAGATTCTTTTTCTCCATAAATGGGGGCCTCTTTGGCTACTTCAAAGGATCAAGAGGGATCAGGCAAGGAGACCCCCTCTCCCCTCTTTTGTTTAATATTGCAGGTGAAGGAATGATAGCAATATTTAGGCAATTTGTGGCAGCAAATTGGCTCAATAACCCATTCTAGGATGGAACTCCCCCCATAGCGCAATTTGCAGACGACATGATGATTTTCTGTGAAGGTACCCTACAACAGATCCAGAGACTAAAAGCCGGGATAACCCTAATGGAAAAGTCAACAGGTCAAAAAATAAATTGGAGGAAGACATCCCTCACAGGGATAAACACCTCACAGAGCCTACTTGATGATGCTGCAAGGGAGCTAGGATGTACTACAGGAAACTTTCCATTCATACACCTTGGCCTCCCGGTAATTCAAGGAAGAATCCACAAGAAATTATGGGATCCCACCATTGAAAAGCTGAAGTTAAGACTTGCCTCATGGAGAGGCAAACATCTGTCAAAAACTGGCAGATTAGTATTGCTCCAGTCGTGTTTATTTGGAATCCCTTCATACATGCTATCCCTCATTCCATGCCCGAAAGGAGTAGCAAACGAAATTGAAGAAATGACGAGGAAATTCCTTTGGCAATGTGCCAGTGATGAGTTCAAATTTTACCAGGTAAAATGGGAGGAAGTGTGCACTCCAAAGGATTTTGGAGGGCTAGGAATAAGAAAAATAAGAACTTACAAGCAAGCCCTCCTGATGAAATGATGTTGGAGGCTCAGCCTTTACCCCCCCCCCTCTCCCTCCCTATGGGCTGCCCTATTGTAGTCAAAATTGAGAATACTTGACTCAGACTGGATCCTAGGTTGGCACTCGAGCCACTCTCTGTCCCCAATCTGGAAGCAGATCCACAGGTATTGGGAAACATTCCGAAATATGACTAGATTTCTCCCAGGGAGAGGGGATAGAATAGACTTCTGGAAGGATATATGGTTGGAAGATAGACCACTCAACCAAGTTTTCCCAAGATTGTTTAGAGCAATTAGACTCTCGGATGTCAAAATTATCACTCTCCTGCAGACTAGGTGTGGAAGAAATTTTAACTGGAGCACTCAATTCAGAAGAGAACTGAGGGATTACGAAGCGGCTGACCTATCCCAGTTTGATCAACTCCTCTTTAAGTATTTCTTTGATACTAGCTGCGAAGATAAAATTATCTGGAAGCACAACTCAACTGGTGAATTTACGGTGAAATCGGCTTACCTAGCTATAGAAAGTACTATGCAAAGAGAAAAGCATTTATCTCGATGGGCATGGAAGCTTCCCTGCCCTCCAAAAGCTAAGTTCTTCTTATGGACGCCACTGCACCAAAAAATAGTGACAAGGGAAAATATTGTGAGAAGAGGTATGTCATTGCCCTCCACTTCCTGCCCTCTCTGTAACAATGCCTTTGAGTCATGCGACCATTTGTTGGTCCAATGCCCCTTCGCCTAGGAAATGTGGAAACATTATTGGAGTATGTTTCAGCTGGACTCTCCTAACCCCAACTTCCAAAACCTGCCTGAGATAATTGACCAATGGCATAATATTAAACTTCCAAGGAGAGGCAAAATCATACTTGGAGCATGTGTTGCATTTATACCCTGGTGCATTTGGGAAGAAAGAAACAGACGAATATTCTCCGCTCAAGGGATGGATAGCAATCAACTAAAAGAATTCACCTTTAGGAGGTTGCTCTATTGGCTCAGCACCATTCCTGAAATGAAAGGCCCAAAGGGAATTAAACTAGATCTTCTTGGGACGTGGTAGCTAGACTACCATCTCCACAGCCAGTAATACAAGAAGTTCAGTGGAGCCCTCCACTGGCGGGGGTCATAAAAATGAATATGGACGGATCATCTAGAGGCAATCCAGGCCCTGCTGGATTCGGCGGGGTATTTAGAGATCATAACGGGCACACTGCTCTCTTTTGCAGGCCCCCTGCCCAACACTGACTCTGTCGAAGCAGAAACAATTGCTATGCAACAAGGACTCAAGCTATTCCAGGAGAAGCTTGATGGAACTTTAGAAGTGGAAGGTGACTGTTTGAATGCCATCAATTGGTGCAACAAAGCATCCTTGCCCCCATGGAGGCTGATGGTGTACTTCAGAGAGATTTGGGCACTTGGTCAAATCACTCAATGCAAATGGAATCGTGCCCCTAGAACCGCAATTAGTAGCTGATTCTTTAGCTAGGGAGGGGGTCACACTCCCTCAGCTAGAAGTGAGAGACCCGCCATAGGAGTGTGGGTAGCAGAAGTGTAATCCAGAACTCGAGGCATTTGAAATCCTCTCAACTCTTCTTCTTCTTCAAAAAAAAAACTTCTACATCCACTTGCAACTTTGCAACATTTATGATCCTTTTTTCAATGAATTGGTGTATCTTTTGCAATGTGTTGTCATAGATCCCCCCACTTTCTAAAAATTAATGAGACCATGAACTTTTCTGATTAAAAAATGTCTGAGTTGTGATCTTCCACATATTCATACTAGCTGCTTCAGTTGGCTTTTCATGGTCAATGGTTAAAGAGTCGTTGAGGAAAATGTTGATGTCATCTTTCAATTCTTGCAGGTTCTGAAGTTTACTTTTGCTTTCTTTTCTTCTGCGTGATAGGTTATTGTCATTGTTGGAGAAACGGGTTCAGGAAAGACCACTCAGATACCTCAATATCTTCATGAAGCTGGGTATACAAAACGGGGAAAGGTAGATCTGTTTTATGAATGATATTCTACTTCCTTCGACAATCATTTCCATTATCATTATATCAACCTAGATAGTTGGTCACATCACTTGGTTTTTGACTCTATGTCATACCCATGCAGTTTAGTTTCTTTTTTCTTTTTTTTTTTTTATATATACATCAACCTAGATAATTTCTCTTCTTTTTGAAATTGCGTGAACTTTATTTGCCTGCTATTGATCATGGTAGATCATAGTGGTACAACAAAGGCTCAAATTATTGCTATCAAGTTACTAGGGAAAATTGGGGTTTATGGTAATTGTGTCGAATGAGAACCTTGTTTTTACCAATTGGCAACTACCTCATTTGCTGATCTTGGCATCTTAGTCTGAGCTATGTGCTAATCAGTAATGATCACCTCAATTTTCTTTAAAAGACGCTTCTTAGTCTCAAAGAGCCGAGTCACCTTCAATAATTAAGGGTGTTGTGAACTGTCTCCTATACGCTTTTAGGCCTTTCAACAGAGATCTGATAAAATTTTGCCTCATTTGATGTGCACTGTCCACACATAAAAGGGAGTGTCAGAAATTAGTCCTGCATGGATTCATGAGTAAAATGATTGGGTTTATCAGTCCATGTGTAGGAGCCCAAAGAGGAGTTTCCGCTTATGAGGTGGAGTTTAGACGTTAGTCCCGCTGATGCTCACGCTTGGGTGTCTACCCATACTTTCCACGTGCACGACTCCAAAGAAGAATGGCCACCCTTAAGGGGACTCTTAGAGATTAGTCCTATATGGACTCGCGAAAATTATCGGGTTTAATATTTTTTTTTGAAATGAATCGGGTTTAATAGTTTGGCAAGGTTTTTCCTAACTTAGTCTTTTTGGCATAAGCCTTGAACTCAATTTCACAGAACTTAGGCCTATTTTCAAATAAAATTTTTTTCAGCTTTCATGATGAATAAAAGCATAACACTATTCTTTCAGAAAAAAAACAAAGAAAAGTACACATATATCCGTGTTAAAACCATTTATAATAACGGGTTGAACCTTGGTTCAATGGCCACATTTGATTCTTTGAATGTGAGATCTAGGCTAAAGGAATCAACATCACATGGAGATGGTGTTGCAATGCATATCGAAACAAATGACATGGAATGCAATAAACAAGGAGCTAAAGAACCTTGGGCGGTTTTTTTCGTATGTTATTTTTGGAAAGTCTATCATAGTTCTCTTCATACATCAAGCCAATCAATAGTATTCGTTCTGTGACTGGACTACATAAACTTGTTTTCCAGCTTGATGTATCAGATAGTATAATATGGAGGTTTGAGAGGTGAAGAAGAAATAAATCGAACACTGAAGGGAGAGGTTGAAAGGATAATTAATGGACTAGTATTCTGTGACCGGTTGACCTATCTTGGTGCAGCTTAGAAACTGAAGTATGAAGTGGAACAATTGCTGAATAATAGTTGTTGATTATTGCAGTCATTGAACATTTAACATCTGGTAATGGCTATAAGTGAAAAAATTTCGCCCTTAACGAAAAACTTCTTTTCGTCCCTTTTAATTTTGTTTTCCTTTCCTATTTTATTGTCTTGGATGATTGGGATTGACTGCTCATTTTTTTTTTTAATTTCTGCTGTATATTTACCTCTTCCTTCATGCTAGATTGGATGCACTCAACCCAGACGTGTGGCAGCTATGAGTGTTGCTGCACGAGTTTCTCAGGAAATGGGTGTGAAACTTGGTCACGAGGTATGATCTACACACTCTTTTTATTGCTATAAGTATATCTCTTGGATGATCTTTTCTAGGGTTAAATAGAATTTCTCTTGTACCTGAAAAGGACTATTGATCTATTTTAATAAGTGTCAGACCAGTCATGGAGTGCATATCTTCCATTTAATTTTTTGACTTGTCTATATTAGGTTCACTTTTTGTAGTCTTATGTAGTTTGTCAATTTGCAGGTTGGTTATTCAATACGCTTTGAAGACTGTACATCTGAAAAAACTATTCTTAAGTATATGACTGATGGCACGTTATTGCGTGAGTGAACCTGATTTGGCAAGCTACAGGTATAATTTGATATCTTTTTTTTTTTCTTCGTATTTCCATTGATGTTTTTGATGACTAAACTGATAGAGCCCTCAGACAGGTAAGTAATTTGATTAATTCAAATAGTGAAATGAATTACAGCATTCTTCCCCTTTCTGACTTTCGAGAGGTCAGTTCTCTCCCCCCTACATGAGTTGAGAGCTCTGTTACAAGACCAGGAAAAACTCCCCTCCTTCTCTTTCCCCTGTTCAGCCTATATCTCACGTCCCTCTGTTCTCTTACCATTCTACCCTCCCAGAAAAGACAAAAATATAACAACCAAAATTATTCTCTCATCTCATTCACACCCTGCCCTCCCCTACCCCTTTGTCACGTGCTTGGTCCGCCTTGCGTAAGTGAAACGGATTGGGGGTTTATCAATACCCCGCACCCGAAGAGCCACCTTGTCCTCAAGGGGGAAGGTAGGAAACTGAGTTCGAATTGCTTCAAAAGCTTCCCATGTTGCCTCAAACTCTGGGTGGTTCTGCCACTTGACCAGCACCTCACACCCGGAATTCCACTGAACGTGGCGAACTTCTAAGATATCCTCCGGCAGTACCATCAATTCTAAGTCATCATTTAGTTCGGTAGGAAGCTCGAGAGGAGGATGGGACACACCAATGGCCCTCTTAAGCTGGGACACATGAAAAACTGGGTGGATAGTTGCTGTGGGAGGAAGTTGCAAGCGATAGGCCACCTGCCCAACGCGTTGTAACACTCGGAAGGGGCCATAAAAGCGGGGTGCAAGCTTCTCATTGGATTGTTTTACTAGAGACTTACGCCGGTAGGGACGTAGCTTAAGATAGACCAAATCATCCACCCCAAAGGTAACCTCCCGACGATGCCCATCTGCAGTGGCCTTCATTCTCTGTTGTGCCCGGCTCAGGTTCATACGTAACTCCTCAAGTATCTTGTCCCGATCTAGGAGCTGCTGTTCTACCGCCGAGTTGGTGGTACTTCCATGATCAAAACGAAGTATAGGAGGTGGATCTCGTCCATACACAATCCGGAAAGGGGTCATCTTCGTGGCAGTGTGATAGGAGGTATTATACCAAAACTCAGCCCACGGTAACCACTCTGCCCAAGACCTTGGCTTGGAATTTGCAAAACAGCGAAGGTACGTCTCGAGGCATCGGCTCACCACTTCGGACTGGCCATCCGTCTGAGGGTGATAAGCAGTACTTGGCTGCAGCTTGGTCCCCTGCAAGCGAAAAAGTTCAGACCAAAAGTTGCTGAGGAAAATTTTGTCTCGGTCAGAGACAATGGACTTCGGCACCCCATGTAGTCGAACAACCTCATGAATGAACACATGAGCCACCATCTCAAGAGAGAAAGGGTGTTTCAACCCAATAAAATGAGCACTCTTGCTAAGTCGGTCGACAACAACTAAAATGGTGTTGATCCCCTTGGACCGGGGCAGCCCTTCGATAAAGTCCATAGACAACTCTTCCCAAATCTGCTCGGGTATAGGGAGCGGCTGCAATAGCCCTGCCGGAGCCAATGACACATATTTGTTTCGTTGACAAACTGCACACTGCGCCACATAGTCTTGTATCTCCCCCTTCATTCCTATCCAATAAACACAAGCAGCGATTCTCTTCCAAGTTTTTAGGAACCCTGAGTGTCCCCCCACACAACCGTCATGGAATTCCTGTAGAATACCGTGGAATGACCACCCTGTTTTTGTAGTACAAACGACCTTGAATCAAGGAATACCCCGGACGCGAATCTGGATCCACAGTCAACTCCCTTACAATTGCTCCTAACTGTGCATCCTCGGCCACCAAGGCATCAAGCTCCTCAAGCGGCAATGATTGTGGAACCGTAAGTGCCATTAAGGCTGCTGCTGGTGGAATGCGAGACAATGCATCAGCAGCCCTGTTTTCAAGCCTAGGCCGGTATTGGATTTCAAAGTCGAAACCCAGCAGTTTGGTCAGCCATTTTTGATAGCCCTCACTCACCAACCTTTGTTCCAGCAAGTATATTTTAAACTCTTTTGATCAGTTCGGACCACAAAGTGGTGTCCCATAAGATAATGCCTCCACTTTTGTACGGCAAATACTATGGCCATTAACTCCCTTTCATAGACTGATTTTTGCTGAGCCCGAGGAGACAATGTTTGGCTGTAGTATGCTATCGGTTTCTGGTTTTGTGACAATACTGCCCCCAATCCCATACCTGAGGCATCAGTCTCGACCTCAAATGTTTTTGTGAAGTCTGGTAGAGCTAACACCGGTACACTAGTCATGGCGTCCTTCAATTTAATGAAGGCTGCTTCAGCTTCTGGGCCCCACTTAAAGTTGTCCTTCTTAAGCAGCTGGGTGAGTGGCCAAGCAATCTTGCTGTATCCTTCCACGAATCGCCGGTAGTACCCAATGAGTCCAAGAAATCCGCGGAGCTCTTTCAAGTTCTTGGGGTGAGGCCATGCTGTCATTACCTCCACCTTGGTGGAATCCGCTGCCACACCGTCCTTCGAAATAATATGGCCCATATATTCCAACTTAGATTGACCAAACTGACATTTTTTTTTGTTGGCATACAAATGATGTGCTGCCAAGACCTCCAAAACAGTCCCAAGGTGGATAACATGTTCATCCATTGAAGCACTGTAGACCAGAATATCATCAAAAAACACCAAAACAAATCGTCGTAAGTAGGGTCGAAATACCTCGTTCATAAGTGACTGAAAAGTGGCTGGTGCATTTTGAGGCCAAACGGCATCACCAAAAATTCATAGTGACCTTCGTGGGTGCGAAAGCGGTCTTGGAACATCCTCCTCACGTACCGAATCG
This sequence comes from Aristolochia contorta, assembly GCA_022405105.1. Classification (NCBI taxonomy): domain Eukaryota; kingdom Viridiplantae; phylum Streptophyta; class Magnoliopsida; order Piperales; family Aristolochiaceae; genus Aristolochia; species Aristolochia contorta. The sequence goes on from CM039667.1 coordinate 19,331,531, forward strand.
ATGGTAACCGGTTTCAGATCCGGTTTGGAAAAATTACCGCTCCATGAAGCTCATCCAATAATTCGTCTATCATTGGAGTAGGGAATTTGTCTGCCACTTTGTCACCTTGTTCAAGGCCCCAGTAATCCACACAAAATCTCCAACTACCGTCTTTCTTTTCACCAATAGAACAGGGGCTGGAAAAAGGGCTCGAGCTGGGTTGTATAATTCCAGCAGCAAGCATTTCTCCTACTAGTTTCTCAATTTCTGATTTTTGGCTGTGAGGATATCGGTATGGCCTTACATTAATTGGAACCACCCCAGGTTGTAGACTAATGGAATGGTCTTGGTTTCGGAGGTGGCAGTCCGCCTTCCCATGCGAACACGTACTGGAATTTTTGTAATACTGAGTTCAATGCTGGCGGTATGTCCAACTCCTCTCAGTTTTGTCATGTACCCCAAGGCAACTACATTCCAGCAACACTCCTTCTCCTTGCTCTTGTATGGCTTTCAGCATTGTCTTCAATGAAACTGCTGTTTTGCATAGGCTGGGATCGCCTTGTAAAGTCACGGAGACTCCCCCAACCTTGAACCGCATAGTCAATGCCTTCCAATTTACTTGCGTGGCGCCTAACGTTTCCAACCATTTCATACCCAATATAACATCAGCTCCGCCCAATTCTAAGGGCAAAAAATCGTCCACAACTTCAATATTCTGTAGTGTTAACACCACCCCTCTACACACTCCTTCACCTTGCACGGTTAAACCAGTCCCCATTAACACCCCATACGCAGCAGTGCTGTCCAAAGGCAATCTGAGACGATTCACCACCTCGGTAGAGAGAAAATTGTGTGTTGCACCATTGTCAATCAAAACGACCACATCAGCCTGCCCAATTTTGCCTGAAACCTTCATAGTGCGTGGCGCTGTTATGCCTACCACTGAATTCAGAGATAATTCCACCGTCACTGCTTCCCCCCTTTGGTCTTCAACCTCGACCTCGTGCCTTTCTACAGATTCGCCGCCCTCGTCCTCGTCGTGCACCACTAGGACGTGTAATTCTTTGCTGCGACACCGATGCCCTACGGTGTACTTCTCATCGCACCTAAAACAGAGGCCTTTTCTCCCGTTTACGTTGCAGTTCGGACTCTGTCATCTTCCGGTGGGAACCCAGGCTTCGCGAGGGTGGCAGTCGCCGGAGCAGAGGTGGTGGTCGGAGTCGCGGTGGACAGCCCAGAAGGAACCCCGTGTGTTTGGGTTGAAGGGAGCTGGTCAAAACGGCGATAGGGAAATCCCGTATTTGCAAGTCGGGAGGTTGATGAAGAGGTATTGTTTTGGGTCGGTCTGGTTGGACTCGCCGAACCGGTTGGGCTAGTTGAACCGGATCCATATTTAGAGGGGTATAGCAGAGAATTCCTCTCCTCAACCCTTTGAGCCATCTCCATTATTCTCCTCAGCCCGACGGGTTTTAACATACGGATTTCTGCCCTAATAGCCGGACGAAGGCCGTTGGTGAAGTGTCCTTCCAGAATCGACTCAGAGACCTCCGTCAATGGCGCCGCCAACATTTCGAACTCTCGTCGGTATTCTCGCACGGTCCCCTCTTGTCGAAGAGCCAAGAACCTCTCATATGCCGAGGCATCCTGGGTAGAACGGAACCGTTCCAGGAGATTGGCTTTCAATTCCTGCCAAGATCGCATTTGCCGGCGTCCTTCCTCCCACTGAAACCAGGCAAGCGCATCTCCATCAAGGCTGATGATGGCAGCTTCTAGTTTCTCCACCTCTGAAAGTCGACTCACGGCAAAAAAACGCTCCACCCGGAATACCCAGCCTTCTGGGTTCTCTCCTTCAAATACGGGCATCTCCAATCGATGAAATCTCGGTTCCAGACGCACTCTTCCACCCTCTTCGATCTCTCGTCCCAGTTCGGTTTCCCCATTAATGGATTCAGGAGACATTACGGCCGGCTGTCCTCCACCCCTTTCGATTGCCGAAGCTATTCCCGAAGTTTCTCCTTCTGCCCACCTTGCCTTCCCTTTGTCTCGCTCTGGTGGTTGCAGATGGGGCGGACCCTCAAATTGTCGCAGTACCCCTTCAACCTTATCCAGCATCGTCAATTTCTCCATCAACGCTCCTAGTCCTCGCTCCAACGTGGAGATCTTCTGCAATTCCCCTCGCATAGACTCTGTTTCCCTCAGCAAGTCACGGTGCAGTCCTTCCACTCTCTCTTCTACAGCGTCCATTCGTGATTCAACCTTCTTCGCAGCCATGGATGCCCAATGTCTCGCTCTGATACCAGTTGATAGAGCCCTCAGACAGGTAAGTAATTTGATTAATTCAAATAGTGAAATGAATTACAACATTCTTCCCCTTTCTGACTTTCGAGAGGTCAGTTCTCTCCCCCCTGCATGAGCTGAGAGCTCTGTTACAAGACCAGGAAAAACTCCCCTCCTTCTCTTTCCCCTGTTCACCCTATATCTCACGTCCCTCTGTTCTCTTACCATTCTACCCTCCCAGAAAAGACAAAAATATAACAACCAAAATTATTCTCTCATCTCATTCACACCCTGCCCTCCCCTACCCCTTTGTCACGTGCTTGGTCCGCCTTGCATAAGTGAAACGGATTGGGGGTTTATCATAAACACATGTAGATTGAATAAAGTGAAAGGATTAAAAAAGAAGACAACAGACTGGGGAGGTGATGCATACATTAGGGAGGAAATGATTAGGATTTGTTCACACCACTCTCTCATTTGCTTATAATATAACATGTGATGACTAATATAAGCATCTCCTATTGTAGCCACTTCAACAAAATACTAACTTTCCCTTCTCTCCTTACACTCATTTAAATCAATGATTAACTTGTCTCTATTCTTTTGTAGATACATTAACAAACAGTTGAGTACAAATAATAATGTCCAAAATCTTTAAACTAAGTAACTCTGATTCTTCAAGCAAAATCTGACTCTTCAAGTTCTGCAGTTATGAATAACCTCATTAAACTCTAGTTTTTTCAAGAAAAAAAGTTATGAGGAACCCTCATAATCCAAAATGTCCAAAATAACCTGGTGAACTGAGTATAATTCTTACAACAGCATTTTTCGGCTGTGCTTTGAGGAAATTGAATTGACTAGCTAGAAATTTTGGAAAAATGCCATATCCTTTGCAATGATGTGTAGCGTCATGTCCTTATAATTGATTTTATTTTTATAATCTCAGCGTTATTATGGTGGATGAGGCACATGAACGCACATTATCAACTGATATTTTGTTTGGATTAGTTAAGGTAAGAAAAACTCTTGTGCATCTGTTCTTTCCCGATCTATTTCCTAAAAAAGTTAAGTTCTGATTGTCATTTGAATTTCTTATCATATATTGGCATGCTAACTTTTAATTCTATTTGTTGCAGGATATTTCTCGCTTTAGAAGTGATCTAAAGTTACTGATTTCTAGTGCCACACTAGATTCTGAGAAGTTCAGTGATTACTTTGACTCAGCTCCCATCTTTAGCATACCAGGTAGAAGATATCCTGTGGATATTCACTACACAAAATCGCCTGAAGCGGATTATTTGGATGCTGCTATTGTGACTGTCCTACAGATACATGTAACTCAACCACCTGGTGATATTCTCGTTTTCTTCAATGGACAAGAGGAGATTGAAACAGCAGAGCAGAATCTAAAGTACCGAACACGGGCTTTGGGTAGAAAAATTGTTGAACTCATAATCTGTCCTATATATGCAAACCTTCCAACAGAGCTTCAAGCTAAGATTTTCGAACCAACTCCTGAAGGGGCCCGCAAAGTTGTTTTGGCAACTAATATTGCTGAGACTTCTTTAACAATTGATGGAATTACGTATGTGGTAGATCCGGGATTCTGCAAGATTAAATCATATAACCCTCGAACTGGTATGGAGTCTCTATTTTTCATCCCATATCTAAAGCATCTGCAAACCAGAGAGCAGGCAGATCGGGACGAACAGGCCCTGGTAAATGCTTCCGATTGTACACTGCCTATAACTACCATAGTGACTTAGAAGATAATACTGTTCCAGAGATACAGAGGACTAACCTTGCGATTGTTGTTCTCACACTTAAGAGCCTGGGTATTAATGATTTATACACTTTTGATTTCATGGATCCTCCTCCAGCTGAAGCATTACTTAAAGCTCTTGAAATGCTCTATGCTCTCAGTGCACTCAATAGTGTTGGAGAGTTGACTAAAGTGGGAAGAAGGATGGCTGAATTTCCTCTTGATCCCATGCTGTCGAAGATGATTGTTGCTTCAGAAAAATATGTGTTCAGAGGAGATTATTTCCATTTCGGCAATGCTTTCTGTTGGGAATTCAATTTTTTACCGACCAAAGGACAAACTAGTTCATGCTGACAATGCAAGGATGAATTTCCACACTGGGAATGTGGGAGACCACATTGCATTGCTGAAGGTTTGTTTGATCTATGATGCTGTTTAATTGTTCTATTTTGCTCTTTACATTGTAAAATATAATATTATGTGTAGATGACTTCTCTGTTCAAAGATAAACCACAATTTTGCTACCTCTGGTATTTTACTGGATGATGTAGGTTTAAACCTATTACGCGTAGCAATTTAAGAGCTCTGCTTGGCCCTATAAACCAATAAACATTTTTAATACTTATGTGGTACTGTTCATACTAACTCTCCTTTGACATCCAGGCTAAGACACAAGCTTGACATGGACAATACAGAGTACAAACTCAACAAAGCACTTACTGGCCAATAGGTCAAAGCAGACATCCTACTCTTATACCATTGTTTGATTATCTTGGTTCTTTCTCAAAATAATTAGCCATTTAGGAGGCCTATTGTTCCACCTTACAAATTAACAATCTAAAACTTTTAACAATCTCTTCAAAAAAAAAAAAAAAAAAAATCTAACGCTTTTCTTTGACTCTTATATATGATAAATCCTACTAACATAAGGATTTTATGTTACTTTCAGTCTCAAGCAATGTTGATATACCTTGCTTGTTATGCCATGACCTCCCTATTGATTCATTGGACTCTTAGCTTATGTATTTTTGGTTTATCTGGCAAGTTAAATTAATGTCAGTTATCACCATTTTAAAAAACGTTCTATGAAACAGAGGCCATTTAACCAAAGGATAAAGTGTTGTACTTCTATTTTAGGGCTACCAGATGAATCCGAAGGTTATAAGTATGTTTTTGACTAAGCAATTTAGTGTTTTTAATGACATAGTTCTGTTTGACTCATGAAGGTCTATGATTCATGGAGAGAAACAAATTACTCGACACAATGGTGTTATGGAAACTATATACAGGTGTGTTCTGATTTCCTTTTTTGGCGATTTTCTTCTTGGGTAGGTTTACAAATGCAAAGTCACATCGATCGAGCTTATTTGGAATGAATCCAGCTATTTGTTTCTTGACAATTGTGTTTATCTTGTGTATTCCTTGATTTCATTTTGGTTGGTAGCTTTTCTTTGCTATTCTTTTTCTGGTATATTAGTTTTTCTTGTCTGTTTCTGTTATAGAACTACGCCGAGCCTGACTGATCAGACTGGGTTGGCTCGGAACTGTAGCCTTTTTTGGGTTTGAGTCAATTAAAACCTGAAATGGTAAAAAAAACCTTCTCTATCCTGCCCCGATGGGTCAAGGCGCAGGGACGTGCTCTTGCGCTTTGGGGGGGGAAGGGTTCTGCCCCTTTTTGCTTCTGGTTCAACGGGGAAAATCTTCCTCTCAGTTTTTCTAAAAAATTCTTTTGAAGAGTTTTGCTGATGTGAATATGATGTCAGCACAACTACATGTTCGTATGTAATAGGAAAACAAAAGTTGTACTATATGTACTCTATGTAACCTTATTTTGAGAATTAATAAAAGTTATCACTATTCTGAAAAAAAAATATGATGTCAGCACAGTTCAACTGGTGGGACTGCCTTAGGCGGTTGAACTGTTTTGACCCCACCTGACCTCATTTCCAAGTCAAAGGCTGGGTCGAATATGCAGTGGGTAATTAATCCACTGATGACTGACAATGGCTGATGGATTGGCCATAAATGGTGTCTGGAGCCAACATTGTAACAGGGCCTATGCTACCCCTAAATTAATGCACTGAAACTACATATTGGAAAAGCTCTGTAACCCATATACCTTTTATTCTGTATGCATTATACTCTTGATATACTTGCAACAAAAGATCTCACCAATTTTTTTAATTTTTTCACGAAAGGACGGATTGGTATGTTCAAGTTAGAGCGTTTGTAATGACTGCTCTATGGACAAGGAAAAGTGTCTTAGTTGAACCCTAAAGCTTATGTTGGGAGTTAAGTCTTGTCAAAATGTGTTTGTTCAAGGTAGAGCTTTGGTAATGACTGCTCCATAGACAAGTAAAAACATTTTAGTTGAACCTTGAAGTTCATGAGAGCTGTCTAAGCAACGTGTCTTTGTTTCAGTTAAAACTTAAGTAGCGGGTGTTGTATGGACAAGTAATAACATTCTAATAGAGAGAGGGCGGAGAGGAGGTGGCAGGAAGGGTAAAGGGTTTATTGGAGTTAATATATTCAAATTGTGAAATTTATTTCCATTAATTCAAGTGGATTTTCACTTTCCGTTAATAGCTATAGGTTCAACTTTTATACTTCTGGCTGAGCATGGAGACCTATCTATTGCTGGAATATAATCAAATAGTTGTGTGATGAATATCTTTTGTGAATTTGATGCATGTCAGGTGTGGAGCATGAAACGTGCCAGAGATATTAGAGATCAGCTGGAGGGGCTACTGGAGCGAGTTGAAATTGAGCTAACCTCCAATTCTGGTGATTTGGATGCAATAAAGAAGTCTATAACTTCAGGTACGATAGCGACTTCAATATTACTCACTTTTACTGTAGACCTTGCAAATAAAAGGTGATGAGTGAAAGTCTTTTATTGTAAGTGGATTCTTACGTTTGCATTAGCTGTTATTTTGCAATTATTTCAGGAATCTGATTGGATTGTTTTGTTTGTTACACAAATTTCTCAGGTTTCTTTTATCATGCTGCACAACTTCAAAAGGGTGGGGCTTATCGGACTGTAAAAAATCCACAAACTGTGCATATTCATCCGTGTTCAGGGCTTGCCCAGGTAATCTCATGCTAATATTGAATAGAAAATATTAAACACAGGTGCCATTTCAAAGGATTGACTTGTTGAAGTCGGCATACTGGCTTGCCTCTTTTTACACTTCCTACAATTTTTGATGAACTTGTTTTGATACTCTTTTTCTATGTTTTCAGGTTCTTCCCAGGTTTGTGATTTATCATGAATTAGTGCTTACTACAAAAGAGTATATGCGACAGGTAATCTTTTGCTTTCAAATTTTATGTGTTGTCATTAGTTTCTTTTACAAAAAAAAAAACTCTAAAAAGAGGTTATATATTGAGGTTGTAGTTGGTCATCCTTTTATTGTGCGTGTCGTTAGGGAACTTGGTTGGGTCAGTGATCAAGTAAAATGTACACTGTTTGATCTCCCAGCTCGTTTACTGTGATTTTTGGAGGACTAGCATTATTTAGGAGGCATCTTTTTTTTTTTTTTTTTTTGTGTAGAGGTGGTTTGATTTCATATAGCCAAAATTCAGTTGCTACAGATTACATTGGGGGGGATAGGAGCTTCTCTCACCTCGAGGTGGGTGAGAGAAACCCCTTCCCGGGCTAATTTATCAGCTTGGGAGTTTGCTGCTTTTGGATATGGTTCCAAGTACATCTGAGAGTACTTTCTAAAGACCATATTTCCCTGAAGTAGACTAGAAGTCTCCATGGGGGATATGCCTGCTGCTTACACCAGTGAATTACGTTAAGACAATCACTCTCCACCTCTAGACTGCCTTCCAGCTTTTCAGCAAACAATTTGAGGCCATTCGCCATAGCCATCAATTTTGCTTGAGTAGAGTGTGTTATGCAGTTGTCCAGCAAAGGAGAGAATGGTTCTTCCATCATGGTCTCAGAATAATCCAGCTATGCCGGATGGACCAGGGTTTCCCCTGGAAGATCCATCAACATTTAGCTTAAAGGTTCCCATCTGGGGTGGGTTCCATGTTGCCATGCTATGGGCCTGTTGGGGGAAGTCAGTCTTGCAATGTTGGTCCATGAGGCTCGCAGGCTGAGGCCATCAGTATTTCTGAGTTCTTGGGTTGAGGAGAGCCAGTATATGATTTTGCTAAGAATCTGTTCCTTCAACACATTACATGGAGTTTGAGTGTTCTTGAAGACCCTCTTGTTCCGTTCATCCCACAACTGCCATGGTATGAATACAATACAAGAGTCCAGCATCATTCTGCCCTTCCTGGTTAGGTGCATGTTCCTCCAGAGTTCAATGATTGATTGAAGGTCATTGGCAGTTGGAGGGTCCAACTCAAAGAGAGACCAGAAGTAAGTCCAAATCTGGTGTGCAAAACTACAATTTATGTGGACATGATTACATGTTTCATCGGTGCTGTTACATAGGGGGCAGAGAGTTGAGGGAAGTTCCATCCCTCTTCTAGCTAGATCATCTCTTTTAAGGAGTTTTTGGTGCAATGCCAGCCAGAGGAAAAATCTGGCCTTGGGTGGGCCTGAGAGCTTCCAAGCCCAGCTTGCTGTGTGCTGTTCATCTGGGGTGCTCTGAGATATAGCGAAGTATGTGGACTTGACCGAGAAGTCTCCATTTTTTAGGAGGCTGTATTGCTCCATCCCTGCGTGTAAAATCTCCATCCCTTCGTGTAAAATCTCCATCCCTTCTTTATTTGATGCCAAATTCCAGGTTACCATCATTCTTTGACATGCTAAGTTATCAAACCATTCTCATTCGCCTTCTCGACCAATTTGGTTTCTTAGTATTTCATGTCCCGTCTTCATAAATATTCTCAAAACTATTTACAAGAACAAGTTTCTTAATGATGTTGTTGATGACAGTAAGGATATTTGCTTTGATAATGATAAGTTTGAGGATCGAGTTTTCCTTCGTTGCTCTTTTACCTGGCAGTTTGGTGTGTTATGTTACAAATACTCGCTTTCAAATGTCTCCCTTTCATTCTTGAATTTTTGCAAGTCTCCTGAAGACCTATGTAGTGCCCATGAAAGTGGAAGGATTTGTGAGTGATTGCCTATGACGGTATGGCTGTGGTCATAAAGAGAAGAGTGTGATCAAAAAATATTTACTGTTCAACTTCATCATATTTGCAAGGTTGTCTAGTATAACGTTCATTGTTTTTATGTTTGGGTAAATGATGTAGAACGAGAGGAAGAAAAGCTAGAACGGGATAGAAGAGGAAGAAAAGAAGGAGAAAAGAGAAGAACGAGAGATTTCAATAGTCAATAAAATTTGAGTTGTCTCGTTTTACAATATGCATGGCCTATTTATAGGCTAATCCTAATAAAACACTGAGTAAAAAATAGATAAAGAAACAATCTCCTAATTCTACTCTGATTAGGACTGTCGAGTCCTTTTTTTGCGCCTAGCATAGTTCTTAAGACCTTGTGCTACGTTAGTAAATAAATAAATATTTCCTTTATTTTCATCTATTTGGTGCTGCATGGATGGTTGTATTGCTGATATGTATCATGTATTGCTTATAATTATTACATAGTTCCTACTGGATAGGTGTCAACAACTCATAGAGTTAGTGGGAATTTATGGGTTGGCATGAGTTGGCATTGGTTGGCAAGCACTTAGAGAAGTACTTGATAGGTGTCACCAACCATGGGAGGTTTTGTAATCTATAAATAGTTTGTAGAAGAGTTTGTAAGACACTTCACTTCACTTCATTTGTTAAGTCCCACATTGAAATGAAGTGAAATGAATCATGGGCATAAAAGAAGAAACCCATGTCTCCATTGTAATGAGGCCTTTTGGGGTAAAACCCATTAACAAAACCGTGCGGGCTTGGGCCCAAAGCGGATAGTATCATTACAATGTGGAGATGTGGGCCCGATGGGCCCATCCAGAATTCTAACATCATTCATTCAATAAAAGCATTCTTTCCTCCCAAATTCGGAGTCCTCTTTTGTGCTTGTGTTTAGAGAGTGTTCTAGCACCAAGAACAGAGTGTTTTTGTGCTAAAACTTCTTCCGAGAGGCTGACTAGCATCCAAACGGACTAGGAGGCTAGGCCGCACGCTACTAAGGATCACGATTGTGCCTTGCATAATCTAGCAGCGTGACAACTAGGCTGCTTTGCCCTTTTCTGGGTATTTTTTCTCTGTTATGATGGAGTTTATGTTTTCTAGGGTAAATTAAATATAAAATTGTACTGACAGAGCAAATTCAGTGCAGTTCAACTGCTGAAGTAGTAAGCTGGCAGGGTCATATGGGGGCAGTGTCTTTCCCTTTGATTGCTGAAATAGAGGGCGGAGGCTGGTGAGGCCCTGGCCTTTGGCAATGGCGAAAGTTAGGCGATTGCTCTTTCTGCGTGAGGGACCGTACACTTTTGCAAAATGGTGGGGAGGATAAGGGCCCGGTCTTTTTACGAGAATGGGGCCAGAGTTTTGGTTTACATGGTGCCATGCAGACTACTCCGTGCTCATTATTCTAGGGGCTGAGGGACATCTGTTCTTCTTCTTCTTGTGGAAGATATTGTCCTTATTTTTGGGGCCTTAAGGCTAGCGGGGGTGCCGCACTGGTTGTGCCAATCCTCTCCTCTCCAATCTTTCAGGGGCCTCTTTGCTCATTATTCTGTATGATGTCCTTTCTCCGGTACCATGTATGAAGAAGCAAAAGTCGAGAGAACCCAGCCGAGGTCTGCATGGCACATGTGAGAGGATTAATGACAATCTTGGAGTAGGAGGCATTTATCTTCTTAGACCGTATATAATTTTTTATATTGTAGAATGACTTTTCTGCGTGAGATGTGTGATGAGAAAGAGAAAACTGATTAGGTAGAGGCAAACGGGTTCTTTTTAAGGGAAACACAATCTGATGGTTCTTACAAGCAGGCAAAATATATTCTTCATTTGGAATCAACCTGCTGTAGTTATAAGATTTGTGTGGGCTCAAAGTCTAATGCTTAACCTTCACTAACTTGTATAATTAGCTCTTAAGCAGCTTCCTAGTTTATGTTGACTTGAAGTTTGTAAATACAAACACCATACCGAGCCTTAGCAGAACCCTTTTCTTGTTAATTCAAAGTTTATTCCAACTAACAATATGATGTGCTATAAGTTCCTAGCATTTTGATTTGCCTTATTACTGCTTCAGGTGTCAGAAATTGAAAGGGAGTGGCTAGGGGAGATTGCACCCCACTATTATAAATTGAAAGAAATTGAAGATGGTAAGCCAGCTTTATGGCTTTCCTTTTTGTGTTTTGTTTTGCAGTTTTTTTGTTTTATTGTTTTGTTTTTTCTTTGTGTTTTTTTTCTCTTATAAGAACATCATATTCCAAAAATTATTATAGTGCAATTTGCTGACTCAGTTTCAATGGATCAGCTAGTGAGAAAAAGATGCCCACTGGAGAAGGTCGAGCTGCCAAGGGCTGAGTGCTCCAATGAACGCACTTCTAATTTGTCCATAAGATGTATCCAATGGAGAGGCTGACCACCTTCTTATCTTCCTTGTATATATCAAGACACATATTTTTTCTCTAAAATTTAGAATTTCAGGCATGCCCACTGGAGAAGGTCGAGCTGCCAAGGGCTGAGTGCTCCAAAGAATGCACTTCTAATTTGTCCATAAGATGTATCCAATGGAGAGGCTGACCACCTTCTTATCTTCCTTGTATGTATCAAGACACTGATTTTTTCTCTAAAATTTAGAATTTCAGGCATGCCCACTCCTTAACAATGTCAAATTTGCTGTTATACCAGATTGTTGACACAGAGAAAACATTTTGAGTATTCAATCAAGATTTTTTTTGGCCGACGTAAATGGTTCTGTCCACGGCTATGAAAGCAGGTGCATTTGACACGTGTAGTGACCATGCTCTCCTGTCGTGCCGTGAAAACAGGTGACGAATTTGACTCTAAAGCTTTCTTTCTTCGTGCCGTGAAAAAAGATGAATTTGACTCATCAGTCATGGCCCTGGGTCCATCTTCCCTGTATCCATCACATCTTGTCAGGGATAAAGATCCATTACCGCAGGCACCAACGGTGTCATGTAGCCAGTTCTCTTGTACGCTACTTGATTGTGTGGTTCTCCTGAACTAGGGAGTGTCGGTCGGGCTCTTCTCCCACCTAATATGAAGAAAGGTGTATGTTTGCTGCTTTCTTAACAAAACTAAGTCTGTTCAGTTTACTAGTGAGATTTCGCTGTCTGAGAATCCCATCAGCTGCCCTTCTTTATTAACATACTATTCCATTCATAAGTAGGAGAGGTTTTCAATTTCTATGAGAAAGAAACAGGATATGTGGTGCAGGGGGCTAACCAATACTCTCCAGCCGCAGACATGGGAACATGTTTGCCCAGAGTAATAAATGAAGTACAACAGCACATGCTGCTTCAATTTTTTTTTTTTTTTTTTTTTTTTTTTGAACTTGGCAGCATTTTATAGCCATTTTATCGACTACATAAGAGATTAATGAACATGCGAAGGGTTCTACATATTCCGCTGCACTTGCGCCCTGTTCTATCTTCATGATTGATTGGGATGAAGCAGATCGTCACAAAGCTTCACCTGCAACAGATAGCTACACTGTAAATATGATGATTTGGGAATTAGTTGTTGAATATTTACGCTTAACATCACATTAACAATTAATGATTAGATCAATCTTTATATCAAGGTTCAATTTTCTAACTGCAATGTTTCATTATATCCTTCTCATTCATACCTGTGGTTGTGCGGCAAACATGACTGGAAACAAAGAGCAATTCTTTCAAACCTCGATATTAGAATCGGAAATAAGACTTCCATGAGAGTTTATATTTCCCTTTTATAGCAGCAGTCAAAATAAAGAAACGACAGGAAAAGCAGTTTGAAGCAAAAGAAATTTAAAACAAAAACAGAATATGTGATGAGCTGCTTTCCCCAATGAAACTGCCCAATAAACTGATATAAGCTAATCATATGATCTCTCTCTCATCTTTCACTGTCCTCGTCTTCTCTAGGCCACAGCAGGCGTGTCTTTGAGTCATGGGTCCAAAGGCTTCCCAAATGGAGTAGACAATGAACCCAATTTCCCTCAGCTTCTCTACATTGATAACGTTTCGCCCATCGAACACAAATGCAGGCTTTTGCATCTTGAACTCATCCCACTCGGTTACTATGCAGAGGGCATGGGCACCCTCAGCAGCTTTATAAGCATCCCAAGTGACTGAAACCTGTTTCACAGCTGTTAGGCTCATTGGCTGAAGATGAATAGGGTGATCCCAGGTGAACTTGTTCAATAAATAGGGATGTAAACAGGAACCGATTACCTGCTCTAACCGATAATTAAACGGAACTAAACAAAAATATAATTTTAATTTCCGTTTACTGTTCTACCGTTTACTATTCTACTGTTTACCGTTCAACCGTTTAATAAACGGGGAAACAGAATTAGCTCTTCCGAACCCATTTTACTCGTTTACCATTTCAAGTAAGAGTAATATGGTAAATTTAGATATAAACTTAGCTTTAACATAAATTTTTAATTTTCATATCTATAACCTTATTATTTTTCCAATAAGTTTTTTTTATCACTCATTATAAAAATGATTAGAGTTGAAAATTTTGGATAACATTTTAAATATTTTTATATATTTTTTGTAATTATTGACTCATGGTCTCATAGAGCATATATCATAATTAGGATAGTGCCTCTTAATCTAAGATTAAAAAATATTTTATTTTTTTTCTTGCAAATGTCAAATTTTATAAATATGTCATTTTTATATAAATGTAAACTATCGTCATACAAAAATAATTACATTATAATTCATAATTAATTAATTATACAAAGATAAACATAATAATTAAAAAATATACAATTTATCATATATATATATCAATTATCTTTATATATATATATATATATATATATATTTCTATAAATAAATAAATGATAACAATTAACATAAAAAAGTCAAATATTATTAAAATGTCAATAACTTATTAATTATGTATGAATTCAAATTCAAAAGCTTAGTCCTAGGGGAATGAGATAATTTTCTTCTTATTTCAATTGGCTTACATAATTCAAAAATTTTATAAAAATGTTAATAACTTATTAACTATTTATGAATTCAAACTCAAAAGCTTAGTCCTTGGGGAATGAGATAATTTTCTTCTTATTGCAATTGGATTACATAATTCAAAAGCTTTGGTGTTACAACTTATAACCATAACATTATAATTTACTATTAAGTCATAAACTTATAAGTAATATCGTTAGATTTATTACTAGTTAATTACTTCACTAATTCGTTAATATTCTAATTTTGGTTTCCCCCCCTCCCTTGTCCTGTCGTTACTCATGCTTAGCCTATTAACCTTCGGAAGCTACCTTTACTTCTCGTTCCCAAATCCCTTATCCCTATTCACTAAAACTTAAATGGCAAAATCTAACCTAGATTTACTCATCGACATTGTGGAAGAGGAAGACGACTTTGACGACGACAAGTCTATGAACAACAACAATCCCTCTCTCTCGCCACAGGCATAAGCTGCATACCACTGAGCTATGCAATTTGTTCACCGCATCAAAAGATATTCAAAACCTTCTTCACCTATTTTAAAATATCCACCTTGCTAACCAGTGATGGCTGACTTCAATTTTCAATGTCATTTTATAGAAGCTGCTCCTCATTCCGCATTCAGTCTTCAAAAAATATTTCTGAACCACATCTAAGCTATCTGCTCCACTACTCTGGTCTCGTTTAACAAAGGTAAGATAGAATTTCGATTTCATCTTTTGTGTTTAGTCTCCCTAATATTTCCCTTCTGAGGACCTGAAAGTAACGCAATCCAACCAAAAAGTAGGAGTTTTAATTTTAAAGTTGACACACTGAAAGAGAACGCCAATACATAACTTATTTGCAGACAAGGGCGTTAATCATAATCATGGAATACAAAAAGAATTTAAGAACCTACGTTCCTCACTTCAAGACTAGTGAACAGTCCATGACAATGGTATAACTCTTATACTAGATAGAAAGTTTCATGCTACAAACTTCACAACTGATCGAAGCTGTTTTGACCACTTCACTGCCCATAAAAAACCTATTGCGCAGATTCAAAGACAAAATATCAAATTAATAAAATTAAAACAGAGCTTACAATTGGTCGAACCTTAATGTGCTTGAATTCTTCAAGAAATGAGACCTCTCTCCATGTCGAGAGGAGGAACTACATCGATCTCTTCTTGATCGAGTACAAAACCCTTATCGGGTTGCCTCCCTCAAATCCGGTTTGACCCTCTCGTCTCCCTCGCGCTGCCTCACTCCTGTACTCTCCCTCCGGCGGCCTCCAGCAAGCTCCCTCCGGCGGCCTCCAACAAGCTCCCTCCGGCGGCCTCCAGCAAGCTCCCTCCAGCGGCTTCCAGCAAGCTCCCTCCCGCTGCCATTCTCCCTCTTGCCTCCATCCCTCCCTCTTGCCTCCCTCCGGCGGCTTCCCTCCTGCGGAAAGGAGAAGGAGAGAAAGACAGTGAAACGACTAGGAAGAAGAAACACCCAAAATCGACTAATAGGTTTCTTATTGAAATAACTCACGATGTTTTTTACAGGAATCAAATCACTTATATAGCTAACTTAAACTAAGGGTAAAATAGTAATTAACTAATTAAATAATAAAGGGTCGTTACAATCCTGTGCCCTTCAAAACAGCATTGTCCTCAAGGCTTGAACTCAGGAAACTTCGTCTGAATCTTGGACCTCCCAAGTTGCATCTTCCTAAAAGAATTAGACCAATGAATCAACCATTGAGTCACAGCATGGTTGTTTCGTTTGATGACGCATCGATCCAAAATTGACACAGGTTCTAACTGCAAGTGACCATCTGCATGCAATGTTGGTAAAGTAGTGATCGAAGTGACAACCTCTCCAATTTTTTTCTTCAAACATGAGACATGGAAAACTGGATGAATTCTAGAATCTGGAGGCAATTCTAACTTATAAGTAACTGTTCCAATCTTCTTAATAGCCTTATAAGGTCCATAGAAACGAGGAGACAACTTCCTATTGCCTTGCATTGATAAACCAAGTTGTTTATAAGGCTGCAATCGAAGAAACACCATATCACCTGCTTCAAAATTTCTCTCAGACTTCTTCTTATCAGCATACAACTTCATTCTGGCTTGAGCTTCAACCAAATTAGCTTTCAATAACCTTATCATAGCCTCTCTATCTCTTAAACTCGAATCCACAGCGGCCACACTTGATTCACCAACAACTTCAAACGGTGTAATACGAGTGGACAAATGATAAGCAGTATTATACCACCATTCAGCTAAGGAAAGCCATTTTACCCACTCCTTGGGTCTATCACCTGCCATACATCTTAAATATTGTTCCAAACATTTATTGACAACCTCTGTCTAACCATCAGTTTGAGGATGATACGCTGTACTCATTAGCAAATTGACTTTCAGCAAGGAAAACAAATTTTGCCAGAAGTGACTTGTGAAGACTTTGTCACAGTCACTAACAATAGAGCTTGGCAAACCATGCAATTTATAAATATGATCTAAGAATAACTGTGCAATATCTAGAGCAGTATATGGATGACTTAAAGGAATAAAGTGAGCATACTTACTCAGCCTATCAACAACCACAAAAATAACTTGTTTGCCACTTGACTTAGGCAACCCTTCAATGAAATCCATAGATATATTAGTCCAATTGAGCTCAGGAATTGGTAATGGCTGTAACAGCCCATGAGATAAAACATTTTCATGTTTATTCCTTTGGCAATTATCACAAGCTGCCACAAAGGAACAAATATCTTTCCTCATTTTCTTCCAATAAAAAGATCGTCGAATTCTTGCTAATGTCTTTTTAACCCCTGCATGTCCACCTTCTGGCCCACCACGAGCCTCAGTCATAATTAGTTGCTTCAAACCAGAATGTTGTCCAACCCAAAGTCTTCCTCTATACTTAAGTATTGTTTTCCCAGGTGAATTTCGAATGGGAGGTTGGTGTGATAAGTGTTTCCTGAATTAAATTCTGAATTGCTGGATCTTGTTGCCACTCTTGCTTGAGTTGCTCTACCCAAGTACCGACCGGATACGAGATCAACATCAACGACGCAGGTGGAGTAGGTTCGTATAATCTAGATAAAACATCAGCAACTTATTTTCTTTTCCACTTTTGAAAATGATTTCAAAATCATAACCAATTAGCTTAGTCAACCATTTCTGTTGCATAGGCGTAGATATACGCTGCTCCAATATATATTTCATGCTGAAGTAATTTGTGAAAATTTTGAAATGCCTCCCGATTAAAAAAGGTATCTATTTTTGTACTGCAAACACCACAATTAACATTTCTTTTTCATAAGCTGATAATCCCAAGTTTCTTGGTGACAATGCCTTACTCAAATAACAGTACAACTCCTATTCCATCTCCAGAAGCATCACATTCAATAATAAAAGTTTTCTGGAAGTTAGGCATGGCCAACACAGGCGCGGAGCACATTGCTTGCTTCAAACGAAAAAAAGCTTCTTCAGCTGATTGACTCCAGAAAAAATTATCTTTTTTAAGCAATTCGGTTAATGGTCTACTAATCTTCCCATAATCTCTTATAAATCTTCTATAGTATCCAATGAGGCCCAAAAATCCCCGCAACATTTTCATGGAAGAGGGCAGTGGCCAGTTCTGTTTACTTGTGATCTTAGTAGGATCAGTAGCAACCCCTTGTGCCGAAATCAGATGCCCCAAATATTCTACTTGCTCCTTAGCAAAAGGACACTTAGATCTTTTGACAAACAACTGGTTGGTAGACAAAACTTCCATTACTAACTCCAATTGCTGCAAATGTTCAGCCCAGTCAGTGCTATAAACTAGTATATCATCAAAAAATACAAGCACAAATTTTCTCAAGTAGGGTTGAAAAACTTCATTCATAAGGCGTTGAAATGTTGAGGGTGCATTTGTAAGACCAAAGGGCATAACCAGAAATTTATAATGTCCTTCATGAGTTCTAAATGCTGTCTTATGAATGTCACTAGGATGTACATGAATTTGATGGTAGCCCGATCGCCAGTCCAGTTTAGAGAAGAACTTAGCCCCATGTAATTTATCTAAGAGCTCATCAATCACTGGTATAGGGAATATATCCTTGATAATGATAGTATTTAAAGCACGATAATCCACAAACATTCTCCAAGTGTCGTGATTCTTCCTAACTAAGAGCATATGGGAGGAAAATGGACTCACACTCTTGTGTATACTGCCCGCTTCCAACAATTCCTTAACCATCCGTTCAATCTCAGCTTTTTGCACATGTGGGTATGTATAAGGTCTTATATTTTGTGGAACACTATCAGGTAATAAAGGAATTCTGTGATCATGAATCCTAGGTGGTGGAAGACCCTTAGGTTCCAAAAATACATCCTTATATCGAGTGAGGAGATGCTTTAAATCTTCTGAGTTCTCTTCAAAAGAATCTATAGCTGTTAAATAATGAGAACATGGTTCAATAAATAATGAAAAAATATGGGCAGCAGCCACTTGAGGTACCTGTTTAAGATCCGTCACCATATGAGCAGCTGAAACCAGCTTCAGGGGTCCTGATGTAGCCCATCGTAACACCATTCTCTTTCCTTCCCATTGAAACTCCATCCATAAGTTCTTGAAATCCTACAAAATTGGACCCAACTGAGATAACCATTGGATACCTAATACCATTTCACAGCCACCCAAGGGAATTAATCTCATGTCAGCCTTGAACTCTTTTCCTTGCATACTCCAAGCTAATTGTTTACAAGTTGAAGTACTAACGATTTTTGTGCCATTAGCTACTGTTATTATTACAGGCTTTGTTTGCTACACTTCACAACCTGTACGTTTAGCAACAGACACATCAAGAAAATTATGTGTGCTTCCCGAATCGATTAAAATAATAACACCTATCTTCTTTATATTTCCTCGAATTCGCATGGTTTGATGAGAGGCAGCTCCAGCCTTCCAACAAGTAAATCTGACGCCGCTTGCATCTATGTCCAGGTACAAACTTCTCATCACAGTAATAGCACAACTTCTTATCTCTCCTCTCTTGCATTTCTACAGGAGTTATGCGCATTATTGGAGGGATATTTCCTGTAAAACTCTGTTTTGTTTCAACCATGGGTGTTGCAGGTGAGAATGATGGCTTTGTTGAACTCTTGGCCTCTTTAATAATTTCTTCCATGGTATTTTCTTGTAACAAGGCTAAACCAACCACTTGAATCAATGTTTTTGGCTGAAATATAGTTACCTGATTTTTTATAGCATCTTTCAACCCACTGGTGAAACTATGCACAAAAAAAATTTCAGGCAATCCTCTTGTTCTGGCCATAAGTGCTTCAAATTGTTCTTGGTAGGTCCTTACCGTTGAAGTCTGTCTTAGTTTAGTAAGTTCACCAACCGGATCATCATAAATACTTGGTCCGAATCTCTCAATTAAATCAGTAGAAAATTGTTGCCAACATGGGTTTGTAACAACAACCTCATACCCTTGAAACCACTCTAAAGCCTTCACTTCTAGATGAATAGTAGCCAATCCCACCATATAAGATTCAACTAGTTCATTATATTTAAAAAAACGTTCACACTTGTAAACCCATCCACTGGGATTATCTCTAGAAAAAGTGGGAAAATTTAGTTTAAAAAATTTGGTTTGGGAATAAGGCATATCGGAATTAAACCCAGATCTTTGCTTTGTAGAAATAGTAGTTCCACACTCAGACTTTCCTGTCATCTGATCCAATTTTAAATTCAACGCTGCCTTCATGCGGGAAAACTCCTTCAACTCTTTCGCTTGTTGATCAGAAGCCTCTTTCAACTGTTGTACTGTATCTTCCATCTTTTGCTTTTCTTGTGCTCTAGTCCCCTCTGCCATTTTAATGTCCAGATCGCCGCTCTGATACCAATGAAACGACTTAGAAGAAGAAACACCCAAAATCGACAAATAGGATTTTTTATTGAAATAACTCACGATGTTTTTTTACAGGAATCAAATCACTTATATAGCTAACTTAAATTAAGGGTAAAATAGTAATTAACTAATTAAATAATAAAGGGTCGTTACAGATGGCATCGATGGCGGGAGGAGAAAATGTTGGCGATCTTCCACAAGTCGGTGGCAGGTGCTGCTGGGATCGATGGATCTCTAATGGATCATTTTTCTTCTCTGAATCAAGGAGCTGTGACGTTGAATTTTGGATCTTCTGGTTCAATGGCTTACACTATCGAAAAATAGAACCCGCTTCTTCCGAGGTAAGACGACGATGAACGGAAGTTAATTTATCTTCTCTTTGTTCTATTTCATGGAGAAAGTTTAAGGTTTAGGGCTTCTTTATCTCAGTATTTCGACATCCAGTTTAGGAATATAGATAGAGAGAATAAATTTTCTGATTCCTTTCAACTTTGTTTTGTGTGTTTTATCTAACCGATCCTTGTTCCATTATTCTGTTGGATTTAGAACGAAAGGGAATTCTTTTAGTAACAAAAAACTTATAGTTTCATACGTATTTTCTTGGCCCCAATTTCTGTTTTAACCTTGGAAACATCGAGGTCCTTCCAATTTCATTTATAAGATACTTGCTTTTGTTACTCTCCTTAAATGAATCAGAATCTGTGATGATAATATCTTAAAGTTTGTCTGTTGTTCTTTTCTCCCATTTGTAATCATACACATTTGTTTAACTTAATGTATGCAAGATCTATTTCATTGATTTATATTTTTTCTCTTTTTAATCTGCCTAAATACTTCTGAAACTTCTGGTAATGGGACAATAGAGTGGTTTTGGATCTGTGGAAGCGTGTGCAGAACATCGAATTTCTCTGAAATGTTTGCTTATGTTTTGTAAACTATGTTGCAAACTTGCAATGCAGGTTCAATATCCTTTTGTAGAAAGCTCGATCAATTTTCTGTGTATTCAAGCTAGTTGCTTATATTATAAATAGCATTATTGGATTGTCTATGCAAAAAGTCTAGTTTTGCAGCATTGAAGAGAGATGTAGTTGTTTTATCTAGAAAAAAAGGCACATTTATTGACAGTAAATCGCTAGACTTCATGAAGCAACCAATCATATGAAGTATTCAAGTTGGTCCTACAAATCTGCAGTATAAAGCAAAGCATAAGTTTTTTCAGTGGATCTTTAAGCTCAAAATGATAAGAGGCACTCAAAAGTCTCTTTTGAGAGGACGGTGGTTCGAATTCACCAAGATCCAAGTTTTTTTTATGATTTACTCGAGTCTTATTATTTAGGTATTGTGATTGTGTTCTTTTTTATTACTACAAAATATTTTGTTCATAATTTTTTCTTTTAATTTTTTCTGCTTTTCATGCATTGAAGGCTTGCTTTCAGAAACTTCCACCGTAGTACTGGGTGCTGCTAATGCTTTATTCCATGCCTCCCATATCAGTAAACATAAAGCAATTTTCTGTTTCTTTATTATGGGCCTCGCTGGATTATGTGTTTAACATCTTCTAGTTTGTAGTTTGTATAAGAGATCCATTTGAGATTGTACGGGCATTTTTCTGTCCTTTTCTAGTATTTGTAACTATCTAGTGAGTATGTTAGACCTGTTTGAGATTGCTTGAACATGTTTCTGATACCTAGTGTTTGTATGGTCTTGATTGGAGAAACAGGTTCAAGAAAATTGCAAACCAAGCGAGAAGACAATCAATATTTGCCGCTAGAGCATCGATTCTCCCATCTCCAGTCATATTCACTAGTTCAAATCAAATAGAAAAACAGAAGAAGGAAAGCCATCCGACACCATCAGAGGAAATATTTCTCACCGCGATCAAACATATCTAACTTCATGGACAGAAATAAAAAGGCTATAGAACACAACATACGGAGAAAAATACAAATACAAAAATTAAATCGAAAATCATCTGCAGAACTAGAACGAAAGAGAAATATTGAATTGCAAATCATAAACCACTCAGAAACGCGATCTCAAAAGCCAGCAACAGCTCGAAAAAGGAATAATGGAACTCCGAAAAAGCGTAGGCAAAATCACAAAACAAATTAAGCACAGAAAATCACAAATTTTGCTTCCAGAAGCTTTCCAGAATGCTGTCACACAAGATATATCTCGAAAAAAAAAATCAGAAAAAGCAATAAACGGAGGAAGAGGAAAAACTCAACAAAACAAACACGAAAATAAAAGAGCTCACGTCAGGCATCAGAAGAAGAGCGGAAAAAGCGAAAGGCAAGAGGGAGTCTGCGGGAGGCAGGCAGCGCGAGGGAGGCAAGAGGGAGGGTCAAACCCGATTTGGGCAGCGTGAGGGAAGAAGGAGAGGCTCGGTCGAACCCGATTGTCTTTGCCCAGATAGGTTTTCGTTTGCTGACGCTTCGTATGACATGGATGGGCACCTAAGCCATCCACGTCATTATGTACTCCAGGCCGAGTACATGCTCCGTACGCTAACCTAATTACCTAATTATGGTTGTAATCTCTTAGCAAAATCACTTAGTACTATAACAAGTACATTGCGCTATAATTAATAAATTCACATGAAGCACTCAATAAAAAAATCACAAATTTTACTGTTTAACCCATGTGTATTTTTTTACCACCTTTGCACTAGATTGAGATAATGGTACGCTTCATCTGTAAGACTATAGAGGTTATTTGTAAGCAATCTATGCCAGACTTTATCCTGGGTTGAATTTATAATAGGAACCAAGAAGTTAGAATAAAAATTTTAGTTTACCTTTATTTCTTTTTTTATATTTTTCGAAGAAATTAATTCCATTACATGTGGGATTAATACATTGGCTACAATAGCCTATCACTTCGATATTTTTTGATGAAATTAATTCCATTACAGGTGGGATTAATACATTGGCTACAATACCCTAACACTTTGTACTCGGGGAGGCTCGAACCGCAACACAACCCTCGGTGTTACCACTGAACTATGCTCAACTTCACAATCTATTTTAATATTTAAAAATGTATTGAATAAAGTTCAATTAAATTATTAATTTATATGTCAATTCTATGAATTTATGCAATCAAGCACAAGAGAAAAATCTAAAAAACTACACTTTCATGAATCATAGGTACCATGCAATAAACACAAGCTCGCTACAAATTTTATTTTCCCCCTTATTAAAAAAGTATGTAATTTTTCCCGAACATTGAATTCCATTTTTCGCAATTTAGCAAAGGTTCCCTAGTCTCCTTTTGGGTAACATTCTTCGCTTGGAGAGCTTCATGACCTGCTTTTAACAACTAATAAGCTATAATCGATTTCACGAGCACTTCCTCATATAGTAGTTAACCTCCATAGATCTAAATTTAGCAACTATCAACTCATAAATTTTTCTACAAAGAGCATGTATTTGTATAGGTTAAAAAAATGATAAATGGAACTCGAATGCATCCATTAATTCATTAGTTATATCATGGAACAGTAATGTGTTTATAAATCAAATCAAATTGGCATAATTCATCTTTTGAGTAAACACTAAATTTTGGTAAGCATCCAAGCAACAACGAATAACCTATTCCAAAAAGTCCTCATCAACAAAGATTAACAATCCAAAATAGCTATTCCACATTAAAAGAAACTTCAACATTTATGTAAGCATTCAAGTTTATTTGTTTGGAAGAAACAATTAAAAACAACTCCCTGTTCCTGGAGTCCTTACCCAAAACAAAGCAAACCATTTAAGGGATATCAGAGAGACATATGTATGTACTGCGTGGGTGTCGGTGGTGATGGCGCTGACAACAAACATGAGGTTGAAGGAGATGATGAACTCAAGGAAGGAGGCCTGGGGGGTGGTGACGGAGAGGATAATGACTCTGCCGGTGAGGAAGGGGTGGAAGATGCCCCTGCGGGTGAAGGCGGCGCAGATGGAGGGGGAAACCCCAGCAGCTGCCCCATGGCTTCGGCTCCGGAATAGCTGCAACCATATCATCCAGCTCCTTCCCCAGAACCACCAGACACCCCAAATTGGCCGATCCAAAGATTTCAATCTATCGACCGAGTTAACCAACTCGGCCGATATAAAGGGAAAAGAGTCCGAATGTAAAAATCTTTTTAGTAAAACCCCGTACAAGCCCACATCCCTGATTTCAGAGTATCGGTACAATACTCTATTTCAGTAAATGGAGGATCATTTGGTTTCTTTAATGGAACTAGGAAACTGAGACAAGGAGACCCCTTATCCCCCCTACTGTTCAACATTGCCGGTGAAGGCATGGCAGCATTCTTCCAAAGCATTCTTGGGGTTGGCTGGCTATACAATCCCCTGCCAAACGACAAACTCCCTTTGTACAGTTCGCAGATGACATGGTTGTCTTCTGCGAGGGCTCGTTGACCCAAATCCAGAACTTTTAGGCAGGCCTGGAGCTCTTGCAGCTATCGACAGGTCAGAAAGTTAATTGGAGAAAGACATCCATCATCGGGATAAACACAAGTAGGAGTTGGTGCAAGAAATAGTGTCTAAGCTCAGATGCACAATGGCCAGTCTACCAATTAGTAACCTAGGCCTTCTAGTACTCTATGGAAGACAGCATAAAAGACTCTGGGATCTAGTTATAGAGAAAATGAAGTGTAGACTCGAAATGTGGAAAGGAAAGCCCCTATCAAAAGCCGGGCGTCTCACACTCCTCCAACCTATATGCTGTCCTTTATGCATTGCCCAACAAGAGTAGCTAAAGAAATGGAAAAGCTGATGAGGAACTTCCTCTGGAGAGGCACGAGCAATAAATTCAAGTACCACTTAGTAAACTGGGACATTGCTTGTTCACCAAAAGCAATAGGAGGGCTCGGATTAAAGAAAGTGAAGCAATTCAATCAAGCTCTTTTCCTAAAATTTTGCTGAAGAATTAACGATAAAACAACACCCTCTTGGGCGACATTAAATTAGAAGAAAACTCTCCATTCTAGAAAACGTTTAGCTCCTTGGTTGGCACCCAACAAGAGGCTCATCCCCTATATAGAAGCGCATTCAAAAACTATGGTAGGCTTTCACATCCAAAATCAGGTATGCCCAAGGAAAAGGAGACCAAACTGAATTTTGGAACGATCTCTAGCTAAAGGATTGACCTCTGAAAAGTATTTATCTGAGGCTATACAATTTATCCAACTCTCCGGATGAGATAATACAAAATGTAATAACAGCAGATGATTCCTTTGATTGGAATGAAGGATTTATAAGAGAACCCACTCTGAGGAAATAACCGATCTCGTCCAATTAAACAATATGTTATCTGAGCACTACAACGACCCCAACTGTGATAATCAGTTCATCTGGTAACCCAATCCGATTGGGGAATTCTTTTGAAATCGGCCTACTGATCAATGTGTGGACAACAGGCACAACACATTGCAAATTAGGCACGGAAAGTTTCGGTATCACCAAAGACAAACTTCTTCTTATGGACTGCCCTGCACAATAGGCTGCTAACCAGGGAGAACCTCACAAGGTGGTAATGACTTTAGACTCAATTATGTGTCCATTTTGTAATATAAAGATAGAAATGAGTGATCTTGTTCTAACACAGTGCACATATGCTAAGCATGTTTGGGACTTCTTCTGGTCAACATTTCAAATTCTAGAACCCACCTTAATTGCCCTCTCATCTCTGATCGAATTCTAGAAGACATCAACTCTATAGAGAATTGGAAAGATCATGTTAGGGACTAGCATTACCTTTATCCCTTGGTGCATTTGGGAGGAAAGGAAAAAAGAGTCTTCCAGGCATCTCAGCTTTCAGTCACTGACCTTGTTGAAAGAATACATAGAAAAGTTATTGAATGGTTATCTACCACAAAAGAATTCAAAGCAGAAGAAGGATCTAACCAAAGGGGGTCATGAACAACAATCGCTAGGCTCCCTTCAACAACAACACCAACAATTGCAGCAACATGGAAACCTCGTCAAGCACAAACCCTCAAACTCAATGAACCAGAGGGAACCCATGACCAGAAAGAATGGGTGGACCAATCAGGAACCACAAAGGTATTACTCTACTCTCTTTTGCAGGCCCACTACGACACAAACTCCTCGAAAGCTGAAGCCAAAGCACTTCTCCAAGGCACGAAGTTCTTCATTGCAAAATTTCAAGGTAATCATGAAGGGTAGAGTGACTGTCTCAATGTAGTTAACTGATGTAATCAATGTGGCATTGCAATAAACCCACATGCAATGGAATCAATCTCTTCAAAAATAAAAAGGATAAAGGTGAAGCTTCAAACAAAGTTTATATTTTGCGCGGCAATGTACGTCCATCTTCTAGCTTCCGCTCCCGTGTGCGGCACTTGCCCCCCCATTTCTTCTTCATAAGCTTCTGCATTTCCCCTTCCATCTGGTTGTATATATTGTTTGGTATCTCAATAAGTTTCTGCATCTTACATTAGTTTTCATCTAGTTTTCCTCCTTTGGTGTATATTGTTTTGTATCTCAATAAGTTTTTGGATCTTACCTTTCCATCAGCAAAGTTTTCTTCCTGTGGTGTATAAATATCATGCAATATTTCAGCAAGTTTCTACATCTTACCATAGTTTTCATCTGGTTTTCTCCTTTGGTATATATATCATTTTGTAATTCAGTAATTTTCTGCATCTTACCTTAGTTTCCATCTGGTTTTCTTCCTTTGGTGTATATATCGATTTGTATCACAATAAGTTTCACTCCTGCGCGTGGCACCTGCATCCCATTTCTCCCTTGTAAGTTTTTGCATTTCCCTTTCCATTTGGTTGTATATATCGTTTTTTACATCGCTAAGTTTCTGCATATTGCTTTAGTTTTCATCTAGTTTTCTTCCTTTTGTATATATTGTTTTGTATCTCAATACATGCCTGCATCTACGTTTCCATTTGCATGGTTTTCTTCCTTTGGTGTTTATATATCGTGTTGTATTTCAGCAAGTTTTTGTATCTTGCCTTAGTTTTCATTTGGTTTTTACATTTGGAACATATATTGATTTGTATTTTAGTATGGTTCTGTATCTTACCTTAGTTTCCATCTATTTTTCTTCCTTTGGTGAATATAACGATTTATATTTCAGTAAGTTTTTCTCCTGCTCGCGGCACCCTCCTCTCATTTCTTCTCCGCAAGTTTCAGCATCTCCCTTTCCATCTGGTTGTATGTATCATTTTGTATCTCAATAAGTTTGTGCATCTTACCTAAGTTTTCATCTGGTTTTCTTCCCTTGTATATATCTTTTTATGTCAAAGTATATCAGCATCTTACCTTTCCATCTGGATGGTTTTCTTCCTCGGGTGTATATATATTGTTTTGTATTTCATAAGGTTTCTGCATCTTTTCCTTAGTTTTCTTTTGGTTATCTACTTTTGGTGTATATATCGATTTGTATTAAAATTTTTTGCATCTTACCTTTGAGTTTTAAAAACCTTGGTTTTGTACTCTCTCCAAAAACTCTGAGCTTCAATCAACATTCTCTAAAAGCTTAATTAGCTGATCAAGATTCTTCTATCGGTAGAAATTGCACTGTGCTATATGTTATCTACAAATAATTTCCACCTCTACTTGTTTAACATTGTCTTATGTAAAACATTTTTCAGAAAGACGCAGCTAAAAGACTTCGTCTTGTGGTGACTTCTTTCAAATTAATTATTTAAAATTAATAACAAATTTTGTTTAGCAAACTCTGAAGTTGTTACTGCTATTCGGAGGCAAAGTGAAACAAAATGGAAAATGCCCATGCCACGACATTAGTCGGCATAAAACTTAAGGTAAAAATATTATATCTATTATATAACATTCTTATTATTTATGCCTATTTTACTCTTATTTTAGAATGAAATCATGGTGGGAGGTTTTACTCAATTCACCAACAGATTCGGCCAAGCAAGTACGTACAACTACAAGATTACCCATACAACAAAAAATATTCTTGTTGGGGGATAATTTGGAGGCACAAGGGTCATAAGTTCATTGAAGGGTGAGTTAATTTAAACTGTGTAAGTTGAATTTAAATCTTAACAAAAGTAAATTTGTAACTTTTTAGTTATAGTTACTATAAGTATTATGGAGTTTGGAGAAATGAAAAAAAACACTCAAAACACAATTGTCGATTAATAAACGTGACCTCTTACAAAGAGTAGCGAATATTAATCTTCTTGCCTCCATGGTACAATTTTCCTTTGAGATGGGCAAAATTATTGTTCATGAGAAAGACGGACTTATGGTGATGGTAAAGGAAGGAGGAAAACCACATTTGTTTAGTTACATTTATGATAACATTCATTATCTGGATTATACGATTTTTCGCACGCAGGTACTGGAGGGACTTTTGCACAAGAATACTTGGCCAATCAATATGACTTTAACATGGATGTAAGTATATTTGTTTTGATAATGTTGTTATTATATTAAATTTAATTTCTAATATATTTTATTATTTAATATTATGATTTTAATTACATAAAATATCAACCAATGAAACTTGCAAATTATGCTATTGATGCCGCCGACATGAACGATCATTAAACAGATGGTGGCAAAAATATCTGGTCCTATATGAGGTAAGATAATTTTATTAAATTACTCATATATATATATATGTTAATAATTTCATTTTATTTTAGAATTTGTGGAAAAGATCGTGGATTGGACACTCGAAATTAAAAGGAAAAGATTATTGTGATAAGAGAAGATTCGAAAGAAGATAAGACAAATAGACTTGTGCTATATTATTTTCATAATTTGTTTACAAGTTTATTCATTGCTTAGAGTTTTGTCGTGACTTTCTAACTCAATGAGTTTGGTGTATATATCGATTTGTATTTCAGTAAGTTTCGCTCCCGCATGCGGCACTCACCCCCCATTTTCTTCTCCGAAAGTATTTGCATTCACATATTTTAAATGGGGGACTGTATATACTGTTTTCTTTCTCGTAAATAATGTCCACCTCTACTGTTCAGCATAGGCTTATGTAAAACCTTTTTTTGAGCGACGCAGCTAAAAGACTTCGTCTCATCATTATTTCTTTCATTTTAATTATTTGAATTAATGACGAATTTTGTTTAGCAGGCTCTGAAGTTTTTATTGCTATTCAGAGGCAAAGTGAAAGAAAATAGAAACTGGCCATGGCATGACATTAGTCAGCATAAAACTTCTGGTAAAAATTTTATATCTATTATTAAACATTTATATTATTTACACCTATTTTACTCTTAGTTTAGAATGCAATCGTTGTGGGAGGTTATTCTCAGTTCACCAAAGGATTCAGAGTAGGAAGTATGTACAAGAGCAAGATTGTGCATATTCAAAAAAAACCCTCGTAGGTGGATAATTTGGAAGCGCTGAGGTCGTACGTTCAAAGAAAGCCGAGTTCATTTAAATTTTTAAATTTGAATTTTATTTCTTAATAATAGTAAATTTATAACTTTTTAATTGTAGTTTATTTAGGTATTATAGAGTTTAGAGAAAAAAAAAAAAAAAAACGACTCAAAAACAATTGTTGATTAATAAACGTGATGACCTCTTACGAAGGAAGTGAATATTCTTCTTCTTGCCTCCGCCGTTATATACGCCTTTGAGATAGGCAGAAGTATTGTTCACGAGCAAGACGGACTCGTGGTGGCCATCATGGAAGGAGGAAAACCACATTTGTTTAATTATACTTACGATAGCATTCATTATCCGCATTATACCATTTTTTGCACTCAGGTACTGGAGCTACTTTTGCCCAAGAATACTTGGCCAGTCAATATGACTTTAACGTGGATGTAAGTATATTTTTTGATAGCGATGTTATTATATTAAATTTTATTTCTAATTTTTTTTTATTTAGTATTATTATTTGAATTACATAAATATCAACCAATGAAACTTGCAAATTACGCTATTGATGCTGCCACCATGAACGATCGTTACACAGGTGGTGGCAAAAATATCTGGTCCTATATGAGGTAAGATAATTTTATTAAATTACTCATATATATATGTTAATAATTTCATATTATTCTAGAATTTGTGGAAAAGATCGTGGATTGGACACCACCAATTAAAAGGAAAAGATTATTGTTATAAGAGAAGATTCGAAAGAAGACAAGACAAGTAGACTAGTGCTATATTATTTTCATAATCTGTTTACAAGTTTATTCATTTTGTAGAGTTTAGTCATGACTGGCTAACACTATGAGTTTGGTGTAAATATCGATTTGTATTTTAGTAAGTTTCATTGTCGCATGCGGCTCTCGTCCCCAATTTCTTCTTCGAAAGTATCGACATTCACATTTTCATTGGTTTGTAAATATTATTTTCTATCTCCAAAATAATGTGCACCTCTATTTGTTTAAGATTGTCTTATGTTAACCTTGTTTTAGAGGGACGAAGCTAAAAGACTTTGTCTTGTGGTTATTTAATTCATTTTAATTATTTGAATTAATGACAAATTTTGTTTAGCGAACTCTAAAGTTTTTATTGCTATTCGGAGGCAAAGTGAAAGAAAATGGAAACTGGCCACGACATGACATTAGTCAGCATAAAACTTCTGGTAAAAATATTATATCTATTATAAACATTCTTATTATTTATGCCTAATTTACTCTTATTTTAGAATGCAATTGTTGTGGGAGGTTATTCTCAGTTTACCAACAGATTTAGCCAACAGAGTACGTACAACTACAAAATTGTGCATCTAGAAAAAAAACCTCGTAGGTAGATAATTTGTAGGCACAAGGGTCGTAAATTCATTGAAGGGTGCGTTCATTTAAACTTTTTCAATTGAATTTTGTATCTAAATAATAGTAAATTTATAACTTTTTAATTATAGTTTGTATAAGTTTTATGGAGTTTGGAGATAAGAAACAAAAACTACTCAAAACACAATTGTTGATTAGTAAACGTGATGGCCTCTTACTAAGGGTAGCGAATATTCGTGTTCTTGCTCCACTGTTCAAAACGCCATTGAGATGGGCATAAGTATTGTTCACGAGAAAGACGGATGTGTGGTGGCCGTCATGGAAGGAGGAAAACCACATTTGTTTAGTTACACTTATGATAGTATTCATTATCCGGATTATACTATTTTTCGCTCGCAGGTACAGGAGAGACTTTTTCACAAGAATACTTGGCCAGTTAATTTTTTAATTTGTGTACAAGTTTATTAATTCCTAAGAGTTCTGTCGTGACTGGCTAACAGTATGAGTTTGGTGTATATATCGATTTGTATTTCAGTAAGTTTGGCTCCAACACGCAGCACCGCCCCCCATTTCTTCTCCGAAAGTATTCATATTTTCATCGGTTGAAACGTATAAGTAGTCATGGACAAGGAGAAGACATGTACAACAACTCAACCTAGTTCTTTGTGTCCTAATGGCAGTACCTGAAGAGGACAAGGAAGATTCATCTGGGAAGATCTATGGTCACAAATTCAACGGCAAAAATTATCTTTTGTGGGCGCGGGCAGCAGAAATCCATATTGGAGCAAGAAAGAAATCCAAATTTATTTATGAAGAACCTCCTGAACACAAAACAGAAGTTAGGAACACTAGTAACCAGATGGTCATGTCATGGATTTTGGCGAGTTTGAGAGTCATATCACTCTAGTGGTTATTTACCTCGACAATAATTTGAGATGTGGAAAAAATTGCGAAACATGCACCCTCAACAAAATAACTTATCTCTAGTTTATGACTTATATGCAAATTGTTTTAGTCTTAAGCGTGAAGGAAAATCCCTTGTGGACTTTGCGGGAGAATTCGAGGCTGTCATTCAAGAAATCAATAAGTTGCATCCTTTTACTCGAGATGAGACCATGATGAGAAGACAGAGAGAAGATTTTTTATTGCCGCTTCAAGAACGGTCCCTTGCGCGGACAAATAAGCCCATTCGAGAATGGACCCTTGCGCGGACAAATAAGCCTACATTTTAAGATGTGTATGGTTGACTTATGAGAGCAAAACCAGCAGTGCGAAACAGCAGGTCTGTAAACCAATCAGAGTCATCCACAATGGTTGTACAGGGAGGAAAGAAAAATACTACGAAAAGTTCTGAGACAGGGGGAGGCTGTGAAAAAAACAGAGACCGTTTTAATCCTTACCCTCAATGTGGGTTGAGAAATCACCCAACTGACGTTGTTGGAAGAAATATGGAAGGCCTACCCGGGCCAAACAAAATGAACAGTCTACTTGGGCCAACCAAGCCACTCAGAATGACACTCAAACTCAGTTGGACACTCTGAAAATAGAGCTAAAAAACTTGATGAACCGAGTCGGTCAGCTTGCATCTACATCTTCAGAACCTACAACAACTCTAGCCCATACAGGTAATTCTGCACTACATGTTAAAGAGGGAACACATACTTGGGTCATAGACTCTGGAGCCTCTACACACATGGCAGGTACTCCTTCCTTGTTATCATCAGTTCATTATCATTCACATCTTGGTTATGTGTCCATTGCCAATGGTTCTCGGTCTCAGGTCACTGGAGTTGGTACCTTATCTTTTTCCAGTACAATTGCTCTTAGTGGTGTTCTTGTTGTCCCATCTTTTCTGGTCAATCTACGTTTCGTTAGCTAGTTAACAAAACATTTAAATTGCAAAATATTATTCCTTTCTGACCATTGTATTTTTCAGGACCTCAAGACGGGAGTGACGATAGGTACGGGAATTGGGAAAGGTGGTGTGTACGTTCTGGAGCTACCTCAAAATTCAGTTGCTTGTCTATCTCTCTCACCAATGGAGTGGCACACTCGTCTGGGTCACCAGTGAGGGTAAACTTCTTTGAATGGTTCCTTCATTACCTAGAAGGTTTGAGATTAACTGTGAAGCATGCCAACTCGGTAAACAACACTGAGTCTCTCTTCCCTCAAAAGGTAGTATATTTGTGTCTTCTCTTTAGTTAGTTCATTCAGATGTCTGGGGTCCTTTTCCAGTTTCTTGTTTAAATGGTTATTGTTATTTTGTGTCTTTTATTAATGATTTCAGTTGTGTTTGTTGGGTCTACCTCATGAAGCAAAAATCTGAGGTTTGTGGTATTTTTCAGAAATTCTATGATGAAATAAAACCTCAGTTTAGTTGCTCTATTCAAATTTTACGAAGTGACAATGGTAAAGAGTATGTTTCCACTGAGCTTCTCTCTTTTTGTGCTGACAAAGGCATTCTCCATCAGTTTTCATGTTCATATACACCACAACAAAATGGAGTTGCAGAACACAAAAATAGACACTTGTTAGACACCATACGATCTTTGTTATTCCATATGTTTGTTCCTCACTATCTTTGGTGTGATGCATTACTAATAGCATGCATGTTCATCAATCGAATGCCATCTTTTGCCTTAGAAGGATGAGTGCCACTCCAAGTCTTGTCTCCCAGATCTCCTATGTATTCGGTTGAACCACGTGTTTGGATATATATGTTATGTTCTGAACACATTACCAGAAAAACATAAGTTGTCACCTCGATCTATACGTTGCCTGTTTTTAGTGTACTCGAGACAATCAAAAGGGTATAGATGTTATCACCCATCATCTCGTCATTGGTTCACATCTATTCATGTGTCCTTTTTTGATAATGTCCCCTATTTTGGCGGTGGGTCCGAGTCCCCCTCTATGTTCCTTCCCGATGGGTTGCAATGTCCACAGGAGCTTCCAGTGACGGAGCGTGCACCAGCCTACTCTCTTTCATCGATTAAACTCCCAGACAGGTCAGAATCATCTATATCTCTATCTTCTGAATCCATTGATTTTCACTTACCTATGGCTGTTCGAAAGGGGTGCGTTCTTCTACTCAACACCCTATTTCCAATATTTTTTCACTCTCACACTTATCACCTCCATATAAGTTTTTTGCTTCCACTGTCGACTCTACCATTGTTCCTTGCTCGGTATCAGAGGCCCTGTCTAGACCAGAGTGGCAGCAGGCTATGTTAGATGAGATGCAAGCACTTGAGGACCAACGTACTTGGGATTTATGCAATACCCCACCAGGTGCGAAAATTGTAGGCTGCAGGTGGGTATACACAGTAAAATACAATGAAAAAGGCGAAGTTGCACGATTTAAAACATGCCTTGTGGCTAAAGGCTATACTCAAACCCTTGGGATCGACTGGGGTGAGGCTTTCTCTCCTGTTGCTCGTTGAAATTCTGTTCGGATCTTATTATCTGTTGAAGTTAATAGGAGATGGTCTATACACCAGTTGGATGTAAAGAATGCTTTCTTATATGGAGATCTCCAAGAGGAGGTATATATGGAGCAACCTCCTGGGTTCATTGATCAGGGGAGGAACGCAAGGTGTGTAAATTGCTCAAGTCATTGTATGTATTAAAACAAAGTTCTGGAGCATGGTTCGAAAAGCTGAGTCAGGTAATGTTCTTGTTTGGTTTCCACCGTTGTGGATCTGATTTATCGATTTTTATTCTGAGACGACAAAGTAGGATAGTTATTGTGTTGGTATATCTGTGGATGATATTATTATCTTGGGAGATGACTATGCTAGCATAATAGAAATCAAAAAATATCTTGCATCAAGGTTTTGATTAAGGACCTTGGTTTTTTGAGGTATTTTTTGGGAATTGAAGTTGCACGAAGTGCTACTGGTTTATTGTCGGTCCAAAGGATTAATATGTTAGACATGTTAACAGAAACGGTTTTATTAGGCACGAGGCCAGTAGGCACGCCCATGGATTAGAATTGCTCTTTATTCGACATAGATTCTCTAGCACTAGAGGATAAGGCACGCTATAGAAGACTGGTTGGAAAGTTATTATACTCAATAGTCACAAGGACATATATTATGTTTGCTGTCAGTTTAGTTAGTAGATTCATGGAAGAACCACAAACAATTCACCTTGAAGCCGTTTATAGAATTCTCAGGTTTTAAAAGAAGTCACCAAGTAAAGGAATTCTATTTCACAACAATGGGCATACAAATATAAGTGGAGCCTCGGATGCAGACCATGTAGGGTGCAAAACTGTCTGAAAATCTACCAGTGGTTACTGTGTGTTTGTGGGTGGAAATCTTGTTGCATGGAAGAGTAAGAAACAATCTGTTGTAGCAAGATCAAGTGCTGAAGCAGAATTAAAACTATGGCTCACACTGCTTGTGAACTTATGTGGGTTAAGTCCTTGGTCACCGAGTTTGGCCAAGAATTAAAACTGCCTATAGCAATGGAGTGTGATAATAAAGCTGCAACCTTCATTGCCAACAATCCAGTTTTCATGAGTGAACCAAACACATTAAAGTAGACTGCCACTTTATTTGAGAATAGGTGATGTCTGGAACTATCTCTACACCGTTTGTGAGAAGTGAAGAACAAAAAACTGATTTGTTTACCAAAACTCTGCTACGAATCAGATTTGAAATCCTATGCAACAAGTTGGGACTACATGATATATATAGCCCCAACTTGAGGGGGAGTGTTGAGATGTACAAGTTTCATGGACAAGGAGAAGACATATACAGAAACTCAACATAGTTCTAGGTGTCCTAATGGGATACTATGTTGTAAATAGGTTTAGAATTAGAGGAGTTTATTATGTAACTCTTTAAATAGACTACATATACAAATTTACATTAAGGCGAAAATTCAATACATTCATTGAATTAATCCACATTCTTCTTCCTCTTCTTGTCCAAAACACCTTAATTCTACAGGGTTGTATACATCATTTTCTATCTCATAAATAAAGTCCACCTCTACTTGTTCAGCATTTTCTTATGTAAATATTTTTTCAGAGCGACGCACCTAAAAGACTTCGTCATGTGGATATTTCATTTATTTAAATTATTTAAAGTAATGACAAATTTTGTTTAGTAGACTCTGAAGTTGTTAGTGCTATTCGGAGGCAACGTGAAAGAAAATGGAAACGGGCCATGGCACGACATTAGTCGAAATAAAACTTCTAGTAAAAATATTATATCTATTATTAAACATTCTTATTATTTATGCCTATTTAAATCTTATTTTAGAATTCAATGGTAATGGGAGGTTTTTCTCAGTTCACCAACGGATTTGGCCAAGCAAGTAAGTACAACTACAATATTGCCCATATAGCAAAAAACTTCTGGTAGGTGGGCAGGGGTCAAAAGTTCAAACAAAGGTGAGTTCATATTATGGAGTTTAGAGATAAGAAACAAAAAAACACTTAAAACAAAATTGTGGATTAATACACGATCTCTTACGAAGGGAAGCGAATATTCATCTTCTTGCCTCTGCTGTTCAATATGCCTTTGAGGTGGGCAAAAGTATTGTTCACGAAAAAGTCGAACTCGTTGTGGGCGTCATGGAAGTAGGAAAACATCATTTGTTTAATTACACTTAAGATAACATTCATTATCCGGATTATACCATATTTCACACACAGGTACTGGAGGGACTATTGCACAAGAATACTTGTCCATTCAATATGACTTTAACATGGAGGTAAGTATATTTCTTTGATAATGATGTTATTATTTTAAATTATATTTCTAATTTATGTTGTTATCTAATATTATGATTTTAATTACATAAATATCAATCATTGAAACATGCAGATTATGCTATTGATGCCGCCGACACGAAGGATCGTTATATGGGGTGGGAAAAATATCTGGTAACTATATGAGGTAAGATTATTTTATTAAACTACTCATATATATGTGTTAATAATTTTATATTATTTAAGATTTTGTGGAAAAGAACGTGGATTCGACACCACCAATTGAAAGGTGAAGATGTTTAGGATAACAGAAGATTCGAAAGAAGACAAGACAAGTAGACCGGTGCTATGTTATTTTTCGTATTTTGCATACAAGTTTCAACATTTCTTATAGTTTTGTCGTGACTCGCTAACACTATGAGTTTGGTATATATATTGATTTGTATTTTAGTAATTTTCGCTCCCGCACGCAGCACTCGTCCCCCATTTCTTCTTCGAAAGTATTTGTATTCACATTTGGATCGGGTTGAATATTTCGTTTTTTATCTCCTAAATAGTGTCCACTTCTACTAGTTCAGCATTGGTTTACGTAAAATATTTTTTAGAGTGACGCAGCTAAAAGACTTCGTGTTATGGTTATTGCATTCATTTTATTTATTTGAATTAATAACAAATTTTGTTTAGCTGACTCTAAATTTTTTATAGCTATTCGAAGGCAAAGTGAAAGAAAATAGAAACTCGTCACGACACTACTTTAGTCGGCATAAAACTTCCAGTAAAAATATTTTATATATTATATAACATTCTTATTATTTATACCTATTTTACTCTTATTTTAAAATGTAATTGTTGTGGGAGGTTATTCTCAGTTCACCAACGGATTCGGCCAAGCAACTACGAACAACTACAAGGTTGCGCTTATAGAAAACAAACATTGTAGGTGGAAAATTTTGAAGCACGGGGTCGTAAGTTCATAGAAAGGTTCGGTCATTTAAACTTTTTAAGTAGAATTTTATATCTTAATAAAATTTTATTTATAAATTTTTAATTATAGGTTATTTAAGTATTATGGAGTTTGGTGAAAAGAACCAAAAAATACTCTAAACACAATTTTTGATTAATAAACGTGAAAACCTCTTACGAAGTGAAGCAAATATTCATCTTGTTGTCTCCTTAGTTCAATATGCCTCTAGGAAAGGAATAAGTATGCTTCACGAGAAAGTCGAACTCGTGGTGGCTGTCAAGGAAGGAGGAAAACCTCATTTGTTTAATTACACTTGTAATAGCATTTATTATCCGGATTATACCATTTTCGCACGCAGGTACTGGAGGGACTTTTGCACAGGAATACTTGGCCAATCAATATGACTTTAACATGGATGTAAGTTTCAACAATCCTTAGAGTTTTGTCGTGACTGGCTAACACTATGAGTTTGGTGGAAATATCGATTTGTATTTCAGTAAATTCGCTCCCGCAGGCAGCTCTCGTCTAGCATTTCTTCTTCGAAAGTATCAGCATTCACATTTTCATCGGGTTGTATATATCGTTTTCTATCTCCTAAATTATGTCCACCTCTACTTGTTCAGGATTGTCTTTTGTAAATCTTCTTTAAGAGCGACGCGGCTAAAAGACTTTGTTTTGTGGTTAATTCATTCATTTTAATTATTTGAATTAATGACAATTTTTTTTAGCATACTCTAAAGTTTTTATTGCTATTCGGAGCTAAAGTGAAAGAAAATGGAAACTGGCCATTGCACGGCATTAGTTGCAATTAAGCTTCCAGTAAAAATATTATATCCATTATATAACATTCTTATTATTTATTCCAATGTTTCTCTTATTTTAGAATGCAATTGTTGTAGGAGGTTATGCTCAGTTCACCAACTAAGCAAGTAAGTACAACTACAAGATTACGCATTTAGAAAAAAAAAACCCACGAAGTTGGATAATTTCGAGACGCGGGGATCGTAACTTCATAGAAAGGCGACTTCATTTAAACTTTTTAAGTTGAATTTTGTATCTTAATAAATGTAAGTTTATAACTTTTTAATTAAAGTTTATTTAAGTATTATGGAGTTTAGAGATAATGAAAAAACACTCTAAAAACAATTGTCGATTAATAAACGTGATGACTTCTTACGAAGAGAAGCGAATATTCATATTCTAGCCTCAGCTGTTCAATATGCGTTTGAGTTGGGCATAACTATTGTTCATGAGAAAATCGAACTCGTGGTGGCCGTCATGGATGGAGGAAAACCTCATTTGTTTAGTTACACATATGATAGCATTCATTAACCAGATTATACCACTTTTCGCACGCTGGTACAGGAGGGACTTTTGTACAAGAATACTTGGCCAGTCAATATGAGTTTAACATGGAGGATTTTAATTACATAAATTTCTATCCATGAAACTTGCATATTATGCTATTGATGCCGCTTATATGAAGGATAATTATATTAAACTACTCATATATGTGTTAATAATTTTATATTATATAAGATTTTTTGGAATAGAACACGGATTGGACACCTCAAATTGAAAGGAGAAGATTATTGTGATAAGAGAAGATTCAAAAAAAGACAAGACAAGTAGACTAGTGCTATGTTATATTTCGTATTTTGTTTATAAATTTCAACATTCCTTTGAGTTTAATCGTGACAGGCTAACACTATGAGTTTCGCTCCCGCATGTGGCTCTCGTCCCCAATTTCTTCATCGAAAGTATATCAACGTTGTCCACCTCTACTTGTTTAAGATTGTCATATGTAAACCTTTTTTGAGAGCGACGAAGCTAAAAGACTTTGTCTTGTGGTTATTTCATTCATTTTGATTATTTGAATTAATGAAAAATTTTGTTTAGCAGACTCTAAACCTGTTCTTGGTATTTGGAGGCAAAGTGAAAGAAAATGGAAACTGGCCATTGCATGACATCAGTCGCAATAAAACTTCCAGTAAAAATATTATATATATTATATAACATTCTTATTATTTACGCCAATTATTTTCTCTTATTTTAGAATGCAATCATTGTGGGAGGTTATCCTCTGTCCACCATCTAAGCAAGTAAGTACAACTACAAGATTACGCATATTGAAAAAAAACCCTCGGAGGTAGATAATTTCGAGGCTCGGGGGTCGTAACTTCATAGAAAGGTATCTTCCTTTAAACTTTTTAAGATGAATTTTATATCTTAATAAAAGTAACATTATAGATTTTTAATTATAATTTATTTAAAAATTATTGAGTTTGGAGATATGAAACAAAAAACACTCTAAAACCAATTGTCGATTAACAAACGTGATGACTTCTTAGGAAGAGAAGCGAATATTCATCTTCTTGCCTCCGTTGTTCAATATACCTTTGAGTTGGGTATAACTATTGTTCATTAGAAAGTCGAACTCGTGGTGGCCGTCATGGATAGAGGAAAACCTCATTTGTTTAGTTACACATGTAACAACATTTATTATCCGGATTATACCATTTTTCGTACGCTGGTACTGGAGGGATTGTTGCACAAGAATACTTGGCCAGTCAATATGACTGTAACTTGGATGTAAGTATATTTTCTTTGATAATGATGTTTTTATAATATATAATATTTCTAATTTATGTTGTCATTTCATATTATGATTTTAATTACATAAATATCATTCCATGACACTTGCATATTATGCTATTGATGCCGCCCACATGAAGGATCGTTATATGGGGGGTGGCAAAAATTTCTGGGTCCTATATGAGGTAAGATAATTTAATTATACTACTCATATACTTGTGTTAATAATTTTATATTGTTTAAGATTTTGTGGAAAAGAATGTGGATTGGACACCACCAATTGAACTGAGTAGATTATTGTGATAAGAGAAGATTCGAAAGAAGACAAGACAAGTAGACTAGTGCTATGTTATTTTTTTTATTTTGTTTACAAGTTTCAACATTCTTTAGAGTTTTGTTGTGACTGGCTAACACTACGAGTTTGGCACTCGTCCCCCATTTCTTCTTCGAAAGTATTAGCATTCACATTTTGAATGGGTTGCATATATCGTTTTCTATCTCGTAAATAATGTCCACCTCTACTTGTTCAACATTGTCACATATACCCTTTTTTAGAACGACACAGCTAAAAGACTCCGCCTTGTGGTTATTTCATTAATTTTAATTATTTGAATTAACGACAAATTTTTTTAACAGACTCTAAAGATTTTATTGCTATTCGGAGGCAAAGTGAAAGAAAATGGAAATTGGCTACTGCATGACTTTACTCGCAATAAAACTTCTGGTAAAAATATTTTATCTTTTATATAACATTCTTATTATTTTGCCAATTTTTCTCTTATTTTAGAAGGCAATCGTTGTGGGAGGTTATTCTCAGTTCACCGACGGATTCGGCCAAGAAGGTACATACAACAAAAAGATTGTGCTTATAGAAAGAAAACCTTGTACGGGAATAATTTTGAGGTGCGGGGCGGGGCTCATATGTTGAAAGAAAGGTGTGTTCATTTAAACTTTTTAAATTGAGTTTTATATCTTAATAAAAGTAAATTTATACATTTTAATTATAATTTATTTAAGTATTATGGAGATTGGAGACAAGAACCAAAAAATACTCTAAACAAAATTGTCGATTAATAAACGTGATAACCTCTTATGAAGTGAAGCAAATATTTTTCTTCTTGCCTCCGCCGCTCAATATGCCTTTGTGATTGGCATAAGTTCGAGAAAGTCAAACTTGTGGTGGCCGTCATGGAAGGAGGAAAGCCTCATTTGTTTAGTTACACTTCTAATAGCATTTAATATCTGATTATACCATTTTTCGCATGCATGCTGGTACTGGTGGGACTTTTGCACAAGAACACTTGGCCAGTCAATATCAGTTTAACATTGATGTAATTATATTTCTTTGATAATGATGTTTTTATGTTAAATTATATTTCTAATTTATGTTGTTATTTAATATTATGATTTTAATTACCTAAATTTAAATCCATGAAACTAGCATATTATGCTATTGATGCCGCTGACATGAAGGATCGTTATACGGGGGTAGCAAAAATATCAGGGTCCTATATGAGGCAAGATAATTTAATTAAACTACTCATATATATATATATCTAATAATTTTATATTATTTAAGAATGCAATCATTGTGGGAGGTTATTCTCAGTTCACCAACGGATTCTGCCTAGCAAGTACAACTACAAGATTACGCATATTGAAAAAAGCCCTCGTAGGTGGATAATTTCGTGGTGCGGGGGTCGTAGCTTCATAAAAAGGTGACTTCATTTAATCTTTTTAAGTTGAATTTTATATCTTAATAAAAGTAAACTTACAACTTTTTAATTATAGTTTATATAAGTATTATGGAATTTGGAGATAAGAAAAAAAAAACACTCAAAACACCATTGTGGATTATTAAATGTGATGACCTCTTTCGAAGAGAAGAGAATATTCATTTTCTTGCCTGCGCCATTCAATATGCGTGTGAGATGGATATAAGTAATGTTCACGAGAAAGACAGACTCGTGGTGGCCATCTTGGAAAGAGGAAAACCGCATATGTTTATTTACACATATGATAGCGTTCATTATTCGGATTATACCATTTTTTGTATGCAGTTTATTTGCACTTATGATAGCGTTCATTATCTGGATTATACCATAATTTGTATGTAGGTACTGGAGGGGATTTAGTACAAGAATAGTTGGCTAGTGAATATGACTTTCACCTGGATGTAAGCATATTTTTTTGAAATTGATGTTATTATATTAAATTTTATATCTATTTTTATTTTATTTAATATTATGAGTTTAATTACATAAATATCAACCAATGAAACTTGCATATTATGTTATTGATGTCGTCGACATGAAGGATCATTATACGGGGGTGGCAAAAATATTTGGGTCCTATATGAGGTAGGATAATTTTATTAAACTACTCATATATAAGTGTTAATAATTTTATATTATTTAGTATTTCTGGAAAAGAACATGGATTGGACTCCACCAATTTGAAAGGAGAAAATTATTGTGAAAAGAGAAGATTCCAAAGAAAATAAGACAAGTAGACTAGTGCTGTGTTATTTTTCGAATTTTGTTTTCTTGTTTCAACATTCCTTAGAGTTTTGCTGTGATTGTCAAACACTACGACTAATGTGTATATATCGATTTGTATTTCATAAAGTTTTGCTCCCACTTTCGGCACTCGCCCCCCATTTCTTCTCCAAAAGTATCTGCATTCACATTGTCATAGGGTTGTATATATCGTTTTCTATCTCATAAATAATGTGCACCTCTACTTGTTCCGCATTGTCTTAAGTAAAAAATTTTAGAAAGCAACGTAGCTAAAAGACTTCAACTTGTGGTTATTTCATTCATTTTAATTATTTGAAGTAATGACAAAATTTGTTTAGAAATAAATTAGAAACGGTCCATTGTACGACATTAGTCGGCATATTTATGATACAATATTCTTATTATTTATGCCTATTTTTACTCTAATTTTAGAATGCAATCGTTGTGGGAGGCTATTCTTAGTTCACCAAGGATTTGCCCAAGCAAGTACAACTACAAAATTACATATATTGAAAACAACCCTTGTAGCTGGATAATATCGAGGCGCGGGGGTCATAACTTTATAAAAAGGTGACTTCATTTAAATTTTCAAGTTGAATTTTATTTCTTAATAAAAGTAAATTTATGAATTTTTAATTATTGTTTACATAAGTATTATGGAGTCTGGG
The DNA here is from genome assembly GCA_022405105.1 of Aristolochia contorta. Classification (NCBI taxonomy): domain Eukaryota; kingdom Viridiplantae; phylum Streptophyta; class Magnoliopsida; order Piperales; family Aristolochiaceae; genus Aristolochia; species Aristolochia contorta. Next base: position 19,374,700 of record CM039667.1, read on the forward strand.
TCCTATATGAGGTAATATAACTCTATTAAATTACTCATATATATGTGCTAATAATTTTATATTATTAAAGATTTGTGGAAAAGAACATGGATTGGACATCAACAATTAAAAGGAGAAGATTATTCTGATAAGTGAAGATTCGAAAGAAGACGAGACAAGTAGACTAGTGCAATGATATGTTTCGTAATTTTTTACAAGTTTTTACATTCCTTAGAGTTTTGTGGTGACTGGCTAACACTATTAGTTTGGTGTATATATCGGTTTGTATTTAAGTCTCTCCCGCACGCAGTACTCACCCACAATATCTTCCCGTAAGTAACTGGTTCACATTTTCATTGGGTTGTAGATATTGTTTTTATCTTATAGATAATGTCCACAACAAGTTTTTCAATTGTTTTGTAAAATCTTTTTAGCATTGTCTTATGTAAAAAATTCTTTTTACTGCAATTCGGTGGCAAATTGAAAGAAAATGAAAACTGACCTTGGCATGACATTAAAAACTTCGACTTATATCTTCTACTTATTATTTATGTCAATTTTACTCTTCATTTAAATTATTTGAAGTAACGGAAATTTATGACTTTTTAAATATAGTTTATATAAGTATTATGCAGTTTGGAGATAAGATACAAAAAAAGCTGAAAACACAATTGTTGATTAATAAACGTGATGACCTCTTACGAAGAAAAGCGAATATTCATCTTGCTGCCACCACCATTCAATATGATTTTGAGATGGGCATATATATTGTTCACGAAAAAGACTGACTCGTGGTGGCCTTCATGGAAGGAGGAAAACCACATTTGTTTGGTTACACTTATGATAGCATTCATTATCCGGATTATACAATTTTTTGCTCACAGGTACTGGAGGGAATTTTGCACATGAATACTAGGCTAGTCGATATGACTTTAACTTGGGTGTAATTATATTTTTTGATAATGATGTTATTTTATTAAATTGTATTTCTAATTTATTTAGTTATTTAATATTATTATTTTAGTTATATAAATATCAACCAATGAAACTTGCATATTATGCTATTGATGCCGCCGACTTGTAGGATCGTTATACAAGGGGTGGAGAAAAAATCTGGGTCCTATATGAGGAAATATAATTTTATTAAATTACTCATATATGAGTGCAAATAATTTTATATTATTAAATATTGTGTTAAAGAACATGGATTAGACACCAACAATTAAAAGGGGAAGATTATTGTGATAAGAGAAGATTCCAAGAAGACAAAACAAGTAGACTAGTGCTATGTTATTTTCTTAATTTGTTTACAAGATTCTTTATCCCTTAGAGTTTTGTCGTGATTGGCTAACCCTTTGAGTTTGGTGTATATATCGATTTGTAATTGAGTAAGTTTCTGTCCCGCACGTGGCACTGGCCTCCCATTTCTTCTCTGTAATTATCTTCATTCACTTTGTCCTTTTTAGAACGACCCAGAGAAAAGACTTCATCTTTTGGCTATTTCTTTCATGTTAATTAATTGAAGTAATGGCAAATTTTGTTTGCAGTCTATTAAGTTGTTACTGCTATTTGGAGACAAAAGGAAACAATATGGAAAGTGGCAATGGCACTACATTAGTCGGGAATAAACTTCTGGTCTTATTATATCCATTATATAAAATTCTTATTATTTACACCAATTTTACTCTTATTTTAGAATGTGATCGTTGTGGGAGGTTATTCTCAGTTCACCAACGGATTCGGCCAAGCAAGTTCGTTCAACTATAATATTGCCTAAATAGCAAAAATTATTTCGTAGATGGGTAATTTGGATATGCTCCTAAGTTTATTGAAAAGTGAGTTCATTTAAACTTTTTAGATGAATTTTATATCTTAATAAAAGTAAATTTGTAATTTTTAAATTATAGTTTATTTAAGTATTATAGAGTTTGCGGATAAGAAACAAAAAACACTCAAAACACAATTGTCGAGTAATAAATGAGATTACCTCTTACGAAGAGTAGCCAATATTCATCTTCTTACCTCCGCCAATTAATACGCCTTTGGGATGTGCAGAACTAATGTTCATGAGAAAAACGCACTCATGGTGGTCGTCGTGTAATGAGGAAAACCGCATTTTTTAGTTACACTTATGATAGCATTATCCGGATTATACCATTATTCGCACGCAAGCACTAGAAGGACTTTTGCACAAGAATACTTGGCCAATCTATATGACTTTATCAGGGATGTAAGTATATTTTTTTTTGATAATGATGTTATTATATTAAATTTAATTTTTATTTATTTTATTATTTAATATTATAAGTTTAATTACGTAAATATCAAACCAATGAAACTAGCATATTATGCTACTGATGCCGCCGACATGAATTATCGTTATACAGGGGGTGGAATAAATATCTGGGTCCTATATGAGGTAATATAATTTTATGAAATTACTCATATATATGTGTTAATAATGTTTCATTATTTAAGATTTTGTGGGAAAGAATGTGGATTGGACACCACTAATTAAAAGGAGAAGATTATTGTGATAAGAGAAGATTTGAAAGAAGACGAGGAGCAGACTAGTTCTATGTTATTTTCGTAATTTGTTTACAAGTTTCTACATCCCTTAGAGTTTTGTTGTGACTGGCTCACACTATGAGTTTTGTGTATATATCGATTTGTATTTCAGTAAGTTTCACTCCCGCATGTGGCACTCTCCCCCCATTTCTTCTCTGTAAGTATATGCATTCACATTTTCATCTGTATGTATATATCGATTTCTATATCGATTAATTTTGTGGTTCATTCATTTTATTAATTTGAAGTAATGCCCAATTTTATTTCGCAGACTCTGAAGTTGTTACTGCTATTCGGAGGCAAAGTGAAACAAAATGGAAATTGGTTGTGGCACAACATTAGTCGGCATAAAACTTTCAGTAAAAATTTGATATCTATTACATAACATTCTTATTATTTATGCCAATTTTACTCTTATTTTAGAATGCAATCATTGTAGGAGCTTATGCTCAGTTCACCTATGGATTCGGCCAAGCAAGTATGGACAACTACAAGATTACCCATATAGCAAGAAAAATTCTAGTAGGTGGATAATTTGGAGGCGTGGGGGTTGTAAGTTCAGAGAAAAGTGAGTTCATTAAATTTCTTAAGTTGAATTTTATATCTTAATAAATGTAAATTTCTATCTTTTCAATTATTGTCTTTATAAGTATTATGGAGTTTGGATATAAGTAACACAAAACACTCAAAACCCAATTGTCGATTAATAAACATGATGACCTTTTACGAAGAGAAGGAAATATAAATCTTCTTGCCTCCGCTGTTTAATATACCTTTGAGATGGGCATAAGTGTTGTTCACGAGAAAGATGGACTCCTGGTAGCTCTCATGGAAGGTGGAAAACTGAATTTGTTTAGTTACACTTATGATAGCATTCATTATCCAGATTGTACCATTTTTCGCATGCAGCTATAGGAGGGACTTTTGCACAAGAATACATGGCAACTCAATATGACTTTAACATGAATGTAAGTATATTTTTTGATAATGATGTTATTATATAAAATTTTATTTCTAATTTATATTATTATTTAATATTATGATTTTAATTACTGAAATATCAACCAATGAAACATGCATATTATGCTATTGATGCAGCCAACATGAAACATTATTATACAGGAGGTGGCAAAAATATCTAGGTCCTATATGACGTAAGAAAATGTTATTAAATTACTCATATATATGTGTTAATAATTTTATATTATTTAGTATTTTGTGGAAAATAACGTGTATTGGGCACCACCAATTAAAAGGATAAGATTATTGTGATAAAAGAAGATTCGGAAGAAGACAAGACAAGAAGTTAAGTGCAATGTTATTTTCATAATTTGTTTACTACTTTCTACATCCCTTAGAGTTTTGTTGTGACTGGCCAACACTAAGAGTTTGTTGTATATATCGATTTGTATTTCAGTAAGTTTCGCTCCCGCACACGGCACTCGCCCCCCATTTCTTCTTCGAAAGTATCCGCGTTCACATTTTCATCGGGTTGTATATATATTGTTTTCTATCTAATAAATAATGTCCATCTCTACTTCTTCAGCATTGTCTTATGTAAAACGCTTTTTAGAGAAAAGTAGCTAAAAGACTTCATCTTGTGGTTACTTCATTCATTTTAATTATTTGAAGTAATGACAAATTTTGTTTAACAGACTCTCAAATTGTCACTGCTATTGGGATGCAAATATAAACAAAATGGAAACTGACCAAGGCACGACATTAGTCAGCATAAAACTTCCAGTAAAAATATTATATATACTCCATAATATTTTTATTATTTATGCCAATTTTACTCTTATTTTAGAATGCAATCGTTTTGGGAGCTTATTCTCAATTTACCGACGGATTTGACCAAGCAAGTACGTACAACTACAAGATTAACCATATAGCAAAACAATTCTCGTAGGTGGATAATTTGGAGGCGCGGGAATTGCAAGTTCATAGAAAGGTTATTCATTCAAACTTTTTAAGTTAAATTTAATTTCTTAATAAAAGTAAATTTGTAAGTTTTTAATTATAGTTTATATAAGTATAATTGATTTTTATAGATAATAAACAAAAAACACTCAAAACACAGTTGTCGATAAATAAACATGATGACCTCTACGAAGAGAAACAAATATTCATCTTCTTGCCTCCGCCACACAAATTGCCTTTGATATGGGCATAAATATTGTTCACATGAAAGACACACTCATGATGGCCGTCATGGAAGGAAGAAACCGCATTTTTTAGTTACACTTATGATAGCATTCATTATCCGGATTATGTCATTTATCACATGGAGGTACTAGAGGGACTTTTGAGCTAGAATACTTGGCCAGTCAATATGTCTTTAACATGGATGTAAGTATATTATTTTGATAAAGATGTTAATATATTTTATTATTTAATATTATAATTTTAATTTCTTAAATAAGAAACCAATGAAACTTGCATATTATGCTACTCATGCCACCGTCATGAAGTATCATTATACGGGGATGACAAAAATATCTGGGCCCTATATGAGATAAGATAATTATATGAAATTACACATATATATGTGTTAATAATTTTTCATTATTTAGAATTTTGTGGAAAAGAACATGGATTGGACTCAACCAATTAAAAGGAGAAGATTATTGTAATAAGAGAAGATTCGAATGATGACATAGACTAGTTCTGAGTTATTTTCGTAATTTGTTTACAAGTTTCTACATCCCTTAGAGTTTTGTCATGACTGGCTAACACTATGAGTTTTGTTTTAGTAAGTTTCGCTCCAGCACATGGCACTCACCCCTTTTTTTCACCGTAAGTATCTGCATTCACATTTTCATCGGGTTGTGTTTATCGTTTTCTATCACATAAATAATGTCCACCTCTACTTGTTTAACATTGTCTTATTTAAACTGTTTTTAATTATTTGAAGAAATTACAAATATTGTATAGTAGGTTCTGTAGTTCTTACTGCTATTTGGAGGCAAAGTGAAACAAAATGGAAACTGGCCATGGCACGAAATTAGTGGGCATAAAACTTCCAGTAAAAATATTATATCCATTATATAACATTCTTATTATTTATGCCAATCTTACTCTTATTTTAGAATGGAATCGTTGTGGAAGTTTATTCTCAGTTCACCAACGGATTCGGCCAAGCAAGTACGTACAACTACAAGATTACCCATATAGCAAGAAAAATTCTCGTAAGGTGGATAATTTTGAGTCGTGGGGATCATACGTTCATAAAAAGGTGTGTTCATTTAAACTTTTTAGTTGAACTTTAATAAAAGTAAATTTGTAACTTTTTAATTATAGTTTATATAAGCACTATGAAGTTTGGAGATAAGAAACAAAATCACTCAAAACTCAATTGTCAATTAATAAACGTGATGACCTCTTACGAAGAGAAGCAAATATTCATTTTCTTACCTCGTCGTTCAATATGCTTTAGATATGGGCAAAAATACTGTTCACGAGAAAGACAAACTCATGGTGGCCGTCATGGAAGGAGGAAAGCCGCATTTGCTTAGTTACAGTTACGATGACATACATTCTCCGGATAAAACCGTTTTTCCCTTGTGGTAATGGTTGATCTCTTTGACAAGAATACTTGGCCATTCAATATGACCTTAACATAGATGTACATTTATTTTTTTTATAATGTTGTTATAATATTGAATTTAGTTACAAATTTATATTATTACTTAGTATTATAATTTAATTACAAATTTATATTTTGTTAAATTACTTATATATTATAATTTTTTTTATATTAATTACAGAAAAGAACGTATTAGACAACCAACTATATTCGAGAAGTAAGATAATTTGTTTTTGTAATTTGTTTAAAGTTACTCATATATTTTGTGTGTGAAGCTAACACTTTTTTGGTTATTTAGGGTTTCTCAGAGTTTCGAAATGGAATTTCGTGGTATTTGCATTCAGATTTTCAATCTCAAAAATAATGTCCACCAACATCTAAAGACTTCGAGAAGATTATTCATTTTAATTATTTGAAGTAATGACAAATTCGAAAGAAGAAGTTGTTACTATTCAGAGACAATGTAGACTATGAAAACAGCTATGTTATTTTTGTAATTTGTATTATATCATTATTTTCTACTTTTATGCCTTTAGAGTTTTGTCGATAGCTAAGAGCACTATGAGTTTGGTGTATATATTGATTTGTATCTCTCGTAGGTGTTTCTCTCCACACACATACTTTCAAACCTTTTAAGTTGAATTTTATATGTTAATTAAAGTAAATTGGTAACTTTTTTTATTATAGTTTATATAAGTATTATGGAGTTTGGAGATAAGAAACAATAAACACTTAAAACACAATTATCGAGTAATAAATGTGATGACCTCTGACGAAGATAAGCGAATATTCATCTTCTTGCCTCCGCCGATCAATATGCCTTTGAGATAGGCATAAATATTGTTCAAGATAAAGATGAACTAATGCTGGTCGTCATGGAAGGTGGAAAACCACATTTGTTTAGTTACACTTATGATAGCATTCATTATCCGGATTATACCATTTTTGTCGCGCATGAAGTATATTTTTTGATAATGATGTCATTATATTAAATTTTTCATCTAATATATATTATTTTTTAATATTATGATTTTAATTACAGAAATATCAACCAATGAAATTTGCATATTATGCTTTTGATATTGCCGACATGAAGGATCGTTATACTAGGGGTGGAAAAAATATCTGGGTCCTATATGAGGTAAGAGAATTTTATTAAATTACTCATATATATGTGTTAATAATTCTATATTATTTAGGATTTTGTGGAATTGAACATGGATTGGAGACCACCAATTAAAAGGAGAAGATTATTGTGATAAGAGAAGATTCGAAAGAAGACAAGACAAGTCGACTCGTGCTATGTTATTTTCGTAATTGTTTTACAACATTCTACTTCCCTTAGAGTTTTGTCGTAACTGGCTAACACTATGAGTTTGGTGTATATATTGATTTGTGTTTCAGTAAATTTCACGCGGCTCTCGCCGCCCATTTCTTCTCCGTAAGTATCTACATTCACTTTTTGTCGGGCTGTGTATATAATTTTCTATCTCATAAATAATATCCACCTCTACTTGTATTGCTTTGTCTTAAGTAAAAAAAGATATTTAGAGCCACGCTGCTAAAAGAAATAGTCTTGTTGTTACTTCATTCATTTTAATTATTTGATGAAATGAAAAATTTTGTTTAGCAGACTCTGAAGTTGTTATTGCTATTCGGAGGCAAAGTGAAACAAAATGGAAATTGTTCATTTCATGACACTGGTCGGCATTAAACTTCCAGTGAAAATATTATATCCATTATATAACTTTTTATTATTTTTGTCATTTTACTATTGTTTTAGAATGCAATTGTTGTGGGAGGTTATTCTCAGTTCACCAACGGATTCGGTCATGCAAGTACATACAACTACATGATTACCCATATAGCAAGAAAAAATTCTCATAATTGGATAATTTGGAGGCGTGGTAGTCGTAAGTTCATTGAAAGGTGAGTTCATTTAAAATATTTAAGTTGAATAATAAAAGGAAATTTCTAACTTTTTAATTAAAGTTTATATAAGTATTATTGAGTTTGGATGTATGAAACAAAAAACACTCAAAATGTAATTTTCGGTTAATAAACGTGTTGACCTCTTAGGAAGAGAAGTAAATATTATTTAAGATTTTGTGGAAAAGAAGGGGGATTGGACACCCCCAATCAAAATGAGAAGATTATTGTGATCAGAGAAGATTGAAAGAAGACAAAACAGGTAGAGCAGTGATATGTTAGATTCGTAAATTGTTTACTGATTTCTACATCGCTTAAAGTTTTGTTGTGACTAGTTAACACTTTGATTTTGATGTATACATTCCTTCTCCGTAAGTATATTCATCTGCATGTCTCTGCTGTTCAATATGCCTTTGAGATGGGCATGAATTTTGTCCATGAGAAAGACGGAGTCATGGTGGCCGTCATTGATGGAGGAAAGCCTCATTTGTTTAGTTTCTCTTACGATGGAGGGACTTTTTCACGAGAGAGAGAGAGAGAGAGAGAGAGAGAGAGACTTTTCATGAGAGAGAGAGAGAGAGGGACTTTTTCATGAGAGAGAGAGAGAGAGACTTTTCAGAGAGAGAGAGAGAGAGGAGAGAGAGAGAGAGAGAGAGACTTTTTCAGAGAGAGAGAGAGAGAGAGAGAGAGAGAGAGAGAGAGGGACTTTTTCACGAGAGAGAGAGAGAGAGAGAGAGACTTTTCAGAGAGAGAGAGAGAGACTTTTCAGAGAGAGAGAGAGAGAGAGAGAGAGAGACTTTTTCACGAGAGAGAGAGAGACTTTTTCACGAGAGAGAGAGACTTTTCACGAGAGAGAGAGAGACTCACGAGACGAGAGAGAGAGAGAGAGAGAGAGACTTTTCAGAGAGAGAGAGAGAGAGAGACTTTTCACGAGAGAGAGAGAGAGACTTTTCACGAGAGAGAGAGAGAGGACTTTTCACGAGAGAGAGAGAGAGGACTTTTCACGAGAGAGAGAGAGAGAGAGAGAGAGAGAGAGAGAGAGAGAGAGAGAGAGAGAGAGAGAGAGAGAGAGAGAGAGAGAGAGAGAGAGAGAGATTAGAGAGAGAGATCAGAGAAAGATTAGAGAGAGAGAGAGATCAAATAGAGAGAGAGAGAGAGATCAGAGAGAAAGAGAGAGAGAGAGAGAGATCAAAGAGAGAGATTAGAGAGAGAGAGAGATCAAAGAGAGAAAGATTAGAGAGAGAGAGAGATCAAAGAGAGAAAGATTAGAGAGAGAGAGAGATCAAAGAGAGAAATATTAGAGAGAGAGAGAGATATCAAAGAGAGGGAAAGATCAGAGAGAGAGAGATCAAAGAGAGGGAAAGATCAGAGAGAGAGAGATCAAAGAGAGGGAAAGATCAGAGAGAGAGATCAAAGAGAGAAAGATTACAGAGAGAGAGATCAAAGAGAGAAAGATTACAGAGAGAGAGAGAGAGATCAAAGAGAGGGAAAGATCAGAGAGAGAGAGAGATCAAAGAGAGAAAGATTAGAGAGAGAGAGAAAGAGAGATCAAAGAGAGAAAAATTAGAGAGAGAGAGAGAGACATCAAAGAGAGGGAAAGATCAGAGAGAGAGAGAGAGCAATAAGAGAAAGATTACAGAGAGAGAGAGACATCTAAGAGGGAAAGATCAGAGAGAGAGAGAGAGAGAGTGAGATTGAAAGAGATAGGTTAAATCTCCATAATTTGAAGTCACTAACCACTCCTGCTACTATTTGTTCAAAACTCTCCAAATTTGTTGGGAAAACTCTAGCACATCAATAGCTATATCACTCCACTATGGGGGACTGTTCAGTATGTCATTGTCGCACGCCCAGACTTTCAGTATGCAGTGAACTAGGTTTGCCAATTCCAACAAGCATCAAATGATATTCACCGGACAACATTCAAACGGATTCTTCGTTATTTAAATGGCATCTTACATTATGGAATCACATTAAATCCTGTTACTACTTTTGATCTAATAGCATTTTAATATGTTGTTTGGGCTGGTAATCCAGATGATCGTCGATCTACTTCTGAGTATTGTATTTTCCTTGGTGAAAATCTCATCTCTTGTACTTCCAAAAATCAGTCTACAGTCCCACGCACTAGTGCCGAAGAAGAGGACCAAGGCATTGCATCCACCACCTTAGAAATTTCGTGGTTCTTCAATTACTTCGTGAATTGAAAATAAAGGTTTTTCAACAGCTCTTCATCTCGTGTGACAATCTTTCAGCCACGTACATAGCTGCCAATCCAGTTCTTCATCAACATACAAAACACATAGAGCTGGACTACCATTTGTCCTAGAATGCATTCAGAAAGGTACGCTATTAATCAAATTCGTCCCTCCCATAGATCAAGATGCAAAAATTCTTACAAAGGGGTTGTCTTGCAAGCAACACAACCGGTTTCTTACCAAATTAACAGTCAAACTCTCTCCTGTCACTTAGAAGGGGACTTTTAAAGCACGAGTTTCTCACGTTTGAATCTCAAGTTTTATACACTTATCTCCGATATTGCAATCTTCCACTTCTCTCTCATCTCTTATCCTATCGGTTGTAACCACTTTTTTATCTCTTATTCAAGAGGATAACCACCTCATCTTATCTCGAACTTCTATCTCTTTACACCTCTAGATCTTCCTTTAGATATAAAACTTGTATACTCCTTATGAATATATACTGATTCGATTGAAGTAGAGTTGTTCAATAAAGTTCCGAGAGCAATGTTTCTTCATTTTGTTCTTCTCTTTCCTCATGTGCATTTACAAATAGGAGTTTCAGAACCCAAATTACCACATTTCATCAAAGTGGGCAATTATTCCTAAAGCCAATAGGATTTGTGGCCCCAATAATAGTATAGGACACATGAGCCACTTACATGGTATATAATATTACAGCATCCTCCTACTTGGCCCATGTGTGTTAAGATTATGAACATAAATAATGCCAAATCCTTACTTGCGTTGGTACTATCATAAAATCATTATTTAGTAAAAATTAATACGGATCATATCAGTTCCACATAAATAATGCCAAATCCTTCCATGTGTCACAATACTAGTTTTATACTTAAAATGACCTATAATAAGAAACAAAAACCTAATGGTCCAACAATAATGTCTTAAATAAAAACAAATCTTCTTATCAATCACATCCTTATTCTTGTATATACCATATGATAAACAAGAATCAGAAACAACACATAAAAGTGCTCAGAGTGTCAAATACATAGAGAGTCAAATCTCAGACATAAAGTAAATAATGAGATTCAGTAATACCCATCCTTTCAACATATTCACAGAAACGTTTTGGGTTAAATCCTTTTGTTAATGGATCAGCAATCATAAGGTTAGTGCTAATGTGCTCAATTGACACTTTGTTTCTAACTTTCTTATATAACGGCAAGGTATTTCAGTTTCGTATGTTTAACAACTTTTAAATACTTATCTTCTTTAGAGAAAAAGATCGTTGCGACATTATCGCAATAAATTTCAGCGGTTTCACAATACTGTCGAAAAATTCAAACTCTGAAATAAAGTTTCATGGCCATAAACCTTGAATAGTAGCATCAAGACATACCACAAACTCAACTTCCATAGTGTTAGTAGCAATAATAGACTATTTAACACTCTTCTATGAGATAGCTCCTCCAGCCATCATGAACAGATAGCCAAATGAGGATATTTTGGTGTGCACACAACTTGCATAATGTGAATCTGAGTATCTAATCACTTGTGATGATCAAATCTCTTGTAAGTGAGCATATGATTATTTGTTCCTTGCAAGTATCTCAATACTTTCTTTGCAGCTTTCCAGTGTTCCATTATGGGTTTCTTTGATATCAGCCTAGCATTCTCATAGCAAAATAAATTTTTAGCCTTGTACAACTCTCCCTTTAGCATACATCAAATAATAAATCAATTACTAATTATGAAGATTTCAATTCAGCAAGCTAAGTATCTCTAACACTCAAACCAAAGCGGAAATAGATCGTAGCAAAAGACTTGCTTACAATATGAATAATGGAAATTTCTTGATTAATAAAATATCTACTCCACGAAAGAACTTTTTCTTCGCACATAGTTCTTCCAAATTAAAGGGATATGATTATATATCCTTTAATTCGAAAAAACAGACACAAATAGCAAACTCAATAACCAGCAACATCAATTCAGTAACAATGACTTTTATCAAATCGTGCATAACACTAGATAAATCAAAACAGTAGCAAGTGACCCAATTCTCCATCAAGCAGATTCCATAGACCAAGTTAACCAATTAAGAAACTTCCCAAATAATGGAAATTCGTTCTTCCAAATTAAATAGATATGAATCAAAATTCAGAAAAACAGACACAAATAGCAAACTCCAATAAAAGTAACAATGACTTTTATCAGGAAACTTTCTTCCAAGAACAGAATTACAATGAATCAAATAACCAATAAAAATCCAATAAAAAACTGAAGAAATTAAACTTTCTAAGAATAACCAAGGGATGGTCCTTCCAACCCAGAAAAAAACTTGTTTCTGAACCACAAACAATCTGGTGGCAGTTTGTAGGATCAACAAATATATCTGTCCACTGCCTTTGCAGAACCTTATAACAAACCATTGTTTATCAATAAACAATCAACTTTGAAAAACATGAAGTGTGTACTAATAAACCTTAATTCACCAAACAACAAGCTACACCTTCAACCGAGAGCTTGTAACAAAATAAGTATTGTCAGCATTGATAACGAATAATCCGATCAATAAAATTTAATCTTCACCATTCTGAATGTATATTGAGGTGCCACGAACATGGTAAAAAAAAAAATCATCCCAATCGGACCAGGGATGACCCTCCGATGGCTAAAAATATGTTCGACTCATTGGTGCAGAATTTACCTATGAAAGCTTTCTGTTCAAATGGCCATAACTATCAATACAGATATCTAAACAAAATCTCCACCATTCAGAATATCTAACTAGAGGATACGAAGATGAACTAAAAATTTCAGCATGATCCAGTGTCTAACGAATCTGCCATTTACAATAATCTGAATCTCGTATGCACAAAAACGTGATGAACAAAACTATTCTCTTTCACCTCTTTTCCACAAAACATTCTCTCTTCTTAGTTGATTCAAACCCCATCAATTCCTTCTCCTTGAACCCTCTCTGATACAATGAAGATTTTCTTGAAGATCGTGAGTAAGGATGTATGGAGAAGAAGAAGAAAGAAGACATACAAGTAGTTGTTCGACACATCTAGGGTTGTGGTAAACCCTGATCCATGTGTGTCCCCCCTTTAAATAGGGCAGTACTCTTATTACATTAATAATAAATCATTTATGTAATTCCTAGTAAGCCCTTATAGGGATAAAACACTAAATTACATCATATACCCCTATATACACGTGAACTGAGTATTTATCACAGCCACAACATATGCATAAGGAATGTGTTGCATTTGTTTGTCTTCAAATTCATAAGAGTAATACTACGGGAACGGAGGTAGTACTCCGCCCGAGTACAGAAACTGACATGGATGGCTTATGTGGCCACCCACGTCAGTTGCTGAGTCAGCGAATCGAAACACTATTCGGGTCTAGCCCAGCGGTCCTGCTGCCTCTCTCCCCAGTACCACGGCCTCCCTCCCGTGGCGTCTCGCCCCCTGCCTCCCGACCACGGCCTCCCTACCTTCCGTCCGCGGCCTCTCGACTATGGCCTCCCTGCCTTGCCTCCCTGCCGCAGTCTCCCGGCCTCCCAACCGCGGCCTCTCGACGTACAAAATGAGGCCGCGGTTGGGAGGCCCAGGGAGGCCGCGGCAGGGAGGCCTCGGCAGGGAGGCCGTGGCAGGGAGGCCGCGGCAGGGAGGCCGTGGCAGGGAGGCCGCAGCAGGGAGGTCGCGGCAGGGAGGCAGCGGCAGGGAGGCTGCTGACCACGGTGGGAGGCGGGGGGGCAGCCACGGCAGCGAATCCGCTGGCCACGGCCGGGGCCGGGGCCTCGGTCGGGAGGCCGGGTGACCGCGGTCGGGAGGCCAGGTGGCCGTAGTCGGGAGGCCGGGTGGCCGGATGGCCGTGGTCGGGAGGCTAGAAGGCCGCAGTCGGGAGGTTGGGAGGCGGCGGGAGGGAGGCAGGGAGGCCACGGGAGGGAGGCAGGGAGGCCACGGGAGGGAGGCAGGGAGGCCGCAGGAGGGAGGCCGGGAGGCCGCGGTCGGGATGCCGGGTGGCCACGGTAGGGTGGTCGTGGTCGGGAGGCTAGGAGGCAGCGGGACCGCAGGAGGGAGGCCGCGGGAGGCAGGCAGTGGGACCGCTGGAGGGAGGCTGCGGGAGTCAGGCAGTGGGACCGCTGGAGGGAGGCCGCGGGAGGCAGGCAGCGGGACCGCAGGAGGGTGGCCGAGTGGCCGCGGTCAGGAGGCCGAGAGGTGCGCCAGGGAGGCCGAGGTCGGGAGGCTGTTGCCGGGTCAGGAAGGCAGCGGGACTGTGGGGCTAGACCCAATTGTCTTTGCCTGAATAGGGCTTTGGTTCACTAACTCAGCAACGGACGTGGATGGCCACGTAAGCCATCCACATCAGACTCTGTACTCGGGCGGAGTACCTCCTCCGTTCCCGTAGCATTACTCAATTCATAATTTGGGCACGGGATAAAGCTGAATTTATCTCTTTTCTTAATTGGAACAACACTTGCAGAGCATTTTTTTCATTCTGAATTTTTCTTGAACTTTATTAATATATGTTTTCTGAGACATAGGTTGCCTCACCCATATCTTTCATTTCAAAGGTCTTCTAGAGAAATTCACTAGTGTCATGAAGCAGACCAAGATCATTAGCAACCAGCAAAATGCCATCAACATACAAAATTTGAAAAATAATTTTGATCCCACTGACCTAGGAATATATACACCGATCAACGAAATTTTTTTCTTAAAACCATATGAAGTGATGGTATCATTAAACTTAGGATACCATTGCCATGAGGCTTGCTTAACTCTGTATATTGATTTCTTTAATTTGCCCACTAGGAGCTCCTTTTCTTCAGCTGAAAAGCCTTTAGGTTGAGCCATCTTCTTCTAAATTCCCATTTAGAAAGTCAGTTTTCATATTTGTTTGGTGTAACTCCAAATCATAATGAGATACCTAAGCCATAATAATTTTAAAAGAGACGTTTTTAAATATAGGTGAAAATGTCATTTTATAGTCAACACCAACTTTCAAAATGAAACCTTTGGCAACGATTTTGGCCTTGTATTGCTCGATATTGCCATATGAGTTATGTTTGGTCTTATAGACCCATTTACACCCAACTATTTTATGACCTTCAGGCAATTCAACACGGTCGCAAACATCATTGTGTTCCATTTATTTATGCATCAAACCATTTATTAGAAATATCCATGGCTTGTGAAAGTGAAACTTGATCTTCATCAATTCTGAAGTCAAAATCTGACTCTTGCAAGTAGACCACATAATCATAAAAAATAGCAGGTCTTCTATGTCTTTGAGATCTTCTTAATACTACTTGTGGTTCTACTGCTATAGGTTCATATCCAGTGAAGCAACAACTACTTTAGAAGAAAGTACAACCAAAGGAACCTGGACTAACTTTATGAATGCCCACTTTTCGTAGTTATGTATTCCCACTAGTTTCATCATTTTCAATGATCTAACATTTCTAGCTTCAACAATTTTTATATTGTGGTTAGGACAGTAAAATCTTTAGACTTTTCTGGATAACCAATGAAAAATCCACTAGTTTTTCTTTAAACCAATTTCTTTTCACGAGGAATATAAAATTTTACTTCTGCCTGACATCCCCAAACATAGAGTTGTCTTAAACTGGGTTTCCTTCCTGTCTACAGTTTAATCGGAGTCTTAGGAACTACCTTACTAGGAACCCTGTTTAACATATAGGTAGCATTTTTTAATGCTTCCATCCACAGTGATAAGGGTAAAGAGGAGTTAACATACTCCTAACCATATACATTAATGTATATTTATGCCTTTCTGCAACACCATTATGTTCTGGTGTGTCTAGCATTGTGTATTGAACACATATGCCTCGGTTTTTAAAGAATTTAGTGAATGGATCAGGGCATTGTTAACTCTCAGTATATTTTCCATAATATTCACCACCTCTGTCAAATCTAACAATTTTCAGTTTCTTGCCTTTCAACCTCATTAATGAATACCTCTAGGGCATTCACTGATTGAGAATTCTCATTCAACAAATATATGTAACTTGTGTGTCTTGTTTCTTTTTCCTTAATACGATCCACAAATTAAAAAATCAAACTGCATCTCCCAAATGTGCAAGACCTCCAATTGGATAAGTAAGGAACAATGGGTCACCAACAACCTGACATTGATTTTAGGTGATTTTAAATCAACTTTGTTCCCCCCCACCTTGGGTTTGTGGAGAAAATTCCATCTCAGATAATGGTAACATATCCCTCCATACAAAACCTGTGCCTAGAATATCCAAAATGGACTTGACATAACTTTAATAGGTCCCCCACCGAGAGACAAAGATGAAAATCTTCTTTAGGTCCCAGTCAGAGACAAAGATGAAAATCTTCTTTTCGTGAAGAACAAACCAGAGATAATGTATTGTCTTTGATTCCTCCCTCTTCCCAGTAGTTACATATATAAGAACCAAAAGAAAAGGTCGTGGCTTAAAAAATAATCCCATGACTTTAGGTAATGAAAGTCTGTAAGCAACTTTCCCTAGCTTGTGTTCTATCTGAAACGGTCCATAGAACTTGCTGGCTAGTTTCTGATGTGCCCGTTTAAATACCATATACTGTCGGTAAGGATGTAATTTAAGTAACACTAGGTCTCCAACCTGAAATTCAACTTCTTGTCGATGTTTATCAGCCTATGTTTTCATTCTTGTGGTTGCCGCTGTCAAATTAGCTTTTAACTGCTTGAGCACCTCATCTTGAGTAGATAAGTTTTGGTCGACTTCATGAACTCGTGATAATCCCTTCTGTGTACAATGGAATGGAAGGAGGAGGTCTCCCTTAGAGAGCTTGGAAAGGAGACATACCTGTAGAGGAGTCGAAAGTAGTGTTGTACCATACTCAGCCCATGGTAAGTAGTTGAACCATTCACGAGGCCATTGGTGGACATAACAGCACAAGTATTACTGAACGCACCAGTTGACAACCTCTGTCTGGCCGCCGATTTGAGGGTGACAAGACGAGCTAATTTTAAATGTTGAACCTGATAATGCGAAGAATTCTTTCCAAAATGTGCTAATAAAAATAGGATCACGGTCACTAATAATATTTTGGGCATCCCATGAAGTTTCATAACATTTTCCACAAATTTCTCTGCAATGATCTTTGCAGAATAAGGATGACATAAAGCAATGAGTGTGCGTACTTATTTAGCCTGTCGACTAAGATAATATCTTTGTCATGTGAAGATAGCAGGCCCATCAATGAAATCTAATGAGATATCATCCCATACCTGACATGGAATCAGAAGTGGTTGCAGGAGTCCACTCAGTGCCAAAGTATCAGATTTAGTTTTCTAGTAGGTGAGACATTGTGATATGTATTCTCGAATGGAGCTGTACATTGAGGACCAGTAAAACTGTTGTGCCAGCTGTTTGTAAGTGTGTAAAACCCCTGAATGTCCGGACATCTTACTGCTGTGAAACTCTTGTAGGAGTTGATCTCGTATTGCTAAGGGAACAACCACTCGATTTTTATAAAAACAAATACCACATTGAAAAATGCCCTAGGGACTCACTATCAATCTGTTTGAATATGTGCTGCATATGAGTGTCATCTTTGGAAGCATGCCGAATATCGTCCCATAAAGAGACATGTGAAACTACCAGAGTATGGAGAAGAGGACTGTCAGCTAGTCTGGATAAGACATCAGCAACAGAATTTTCACGCTCTGGCCGATAAAGAATCTCATAGTCGTAGCCAAGGAGCTTAGCAACCCATTTTTGCTGTTCGGGAGTGGCTATTCGCTGATTGAGGAAGTATTTGAGACTTCTGATCTGTTTGAATAAAGAATTTTTTACCTAAGAGGTAAGGTCGCCATGTTCGAATAGCCTCTACATCACCAACATTTCTTTAGCATAAATGGACCAGGAACGCCTTGTAATACCAAGAGCATTACTCATAAAAGCTATGGGTTTGCTTTCTTGAGTCAACACAGCGCCAATACCATCCCCTGATGCATCAGTCTCGATAATAAAAGGTTTTGTGAAATCAGGCATTGTGAAGATAGGTGTGGATGTCATAGCTTGCTTGATTTTAGAGAAAGCTTCGGTGGCCTCTTCATTCCATTGAAAAGAAGATTTGTGAGCCGTTTTCAAGCCATAGTTACGAACAAACTTTCTGTAGTAACCTGTTAATCCTAGAAAACCATGCAGGTCAGTAATATTTGAAGGGACTGGCCATGACACCGTGGCTTCAATTTTCTGTTATCTACTCGCACACCCTGAGATGACACCACATGACCCAGATACTCGAGCTCTAGTTTGCCAAAATCATATTTGCTTGCTTTTGACAAAAATCTGTGAGTTCGCAATATATCCAATGTGATATGAACATGATCAAGATGTAGGGCCCAAGTAGGACTATAGACCAGAATATCATCAAAGAAGACTAATATAAACTTGAGAAGATGTGAACGAAATATAGAGTTCATAATAGCTTGAAAGATGGAAGGGCCGTTACATAAATCGAAAGGCATTACCATATATTCATAAGTCCATGATGAGTTCGAAAAGCAGTCTTTGGAATATCGGTTGTGTGAGCGCGGACCTGATGGTACCCCGCCCATGTAATTTGTGTAACATATCCTCTACAGATGGGATAGGGAAACGATGTTTGATAGTGGCTGCATTAAGGGCCATATAAACTGTACAAAACCGCCAGGACCCGTCTTTTTTCTTTACTAATAAAAATAGAGAAGAGAAGGGGCTTGTACTGGGAAGGATGAATCCTGCAGTCAACATTTCATCTACCAGTTACTCAATCTCACCTTTCTGGAAATGGGAATGACTATATGGTTACATAAATCGAAAGGCATTACCATATATTCATAAGTCCATGATGAGTTCGAAAAGCAATCTTTGGAATATCGGTTGTGTGAGCTCGGACCTGATGGTACCCCGCCCATGTAATTTGTGTAACATATCCTCTACAGATGGGATAGGGAAACGATCTTTGATAGTGGCTGCATTAAAGGCCATATAAACTGTACAAAACCGCCAGGACCCGTCTTTTTTCTTTACTAATAAAAATAGAGAAGAGAAGGGGCTTGTACTGGGAGGAATGAATCCTGCAGTCAACATTTCATCTACCAGTTACTCAATCTCACCTTTCTGGAAATGGGAATGACTATATGGTTGAACGTTAATCAGTTGAGCGCCTTCATTTATGGGAATGTGGGGAATGACTATTGGTGGAAATGGGAATGACTATTGGTGGAAATGGGAATGACTATATGGTTGAACGTTAATCGGTTGAGCGCCTTCATTTATGGGAATGTGGGAATGACTATTGGTGGCAGTTTGGATGGTGCTTGAAACTTTTCTCCATAATCATTTAATAGCGGTCGCATATCTTGGGCAACATCATCCCACTGAAATGGGTGATTGACCTCAGCACTAACAGAAAAAAAACATGGCACCATGCCGGTGAGATTTGGAACACGACTTCAAGGAAATTGTCTGAAGTTCCTGGTTGAGTCCTTGTAACTGCCGATGTTTGTTTTCCCCTGTGAAATCCATCGTCATTTTCTGCCAGTTACAGACTACAGATCCCAACAAAGCCAACCATTGTACTCCTAAAACCGTATCCAATCCAACCAATGGAAAAGAATAAAATGTAAGGAGGAATGAAATGCCTTGCACCTCAACTGGCACCTTCTCAAATCGTCCTTGACAGCGGAGGCATTCACCGTAGGCGATGTGGACCGGAAAAGCTGTAGTAGGAATGATTGGAAGCCTTAATGATTCAGTGAGTTTGCTACTCAGAAAATTTTGCGTCAATCCGCTGTCAATTAGAACTATTATTTCCTGCGTTCCGATTGTCACTAGGATGCGCTTGGTGCCAGGGGAGGCCCATCCTGTGAGCGCATACAATGAAATTTCTGGCTCCTCGTTCTCCATTCCTTCTAGTCGGAACCCTTCACTGGTAGGTCCCTTGTGAACTTGGGTGTCATTATGACACTCAAGGAGAATTGGCTGTGGTCTTTGGCACTTGTGCCCTGGAGTGAATCGATTGTCACAGTTGAAACAAAGACCTTGGGCTCGTCGTTTTTGCATATCCTCCCAGATCATGTGTTTTGGAGTCGTCGGCGCAGCTTGAGGTGCTTGAACAGCATTTGTTTGTGAACGATACGGAGGTATTGACCAGTAGACTCGCCTCTGCCTTGTGAGTTGTTCAACCTTCATTCGAGCCAATGTGATTGCCTCTTTTAGTGTTTGCAGCCTGAACATTCTAATTTCGTCAGCTGTCTCGGTTTTTAGACCTCCCATGAATGTGCTGATGAGTGCTTTCTGAGACCATCCATGTACTCTGGTTACCCAATTTTCCAAATTCCCGTTGATACTCACAGAGGATTCCTGTTTTTTTTACTCTTGATAATGCCTCATCAAAATCCTCTGCATCGGTCGGACCAAACCTCCCCCACATTTCTTCCAAGAAGATTTCCCATGTAACAATTTGATCTTCCTCTTTAAAGGTTCGATATCCATTGCCACCAAAGATTAAGGTTGTGAGGTCGACTTTTTGCTCCTCTGGTGTCTTTTGAAACTCGAAAAATTGTGCAGCTCTTCTGAACCATACAGTGGGGTCATCGCCTGAGAACTTTGGAAACTCCAATTTGGCTCTAAAGGGAAGAACAAATTAACAGACGTTTCCTGTCTCATCTAGAAAGCTTCTTTTCAATCGTCCTTGGTTGACAGAACTCGGCAAGTTGTGAGAGGGTCTGGGAGGATAGGCTGTGTCGGTCAAGACTTTCAAAGAGTCCTCTAGTCGTTGAAATCTGTCGTTCAAGCCTGTACCGAGTTCCTGCACGTCCTTTTGGATTTCATCCATGTTCTGCTCCAGCCTTCCTATTTTCTCCTTGTTCATAGACATGCTGGCTCTGACACCTTGATAGGTCCCAGTCAGAGACAAACATTAAAGTATTCTTTTGGTGAAGAACAAACCAAAGATAATATATATTCTTTGATTCCTCCCTCTTCCCAATAGTTACATATATAAGATGCAAAAGAAATGGTCGTGGGTTAAAACAGAATCCCACGACTTCAGGTAACTGAAAATCAAATCACAAATCAAATCCAATATCTAGGAGTCATGCTTAAAAAGGAATCCCATTCACACACGTAGGACGTTTCACTGTAAATATTTGGCGTTTGGTTTAGGAACACGTGTGGATCTTCTTGGAATCCTATCAATAACAAAAGGAAATTGGATTGTACTTGAATATTCAGTACCAAAATGCACTTGGTAAATGGCCGATCAGTGAGGTTTTTTCTCTCAAAATATATTCAGATCTCAATCAAAATACGCCACCATTCAAAACCAACACGCTGACTAACTGAAGAACACAAGCCCATTACCATGAAGTCCGGGGGGGCCATATTTTCCATGGACTCCTACAAGGCTCCTAGGATGGATGGCTTCCAGCCCATTTCCTTCAAGTATTACCAGACTACTCTGGTGAAGGAAGTTCTCCTAGAAAATCTCCAACCCATTTTCCTCTGGGGCTCAATGGAACCAGACTTCAATGAAACCTTTATAGTCCTTATTCCTAAAATGGATCAGCCAACACTTTTGGGGATTATACACCCATCAGTCTATGTACTATCATTTAAAGAATCTTTTACAAAAATCCTAGTTACAAGGTTATCTAGGATAATTCCAATGATCATCTCCCCAACTCTGGCTGCCTTTATTAAGGGGAGGCAAGTGGCAAACCATATTCTTCTAGCAGATGAAGTACTCAAAACTTTTCTATCAAAGAGGAAGAAACATTCTTATTTTGGAGTTGAAATTGACCTAAGGAAAGCCTTTGATACGATGTATTGGTCTTTCATTAATCACACCCTCAAATCTTTAAATTTCTCAACCCAATGGAAAAGCTTGCCCATTAAGCCCAAATGTAGGCTTAGACAAGGGGACCCTATGTCCCCTTTTGTATTCATAATGGTCACTAAGCTCCTTTCTAAAAGGATTAAAGAATTCATCACTGAAGAAAAATATGGCCCTTGCAACCTATACCCAACATGGACCTGATATGTAATCGGCATTATGCAGATGAAACCTTACTTTTTGGGAAAAGTTGATGCTTGGACAACGACTTCCCTTATGGATATTTAAAAGAGTTATGCTAGTTGCACTTACGTGCAATACCCATCCCATATACCAGTCAATCTGAAACACATAAAAAGATAAAAAAATATTTTTTATAAAAAATTCTAAATCCTAAAAGATAAACCCTGGGAAGTTGGGTTTCAGATTGGCTGGTACCTGAGATAGGTATTGTGCTTAGGTGTAACAAATGTTTTAAAAATCGGGGCTTCCCGGCAGGTTCGACTGGGTTCAAACAAAACAGGGGTTTCTAACGGTTCAGTTTGATTAAAAACCCGTAAAATGTTAAAAATCGGATGACCCGGCCAGTTTTCTTGGTTCAACCGTTGAACCATTAAGTGGACTGAACCGGTTAAACTGGTCTAGTTACCGTTAGCCAAACCATTTGAATTAACTTTAGATGTGAACCAAATTGGGAAAGTAATGAATTGGTCTAGTTAATTATATTTGATTTTAAACATTATTTTTTGTTTTATATGATGCTTTTTAGCACTTTTAATTGTTTTTGTATTTAAAATTTTTTTTTTGAATATAGAAATATTTCATGAATTTTTCAATGAGATACAACTCATACCCGGTTCAACCACAGGTTGCACCCGGTTGAAACTTAAACCAGAATCAGATGCTCTACCGATTCGATGATTGGTTCGGTTTTTAAACAATTGGGTGTAACTAGATTTTCCTATTTTAAAAGAGTATGTTGATTATTTGGGTCAGCACTTAAACCACACAAAATAGTCCATACTCTTTTCACAATGTCTTTGGGAACAAACCAAGCAACAAATTATTGAAATTAAGTTTTTCAATCAAAAATCTCCTAAAACATACCTTGATTAAATGTCATCCCTTACCTGCCTTCACCTCCCAAACAAGGAAACGAATCAAATTGAATTACTATTTTGGGACTTCTATGGTCATGTAAGGGCAATAGGAAATTGCACCTAGTAAAATGGCAGCTGATATGGGATTCTCATAGAGAACAGGCCTGAGCCTTAGAAACCTATAGAACCTGGGTTCGGCCTTTCGGTTTTTCTGGCAGATATATCAAGCTCCGACTCCTTATGGGCCTCTTTCATGAAAGACAACCATGGGCACTCCCCACACTTAGCACCCTTGCAAATTAAGCAAGGGAGATTCGTTAGTTTGGAAACAAATTTCAAAAGAGTAATGATATAAGTACTGCGGGTTTTTACTTCCAACACTTTACATCTTGACGTGGCATCCACGTTGTAACTTAGTAAGAGATAAACTTGGAGATAAAATCTGCAAGATTTTAGTTTTTTAATAAAATATTATCAACCAATTCTATGGGTAAACCCTAAACCCTAGATTTTCTCCTAGCTAGACCGCCAACAATGCAGCCACGTCAGGATGTAAAACCTCGAAGTAAAATCAAGAAGTACTGATATCATTTTTCATTTCAAAATACATTCCTTTATTTGAAATGCAAATTTGCTTCTAATTAGGTGTCGACACCCACATCTAACTATAGTTTGATACCTGGGTGGAGGGCCTGAGGCCTTTGAAATAAATAGGAACATACCTAAAGAAATGGTATCTTCCCTTTTTAGGACATGAACAAAATTCGGATGAAAACGTGTGAGGACTTGTGGCCTCTAAACACTGCTCACTCCATCCTTCGTCCTGCAACCTCATTTCAAAATAAGGATAGCCTGATTTGGACCCTCGAATGATGGACCCTTCTCCATTAAATAAACGTATCACACCTTATAAACTTAGAACAATATGAAAACTCACAAAATGAGTCATGGGCCTAGAGATCCTATATGGACATATATGGGGACTTAAAAATTTAAAGAGTGGTGATATGCGTACTGTGACTTTTTACTATGAGTTTTTACAGTGTGATGTGGCGTCCTCGTTGGCAATCCAAATAAGAGATAAAATAGGAACTATCTTCCTATATTATAGGGAAGCCTAAACCCTAGACCTTATCAGGAATGCCAACTAGGCTGCCAAGAAAACAACCACGTCAGGATGTAAAACCTCACTGTAAAATGTCAAAGTACTGATATCATTTTTCAAATTTAAAATACTGCCCAAGTTGAAGATTTTTCTTTGGTTAGCCTTGCTGGGTAAGTTACCAACTTTTGACCAATTAAACAAAGAGGCATGGGAACATGCCTGGTTTGTCATGTATACAATGTGACTTTAAGAATCGATCTCCATCACAACTTCAAATATGGAATTCAAAGGGATCAAATCGAAAATGATCCTCTGAATCATCTAACTATAATAAAATATGCAATCAACCAACAACATTTATCGAATTTGAAAAAAGAGTTAGAAAAAATGGTTTGATCCTCCTATTTCTTGAACTGAGATGTTTATGAATCGGGATCCTAATGCATATAGATACAAATGGTCCAATAGGAGCAAGAATTTTCAGGAACATTTGGACCATTTATGCTCTGAACAGAAAACCAATTAATGTTTGGATCCAAATTTTTTCCGTCATCCCGTTTCGGGGACTCACGGAAATACCTCGGATAGTGCCACAATCCGTTCTACGTACAACAATGTGTTGAACTACTTCAACAAGTCTACGCGTGAGGTATCCAGCATCTGATGTTCGTACAGCAGTATCCACAACTCCTTTGCGGGCCCCGTAGCAGGAAATGATATATTCCGTTAAAGAAAGCCCTTCCCGTGAATTGGTTTGAATGGGTAAATCAATCATTTGTCCTTGGGGATAAGACATTAATCCTCTCATGGCTACTAATTGGTGTACCTGAGATGCATTTCCTCTAGCTCCAGAAAAGGACATTATATGGACTGGATTAGAAGGATCAGTCATTAGACCATACATGTGAAAGTGATAGACAACTAAAAAGGTCCATGGATGATCTGTATCATGAGGCACTTTCGGACTAATAGGTTTCATGTTACGTCAATTCGGACTTGCTCGATCTGTTCAATTGCGACCTTATAATGCAATTGCATTCTCCGCTCCAATTGCTGTTTTTGTTCCTGTATTCCTGCTTTATCCACTAGGTCAGTCTGGTTGGTTCTTTGTGCCTAGTTTTGGCATAACAGCTATATTTCGATTCATCCTCTTATTCCAAGTGAACCATATAGCCAAGAGAAACCATGAACCAGAATAGAAGAGCTTGCCCCACCCATGAGTAAATATTTCGTAGTAGCCTCATTAGACCGTACATCTCTCTTGGTATATCCAGATAATAGGTAGGAGCATAAACTGAAACATTCTGGAGCTACAAAGATATGATCAACCGTACAGGCATATATTTTTTGTGCATTGCATACGGCTCCTAAATGGAATTTCCTTTTCCCTTCCACTGAAGAAAGAGACAAAAGATCCATCCGATCGTTGAATGCTCCATTTGCATTTAGCATCCTTTATTTTGGAGGAGCCAAAATTACTATGATGGTTTCGTTGCTTTATGTATTTATTTTATCTCGTCTGATTCCACAACCCCAATAAAAGAATATCTCCCCTAGATGGAAAAAGTAGCTTAGTCCCATCCGCTACAGCTTGGAAAATTCCCAAGGACCAGCGTATTCAAGCCCAATACATTGTTGTAATGCTGCAGATATTTCTCTCTCTATCCACACAATCACCAGTACTCCTATTGTGATTCCCAGTACAGGAGTAAAAATAGGGACAAGTGCCCATATGAGGATCTCTTCTAAAGACTCCGATCTGGAAAAAAGTATCCTTCTATCAAAACTCCAGAGTAGGATAAAGGCGGTCAGGCATCTGATAAAAGCCACATTCCATCCTGGTCCCATACTGATTAATCCACCTTATGATCTCTCTTGCTTCTGATCTTCATCTCACAAGACACCAAATCTTTCCCTGAACATACTTATTTACGATAAACAAACATTGGGAACTTAAGTGTTCAAGGAATAAAACCATCAATTTTGTATGAGTAACCTCAGCACCCTCACAATGTTATAACCGTTTTATCTTTCTAGCAGAACAAACCATCAAATTCAAACAGATTCCTGAACATGCCCCACAAAAACCAAATAGAATGACTATAATACGGGAACTCCCCCTCCTCCCTCCCTCCCTCCCATACTCTGAAGGTCAACTTTGATGAATCGGCTAACCTTGAAACAAAATTAGCAGGATGTGGGGTAGTAATCCAACCGTGGATGGATACCCCATCTTATTAGCTACCTGGCCATTTCAGAACAAAACAAATAATGAATCTGAATTCCTTGCACTTAGCCTTTCTTTATGTTTATAGCATTGTAGTAATTGAGGGGGATTTGCATCTTGTAACTCACTTGATACAGGAAAAGGAGAAGCTATTGGAGATTAGTACAACTGGTCGCTGAATGCCAGCAAGATGCTGAGTAGTTTGCCTCAAGTGCATCAAACACCAATTCGGAGAGGTTAATGCAGGGGTTGCTGACGCACTTGCCAAACAAGGGACTGCTATATGGGATAACATGCAAATTTTGTTAAATAAGTTTTGTTAAATAGGTTTTGGAAACACAAGGCCACTCTTAGCCTACATGTCATATTTCAGGTTGAATGTATTATGTTAACTCGCTAAAACGATTTTCACTCACTCTTTATTTTTTACCAGTATATATTACCTCGGATAAAAAAATATTAGTGCATACATTTACTAAACGCTACAACATTAATCTCGGACACATTAAGCACGAAGCAGTACCCTAAATAGAAGACCTGCGGGACTTGGAGGAGGAGATCAGGACCTTTAAATTTCAATGTGGTGAGGAATTCGTATTTGAAGTCATGGTCCGCGTGGAAATGCTGCTGCGGAGTGATTTTGATGAAGAGGTCGAAGTCATGGTCTCCCCAGATGCATCTCGCCGGGTTCAACCCGGCGCCGGAGTAGCCCTTCTGGTTCGTCACCGTTATGGAGCCGCAGAGGAAGATGAAAGTGCAGATCATGTGCTCGAGCCAGAGGCCTTCAGTGGTCTCCTAGATGAGGAGAGAAAAATAATTGGCTCAACGGTTCACCAACCCAATAAGAAAAGGAGGTATGTACACATATATATTTCCAGCTTAATGGACAATCTAGTAGAGTTATACTCTAGCTTGTTCAAACAACGTTGGGCACATTTTGCACACGCCGTAGAAATCAGGCTTCCTCTAACAGGAACTAATCTATGCGGCCATTATGAACTAATGGCTGTAGTTTATTTATCACACTGGCTATTGGATACTTACCGGACTATCAGAACTAGTCTGGAATCTTTGGATCCCATTGCCAAGTACCACCACTATTAGGTTGGATTAACACACAGCTCCAATCAATATGATAACTTTCTGGCCACTCTAAACGCACACCTGAGGCCGACTTACATCGCATTTTCTTATGCTGATGAGATATATATTCCAGTTATCTCACTAAGACATTAATAAAGCAAGACGTCCTTTTGAGTGGGATCGTTTTCATTTGGACTCCGATCTGTTCAGTTTAATTTTGCAAGGCTTAGAAGAAAAGAGAATGGTACAAATGACTCCTCTGTCATCTGATCGAACTGGAAGACCTTCCTGGTTACTCGACTGGCAAGAGACAAGAAATGCATTCGCTTGGTTTGGAAGGAAACTACTATAATGATGACATCGCAGTTGCGTATATCGTTGGTGTCCCCTGCACTCCAAAACTTGGGCATACCGACACTAGTAGAAAAATGGGTAGAAAAATGGTTTTACCGACGGTCCATGTTTAAACCCGTCGTTTCTAATAAGCATAGATGTCAGTCCGGTCTGACCCAATTGGTCTGGGTCGCATAACAAGAAAACCCGTCGTGAGAATTTCTATCAACGACGGTTTTGGTTAACCGTCGAGTGAAGCCATTCACTAGACGGTCTGACCGTCGTGTGCTTATTTCCTGAACCGACGATGGTTCTGGCCCGCCGTGCCAATTGACCTACCCTCTTAATCGGAAAAATTTTTGGTGAACTTACAACTCTACGCGAGTAAAACTTTTTTTACTCTTCTCTCCCCCACGCGTAATCTCTGTTCACGTTCTTCCGAGGTAAAAAATTCGACGACGGAAACGGAAAACCCCTAATTCCGAGAAAAAATGGTGCGACAGCAAACCCCTGATTCTGACGGAAAACGGTGCAACGGCAAACCCCTGGCTCTTGCTATCTTTTGAACTCTCTTCCTCCCTCTCTCTCCACCGTTTTACATCATTGATTTATCTGAAAATCTGCCCGTACAAATGTATGTACCAGCCGAACCTGTAAAATTCATTTAAAATTTTAAGTAGGTTTTAATTTCTGATTGTTTCATTTCTGTGCATCAAAGTTTCTTCATAGTAACTCAAATTAAAGCTTACCTAATCAAATTACAATTAACTATTTCATTGGAAAAACCGTTGGATTGTCAGGGCTTACAATGAAATTTTTGTGCTCAAGTGGATTTTCGAACTCAGAGTAAAGTTTTATTTTTTATTTTCTTTTATTTAGATCTAGAAAAATTTCCCTTCAGGATTTTGAGTTGTATTTGATATTTTTTATGTTTAGTTCAAAGATCATTGAGACTTGATAGCGGATAGTGAGTATACATTTCTACGACAAAGCTATGCCTTTGTGATTCCTATGCAGTCTATGTGAGAATTTGATCTTCATAAGCATAGTTTTGTTTTTTGCGTGCTAACTGTGGATTTTGCTTTATATCTAACTCAGTGTGAGTTCAATCAAACTTGTATTATGGGCCTTTCCTCATGATGTCTAGTAAAATATAAGATATATTTATTGCTTAATTCATTGCATGGGATTAAATGTTTGTCATAATACAAATGTTGACTCCTATGGGTGTGGGTAGTTGACGAGGTCTATATTTGGTTGTGTTTACTTGACGTACAAGGTACATCTTGTATAGTAGGCTACGACCTATGTACATATTTCTGCATATATATGTGGGTTGGTGAATTGCATTGTAGGACTAAGCAATAGGAAGCATGAATTAGATGTCGATGAGTTGAAACTCCCTTTATTGATCATAGACTGGTAACGGTTGCAGTGGTACGAGTTGTCGTGGACAGAATCTTAGTATACTTGATTTGGTTATTTGTTTTTTTTTGTTTTTTGCTTAATTCCCACACTAATTTTAGTCAGCAAATGGTTATACTTGAATGGGAGGAAGCACTAGCCTGACGTATTGCTAATTCAGAAACACCTTGAATTATAACCCAAGTTTGCAGTCCACTGGTTCAATTGCTTGATCCCCTTCAACATAGGTTATGTAGCAATGTTAGACTGTTAAAGATCTAAGGAGCCTTAGGAGACTCCCTGGTTGGGTAGTCTATCAACTTCAGTATTAGCTGATCTAGGCACTTTTTCCCAGTCCCCCTACGATATTTGGCGATGGTCTTCAATTTCAAAAATAGAGATTTGAGTCCAGGTGGTTAGATCTGTTTGCTGCCCCATCTAATGACTACATCAGAGTCTCCGTCAATGAGTAGGGGGGCTGCTGAATTGCCCTATGAAAGGTCGAAGGCTTTCAAGGAATTCCGTCGTTACAGCCCTATGAAAGGTCGAAGGCTTTCAAGGAATTCCGTCATTACAGCCCTATGAAAGGTGCAATACCGAACAGGGCTTGAGTTGGTCATGAGGATCTGGGTAGCCCTGGTAGCAGGTCTTGTCGAGAGAATTTTCCATTATTTCCCCTCCTGGAGTTGTAAATTCCGGTCTCTGCATCGGCTGCATAAAATATTTGACTAGTAGAGGAGTGTGGCTACTTTATCTTACCAATTAGCTATATGTATGGATGCACCCACATGAATATTTGTTTAGTTTAAATAAGTTTAGCTCTCAAAAATCAAGCTGCTGATATTCACATTATATACTTGAGCTTAATGATGCTTATCACCAATTGCCATCCGCTATGTATGAAATACTCATCATTCATTTCATGTCTTCTGTAGTCGCTCTTTGACAATTCCCATCGAGATGGACTACTTCAGTGACAAAAATGGATGTACGAGAATAGAACCAAGCTTGCTCGATGCCATCCAGACTTTGTGGGTGGAATAACTTACTTCATCCAGTATGCTAAACAGCAACTTGGGTTTCATGGAAACAGTCCAATGCGGTGTCCATGTACCAAATGTGAGAACAGACATTTCCTCGTGTGCGAGACCATCAAGTTCCATATAATATTAGAAGGTTTTTCCCCATTATACAACATGTGGTACTACTATGGGGAACGACCAGGAAATGAACGAGAATACGTCCAGGTGGGACATGGCGAAGAAATGAGAATGATGTTGGATGATGCATTTATGCAAGAAGTTGGAGACACAGCACAAATCCTATAGGTGATATCCCAGAAATGCGTAGATTCGAACAGTTACTGGATAGGGCAAAGAAACCACTATATGCTGGGTGTGAGAAATATTCTACATTGTCTTTTATGGTCCACTTATTTCAGTTGAAGTGTTTGAACAAATGGACAAACAAGTCGTTCTCGGATGTGATATCCCTTATCAAGGACACTCTTCCTGCAGACAATACTCTCCCACATAACTGGTATGAGTCAAAGAAATTGATGGCTAACTTGGGGATGGATTATGTAAAAATTCATGCATGCCCAAATGATTGTGTCTTATTCAGGAATGAATACAAGGATCTAGATAGTTGCCCAAGTTGTGGGTCGAGACTCCACCTACGAGTCAATACGTTCGTTTGCGACGTGGTCCTCCACCGGACTCGACCGAACCGCCACGTAGGATTTTAACTGTTATTGTGAATATCTTGGATTTTGATTGATTCTACTATTTATGTATTGATCCAAAAACTAATTATCCAGCTTGTGTAGACATTCGAGTTCTGTTTCAGGAGTACACTTCCCCTTCGACCGACTGATTCAGGTAAAAGTTAATCGTGCCATTTACAGTGCTTCATATTGAGGTCAATTTTAATACTAATATCTAGTATATAACATATTGTGGTATTCTGATTTCATAGGGACATTTGGTCATGCCACTACACAGGGTTCAGAGACCCAACCTCCTGTAGAAGATGAAGGCATGGAACGTATGTCATGCGATGGTGAAGATGATGAGACTCAAAATCCGGATGAAGATATTGAGGACCAGGCGGGAGAAGATGACAGGGAGGTAGTTTTGGAATCTGAACTACCTGAGGAACCCGTCAGCAGGAGGGGTAGGGGCCAAACTAGGGCATCTTCATGTATGCCTGCAGAAGGTGTGTGGAATGTACCCATTAAGAATGGGCAGATGAGTACGAAATATCAGAGCTATTTGTCCAAGTTGATGGGCACTTATGCACGGGCAGAAGCG
The DNA here is from genome assembly GCA_022405105.1 of Aristolochia contorta. Classification (NCBI taxonomy): domain Eukaryota; kingdom Viridiplantae; phylum Streptophyta; class Magnoliopsida; order Piperales; family Aristolochiaceae; genus Aristolochia; species Aristolochia contorta. The sequence goes on from CM039667.1 coordinate 19,406,406, forward strand.
TATTTTCCCCTCCACTTACAGTGGCGAGACTACGATGATAACGAATATTCTACGTGGTTCGCACATATCAACGTAAGTAATTAATTGTTTTACTTAAAAACTATTTCTTCTTTTGGGATACTCATTCAAGATTTGTGTTTCGCAGGAAAAGTACAAATTCATCAGTGAAAATTGGGAGGAGGTGACTCGGCGTGTCGCTATGATAGCCATCAAGCCGGTTCTGCAAAAAAATTATCAGAGATAATAGGGCGTCTTTTAAGAAGGCGCACTACGATGGAAAATCTAAAGAAGAACTTCAAGTAAATCCGATTTCCACTATCAGTCAAGAAGCATGGGATAAACTTGTTGCTTATTGGAATGATGATAAGATGGTGGAGATGTCCAAACGGAACAAGGTCAATAGGACACGAATGAGATCGACTCACACTCTTGGGGCAAAGTCCCTAAGTCGTTTTTATAAGGAGGTAAGCATGTAATTGTCACATTTTGCTTTTGTTTATGTGCATATCTGTTTGAATTTTTACAAGTGTTATGACTGAAATTGGTTTTCAATTCAGCAAGCCAAAAAGAAGGATGAATTCAGCTACATAGAGTCTTACCTCCTAGCTCATAAGAGGAAAGACAGAATCTATCCAAATGAAAAAACGGCAGCAATATGTGTAAGTGATCGTAATTATTCATTTCATATGTGTAAGACGTGGGGTCTTACCTCCTAACAATATTGACTTTTTCTTATACTAAGATATGTTTCTTTGCAGACTCAGGTAGAGATGGTTGCAATTGAACAAGAAGTACACTGGTCGAAGGATCCGGCAGAAGTGATACATGTGTTGTTCACAGTGTTTGGGGGACACCACGGTGGCTACGAGTGAGGGTTTGGGCCTGGTGCGCCCCCGCGGAGAGGTACGTCTGCGTCTACAGCTATGAACACCATTGAGATTGCCACTCTCAGAGCAGAGTTGGAAGCAGAAAAGCGAGATAAGGAGACCCTGAGAGAAACACTGCAGAGTGAAAAGGAAGACAAAGATAAAATGAAAGAAGAGATGGAAATAATAAAGCAACAAATGATGGCTATAATGCAATGGCAGAAATCTCAAGAGTCAAGTCCAGGTTTGAGATCCGTCATAAATTAAACTTCAGTTGAATTAAATTTATGACTCCTCTTGCTAATTTACATGATGATGCTATTTTAACTGGTTCATCTGCTCAACGCCTTCGGGCTAGCAAAAACATGACCTGTTAGTAGAAGAGCAGGTGTGAAATCTTTTCTTCGCCCTGAATTATAAGTCTTAAAGATATCTTGTCTGTTTCGTTTATTGTCTTATACATTCTCTATTATTGGTACATTAAAGCTTCTATGGAACTATTATCAGGAGGATACATAGAGCACATAGGTCAAACCTTTTGTTTAGTCGTGTTTATTTCATGTAAACTTGTTCTGATAAATAACATATGATGTTTAGAGTTCATTTATAGATGTCTATATAAGTTGGCCATATTTTCTGAAAGGTATATTATTTGATAGCACTTGTTCTATTAGAGTGTGATGTCGTACTTGTTTACCATTGTCCTCTGTTCCACTAGCCTTTTTCTGCAACAGACAAAACACCTGCATGTATGTAGGACTCGTCCTAATATTTCGAGATCAAGTGGTATTCAGCATATTCTTAAAAATATATGTTTAATATGATGTCCTCTGTTCCACTAGCTTGTTTTTGCAACAATCAAAAAACTGCATTTGTGCAGGACTCGTCCTAACATTTCTAGATCAAGTGGTATTCAGCATATGCTTAATAATGTAGGTTGATTATGATGCATAAGAATTTTGCTTCATTTTTGGCAGGCTAGGGTAAAATTGGTGTTGAATTCCTTAGAGGAAGATGTTAAAATTGGTGTTCTTTATTCTCTTTCAAAACTTGCTTCCAAGTCAGTCCATCAGTTTTCCAAGCAGGTAAGCATCAAAGCAACATAAGACACTGAACTTAAAATCTTGAAGATCAAGAGTTAATGCCCACCTTTTTCTTCTGGAATACAGTTGCATGCTGACGATGTAATCTTGAAGAAAGTGCAGATATATTGGTTTCCATCTTTAGTTTGAAGCAGGAATTACAATGCTTGCTTAACCTTGGATTGGTTTCCATCTTTAGTCATGCAATGTTGATGAATTCAATTGCTGGACTTTGTAATTAAACATAAGGGCTTGTTTTTGCTGTATTGGGTTTGGCTCCTTGAGTCATCTTGTTTTCGATTTTCATTATGTTGTTTGCATAGACCCTCCTGAAGCCTTCCCTCACCTCATTTATCTGTATCTTTTGACTTGCTTTTCAAACAATTGTTAAAATATTTTTGGATGCTGTCAATACTTTGATTCTACAATGTTTGCTTCAATATCTTAGATTTTAGTTTCTACATTGCATATTTACAAGCTTTAAGGATAACCGACTTGTGTGAATAATTTTGTAATAGCTTTAGCCTTTCAGATGACTTTCTTGAGTGTTAAATGACAATGCATTGGTGGTGTGTAATGTGAAAGGTATTTTTTGTTTTCTAATTCTCTGGCTTGATTTGTTTGGAATACAATATGAAACTACAGATATGCATTTGATCATGCCCTACCTTTTCTTTGTTTTTGTTTAACGTACAAAAATTCTGCAGGCCGCAAGTTGGTGCTGAACTTTCCATCTTCAATGCGGATACCCAAAGCTCAGGCCAGCTATCTATGTTGCGCGGTTTCTGCATTCTGGCCGCCAAACCATCAGATACATTGGCTGATGGTAGTGGAGAAAGGAAGAAGCTGGAAAACTCAACTTCCAAACATTGGAAGACTGATGTGGATCTGAATGATATTTTGCTGCTTAATGTAAATGAAGGACTGATGTGGATCTGAATGATGTTTTGCTTTGTCAGAGATAAATGCAAACTCTTGCACATGTTATTGTTATGTTGAACTTACAACTTCATCCTTTGCTTGTTTGAGTGGCAATTATGTCATTTGTGCATGAAGTTTATGCATGTTGTTCATGCATGTAATATTTTGTGAGTCCTTTGTTTTATTCATTAATACTTTGAGATGTGTTAGTGGTGGTGGAACTATATCTATATATATATATATATATATATATATATATATATATATATATATATATATGTAAATTGATATCAGGTTGATAGCAGCTAAAGTCTCTTAAAAGAGCAAAACCAAAACCCAAACAAATATAAAAAAAACTAAAAAAACAGTTGTCGATGGTCTAAAAACCGTCGGGTACAAAAAAGAAAGAAAACTAACACGACGGATATAGAACCGTTGGCCCAAAGAGCTAAAATGAAAGCCGACAGTGCATACTCTTGGGCAAACTTACGAAAAACTGGACGAGAGCCGATAGTGCATACCGTCGGGCTACATTCTCTCTCAGAGGAAAAAGGATGACGGATATACAAGGTCGCCCTAAAATCCAAACACGACAGTACATACCCGTCGAACCGAAAACTCACTATTTCCCGACGGTATAGCACTGTCGGCCTAAAGCCAACGGTACATAACCGTCGAGCCCACACAAAGAAGCTAAAAAGATGGCCAACGGTATATAACCGTCGGGCCTCTAAAGCATCAGAATAGGGACGACGGATATAAGCGGTCGCCCGATATTCCTAGCTCGACGAGAAACACCCGTCAAGACCAAAACGTCAGGGTATCCTTCTGTCGACGGGAATAGACTGACGGGTGGTTTACGTCGGGCACTTTCTATGCTGCCTGACGGTTTTATACCGTCGGACAGATGTATTTAACTCGACGGTTTTATCCCGTCGTCGCTCGTTTCTCAACGATGGTATAAACCTCATCAGTAATGGAAAAGTGTCTGAGGCTTTTTTCGACTGTCGTATTCGCTTTTAGTTAGGGCCGACCGTTATTTGCCGTCGTTAAGATATATTTATGCCCGAAGGGTGTATACCGTCGTGCAAACGTTTGCCCGACCCGATAATGACCCGACGGTCATTTTGCGTCAGGAAATTCTAACCCGACGGTATGTGTTGTTTAGCCGACGGTATGTGCTGTTTACAAAACGGTATGTGCTGTTTAGCCGACGGTATGTGCTGTTTAGCCCCTGTATTAGATGAGACGGCTCTGAAACTTTATCAACGAGTTACACCTAAGATATTTTGGTTCAGCAGAGTTCAGAACATACCAGGTGGAACATATTCAAGTTCCACATTTTCAGGAACAGGATACAGACAAATTCAGGGCTCACAACACTGGTCCTCTTGCCGTATAAAACAAAGCAGCAATCACGGGGCTGCTCCCCGAATCAAGCTCAACAGATGTGACGGCTTTCGATCCAGATCACTACGTCCCGTCTTCACCGAGGACTACCACTCGCACACAGCCATCAAGTTCTGCTGGCAGACTCTATCGAATCAGGATCACTGATCGAATGTTCTACCCTCAAGTGATCATGACTTTTGATAAAATAACTAGGTTTGTAGCCTTCGAGTTATTTAACAAGGCTGATTAGGTTTAGCTTTTTTTAGCCATCTTTCAATTTTGAAACAATTTTTGTAACACGGACTGCATGACAGTCAAATTTTGTAATACAATGAGTTTCAATCAATGCAATTAGTCTTAACCCTCTCCAAATTGTCGTACTTAACTGACATCATATATGGAAGAAAACAGAACACATCAATGTCATATCAAACAAAATAGAAATGAATAATGTTAAAAGGCCGACAAAATAAAGATTTATATTTCTATTTTCTTTTCTTGGATGTCAATTACACGAAAATGATATCCCATGAGACATTGGATGAAGACCTCGCCCTAGAAAACAAAAGATTACACAACACTCATACTATGAAATGGAAGTTTGTAATATGTAGTTGGAACTCTAAATGTTGGTCTCTCAAAGCAAGCACAAACACTAGAAAGTAACAACCCAATACTCAAGGGTGATTATCATAAATGTAACATACTTTGTGGCAAAAAAATCTTTGCAGTTAGATTACAAAAGAAAATTTCCAATTAGATTACAAAAAAATGTATGCAATTAGATTACACAAAAATCTTTGCAATCAGAGAATAAGTAACCCAGAAATCCTAGCAATATTTTTTAAAAATAGATAAAGATAATAAATGGACTATAAATATGCACGCTCAGCAGTCTCTAGGGAAGGTAGATAGGAAGAAAAAGCCTGAGAGCATTCTCTTCATAAAAAAATTAAAAAAATAAAATAATATATATATATATATATATATATATATATATATAGATATATAAATTCTCCTTGCATCTTCTCAAGAAGAGATCATTAAAGGGTGTTAGAATGTAATAGGTATTCTGGTTTTTGGTTATATCCAACTGAAAACTTTTTACATCGCACTATCTTTGGTACTCTGAGCAAGACTGTAAATGACATGAGACAGTCTCACGAATCAAATTCTTAATAAAAAAACTTTTAGTGTGACCAAATAGCTCAGCCCTTATAGAAGACTACAACTGATCATCACCAATGTAAGTTGTGTCTCAAGACGGACACAATCATCTGCATGGTGATACAAGTTTCACATCCCAGACCTATTTAAGTATCAAAACTACCCAACCAAATCAAAATCTATCTTATATTAACATTAAAGCACATACCTAATCTAATATAATTAATTTTGACTGACTAGTTTGATGAAAGGTTGTCCTAAAGAAGTAACATCATTTAGATTGTATACAAGTTGCAGTATTATAACACAGTCCACCTTACAACTCACTCGGTCATGTTACCCAAAGGAGATGGATGATACCGTCTCTCGGCAGGGTTAAGACTTTTTCAGAGTAACAGAGCATATTAGGTTGACAGTATACACATCAAACAGCATCTGCACATCTTTAGTTCCTCACATGCTTGAACGAGCCATTAGAACTTGGAGATGCACTGCATTAGCAACCTCATTTTTCTTTCAAGAAATGATGTAGGTCTTCTGCTGCTTTCCTTAATGGAGAACTACTCCAAAATAAGCTACTCATTGCAATCTGCATTATCCTGTCTTTGAGTATGCCCAAGACAAAAGACTGAGATCAACTGGGACAAAATTTCCCGCACAAGACCAACAAAAAGTAGGAAAGCAACACTTGGTGACTGGTACGTTGGAGAAGGGTCCCTGACTTTTCTCTTTCACTTATTGCCCATTTTCTGCTTCTGTTGCTTCTCTGTTTCGAACAAACTTTCCATATTAATTAAAAACAAATACCACACAATGAGCCCTAAGCCTTTAATTAAACACAAAAAACTGAAATTTTCTCCCATATTGTAGAGAGGTTAAAAGGCAATGTGCCCAATAGAGAAGCATAAAACAATAATCACTCTCTACGGCCTAAAAAGGACAAGAAGCTGAAGATGCTCCTAAAAGTATTCCACCAGCTACTGCACAAAACACTTTACCTGATTTTCTTTTAGCATCTGATTTTGCAAAGAACTCCATCCATTCATCGGTTAAAACATAAATGGGTTCTTCCTCTTCCTTTTCATCTAAATCATTGGTCTGCTCTTCCGGTGCTCTGTACTCAAACAGATTAAAACGAAATTTAGAGAGGGAAAACAGAAAAGACATGTGACAAGGGGTGGCATCAAACTGAGCCAATTCATAAATAGCTTCAGCATGGATAAATTTGCATCAATTATTATAGATCTTGAATCAAATTCAAGTCAGGGCAAAGCTTAATAATCTCAAGTTCAAGATGGTTTGGTTCACAAGTTTGTAAGCTAGTTTGCTATGATATTCACAAACATGCCCTTACTAATTAAGCACGACTGCCCACCCTCAGCCTTAATTTACCAGATAGGGGTGACAACAAGCAGAGGGATCTGCTGCTTAATCATATGTAATAAGAGCCAACGAAAGAAGAGAGAGTTTCAAACTAAATTTGGATCACTTCCCCAAATAAGAACACCACAGCCACTTTCAAGTCTATACTCCAAACACAATAAGTAATGTTTCCACCTATGACAAAAACAAAAGAATATAACTTATATTATAATCTGATTAAAGTAGTGTTTCTTTGCTAGTTACTTCATTTACTGAATATTTCATTTACTAGATGAGAAAAAGTTGAAAAATCAAGAAATGGGCAACAATATCTCTTCAAGCTTCTTTTTCAGTAGCAAACTTTTTTTTTTTTTTTTGAACTGATGATAACATTTATTGATAGCTTTTAGAAAGAGATACATAAAGTTATAATGCTATTGTGTTTTGGCTACTCAACAGCATGACAAAGTTACAAGCTCATATTGTATTTTTTTTGAAAGTACAAGCTCATATTGTATTCAATGAGGAATGAGTGTTTGTTGATTCATTTCTTTGCTAGATAATCTGCAGCAGAATTTGCTGATTTAGGTACCTTGTTCCAAGATATCTACCAATATTTCATGATGTCTTCAACCTCATCAAATAGAAATTTTAGTGCCCAAGGAGATGGAGTCTTCTTGCTTTCCAATTGAATAACTAGCTCGGAATCTCCTTTATCACTAGGTGATTTTTAAATTGCCTTTTTAAACACGTATCCCTTCTAGGAGTTCCATGGCTTCTATTGTGTTCGAAGTATTCCAACCAGCTGGGCGTAAATATCACAAGGACAGACCACCACTGTTCCTTAGGATTTCCCCCACTCCAGCCGAGCTTGGATTCCCTTGTGATGCCCCCATTAAGACTAATTTTGAGCCTGGGACTTGGGAGGTATCCACTCAGCCATAATTGGTCGCTTTGGTATTGTTAAGAGTATCTCCTTTCCCCAACATTTTCTAAAATGTGACAATGGAAGTGGCTGGAGATCTTTGATGATTTGGGCCCATAGGAGGGTGCAGTATACAAGTGTCTGAAAGAGTCCTCTTATTGACTTGGATTTTCCATTGAAGACTCAGTTAAATCTTTCCAGCCACAAATGCCAAGGAATGGCTGCTACAAGTGGCCCTCAAAAGAATCTTCCCAAAGGCAGGTAAAGGGCAAGAGTCCCATTGCAGCAATAACTTACCAAACCTACTCGGATCCCAGTCACCTAAACCATATTTTCTCATGAAGGTATTCCAGACTTCTTGTCTGAGAGTTCAGTGAATTAATATGTAATTGCTAATCTCTTCATAACTGCCACAAAACTTGCACAAGTTGTCCACTACAGGCTGTCCCTTTTTAGACAATTCATAATTTACATGTGTTTCTTTTAAACTCTAATTTGCCAAAACCTAGTTATAAATCGTAGCTTGATTGTTGGTTTTAATCTGATTTTTTTGTGAAGGATGCAACCAAGATATGCACTGTAAAGCATCGGAACCATATTATTTCATCTTCACCATGATCACTGTTATAGTGGGTCTCCAGTTGCTGGAAAAAGTAATCCAACATCCTAAGCCTCCTCATCATTTATTGCCTATACAAAGTTGAAGTTCCACCCAGCCACCTCAAATCTAGATTGATCACTTGTGATTTCTTTGTTCATAGCTGAGTTGAAAAACCTCAGGTATGCCAGAAACATTTTTTCTTGAACTATCCAAATGTCTTTCCAAATAAACCCCAAACATTTCAAAAAAATAAAAGTCCCTAATCTAACTAAACCCATCTTAAGACCCACTAACGGCTCCTAATACTAATAAACATAATATATCAGTACCTTTCCAACCCCCCCCCCGGCTCGGAATGAACTTGTCCCCAAGTTTCGGAATAGGACGGAGAATGAGACTCAAAAAAGACCAAGCAAGAAAAACACGTAGCTACAACACAAGCAAAAGCAGATAAACTAGAAGATTAGGAAAAGTTAAGTGTCTTCCAGGAATCCACTTACATAGTCCAACTATCAGTCTCTCGACAATCTGGAGCCACCAATTGGGGTTCTTCCATGGTCTGAAGAAACGGAAGAGCTTCCGCGCTACTAGGGAAAGGGCGACGGTGAATCTGCGAAAAGGGGCACTGAGAAGTGTGAAGTCTAGGATCAGTTAACGGAACATAATGGAAGAAAGGATGTACTGGAGGCCCAAAGTGATGATAGGAATGTTTCTGATGGTAGGAATGTTTCTGATGGTAAGAGCAGGAAGCAGAAGGGCGGGAGAGAGGACACGAGGGAGTGTGAAATTGCCAGTAATGGCAGTGCGATGGCGACTGAGCGAAGAACGGGATGGTCTTGCTCGCCTCTTCCATTGATGAGCTTGTCGAACGAAAGAAAAACAATGGGCTCTTTTCAATAGAACGACAGGGTACCAAAAATAAATCTGATACGTCTCGTACGAAACGTCTCGGCTGATAGCAGGTGACGGCTCGGCTCCCCTTCTATTTCTTGGGTTAGGTACTTAACTGTTAAGCTTGGCTAGAGCAAGCAATTTATAGCCCGGGCTGGTCCAACGTTTTATAAAAGACGGGAAGTTATAGTTGACAAATTACATAAATTGGATCCCCTTTATGGTCATTACCCCCATTGGCCTTAGACAAGGAGACCCTTTGTCTCCTTCCCTATTCATTCTCACAACTGAAATTTTATCAAATCAAATACAACAAGCAATCACAAACCAACATATTAAACCTTGGCAATCAATTCCAACCATACAACCCATCTGCAATTTACATTATGCAGATGATACTCTCTTCTTAAGTGCAACAGATGTAGCATCAACAAGCACTCTGCTCTCTATCCTTAACCAATATGTTGCTCTCTCGAGCTAACACTATAATCCAACCAAATTTATTTTATTTTTCTCAAAGAGTACAACCAACCACTCAGAAACCAGAGCAGCTCCCTTATCCATTTTACTACATCTGATTACATGGGTCCCTATTTAGGTATAACTATGAACCTCTCCTCAAGTCAATTGACAAAAGACTTACAGGACGGGCCAACAAAGCCCTCTCCTTTGCTGGCAAGATAACCCTCCTTAAGTCGGTCTTATCCAGTATCTCTGATACATTTGATTACATGCTTTAGTCTTCCAATTAAATTCACTGACCAACTTGAGAGAAAATTTAGAAACTTTATCTGGTCGTACAAAGGGTAGGATGCATTTAACAAATTGGCCAAGTATATGAAAATCACACCGTGAGAGTGGTTTGGATATCTGAAATCTATAGTATATGGTTGCAGCTTTCCATCTCAAACTTCTCTGGCGAATGTATACCTCAAGAGACTCTCTATGGGCCTCATTTATGAGAACCAAATATGGTCCATCCCCCCCAAACCCATCAACAAATCCAAACAAGGAAATTCCCTTGTTTGAAACCAAATTTCCAAACTTCTACCCATTTTAACCCATCAAATCCGTGCTAGAATCGGTAATGGACTCACCACTTCCCTCTGGCTAGACACCTAGGTGGAAGAACTAAATCAACTTCTCTCTGAAATTCCTCAACTTGTTTAAGGACCGTTGCTTTGGCAGGATAAGGTATCTTCTATTCTTACTTCTGACTCACACTAGAACGAACCTCACGTCAGATCGCTTTGGCCTTCTGACATGGCTACTCTTCTCCTCAAGTCACCTGTTACCTTATCCGCCACCAAGACCTACATTTGGTCCCTATACAAGGATAGGTTTTTCTCCACTAAAAGCGCATTCCACCTAACCCATGCAAACATTAAACTTACTAAAGGATGTATGATTCCGGTCCCCCAAAGCCTCTATGGCAGAAAATTTGGCAAATTCAAGCCCTCCCAAAACAAAATTTTTTCCTATGGTTAATTATCAAAGAAAAATTACAGACTTCTACCCTCTTAAGTAAACGAGGGCTCCAATAGATCAAAGATGCAAATTTTGTCAATTAGGACAAGAAACTATAGATCATCTCTTTATTCAATGTCCTTTTGCTAACTCCATTTGGCAGGTAGTCGAACTGTATACCCGAATAACTCCTCAAATGCACTCTATCAGATCATACTTCTGTACTTTATTATACTCTACACACACAAAATGACATCCAAGAGCACATATTTATGTTGTTAACACATTTTAGAAAATATGGTGTACAAGAAACAAAAAGTTTTTGAACAAAAATCCTCATCTCCCTCCCAATGTATGAATCATATCATTTTTCTCTCCCAACAAACTATATTGGATTGTCAAATCTTAGAAAACACATTCAAACCCAGAAACAGAAATCCTATCATATAGTCCCCACCTATTCATCCTTACATCATGCCCAATTTTGATTGTTTTGCTTTGCTTGAATCTAATCGGGCAGGATGTGGTGTTATTTTTTGTAAGAGTAATGCTATATGCACTTTACTGTGCATGCACTTCCCCCTCATGTAGCGATGGGACATTAAAATATTTCTTATGTGGGTCCCACCGCTACAGTGAGGGGAGAATTCCACAAAGTGCATGTACAGTGAAGTACATATAGCATTTTCTTTTCATAATTTAGAGGGGGACATTCTGATTTGTGACGTATGGTCTTTAACTCCTAAGACAAACAACCAACCTGAATTGTTGGCACTTCATCTCACCCTTTGCCTTGTCAAAAAATATTTACCTCTTTTCCCATTATTATACAAGGGGACTCTCAACTCGTTATATAGATGATGCAGGGATCACAAAACAGCCATTGGAAGCTGGAGCATATAGTCCAAAGTTCCCAAGTTCTGTTGCAGACGCTGCCGCAGGTGAGCCTCACCCATCAGCTTCGAGAAGCAAACAAGGTTGTCGATGCCTTGGCGAAGATAAGATCTACAGACACAACTGCAGACACAGATAGTATACATATATGGTTTCGATGTATCCCCAGGTTTTTGCATTCAATTCTCGTACAAAACTATATTAGGGCTTCCCTCAGTCCTAAACTTTACTTTTTGGATGACTATATAACTATCTACCATTTAGACTTTGTATACCCTCTTCCTGCTTTTGCTCTTTTATGATATTATAGTAACTGGTTGAGGATAAAAAAAAAAAACAAAGTGCATAAATATAAATAAATTTAGAAGTATAAGTTCGATAATTTAAATAAAATTAGTTTCGTAATTTTAATCATAAAATTCTTTTGTGCAAATCTTATTTTGATAAAATCTTGAGAAATTGCTGAGTATATAATATATGCATACCAAGAGAGAACTTAAAAATGAAGCAAAACACAATGTGAAGAAAGATGCAGGGCGTAACTTGTAATAGACTAGTGTGCAACTAGATTCAATCACACAGACACATAGGGAGGAACACTGGGTCTGACGTCTCCTCACTAAATATGAGAGTGGCGAGTCTCTCTAAAAGGACCTGAACCTAAGGAAAATCGAAGTGGATTTTGACCGATCAGCCAATAAAAAAATAAAGCAAGAACATATCTAAAAAATATAAAACATTCTAAAAATTTTACATGTACAGTAGCGAATTGCTCCAATACTTAGAGGCTTCAAGAGCTTTTAATTGTTAAAAAAAATGATATCAGTACTTTCTAATTTTTCTTCGAGGTTTTACATCTTGACGTGACTGCATAGTTGGCAGTCTAAGTAGGAAAAAATCTAGGGTTTAGGGTTTACCCATAGAATAGGTTGATAATATTTTTATTAAAAAATTAAAATCTTGCAAAATTTATCTCCAAGTTTATCTCTTACTAAGCTGCAACGTGGACGCCACGTCAGGATGTAAAGTCTTGGAAGTAAAAACCCACAATACTTATATCACCACTCAAAAAAAGATCGTTTCCTGAGTACCGAAGAATTTCCTTCTTTGCTTCTTCGCTAAAGGTAAGAATTTGATTTAAAGAACTGATTACTAGGCTGGCAAATGGAAAGAAATAGACTAGCGATAACTACCCAATTCACACTTCCTGTTGTAATATTTTGGATCAATCCAGTGAATGTCAAATTTAACCAACCACAAAAGATCTCACACATTGAAATATCACAGGAAAGCTATTATCAGAAAGAAGTTTTAGTCCTCTGGGAGACGAACCCTCTAACAACTGCACTTGGCTGCACTGAAAACATATTTAGCTCATAAAACCATGATACCTGGTAGTGAAAGCGTAAAAAGATCTCTATGAACACTTCAAATCAGTGGATTAGAGATGCTGTTCTTCGGACCTCATGTTGGTGATGAACTTCTGAATTTTCTGAAAGTTTTGGAGATGCAAGAAAAAGCAGGTGCCCTCGTGATTGATGTGAATGCCTCAACTGGCATAAAACCCACAAAAATAAATAAATGAGTTGACAAAAAGGATATCTTATCCTCATAGACGGGATGATTGAGCATCAAAAGCAAATTGTTGTTCACAATAGCACGGGCAAGTAAGTCCTTTGTTTCATCATTTTTCTTCTTCAACATGTTGCAAATCTGTAAAAGGTGCATTAATAATCATAGGCCATACAAAGTGTCGTCCATTGCTAAAGCAGAAGTTACACAGAAAACAAAGACCTAGCACCGAATATGGTAATACAGTAGTAGAAAACACAAATACTCCAACAATATATGCAATTTCTTATGGACAATTGAGGTTTGATAAGTGACAAATGAAAGATACAATTTACTACAAGTAACATACGGTACAACTCACTTTTTATTTGGTACAATTTACTAGGTATTTAATCATACTTTCTCTGCTAAATAGTAAGTACTTTTGCTTTTGCTTTTCTAGAAAAGATTCATGAATTCCTGTTTCAGAAAGCATATTCTTGTCTGGAAGTAGCCAGATCATTTTCAGACTAAAAATAAGACATACGTTTCATCTAAAAATTGAAAAGAATTTTTTTGAGAGTTATTACTTATCGTTTTCTCATGACCGAATTTTCATCTATCACTATGGGCTTTTTCAAATTTTTCAGCCAAAATATAATTGTTGAATACCTATATTTCTGATGACTTGCTTAAAGGAAAAATGAAACTATGTGATTTCTTTGACCATAATATAAAGAAATTTTGATAACCTTAATATATATCAACTGTAGAATGATTTTTAAAGAATTTCAAATGATTAAGCCAAGGTTGAACCAAACCTCTGACATTTATCATACTGAAAATGAAGCTCAAACTTATGAATTAAGAATGGAAGGAATTGCTAAGAAAAAGAAAGGAAGAGAACAGAGAGATGAAACAGAAAAGGAGATAAGAGGAGGGGAAGGGAGTGGGAGGGGAGGGAAGGGGGGGTGGTAGGAGGGAGGGGGTGGGGACACGGGAGGGGGAGGGAGAGTCACATACTGGGAGAAAGATCAATCTGCTAGACATGTATGAGTCATGTACTGGGAGAAAGATCAATCGTCTAGATGTATTCAGTCTCTGAAGTTCGTAAATTCAGTAATAGGAAATAGTAAAATTCACCCTTTCAAAACTTATAATCTCCATATCTTTCAGGGAAACTTTTACTGCATGGACAGGTGAATCAACCAACATATTCATGCAATCTCTTGTCCTCCTATCGATCTATACCCCCACCTTGACACCCCGAACCTGTTCCCTTACCAGAAGAAATACAAGCGACTAATGCTGAAAATTGATGAAAACCATGAGGACATAACTAACTCATCTTCAAGTTTTAGAAATCCATGAACAGACAAATCAAGAGTTTTTTTTTTTTGAAAGTTGACAAATAAAGAGTTATTGTTTTGAAGCAACTAATTTAGAAAACATATCTATCTTTATACTTTCTGTAAACGAAAGTCCCGATTAGTATTTGAGTAAAAAATGAGTAACAATTAGGAAAATTTTAGTTTCAAGTTAAGTCGTTTTAGGAAAGTTATAAAAGCAGTTCTAATCTTAGTCAACTGCTTAAGAAGAAAGAAACAAATCCTCTAGGGGAATCTAAAAGGTGCCTAATTTGCAGCACATGCCTTGAAGGTTTTGGCACAGAATGAGTGGAAAAGATTCTACCCATAAGGTCAACTAGCAGAAAAGGTTGAAACTTTATATCTACAGAAGTCTCTGACTCCAGAAGGAAGGATGAAGCACTAAAACCTTGTCTTCAAGGGTCTAGTGTGCCGATAGCATGCACATTAAGATAAGCGGGAGAGGGAGAGGGAGAGAGGGAGAGGGAGAGAGGGAGAGGGAGAGGGAAAGGGACCTAGCTGCACCAATCTCTAGTCTGCAGGTCAACCTCTAATCCTATCACTTTCTCCCCTCCTCTTCAAAATCTTGGCCAAAGGTTTTACTAGCTTCTATAGCAAGCTGGTGACATTGGCTGGATGGAGAACCCTCTTCCAAATGGAATCCTCCCGCTTATTCAATTTGCAGACGACACGGTGGTCCTCTGTGATGGTAACGTAGAGCAGATTGCCAACCTGAAAGAGGCGATTACCCTAATTATAGCATCATTGGGTTAGAGTGTCAACTGGGCCAAGTCAGCATTACTCGGGTTAAATGTGGACAACATAAAACTTGTCACAGTGGCTGCTAGACTCAGATGCAGTATTGGTTCATTTCCAAGTACTCACCTCGGGCACCTACTCTTTCTCGACCAACCATAGAAGACTCTCTAAGACCCAGTTTTGAAGAAAATGCAGAAATGACTAATCTCATGGAAGGGATGCCTCATCTCTAAGCCGAATGTCTGGTGCTCCTGAAATCCTGCCTAATGGGCATTCTTGTCCTTCCTTCACTATCTGGTGGAAGTGGCAAAGGAGCTCAAAAGAATAATGAGGCGCTTCCTATGGCGTGACTCAGCTGAAAACATCAAGCATCATCATATCAAGTGGGACAACGTATGCAAGCCGAGAAAATGGGGATGTCTCAAAATCGAACGCCTGCTGGATTTCAACCCACTACTACTTAAATGTTGTTGGAGAATCAATCTGAAACCTAAGCCACCACGGGTGAACTAATTTTCCAGAATATTGGGATTAAAGAAGACTCTTGGATGATGGGATGGCATTCACTAAGACTTCTCTCTCCAATATGGAGGGATATCTTCAGGCTGTTCAGTTTTTTTTTTGGGAACGCGCCAGGTTCTTACTTGGTAATGTTTTTTTTTGAAACAGTGAAATGCTTTTTATTGCTGATCAATAATCATACAAAGAATTGTACCATATAATGTCTAGTACATCAACTGAATCAAGGGATTACATGTTGAGTATTGTTACAATGGAAAAGTATTGCCTATTGCTATTGTTGTTCTATTGACTCCTTTGGCAAGGCGATCAGCTAGATGGTTAGCAGACCGCGGGGCAGTGCTCCAAGTGATTCTCATTTCTTTTGTTATTTCTGATAGTTCATCAAAAACATGCTTTAACTTCCATGGGATGTTGAGGGACTTCTTGGCCCAACCAATAGATAAGGTGGAATCTCCTTCAATGATAATTGGGGTGGTCGATAGTGTAGATATTTCCTTGACACCCTCTAACAGTCCAGTAGCTTCAGCTTCATTAGAAGTAGCTATGCCCATAGGTCCTGAATATAGTGTTATAATCTGACCATCACTATCCCTTATTATTCCTCCGTATCCAGCTGGTCCAGGATTGCCTCTAGATGATCCATCGAAGTTTAACTTCAGCCATCCTGTGGGAGGGGGGAACCATTCTACCATTCTTGGTGGTTTATGCTGTTTGAAATATATAATTTTCTTCCAGTACTTCTTTAAGACAGCTTTAGGAAATGGCGGCATACCTTTACAATCACAAGCCCACAAAAATATGTTTTGTATAGATTTCACCACTAGAGCGCCTATAGTGCATGAACTATTATTGAAAGTTCTATCGTTTCTTTCCAGCCATATAGTCCATGGTATAGCGGCTAACGATGCCCTCCACATAATTCTTCCCACGCTTGGGAAGGGGCATAAAGTAATTGATTGAAGTAGCTTAGCATAGGTTTTTGGCATACTGTAATTCACCCCAAATTTCTGTAGAATAGAGTTCCATATTTTTCTACTTGTCTCACAATGCAATAAGAGATGGTCAATTGTTTCTTCTTCTTGTCCACACATCTTGCATAAGGAGTTAATCACTATTTGCCCTCGCTTTGCTAGTTCGTCGCATGTTAGTAGCTTACCATGGGCTGCTGTCCATATAAATTGCTGGATTCTCCTTGACATAGGTAATTTCCATTCCAAGTATGAGGGATGGGTGGCAGATGGTGTATTGTTTGCCGTTTTCAGTTTGTAATAGGAGGCCACTGAGAAGGAGCCAGAGGAGCATGGACTCCACACTATTTCATCTTCCCCTTCTTTTGCAACATATGTTGTACCTAGCTGGTCCATTAATGAAGAAGCTTCTAATGACTGAACATTTGTTAGTCTTCTTCTCAAATTTAGTTTCCAGCTGCTGTTATTGCTTTCCTTGAAATGATTGACCTTGAATTGCTTGTTTCTTGATATGGAGTAGATATTCGGGTATAGGTCTTTAAGAGGTTGAGTACCTAACCAGCAATCTTCCCAAAATAATACTTTAGAGCCACTTCTCACATGGAATCTTATGTACTGTTCAAAAAAAGGCTTTTCTTTCAAAATGGCTCTCCACCATGGCGAGGTATTTTGGGAGGATCCTTTAGGCAACCAACTGAGCAGGTTGGCGCCATATTTAAATTCTATGATCTATTTCCATAGGGCCTCCTTCTCTGTAGTGTATCTCCATAACCATTTGGCTAACAAGGCTGAGTTTTTCTCATGCAATTTTTAATCCCAAGTCCTCCTATCTCCTTTGGCTTACAAACTGTTTCCCATCTGACCAGTGGATACTTAAAATTTTCTTGCGTACCTCCCCAAAGGAATTTTCTCTGCATTGCTTCTAGTCTATTGGATATACTTTTTGGACACCGAAGGAGTGAGAAATAGTAGTTTAGGATTCCTGCCAATGTAGACTTTATTAATGTCACTCTCCCTGCTTGGGATAGAAGTTGCCCTTTCCAAGAGTCTAGTCTATGTTGACATTTCTCAAGTATAGGGTGCCATAACGTTTTACTTGGTAATGTGAAACCACTAATTTCTGGTCGGATCCTTGGATGGCTGGAAGAAGACCGAAGGATCAATTCCTGTCCCTATTTCTGGTTGCGCAATATCCTGATCTTATTACTTCCCCGTGTTTGCCCAAGTCGTGATTGGACAACTATTGACTGGAGCCAGATTTTTCAAAGGGAACTTAATGATAAGGAAGCATCTGAATTTAGTCTGCCGACCTCATGCTGCTAGAGACATACCTCGAGGAGCAAGATGATCAAATCATTTGGAAGCCCATCCGTATGGGTGAGTTTACTGTTCAATCAGCTTCCAAAGCAATCCAAGGCATTCAAGCAAAGTTACATGATGCAAGGTTTGCATGGACCCTCCCGGCACCACCAAAATGTCAATTCTGCGTATGGAGCTCCCCACACAGAAAAATCTTGACCAGAGAAAACCTTCAGCATTGTGGAATGTTCCTATCGTTGCTTAGATGCCCTCTCTGCAATGCTGATTTCAAAACAATTAATCATGTCCGACATTGCCCTTACTCCTGGCTAGTCTAGATGTCTTTCATCTCTTTGTTTGGAATTAGCACGGGATTATCCTAGGACCTGCACAAACCTATTGTTCACTCCAAAGGTTAGGTCCCAGAGGCAAAGGGTCGCATCAAGTTGCAACATCTGGCATTGCCATTCTACTAGTGCACCAAGTGGAGGAAGGAGGAGAGCAAGGCATTAGAACGAACAATACAATGGTTATTAACTTAGGAGTTCTCAGCAGTGGTGGATGATTGATACGCTCTGAGATGGAATTAAAACAGCAGATTGAAAGCAATGCGAATTTTTTTGGGGAAATTTTGGGTAGTACTGGACTCCGGTATTCTATTATTCAATTCTCTGTTTATAAGATAGCCAAGCATTCGAGAGGCTTGGAACTCTCCCACGAGCCGAGCTCTGAGTTTACAAGAAGATACTTTCTCCCCACAATTCTCCCCTCCATTACATATATTTTCTCCTTCCATGCGACTCGCATGACTGCTTCAGACCTTTGCCACGTCAGCCTCCTCCAACTAACTCCTGATCAGGAGCCAGCACTTCATGTCCTTGTTTCTTGCTGACCGGGACGAGTTGAAGACACCTCAGCTTCTTTGCTTTTTGTTTTCCTCCTCACCTACCATAGGTGAACCCGAACCGATGGCCTATCATTACCCCCGCCCAAACTCTCACCTTGTCCTCAAGGTGAAAGTCAGAAATTGACGTTGAATTGAGAAAAAATTCTCCCATGTGGCCTCAATTCTGGTAGACTCTTCCACTTGAGCAACACTTCCATTTCACCAACCCTGTCTTACCCCATGGGCGAACTGCCAATACCGCTTCAGGTTCAGCGATCAGCTCAAGCTCAGCACTTAGCTGAGGGGTAAGTCAGCGGAGGAATGGAACTCTCCATAAGCGGCGTCGTAGCTGAGACATGTGAAGGCGGGGTGAACGCAAGCCGAAGGAGGCAATGCCAACTTGTAAGCAACCTTACCCACCCGCTGCAGAATTTTATACGGCCCATAGAATCTAGCAGCCAGCTTTTCAAAGCGGCGTTGAGCAAGGGAGTGCTGTCTATATGGTCTCAGCTTCAGAAAAACCCAATCCCCCACTGCAAATGCCTCATCATGGCGCTTCTTATTGGCCTGAAACTCCATGCGCTGTTGGGCACGCAAAAAATGCATCCTTAAGTCATCCAAAATGGCATCTCTGTCCGTCAGTTGTTGATCAACGGCGGAGACTAAGGCGGAGCCCTGTTCATAGCGGAGAATAGGAGGAGGATCACGGCCATATAAAGCTCGAAAAGGCGTACATCGGGTGGCCGAGTGGGTTGACGTGTTGTAGGAATACTCCGCCCATGCCAACCAACGGGCCCAAGTGCGGGGCTGCCCGGAAGCAAAACAACGCAAATATGTTTCTAAACACCTGTTGACCACCTCGGTTTGCCCATCCGATTGTGGATGGTAAGCTGTGCTGCGCCGCAACGAAGTGCCGTGGAGCTTGAGCAGCTCGCTCCAAAAATGGCTCATGAAGACGCGATCACGATCTGAAATGATCACTTGTGGTATGCCATGGAGTCTCACGACCTCACGAGTGAAAATGGAAGCTACGGACACTACTGTGAAAGGATGCTTCAGTCCAATGAAGTGAGCGTATTTGCTGAGTCTATCCACCACCACGTAAATCGTATCTACTCCTTCGGAACGGGGTAAACCTTCAATAAAATCCATAGTGACCTCATCCCATACCTGAGCCGGAAGTGGAATAGGTTGAAGGAGTCCGGCCGGTGTTGTAGCCAAGTATTTATTTTGCTGACACACCATACACTTTCGGACAAAATCAGAGACATCCTTGCGCATACCGACCCAATAAACTTCAGCGGCCTGCCGGTGTAAGGTCTTAGTCTCCCCCGCGTGGCCCCCAACCGGGGAGCTATAGAACTCAGTAAGGAGCTGAGGAATGAACTGGGAGGTGCGAGGAATTACAAGGCGGCCCTTGTAATACAGAATGCCATTTTCCACTAAAAAGCCTACATGCTTTTGGGTGCCCGAAGTGATGTCTTCCCTCAGACGTATAAGAAATGTATCCGCCAATAATTCTGCTTGTAATTTGGTCCAATGCTGCCACTGAGGAACAATCAAGGTGGAACAATCAACCTGCCCCGGAATGCGTGATAGTGCATCTGCTACCTTGTTACTTGCTCCACTGCGGTACTGAATCTCAAAGTTATACCCCATCAGTTTTGTTACCCACTTCTGATACTCGGCTCCCACTACTCTTTGTTCAAGCAAGAATTTCAGGCTTTGTTGATCCGTGCGAACCACAAATTTCTTCCCTATAAGGTAATGTCGCCATTTGAGCACCGCGAACACAATTGCCATTAACTCCTTCTCGTATATGGGTTTAAGTTGCGCGCGGGGCCCCAATGTTTGGCTAAAGAAGGCCACAGGTCGTACCCCTTGCAACAATACAGCACCTAACCCAAATCCGGAGGCATCCGTCTCAACAATGAAGTTTTGTGTGAAATCTGGCATGGCCAACACCGGAACTTGAATCATAGCGTGCTTGAGGTTGTTAAAAGCTTCCTCAGCCTCCACATTCCACCCAAAACAGTCTTTCTTGAGTTGTCCCGTCAAGGGCATGGCGATGCGGGCATAACCAGCTACAAACTTGCGGTAGTACCCCGTAAGCCCCAAAAATCCTCGTAACTCCTTCAGATTGTTCGGTCTCGGCCAATCCACCATTGCTTTAATTTTAGTTGGATCCGCTGCCACCCCTTCGCCCGATATGATGTAGCCTAGATAGGCCACCTCTCGTTTGCCCCATTCACACTTCTTTCGGTTAACGTATAGCTGATGTTGTTGCAAAATGCCCAAAACTTCCTTCAAGTGCTGCAAATGTGTTTCCTCAGTAGGGCTATAAACTAATACATCGTCAAAGAAAACAAGGACCGATTTTCTGAGCAACAGGCGGAAGATGTCATTCATCAAGGACTGAAATGTAGCTGGGGCGTTTGTGAGTCCGAAGGGCATGGCGAGAAATTCAGTGTCCATCATGGGTGCGAAACGCAGTCTTGGGAATATCTGCCTCTCTTACCCTAATTTGATGATACCCGGACTTCAAATCCAATTTTGAGAACACCCGTGCTCCAGACAACTCATCCAATAGTTCATCGATCACCGGAATCGGGTATTTGTGGGGAATGGTGGCCTTGTTGAGGGCCCTGTAGTCCACGCAGAATCTCCAAGATCCATCTTTCTTCTTTACTAGCAAGACCGGGCTGGAAAATGGACTTTGACTCACCTGAATAACACCTGCCATCAACATCTCACTGATTATTTTCTCAATTTCATCTTTCTGAAAGTGGGGATACCTGTACGGACGTACGCTGATGGGCGGACAGCCGGCGTGCAACACAATGGCATGCTCGTGTCCCCGAACCGGAGCCAGCCCATAGGGCATATGAAAAATGGCTTCATGGTGCAATAACAATTGCCGTAAAAATTCTGGTTCTTGCTGGGTGCACAATGCCGAATGTTCCAACTGGTTGAGTTCGACGAGAACGCCTGCACCTTCCTTCCGAATTGATTTCAGCATCGATTTCAAGGAAACCAACGTTCTGCCCAATGAGGATCACCCCGCCAGTGTAACCGTGTCGGAGCCGACACTGAATTTCATTACCTGTGATTTCCAATTAGTGTGTGTTGTTCCCAACGTCTCCAACCATTGAATGCCAAGAATTACATCGGAGCTACCCAATTTTAATGGTAAAAAATCATCCACCACATCCATGCCCTGCAAATGCAATGTCAAACCTCGGCAAATACCCTCCCCTTTTACAGAATCGCCGGTACCCATAGTCACCCCATAGGAACTAGTTTTGGTGATCGGAATATTGAGCTGTTGTACCAATTCTAATGAAACAAAATTATGAGTGGCTCCTGGATAAATCAGGGTCACCACCTCTTGCTCAAAAATCTTACCTCGTAATTTCATCGTTCTGGGCGAAGACATACCTGCTACGGAGTTTAGAGATACCTCTATCACTTGGTTAAGTTCGGCGGCTTCTAATTCTGGTTCGTGTCCATCCTCCTGCACTTCAGTCGGCTCAGAGTCACCTTCATCTTCCCCTGAGGTGAGCAAAACACTCAGTTCCCGACGTCTACAGCGATGGCCGGGACTCCATTTGTCGTCGCAACGAAAACACAGGCCTCGTTCACGCCGTTTCTGTGCCTCTGGTTCGGAAAGTCGCCGTACGTCGCCGTGATGTCGCGACCCGGTGCTGCTGCTGCTCTGCGGTGGCCATCGGAGCTCCCCCAAAGCTGGCGGAGGGTTAGGGCTCCCGAGAACTCGATTGGGGACGAAGTTGTTTGGTCTTCTGTGGGCCCCAGCGACTTCTAATTTTTCCTCTACCCGTAAGGCAAGGTCCATGGCTCGGGTCAAGTTAACGGGTTCGAGTATCCGAAGTTCGGCCCGCAACTCCGGCTTCAACCCGTTAATAAAATGACCTAGAGCAACCTCGTCGGATATGTTTTCCAACGGCGCCGCTAGTTCGATGAATCGCCGGCGATACTCTCGGACGCTGCCGCTTTGGGCGAGGGCCAACCATTGTTCATGAAGAGTGCCGGCGTTCGCTGCTCGAAACTGCTTAAGGAGTCTCACCTTCATCTCTTCCCAGAGCATTATCATGGTCTTCTTGCTTTCCCACTGGTACCATAGAAGGGCGTCCCCTTCAAATGCGACCACGGCAGCCTCCAATCGCTCCTCGTTGCTGAAACAGTGGAAGTTGAAGTACCGTTCTGCCTTCAAGATCCAGCCATCCGGGTTGGTACCATCAAATATCGACATCTCGAGCTTCCGAAATCGGAAATCATGTCGATTCCCGGAACAGGGGGGTTGGCCGACGACCCCGTGATTTTCTCCAGCCATCGAAGGACTATACTGCTCAGGGTTGTGCGATTCTTGGGCTGAGGTCGACCCTCTACGAACAGACTCCTCTTGCAACTTCAAGAATTGCTCGATTTGTCTACTGAAGCTCTGTAACTCCTCTTTCAGTGATCCTTCAACCCTTTGGAGTTCTTTATGCACCGACCCTATGACTTCTTCCCCTCTACGAACAGACTCCTCTTGCAACTTCAAGAATTGCTCGATTTGTCTACTGAAGCTCTGTAACTCCTCTTTCAGTGATCCTTCAACCCTTTGGAGTTCTTTATGCACCGACCCTATGACTTCTTCCACATGGTCCATTCGCTGGCTAACGTTCTTAGCCATTTCCTCAGGTAGGAACAGCTCTGATACCAGTTGATACGCTCTGAGATGGAATTAAAACAGCAGATTGAAAGCAAAGCGAATTTTTTTGGGGAAATTTTTGGGTAGTACTGGACTCCCGGTATTCTATTATTCAATTCTCTGTTTACATAAGATAGCCAAGCATTCGAGGCTTGGAACTTCCCATGAAGAGCTCTGAGTTTACAAGAAGATACTTTCTCCCCCCTACAATTCTCCTTCCATTATATATTTTCTCCTTCCATGCGACTTGCATGACTTCTTCCAGACCTTTGCCACGTCAGCCTCCTCCAACTAACTCCTGATCAGGAGCCAGCACTTCATGTCCTTGTTTCTTTTGACTGGGACAAGTTGAAGACACCTCAGCTTCTTTGCTTTTTGTTTTTCCTCCTCGCCTACCATAGGTGAACCGAACCGGTGGCCTATCAATGATCTAGTGGATGCCTCCGAGAGAAGGAAGAATTAAGTATGCTATCCAAGACCCTTGAGATATAGAGGAGTGTTTGAAGAGGAGGCATGGGTACAGCTCCCATATGCTGGTTCATTTGGTTTCTTAGATTCAACAACAACAGAAGTTGTAGCCATGATACAGGGAATTCGACTGTTCAGACAAAGGATGCAGGGTGCTGTAGAAATTGAAGGGAATCCCACAAGCGTCATCTGCTGGGACAGGGGTCAAAGCCCTCCGCCCTGGCATTTCGTTGCTTTCTTTAGAGAACTGGAAGTTTTATGAGAAATGTAAATTGTACTTGGAACAATGTACCGTGTTCTGCCAACTCTATAGCAGATGGCCTTACAAGGGAGGGAGTATCTCTACCAACCCAAATTACGGAAATGTAATCTTGAACTTTGAAAGCAATACAAATACTCAAATTCCTTTATATATATACATATATAAATAAAATAAAAATAAAAACCTATTCTTGTTACATGAGAAAGAACAATGCCCTTATGGCCCTCACGTATATGGCCATAAATCAGTACAGGAAAGTAATAAAAATAACATCACTAGATTCCCAAATTAATCCTCTTTCAAATAAGAGAATCGTTAAGAGTCAAGGGTAGTTTAGTAATTTTATTAAACTTCAGTTAGTTATTATTTGTTTATTGTTTAGTTTACTTGCTCCTCAAGCCATGAATGACATCATTGTAATTTTGTATTTTCGGTTGCTATTCATACATGTTTTAGGGTTGTAGGTCATGAAGACCTTACGACCTCTTTATCTCCATCTCTCTTCCCTTCTTCGTATCTCTGCACTTTTCTCTCATCTTCTATCTTCCTTCACTAAATCTAACATGGTATCAGAGCGTGTGCTCGTATGTGGGCCTCCACCCAAGTTGTCCACATGTTGGTGTCCAAAAGAAGGCCCACATGCGCGGGGGAGTGTTAAAGTTTAGTCCCACATTGATAAACGAGTAAAATAAATCCTGGCTTATTAGTTGGAAAGAGGCTTCCTAACTTCGGCTAGTCATTTTGGGATAGGCCTTAGCCCAACTTTACATGGTATCAGAGTGGGTCTGTATGTGACGACTCGTCACTTACAGAAGTCATGGGATCTTCTTCCTCAAAGCTCGTTGTACAAGTTAGAAGTTCTGCAAAAGTCTTAAATTATGGGCAATCCTTAAAGTTGGTCTTTTTTTCTGTGTTCTTCTGCCATTATCCCTTGATAATGGTTTCTACTACTGATTGAAGTGTTGTGCGTATGGGTTTACTCCTAAAAGGAGTTCCTTTGCTGCTATTGGATTCACCTATACCTGTATATGCGACTGCAACTACTACTGTTGGTAAAAAATAGAATTTTTACACAGCCTCGTGATTCATGCCAAACCAAAAAACCTATCTTTGAGCTACGAAAATCTGCCACTTCTATTCACAGGTAGTTCTGACTGTGTTTCAGAAATTCCAGGTACGTGAAACTCGTGTTTTTACACTGCCTTGGGAACCGTGCCAGAAGTATTTTCTGAATTTGAAAAAGTTTTCTGGTGTTTCTGAGCTCTAGCTCATGCTGCAATTTGTGCTGCAATTAGTGCTGCTATTGGTGTTGCTATTGGTGCTGCTATTGGTGCTACTATTGGTGCTACTATTGGTGCTACTATTGGTGCTGCTATTGGTGCTACTATTGGTGTTGCTATTGGTGGACTCATACTGCTGAGTCGTTGCCTCGTACTACTGGGTCGTTGGACTCATACTACTGGGTCGTTGGACTCGTACTACTGGGTCATTGGACTCGTACAGTTGGGTCATTGGACTCGTACTGCTGGGTGGTTGGACTCGTACGGCTAGGTCGTTGGACTCATACTGCTGAGTCGTTAACTCGTACTGCTAGGTCATTGGACTCATACTGCTAAGTAGTTGACTCGTACTGCTGGGTCGTTGGACTCGTACTGCTGGGTCGTTGGACTCGTACAGTTGGGTTGTTGGACTCATACTGCTGAGTCGTTGACTCGTACTGCTAGGTCATTGGACTAGTACTGCTAGATCGTTGGACTTGTACAGTTGGGTCGTTGGACTCACTCTGATTGGGTCGTTGAACTGAACGTCTTTGGGTCGTTGAACTTTCATCTTGTTGGGTCGTTGGACTCGTACTACTAGGTCGTTGGACTCGCACCTCTGAGTAGTTGACTCGTACTGCTGCATGGTTGGACTCGTACTGCTGGGTCGTTGGACTCGTATAGTTGGGTCGTTGGACTCATACTGTTGGGTCGTTGGACTCATATTGCTGGGTCGTTGGACTCGTACTGCTGGGTCGTTGGACTCGTACTGCTAGGTCGTTGGACTCGTACTGCTGAATCGTTGACTTGTACTGCTGGGTCGTTGGACTCGTACTGCTGGGTCGTTGGACTCGTGCAGTTGGGTCGTTGGACTCATACTGCTGAGTCGTTGACTCGTACTGCTGGGTCGTTGGACTCGTACTGCTGCGTCGTTGGACTCGTACAGTTGGGTCATTGGACTCGCATCTTCGGGTCGTTGGACTCGCATCTTCGGGTCGTTGGACTCGTATAGTTGGGTCGTTGGACTCGCATCGCCGGTCGTTGAACTTGTCTTCGCTCGTTGGTCGTTGGACTTGTCTTTGCTAGGTCGTTATACTCGCATCGCTGGGTCGTTGGACTCATCTTCTTGAGTCGTTGACTCGTCTTCTTTGGTCGTTGGACTCGTCTTTGTTGGGTCGTTGGACTCGTCTGCTTGGGTCGTTGGACTCGTCTTGCTCGGGTCGTTGAACTCGTCTTGTTGGGTCGTTGGACTCGTCTTTGCTGAGTCGTTGGACTCATCTTCTTTGAGTCGTTGGACTCGTATTTCTTGGGTCGTTGGACTCGTCTTCTTTGGGGTCGTTGGACTTCATCTCTTAGGTCGTTGGACTAAATCTTTGCTGGTTGTTGGACTTGGACTCGTATAGTTGGGTCGTTGGACTCATCTTCTTGAGTCGTTGACTTCGTCTTCTTTGGTCGTTGGACTCGTCTTTGCTAGGTCGTTGGACTCATCTGGTTGGGTCATTGGACTCATCTTCTTGAGTCGTTGAACTTTGAGCGTCTTCTGGGGTCGTTGGACTCGTCTTTGGGTCGTTGGACTCGTTGGGTCGTTGGACTCGGTCGTTGGACTCGTCTTCTTGGTCGTTGGACTCGTCTTCTCGTTGAGTCGTTGGACTCGTCTTTAACGCTGGGTCGTTGGACTCGTCTTCTTCGCTGGGTCGTTGGACTCGTCTTCGCTGAGTCGTTGACTCGTCTTCTTTGGGTCGTTGGACTCGTACTGCTGGGTCGTTGGACTCGTACTGCTGAGTCGTTGACTCGTACTGCTGGCATCACTGCCACATGACTGCGTTGATAAACTCAATTTTTATTGCCTTGGTAATTGTGCCAGACTCTTTTAGCTCACCAAAGCATGTAGAAAGGTGTTTTCAAGGCGTCAGAGGCTTCTCCAGGGTTTTAGAAGTAGTGGATTGTCACTTTATTTGAGATGCGTTCCTACAAAGCACGGTAGTCACTCCATATGTTAACTCTGAGAACCAACTAGCTGATCTGCTCACTAAAAGTCTTCGTAGAAAGGAATTTGACTATCTTCTCTGCAAGCTGGTGTAAAGTTGGGCCGAGGTCTATCCCAAAATGACTAGCCGAAGTTAGGAAGCCTCTTTCCACCTAATAAGCCAGGATCTTTTTTACTAATTTATCCATGTGGGACTAAACTCTAACAGCTGGGCCTTCATGATATCTACACTCCAGCTTGAGGGGGAGTGTTAAGAGTCAAAGGGTAGTTTAGTAATTTTACTAAACTTTAGTTAGTTATTATTTGTTTATTGTTTAATTTACTTGCTCTTCAAGCCATGAATGACATTATTGTAATTTTGTATTTTTGGTTTCTATTCATACATGTTTTAGGGTTGTAGGTCATGAAGACCTTACGACCTCTTTATCTCCATCTCTCTTCCCTTCTTCGTATCTCTGCACTTTTCTCTCATCTTCTATCTTCCTTCACTAAATCTAACAAGAATCAAGACAAATAATAACCTAATTAAATTTACCTAAATACCCATGAATTGTCACTAAAGTATTCTTTCTCAACTAGATGCCAACTATATACAGGACAACAGCTGTCACAAAAAATGTATGATCTTGACATGATGGCTAGGTTGATAGGCAGCTTTCTCAATACATAAAGGAACTTGAGTTTACAAGTGTTTTCAAATTAAAATTTATAATGACAAGAAATAGTATGCAAGAGTAATGACTTACATCTTCAAGCTCCTTAGTACATGCTTCAGCCTTCGCTACATTTCCATCAGTCACAATCAGTGACGAATCTTCAAAACCAGTCATAATTGACTCTGGAGGAACGTACAGAGTAGGTGGATGATCAATGGAGACATTTTTAAGATTAGCCGGATTCTCGTTAAAATGAAAAGCCTGTAAAAATGTGTGGACAGTGCATAGCAATATTTTCAGCATGAAAAAAATCCAGAAGAAAATATTAAACTAAATTAATATTTAAATTCCTTACAAAGCTAGCTTGAATGAACAAAAGCCTACCTTTGCCGCCTCACTTTCTGGTAAAACTTTCCAAAGTTTACTACAAAGTAATACAACAAAAAAATATATCAGTTATCAGCTACAATACATTTTATCGCATAATAATCCTCAAACAATTAGCCACCAGAGAATGCAATTATTAAACCTGCTTATAATGGGATTTTCTGGCTGACACTCCATGACTTGCTTCGAAGGATTTATCTTTACTGCACCTGCACTGGATTCCTGCAAAATGTCCTGCCAGATTTTACCAAAGTCTATTAAAAATAAACAAGCTCTGGCAGTGAAAATGAATAGGTAACTAAGAGAGCAGCCCAAACAAATGTTTGGAATGGCTATGAAAATGATATATATTGTTAACTGTTTTTCACACTCTCATACATATTAAAGAGGAAAAACTCAGATCAGTTGCAAGTCCAAAATTTTGCTAGAATACTTATAAAATATACAAAAAGAAGAAGTGGTCTTTGTGACCAAGTAAGGGACACAATGGAATGACCTCAGATATCTTCCTCAAAGACGGGCTGCGTAAAGCAGAGTTCTTGTCTATCGAGTCATTCATTTGGTAACCCAGATCTCTGTCCTTCATTTGTTTCTTTTCATTTTGGACATTGAAGTTTGACATGTCACTGTTTGTAGTCATGGAAGCAAGCAATTTACACAGCAAAATTTCAGACTTCCCAAAAAGCTCCAGAAATAAAGAAAAAAACACTAGATTTCATGCTATAAATATTCAGGTTAGAGATACCACATGCTTTGCAATAAGTATCTGATTCAGTTGTGATCTGGTGACATACACATTCTACAAGCTTCTAACATATTTATTGTATTAATTTTGGAAACCATGCATTTTATTATAGGTGCAGCTGATTGCTCAAGGAATGTCATAATGGCAAACATGAAAACCTTGGGAAAAACCATTTTAGTCTAAACTCAGCAACATATGAGTTGAGGCATGTAGTACTCACTTAAGTTAAGCACAACCATCCTCCAGAGAATACACTTAAACATCAAGCAAGAGAAATATGAAAGAATAATTATGCAAATAACCCATTCAGAAAAAAAGTTACAGAACCTGTTGTTATATGTATGGTTATAAAGCACATACCTGGATGTTTTTTTTTTTTTTATTGAAACGGTGAAACTGCTCTATTATTGCCTTCCAAAATATCAAAGAATGATTTACATATGTTTTACAAGGTTTTCATAACTGGATAGACATAAGCTGGATAAAAGAAGAAGTACAGGTATACACTTAAATTAGGGGGAGGTTGCTGCCGGATATGAGTACAGATCTGTTTACACCTTCTTTTGCAAGTTGATCAGCAAGAGAGTTAGCCAAGCACGGTACTACTTTTCATAAAAGTTTCGTCCTTTGCTGATTTCTGAGACTTCATAAAAAAATGTGTTTGAGTTTCCAAGGGATGTTGATTGAGTTCATTGCCCAGCCAATGGTCAGGGTAGAGTCCCCTTCAATTATGGTAGGAGTGTTGTCTAATGCTGCCACAACTCGAATTCCTTCAAGTAGACCAGCAACTTCAGCTTCATTTGAGGTTGCTATTCCATGTGGACCTGAGTAGGCGTGTACAATCTGTCTATTACAATCCCTTATCACTCCTCCATACTTTGATGATCCATCAAAGTTTAATTTTAGCCATCCCACTGATGGGGGAGTCCACTCAATCATAACCGGTGGTTTATGTAGCTTGAAATAGACAATTTTCTGTCAAACTTTCCTTAGAACAACACTAGGAAAAGGAGGCAAGCCCTTGCAAGTAGAGGCCCATAGGAAGATATTTTGCATACCTTTAACAATTGATCCCCCTATGGGTCATGATTTGATGTTGAAAATTCTATCGTTCCTTTCCATCCAAATGGTCCAAGGTATGGCTGCAATAGACGCCATCCATAGAATCCTTCCCACCTTAGGAAAGGGCAAGCTAAGATTGATTGAAGAAGTTTTGCATAAGTTTTTGGCATGCTATAAGAAATCCCAAATTTGGATAGGATGGCCACCCAAATCTCTCTACTGAAATTACAATGCAGCAATATATGATCTACTGTCTCTTCCTCCTGTGAACATAGCTTGCATAAAAAATTAATAACTATCTGTCCCTGCTTTGATAGCTCGTCACAAGTGAGAATACGATCATGGGCAGTAATCCATAAGATCTGTTTTACCCTTGCTGTAGAGGGTAGTCTCCGTACTAGATGGGATGGATGACTAGTGGGAGATGAGGCTGTTTCAGCTTTTAGTTTGTAATAGGAGGCAACCAAGTAATACCAAATGAAGTTGGGCTCCACACAATTTCATCTCTTCCTGTTCCAACAATATGCTTAGAGCTTAACAAGTTTGACAAAGCTTAACTTTTTGAGGTCTGAGAGGTTGATAATCTACTCCTTAGACTCAAATTCCATGCATTGTTAACTTCATCTCTTAATTGGCAGATCTTTACATGCTTGTTTCTTGCAATGGCATAAATTCCCTGGTATTCTTCTTTAAGAGGTAGAGAACCCAACCTCTTCCCAAAAGAGAACTTCTGCTCCATTTTTGACATGAAATCTTAGGTGCTGCTCAAAGAAAGGTTTTTCCTTCAAAATGGCCTTCCACCAAGGTGAAGTGTTGGAGGTAGGGCCTCTTGGAAGCCAAGAGTGAATTTGTTCCATATTTGGTTTCCACCAGCTTCCTCCACAAGGAATCTTTTTCCATAGCATACCTCCATAGCCATTTTTCCAACATGGTCTAAGTTCATCTCATTAAACCGTCTAATGCCGAGACCACCAAATTCTTTTGATGTACATAACTTTTCCCATCGTATCAAAGGGTACTTGAATTTCTCTTGTGTATAGCCCCATAAGAACTTCCTTTGCAAAGCTTCTAGCCTTTTTTATACCATCTTAGGACACGAGACGAGTGATAATAAATAATTTGGGATTCCTGCAAGAGCAGATTTAATTAGTGTGTGGCTCTTCCAGCTTGAGATAGGAGATGTCCTTTCCAAGAATCCAGCCTGCTTTGACATCTTTCAATTATAGGGTGACATAGTAATCTTGAAGTTCTGCCGGTGTGAAGTGGGAGGCCGAGGTAGGGGGAAAGTGTAAGTTCAGAACATCCCAGCATTACCTTTATCACTTTCTGGTCAATCTCCTCTAATTGATAGGTCGACAACCAGATTCGTCCCAATTGATATTTTGTCCTGATATTAGTTCAAACAACCTCAGCAACACTTTAATCGGTATAATCTGAGCATGGCAGCCCTCACATGGAATGATTGTGTCATCAGCAAATTGGAGGAGTGGAATTTGGATTTGCTCCTTCCCTATGAAACCTGAAATCCATCCCTGCTCTTGACTCTTATACATTAATGAACATAAGGCTTCACCAATCAAGAGGAAGAGCAGGGGTGAGAGAGGGTCACCCTGCCTCCGTCCTCTTTGACTCAGAAAGAAACCTTTTGCTGTTCCATTTATTAGTAAGGAAAACTTTGCCGAAGATATGCAACTACCAATCCATTTTCTCCATTTTGTAGGAAAATTCTTTTTTCCATCAGCCTCTCAAGAAAGTGTCAATTAACCTTGTCAAAAGCTTTCTCAAAATCTAATTTCAACATGAAACCACTTTGACCTTTTTGTTCATATAGATGAATCAATTCATGGACCATCAAGGCAGAATCTAGGATCTATCGGCCTTTTATGAAGGCTGATTGATTTCCACTAATGATATCCGCTAGTGCACCCTTGAGCCTGTTTACCAACACTTTTGCAATAAGCTTATAGTGACTTGACATGCCCAGATAATTTGGGTGAACATTTAAAATGTAGTGTTTCAGCCGAAGAGAGTTAAATTTCCCTCCAGCACTATATGAGGTCAAAGACAAACAAGAATCTAATTTGAAGAAATTAAGTAATAAAGCAGTCAAGTGAAGACCTTGAGCTCAAAGACAAGAATAAAATGTTGCTTAAAAGAGAAACTTAAAAGAAAAAGGACACTACACTAAAACTGCAGTCTAGATTCTTAAGTCAAGAAGTGTAGAAACTCTGGAACTCTAGCAATAAAAGTGGCCAATTCATTTCTCTCAAATGCTTTAGAGTGCACTTTTGGAGCTAAGGACATTCATGTTTTTTAAAATCATTTTAAAGAAATTGAGCATCTTTTTTAAGTATCTAGAAAGTTTTTTTTTTTGAAAGATCATTTTAACAGGTTTTGACACTATATAAATGACATTGTTTGAGAAGAATGAATGTTTGGATCTTAAAATCAGTTTTTGAAGTCCGATCTATCATCACATGATTTGGATATTAGGAAAGAAGACACATTTTGACTCAGATTTCAAGCGTTTTTTTCATGCACAATGCATACCTAGATAGTTTTGGAAAAGTTCCTGTTGTTTTCCAATAAATCATCTAAACTCAAAATTAAAGAACCTATGGGACTGAAGAGTACCATCCATGATATGTTATGGAAGGTGTAACATACCATCCACGATAGACATTGTACTTTAAATGGTACGACACCTAAATGCTGATTTTCAAGGTACTATCAATCTAAACATGAATGTAGGGCTGAATTACAACCTCTGCCATTCATGGCACTCTTAAGTACCATTTATTGCTCGATCATTGGAATGATCCTTGATTGTTTGAAGGGGACTTCAATGCCATCAAGACCAGAGACAAGAAGTCACCCATGGCAAGATCTATCACAGCATCTGTGAGAGATTTTGCGGACTTTATTGGAGCTACAGTATTAATTGATCTTCCAGTCTCTGGTAAATCTTTCACATGGAGCAATGGGAGAAACCCACCAGTCCTTACATGAATCAGTAGATTCTTATGCAGCCTTGAATAGCTTGACATCCTGCCTTGCATCAACTGAATGGCTTGACATCTATCCTTAGACTGCATGTAGAGAGTTGGACCGTACTGTTTCAGATCATTGGCCTATACTTTTGGATTCTAGCTCAAAAAATTGGAAAGGCACTTCATTCAGTTTTGAGAATTATTGGCTGAGAAATTCATATTTTACATCTCGTATTGATCATTGGTGGAATCAGATATATGATGAGAGGCATTTGGGGGGAAGATATTTCAGAAAATTATAAACACTTAAGGGCAGAATATTGGCATGGGCAAAGCTGTAGAAACAGTCCCAGAAAGAAAGGAAAGAGGCTCTAATCTC
The DNA here is from genome assembly GCA_022405105.1 of Aristolochia contorta. NCBI lineage: Eukaryota > Viridiplantae > Streptophyta > Magnoliopsida > Piperales > Aristolochiaceae > Aristolochia > Aristolochia contorta. The sequence goes on from CM039667.1 coordinate 19,440,232, forward strand.
ACACATAGCTTCTATTGATCAATTAGAAGAGCAGAAAGCTTTAATTGACATGGAGATTGCTAACAGACTTACTGTTGTGACTGAATTTGACAGCATCATTCATAAAACTACATGTTCGAGGCAGTGACCAAGGCATAAATGGTTACTTGATGGTGATGGTAATACAAAATTCTTTCATGCCATGGCATCAAACATAAGAAGGGTAAACAGAGTCAGTTCACTTATGGTGAAACAAGCAGTAACAGCTGATAAATCTACTATTATTAGCACCAGCATAGATCACTTCACTACTCTATTCACGAGGTATGCTCTACCAGACTAAGGATAATTTCACATCACACTGTGGACTGAGTCAAGGCCAAGCTGAAAATTTGGAGATTCCATTCAAACAAGAAGAAATTGATACTGCAGGTCGGCACATGCCAAAAAATAAAGCACCAGACCCGGATGGTTATAATGGAGAGTTCTTTAATGCCTGTTGGGAAACATTAAGTGGAGAGACCACTCAATTGCTTGATCATTTTTATCAGTATGGGTTGACTAACAAAGCCACAGGATCCACTTTTATCACCCTGATGACAAAGAAGCAATGTGTGGAAAATATGCTGATTTTAGGCCCATTAGTTTGGCAAGCAGCATCTATAAATTGATTGCTAGAGTATTGGCCGGAAGGTTGCAAAAAGTTATGGACCATATTATAAGTCCGCAGCAGCACGCTTTTAGTCGAGGAAGGAATACCTTAGATGCAGCTATGTGCACTCATGAGCTTCTTCACCTATGTCAACAATCGAATGAGCCAAGGATATTTTAAAAATTAGTTTTGAAAAGGCTTTCGACAGGGATCATGGGATACCTTAGATACATGATGATAAAACTTGGTTTTTTGGAAGACGGTGGAGAAAGTAGATCATGACATGTATATCTTCTGCCAGGTACTCTAGTTTAATTAATGGTGGCACACGCGGATATATCACGCCTTCCAGAGGTCAACAAGGGGACACTCTTTCCCCATGCTTTTTTATATTGCTGGTGAAAGGTTGCAGTATTTCATTCATCTTGCAGTTGAGGAAGGATGGATAGATCCCATAATTGAAAGTATTCAGATACCTCTTGTATAATTTTCAGATGACATCATTATTTTCTGCAAAGGTACTTATGATCAGCTCAAAAAGATTAACAAATCTTTATTTGAAATGACTTTGGGGCTGAAAATTAATTGGTCAAAGTCCACTTTTTTGGATTTAAACTTGAAAGAAGTGTGTTGGAGGATATGGCTGCCTCTCTTAGATGTAGAATTGGTACACTTCCAACTACATTATAGACCTGTCTCTTTTCACAACTCGAATATCTAGTCATTTATGGGACCCAGTGATTGAAAAACTTCAGAATAGATTAAGCACATGGAAAGGAAAATTCAATCCTAAGGTTGGGAGAATCACTCTGATTAGAGCTTGCCTTTTTGGGATACCCACATATTACCAAATCTTTTCTACATTGCCCTATCTCTGTTCCTAACATGATGGAAATATTGATGAGAAATTTCTTATAGTTCGGAGCAGCAGAAAAATCTAAAATGCATTTGATAAGATGGGATGAGATATATCAACTCAAAGAAAATGGTGGATCGAGAATTAGGGAAATTAAACTAATCAATGTTGCACTCCTTACAAAATGCTTATGGAGGATGAATGTTGCTAATAAAATGACTTAGAATGGACTAATCACAGCAAGGTTGGATAGCAGGGCAAGGAATTGGTGCATTGAGGACACTAACATCAGAGGTCTCTCTCCCATTTGGAGAAAGTTAATCAAGCTTCTTTCCTTCTTCCGTAAATAAATTTCTTTGCATCCTGGGAAGGATATAAGACCTGCTTCTGGATTGATAAATGGCTTGGGGAGGCTCCTCTCACTGATAGGTTCCCTAAATTATTACTTGCTAGAAATCAATGGTGTCTTATTTTAGATATTGCTTCTAGTGGACAATTAAGGGACATCTATTGGATCCCTTAGAAGAAATTTGAATGATGAAGAAGCGTTAGAAATTTCAGAACTGTCGTGTGAATCAACAAATCATATCTGAAAAGGAACCATCCGGACGAGTTGACATGGAGGCCCAACTCCCACGGAATTAACACAGCAAGTTCGTGTTATGCTTGCCCAATTGATGGGGGGAACATCAGGGATCCTGCAGCTACTGCCTGAAACTTTTCTTGTCCTAAAAAACAAAGTTTTTTGGCTGGTGCAGCATCAGAGAAAAGCTGTCAATTTGTGATTTATTGGACAGATGAATGATGCATGTTAAGACTAACCTCTGCCCTCTATGTAATCATGAGCCAAAATCAGTCAACCACTTGCTTATCTACTGACCTTTCAGCTGGTAGGTGTGGACTTCATTTTTCAGATTGTTTGATCTTGACTTTGTCATTCCAAGGGACTTAGTTGGGCTAGCTTCTTTGGTTGGGTCTCTTGGCCTTGGCATGAAAAGCCGGATGATGTACAATTGTTGTATGGGATATATCCCGTGGATGATATTGAAGGAAAGGAATAATAGCATTTTCCATAGAAAATCAAGGTATTGGAAGAAATTTAGTTACAACATCCTTCATCAAGTTGTAGGGTGGCTTAAACTTCAGAATTCTTTTCAGGGTGTGGAGGCTGGCACTATTTCAAGGTCTTGTGCTGACCATGCTCAAGAAGTGGAAAGCACAAACTCACATGTTCAAGTGTGGACTCCCCTTCTGGATCAAGCATACAAGTTAAATTTCAATGGCTCTTCCCTTGGAAGTCCTGGGCCAACTGGGATTGGGGGCCTTATTAGGGATTCTAAGGGGGAAGTCATTCTCTCTTATGCTGGACCGATAGGCTACAATGATTCCAACACTGTTGAAGCGCTCAGCTTGTTGTGAGGATTGAAGTGCTTCAAAAATATGCACCTCTCGGGGCCTCTATTCGTTGAAGAAGATTCTGGAGTTATTATATCACGGTGTCAAGGGAAGTCAAAACCCCCCTAGAGACATTTATTTACTTTTAATGAAATTTCTCATTTGTCTCATATTGTATCGAGTTGGTCTAATATCCTTAGGACTGCCAATGGCAAGGCACATCTTCTTGCTAGGCAAAGGGTGCATGAGCAACACCTTGTTGTTTGGGTGCCCCAAGCTTAGTGATAGTCATGTAATTAATGGCCCTGTTTTGGGCACTCATGTAATTTTTTTCTGATAATGGAATGAAAACATAATATATTTTCATAAAAAAACAATATCATGTATTGCAGGTAGTCTTAGTAGAAAACAATTTTTAGTTATGTTCAAAACAACATCTATTCAACGTAAAACTATAAATAGATGTCTTAACACAAGGAAAGAGAGTTTTCAACTCTCTATTTTGAATCTTCATACACGCTACTTCCAATAGCTCTGTTTTTTAAAGCCACCATACTCGAAGAGTTAGGAGAAGAAGAATCTCCACAACAAGTGGTTTGTCTATCTCTCGAATGAATTTGTAAGTTAGTTTATCTTATATTGTTTTGAAATACACGCGAAAGATTCACTAGGATCTTGAAATTAGCTTGTATCTCTTGCGTATGTATAGGAATGTACAAGCGAGGATGGCACAAAGGGATATTTTGATACTTTAGAAGAATCAAGTTAGTGCATACACTTTTGAATACCCAAAGGGGCGTAAATCCTAGAGAGTAGAAAATTTTTCCAAAGCAAGAGCTCTTGGGATAATTACCATAAACAGAACATCAAGAACAAAAAGTTGTGTTCCATGTTGTTGTAGTATTTGGTTGCAGATCATAACTGAGGCAGCTGAGACTCATTCAAGCTTACCAAGTCATTTTGAACCCTAAGCAACTAAACGGAGAACTGGAACTGTACCAAGATGACAGCTAGGGTGTCTTAATAGCCAGCTGAAAAAGAGTTGCCTTTCATCTGGCCACTTTAGCTACATCGATTCCATGAAAGATGGAAGAACAAAGAGCTATTGTGGATCCAAACCATAAAGCAGCAAACTGCAAAGACCCACATGTATTGTGAGTCACCTACAAGAAGCAAAGGAAAACTGAAGTAAATTGCAGCAACTGATTCTCTTCACATACCCCAATTATATCAACTTTTAGTCTAGGAGGTCAATCAGTCTTTCAAGGACTCTCTTCAACAATGAAAACCCAATTTAGTTTAGGTTTCTCATGATTCACATTAACAAAGTAACTTGGGGAATCTTGACCAGCTCCTAAGTATATAACAATTGTATTTATTCAGAAAGTATAATAGTCAATTAAAGATCAAGTCTACTTCCATCCTAAAATGAATAGTCACTTAGAAGGCTATTTCTTAGTTTTCATGACTCATTAAAAGAATTTTCCTATCCAATACACCTCATGTTCAAACTTATACAAATTGGACGCAAAATGGAATATGCAATTAACCAAACAACCAGGGAAGCGCGAATTGGATTTTGGCTCACAAATTTAGTGCTGATTAAAAGAATGAACCTGGTTCCATCCTAAAATGACTAGCCACCTTCAGAAGCTTATTCCGCAAACATTTTTTTTTTTTTTTGTGAAGAGGTTGATTTGAGTTTCATTCATGCAGAATTCAGGGTTACAATTACTGTTACATCATGATCCTATGGTGGATCCCTCACTTCCAACTCAGGTAGTTAGACACCTTCTCTAGCTAGAGAGTCTGCAGCTGAATTTGCAACTCTGGGTACATGTGCCTAGGTACAAAGTGTTGTGTGGCCGAGGGACCAGATTTCCCAAAAGTAGACCATTAATCTCCATGGAGGTTGGGAGGCTTTGTTGCAACAATTTTTCACATTTAAGCAGTCCCCTTCCACTTCCAGTTTTCTATTAAGCCTTTCTTGAGATATTTTTAGTCCTTGTAGCATGGCTATTGTTTCTTTGAAGGGGACTCTACTTTAACCGTTGGCTGGGCTTCTCAATCTATCAACATTCCTTGGAAGCTTAAACTAGTTTTTTATGAGGTCTCAGAAATAACCAAAAATTGGAACATCATATGGAAGACCATTCCACGATCAGCAAATTCTCTTGCTAACCCACTAGCAAAGGAGGGAACAAACAAGAAAACACTAGTTTTTGGCAACGCCCTCCACTTCCTTAATTTTTGTTTTTTCTTGAAACTTGGCAAGTCCATCTTGAAAGAATGTACAATGTAAAATATCATTTGTATGATTCTTGAAAAGCAATAAAAGCGCATTTCACTGGTTAAAAAAAATAGTTTTGTTTACTTGGTCCTCAAGCCATGATGGCACTATTGTAATTTTTATTTTCGGACTCTATTTATACATTTTTTAAGGTTGTAGGTTATTAAGACCATACAACCTCTTTCTCTCTCTTTCTTCCCCTTCTTCCTATCTCTTCACTTTTCTCTCATCTTCTTTCTTCCTTCACTAAATCTAACTGAGTATCAAACAACACATGGACCAGAAGTGAGTCCATATTTGCTGAGCATAAGGGCATTAAACCAATACATGTTCGTGAGATTTAGGGTGCTATTACAGAAGGTGCACATTGTTGAGGGTAAAATCATCCTCTTCTTGCCAGATTTTCCCTTGTCTATAATTTTTGGTGGAGCGCATTCCATAGGAAAAACTTGGTTTTGGGTGGACAAGAGAGCTTCCATTCCCACCTAGCCAGATGAGTATCCCTTTGCTCTAAATTTTCCAAGGCCACATAAGTAGCCTTCACCGTGAATTCACCATTTGAGCTACACTTCCATATAATTCTGTCTTCACTCAAGGTGTCAAAGAAATATTCCGCAACCATATAACTCATAGTATCTCTTAACGCTTTCCAATGTGGACTTTTCTTCACTTAACACACCCCTCATGTCCAGCCTTACACATGTATGATTTGATCACATTTGTTGGTCTTCAGTCCATTTCTGTCATCATCTGAAAACTTCCATTTCAGTCATCAATAAATGGACATGCATTTATAATTTGACTTGATCAACTCGCAAACCATAAGCAATTGCCTGATGTGATACCAAGTAAAGCTTTGTAGGTAAAAAGTGTTGGAGAGATCAGAATTAGAGACTTCCTCCCATAATATTATAAAAATTAATCACAGCCCAATAAACTGCAGAATCTGCTCTCTTCAACACAAAATACTAAAATCAAAATGAGAACTTCCGATGAAATAAAATGCTTTTTATTCTCAAATAGAAGCATAATTAAAATTCATAGCACAATAACTAACAAAAACGTTAAAAATGTCAGAGTCAGTAAAATTTCATATTTAATTAGATTTTTTAATAAATTTTTTAACCAGCGAGTATTGCAAGGAAATTTCAAACCTATTCATCTTAGTCTAGTCCCAGAGGTCAGAACAATTCAATCTGATTTTTAAAAAAATAGTTTTAAGTAGCCATTGCTCTTCCATAAACCTCATCATCCACCCATCCTGGCCACTAATCCACGAAATATATAGAGAAATAAAAAGAAACAGAGGTGAGACATAATTCATGGAAAGCACAAAACGTTTTGCCCACAAATTACATAATAACAGAGAAAACTAACAAAAAACAAGTAACAATATTTGAATACTATTGATCTTTGTCTACGGCAGCAGCTTCCCTCTAATATAAAGTGTACTCCATTTTATTTTCTGATCTCAAAGTTTTGAAATGTTGATCCAGCTTGGTAAACTTTGTAAACCAGATGTAAACCATTCTTTTGATCTTTGAAAAGAAATAAAAGAGCATTTTCACTGTTTCAAAAAAAAAAAATTGAATACTAAAAACTCTACTCGTGTTCAAAGAAAAAGTTGTGGGACATACCTAGATGAAAAATGACCATTATTTTTCTCTTCGCTGCCCAGTGCCACATGTGAACCCTTAATTACAGGCTTTCTCAGTGACTTTAGAATATTAATCTTTCGATTCTCCTCTTTTATGTTGCTTTCTTCAAATTTCTGGCTGTAGGAAAAAGAGAAGAAATGAGATATATGGATTTAAAAATGACTTAAATAAAGACTGCATGAGAGAGAGAGAGGGGGAGAGGGAGAGAGAGCAACCGTTTCAATTCAGGGAGACTTAAAGTCATAGCTTCAGTTTTTCTATCATCATAAAGAGGATGAGAATTATTTGGAGTAGAAGCAGCTTTCAGCTTTCCTAGACTCTCTCCAAGATTCAGTACAGACTGTGGGCGAAAAGCTTCGATATTTTTTTCTTTTATCGAGTCAGGCTTACTGATCTTGATATGCCTATTTGTAAAGAAATTGCATCAGTTTGAGCATTTACATATTTTCCAAACCATCCCATACATACCTAATGGAACAGAGCCCAGAAAATTATGTAAAAAGATAATCGTTTTGAGCAGAGACTTCAGTGGAGTATCTCATACCTAAGCAGTGGTGATATTGCCTTCAAGTGATACTTGTGTGTTTTTTTTATCCTTCAAAGCACGGTGTTGTGTGGGTTGGACAGTTGCAACATCATCAGCAACCTTCATATCACCTTGTGGGGATTTTTCACCAAGTACATTTTCCCTAATCTCAACATTGAAGTTTTGGGAACTGCATTTAGGTGAAATTTTTAAGCTTGGTGGAGATGAGCTCCTAACAGGAGTAGAAACTCTGGAGAGGTTTTGTTTACTACTATTCTCAGGTTCTGAACCCTGACCTGTGCTTACATCTCTGTTCAAGGCAAAGTCCCTTAATTGTACTTCTTGTGCTGCCTCCAGCATTGAATGGTCACTACTACCCGATTGGCCAGAAATATCTTTAACACAAGCTTCAAAAAATTGCTTTGAATCAGGCTTCAGTTCCACATGCTTATTGTATTCATGAACCACGTGAGATTTCGGACTTTCTGGTGAACTCTTTACAGGTTTTTCATAAGAAGTTACAGTTTGTGACACAATTTCATTTCCTATATAGACAGAAATGGAGGGAGAATCATCATTGGCAGCACCAATCTTACTTTCCAAAGGAAAATTAGGCTTTGGTGAAGGATTCCTGTCTAATACTGGTTGAACTTTAGATTCAGTATAGTCTGTCCTGTCAACAGATACAATCAAGTCGCAAGGAGAATCCTTACTTTGGTGTTTTTCAGTGGAAAAGTCAACTGTCTTTGAATCTTCACAGTTATCAGATTTCTTTTCTCCTTCTGGTATGCACGCTCCTAGATCAAAACTCATTTTACTGAAAACAATAAAAATATTAAAATATGACAAAATATTTTGAAAAAAAATCACTGATGGACAGAAGCCTTCCTTATTGGCATGTAAAACAATCATATCAGCATTCAGAAAAAACACTTACTTGGTGAAATCCAAATCTAAAGAGAACAGGTCACTTTTCTTTTCTTGCTTTGCAAGGTTAGAATGTCTCCCCAGTGTTTCATTAGGTGTTTCAGATTTTCTGGGCGGGCTAGAGAAATCCAAATCAGACATGTCTAACTTGAAGGATGATATTTTATCAAAACCACCATCAAAATCAAAGTCCATGTCCCTGGAGAAAACGAGAAAAAGAACGGTTTCACTTATCAATAACGACATTTCCTACAGACCGCAGACAAAAGAGTCAAGCAGATGACAGAAATACTCCAGAGAAAGCAAAGACAAAACACAGGCTTTTAAGTTTCAACATCCTCACAGTTTGTCAAACTTGAAGCCTTTTTTCCCCCCAGGTGGAGTTCCACAGTTAAAATCTGATGCATCCTTTGTTAACGTTGTTGATTTCCAGGAAGTAAGAAAATCATCACCAAATTCTTTGTCTGTGGACCCTGCTGATGATTAAAAAAATAAAAATAAAGAATAAAAAATCATACGGCGTGTATATCTTCTTCAGAAAAGAAATCTTTAAGTAAAGAAAAGCAAAGCTGGGCATAGTTACAACATAACATTTATTATTCTTATTAATATAATTTCTTTTTTTCACATGTCCACAAGAAAAGGAAAATCCAAGGCATAATTTTTGTCATGAGCTATACGTTTCTAAATAATATTTTACCAAAGATTGCACTTTTCTTCTCTGAACTAGCCACCGGTTTATTATCCTTCTCCAATCTCTCTACTTTCTGTGTCCCCTCCATGCCTTAAGCAAAGGTATTAATGCTTGGATCCTGATGCAGTGGAACCATACCAGACCGTCAGTTTCACAAGGACAAAGAGGAAGTGAAACTCTTGACTGTGACATGGTAACTGAAGAACCATAAAAAACATAAATAAAAACAGCACTGATTTGAAACATTTTTGTTTGCCAGATGTAACAAAATGGCAGAGGGCAAGATACCACACTGACGCAGATTTCAAATGGAGGCCTTTCCCCGAGTCACTTTATGACAGCAGTGGAAATTTAACTGTGCACTAGCTTAAGTTATTTCTGTGATAAAGAATATTCAAGAGTCTAATATCGCATTCAAAATTTTGCTTTCATAAGTAATTATTTCAACTCAAATTCAGATGCTGTTTTTTGTTTTTGAAAGTTCTCAAATTCAGATGCTTTCAAATGACAAAAATCTATCTTTTCCTCCAGAGGAGAGGCTAGTTTGGAAATTTAGTACATTCTAAATACACTTGTGAGAGGCATGCAATTCAGAACCATATAGGAGAAACTAACAATTTTCAAACCTCTACAGCTATGTCTATTTCTCATCGTCAAATTCCCTGGTTTGTAAGAAACAGACTTGTGGAAACTTTTCTCCTAATTGAGAAAAACTTGTATAAACTTCAGTATGAATAATGTCAACTTGTAACTCAAACTGCGGTTTATAAAGCATAAAATTTAATTAAGTGACAGAACTGAGTGATATTTAATACTGACAACAGTTGAATTTGAAAATATAAAAATTAAAGCTGCTACAGTTAGAGCATTGCTATATACCAAGTATCTAAAAGACTACTGACTGTCAGAAACAAAATAGAAGCCATGAAAACTTAAGTTCAAGTGCAAACAGAGGTTCCCTATGATTCGGCAAACGAAAAACCTCTTTCAATAATTAAGAACTAAGGAAGCATTTCTATGAAGGATATCAAATAAATTAAACACTTGAACAAAAAATGCAGCAAGTATGATAGTGGTCAGGAGCAAAGTGGAAGCATGTATACAATAGAATACTTTTTGTGGTCAGAAGCAGAGTGGAAGCAGCAAAAACTTAACTTCAAATTTAAACAGAACTTCGCTTATGATGTGGCTCCAACCAAATTATCTCTCGAGCATGAAGAAACATTTATATGAACGATATCAAATAAATCAACTCTTGAAATAAGAGTACAGCATTCTCCCCAACTAGACAACAACAGAGGACGGTGACCAAATGACAGGCACTAAGGAGATAAACTTCTTTCCGGAGTTCTGAATTGGATCTTAAAGAGAGAGATTTCAGTATTTGTTAATCAGCCATTCCAGAAAAAAGCGTAGCAGTAAAACATGCATGATCTGAAGCTAACCTTAGCAGAATGCCTGACCAGAACGAAATCTATCTCTACTAATTATAAATGTTTAAAAAACATAAGCCTTTGTGATACAGCTAGATCCGAGACTCGTAACAATAAGTGGAGCAATAAAACTTGCATGAAGCATCTGAATTTAACCTTAGCAGAGTTAGATCCTTCCAAACTCAGGATGTAGTATCTCATGTTTTGTGTGGTTTTCAAGAGGAAATAGTGTCTTCGAAATTTGAACAAATTTCAATAAGAAATGAAAGCAGACAAACATTTCACTAATTATTCCAACTTGAAAGCCGAATACCACCAACAGAAAAATATCTTCAAGATAACATACACGAGATCGGTCGGTGTGCAACGTTGATTTCTCGAGAAGAACGTATGATATCATCCAGGAAAGAAGAATTCAGATACAATTAGGAGAAATACGACTGTACCAGAGAGCGAGAACCTACTTTCTTGTTCTCAGCGAATCGAGAAATATCTCCGCTGCAAAGGAAAGAAAATTCGCTGAGTAGGCAAAAGGAGAGAAGCGACGAACGAAGCTTGCTGCATGCAACTCAGAGTACAGGGGAAGGCGTTTCCGCAGCTTTGGCGCGGATTCAAAAAAACCGCCAAAACCCCTCTCACGTGGCTTTTATCGCTCGAGATCGGATTTGCGGAACAGCGCGACGGTCCAGCGTATTCAACCCAGACTAACTCAGGCGATCTGACTTGCCTGCCCGGCTCGGATTCTCAGGTATTTGACCCGATTCCTGAATCGGAGTTGTATAGCCATGGCAAGAATTAGGATCTATCTTAATTAACCAAGGCTTGTAGATCCAGATCGGATGCTTGAAAATCTAAGTCAGATTGGTCCAATTGAGTGGGTCAATCTCCTTGACTTGATTGAACTCTACTTATGTCAGCCATACTCACAATGTCACTCGGCCCAAAATGAGTAAGAACTTGAGCAAATTATTAATGCATACTGTCAAATTTTATTGTGAGGGTTTACAGTGTGACATGGCGTCCTCATTGGCAGTCCAAGTAAGAGATAAAGTTGGAACTATATATCTTCCTATTCTATAGGTAAGCCTAAACCCTAAACCTTATCTAGACTGCCAACTAAGTTGCTAAGAGGACAACCACATTAGGATGTAAAAAACTCGCAGTAAAATATGACAGTATTGAAATCATTTTTCTTATAAAAATGTCTTTCCTCTAACTCAAATAAAAAATACTAACATTAAACATTAAACTGACACTAAACACATAACAATGGCCTCTTTCAAATTTCCAATAGCAACCTCTTTGATAAATATTTTCAAAATGGTGTCATTTGGATTTTTTTTCTTTTTTTAACAACCAATTAACATATAGTACATTATTTCAATTTATAGTTATCCACCAATGTTTTTTAGACATATCCAAATTAGCTCTTAAGTAGAGGAATTCTCCTCAATGAGCCTATTAATTTGCACTAAATCTTAATCATCCTTATTTGCACTAAAACTTAACCCCCCCCCCCCCCCCAAATTGGAGTATGCCTCCATAGGGGGAAATTGTTTGCTTCTGATTACTGGTAAAGTTTTATTAGGTGTTTTACCTTCTTTGGGTGCTCTAAAAGGCAATATGATAAAAAGCATATCCAGGTTATTCTTAGATATTGGTCTTATAATTGAGAAAGATGTTCTTCACTTGTATTTTTTTTCTAGTCTTGTTTGCACAAGCTGTGTTTCTAGGATTAGGGTAGTTGGTACCATGATTGGTACCGTGCAATCAAAGAGCATGATCACTGGAACACAAAATTAATCGATTTTGAGATGCTCATTAATTGTGAAACTGACACTACTTCTCTTTTATCAATTTCAGTGGTAACTCAAAAGAGTTCTTCAAGCGTGTGTGAGTCATGGTTAGGTTGATTGTCTTTATAAAACAAATTTAATTATCAAATTAGATATATTTCACTCATTATACTGTGAAACTACCTCTCATAATATCTCTCTCCTGATATCTCTCAGTTTTCTATACTCTATATTCTCATATCTCCTCTAAGTTTTCTCCTTGATTTACTTCCTATTCTCTATTTGGATCCTATTCTCATGGTCTTACAACTGTATAGATAGTGTATAAATAGAGTAACAATATACACGGGAGTCATTGAAGACTTTCCATTTATTCATGGTATTGGAGCTATAAGAATTCTTTTACGATCCTAGCTTTCCTTTATGCTTCCCGATTTTTTTTCCATGTCAGGCTCTTCAACCACTCACTCACCTACCATGGAACCTACCTCCTTGCCAATTGTGAAGTCTATAACACTGGAAAACACCCCAAAACTTACGACAAAGAACTTTCTTCTCTGGAAAACTCAAGTGCTTCTCGTGCTTCACACTCACCGTCTGCTTGGGTTCTTAATGGCTGTATTCCAAAACCGGTCGCCCCATCAAAGAAGTTACCAACGCTCACAAACTTCGTCCTCTCACAAACAGCCACGTAAATCGACTAAAATGATCAATAAATGATACATAATACTTGAAACCATTAGTCGAGACAATAGGACATGGCCCCCATACGTCAGCAGAGACTGTATGCAAAGGAGAAGGAGACGATGAAGAAGACAATGAAAATGGCATGGAAATAGATTTTGTCACACAACAACTAGGGCATGATGCCATTTTATTGAAATTAGAGACTTCTATATTCAAACTCCTAAGTACATTGCGTAAAACAGAACTACCCGGATGACCTAAACGGTTATGCCAAAAAGAAAAAGGGGACTTGGCTGAAAGTAAACAGGTGGGTGAAGCAGCGTGATCAACAACGTAGAGACCGTTTTTATTCCGTCCCCGGAGCAAGATGTGTCCCGAATTGGCTTCCTGTACATGAAATCCATTAGATGTGAAAGTAACAGTGCAATTATGGTTCGAAGTGAGACGAGAAACTAATAGGAGATTTTTAAGAGAAGTTGGAACACAAAGAACATTGTGAAGGTGAATTGAACTAGTCAAAGGAAGCGAACCGACAGTGGAAATAGGCAAACCTGATCCGTTTCCCAAAATTACTTGGTCCGAACCTGTGTAGGGACTATTTTCAGCAAATTGAGAGGCGTCTGAAGTAATGTGATGTGTAGCACCGGAGTCAGTATACCAGGCCGAGTCATGATTCTGGTCAGTCTGTGCCGAATATGCTTAGGGTGGAGGACTGGCGGGCTGGTATGAGAGATTAAATCGATTACGACACTGAAGTGCTACATGCCCAATCTTTTGACAAATCTAACAAGTTGGGCGAGGTGCATTGTCGCGTCTGTCCTGCTGACCGCGACCTTGGGTTCCACCAGATTGCTGCCCTCGTCCACGGTTAGGGCGACCACGTCCCCTCGGGGAGGAGCGACCCCGACCACCTCTGGCAACAAAATTAGTGGACGAAGAACCAGAGATATCAAACAGATTGAACTGCTGTTGCATTTGAATATGATGTTCCTCAGTGAGAAGAAGATTCTGCAGCGAGTCAAAATTGTGGGGCTCATCTCTGCTTGTAACAGAATGTGCAAAAGATTCGAACTCTTGTCCGAGACCTGAAACGACATAGTGGGTGATTGTCTGATCGTTGAGGGGTTGTCCTGAAGCAGAGAGATCATCAATAATTTTCTTAATATTGTCGAGATAAGCAGACATTGAAAGAGACCCTTTGCGAAGAGTCTGTAACTGAAATTGCAGATGATTAAGACGAGACAGTGAGGTAGATGCTTCTTCAGCTTGTGCCACATGGCTGAAGCAGTCGTCAAGCCGAGAGTGTGACCAAGAGCGGCTTCAGAAAGTGTGGCTACGATCCAGCATTGTATCATCTGATCAAGGAGGTACCACTGAGAGTACTGCGGGTTCAGAGTTGGCGTGGGAGAACCATCGTTAAAGAGGTACTGTGGTGGTGGCGTGATTGAGCCATCGACCAGGCCCATGACTTGCTGACTGTTCAAGACCGGAAGCATCTGCTAGCGCTAGAACAAGTCATTCTAGCGAACAAGCTTGATGGACACATAGTGCGATATGTTGGAGAGGGTGATGTTGAATTGGCCATGGACAGAGCCGAGATCAAAAGAGAGGCTGCGGGGAGGTGGGACCATAGAGGATTCGTTATTGAATATGGAAGTAGTAGCAGAGGAAGAGTTGGATTGGTCGGTGGGCATTGGAGAAGCTCGACAAGGAAGAAATTACGTAGGAAGGCGTCCTGAAAAGTGGAAGACGGCAGCCTAGGGTTTGTGCCAGGGTTGGCCTGATACCATGTAATTTGTGTAATTTCGTATTGACTTCTTAGACTCACATGTACATATAGTTACAGGAAGAAGAGAGTCCAAGTCACATTTAGAGACTAACTCGGAAGCTTAATAACTAAGAAAGAAATCTTTACAGAGTTTTACATAGTAAGGGAGACTGCGTTTGATCATGAGACGACTTGCCTTTTCTGAATTGAGTCCATAGAAGGTGAGTCTCCTTGTATAGAAGTTTTGGAGACTAACGTTCTCTAACACTCAGGTCGTTGACAAAGAAACAGCCAGAGACGCTTGGCTCACTCTCAAAGAAGTCTATGGGACTGTCACAAGGTTTCGCATTCAACTCTTAAAGACTGAGTTGCATACTCTTCAACACGGATCCGAAATAGTCCACAAATATCTCCAGCAGGCTAAGACACTATCTCTTGCTCTTGCCAGTGCCGAAAAGCCAATTGATGAGGATAATCTTGTCCTCTGCACGACTCGAGGTGTTGGCTCAGAATATGACTCGGTGGTCACCATGATAAACTCCTAGCTTCCCTGATGTTCTCCTATGTTTAAGGTATGCTTCCAGACCATGAACAACGACTTAAAAGAGCAGTTGTCTACTACAATCCTCTCCTTCGGCATCTCCAAACTCAGTAGAAGGCTCCTTGATTGTCTACTACAGGTGTGGTCACCCATTCCATAAAGCAAACCGCTGTTGGGCTCTGGATGAATCCCTTCCACAGTCCGCTGCCCTTTCAGCCAATGCACTCCCACCTCTGAATTCTGAAGATTGGTATTTTGATTCAGGAGCTACTCATAATATTACATGTGATGCCTCTAGTATTACAGGTAAGCAAGTTTATAATAGTTCTGACTCAATTTTTGTCGGCAATGGTTGACAACTAAATATTTCTCATTGTGGTTCTACAATTCTGCCTTTATCGTCTAGCAAAACTGTTACAAGCGATGTGCTCTTAGTTCCACATATTACTAAAAAACTGCTCTCGGTTTCTCATCTGGGCAAAGCTCATAACTGTTTATTTCAATTCTCATCAACTGGTTAAGCAGATCCTACACAGAGGTCAACTTAGTGGAGGCTTATATTCTTTTCCAGCTGCAAATAAGTTAGCTCTTGTTGCCAATAAATGCACAACAGATGTTTGGCATAATCAGTTGGGACATCCCTCCCCACGAATCACACAATTGCTTGCTCCAAGTCTTCGTTCTACTATTTCATTAGCAAGGTCATCTCAATGTTCCAGCTGCCAACTGGGCAAGAGTCGTCGACTACCGCTTTCCAGGGTTTCAGTTCGATCTACTTCTCCAGTGCACTTGATCCACTGTGATGTGTGGGGTCCATCCCCTATTCAATTTGTAGATGTATTAATTAAATTTTATTTAATAATTGTAAATGACTATTCCAAATCTTCTTGGTTCTTTCATTTAAAATAAATATCTGATGTTTTCAATGTTTTTATGGAATTTATATATTCCTATGCTTGAAAAGTTATGTAAAAATACTCTACGATCTGTTCAAACGGATGGAGGTAGAGAATTTATTTCTGATTCTTTAAAATCGGAATTTAGAAAGCGTGGAAGAATTCATCGATTATCTTGCTTAGTCACAGCTACCTATGTCTTATTGGTCTTATGCCTTCTCTACAACTGTTTATATGATCAATAGACTGCCTAGTACAGTGCTTCAGAATGGCACACCTTATAGCAAATTTTTAGGGATGTCTCCGTCCTATGATCATCTTCTTCCATTTGGCTGTCGCTGTTATCCTTGCCTTCGCCCGTTCGGGATTGGCAAGCTCGAATTCAGAAGTCGACAATGTATTTTTATTGGTTACAGCTCAAATCATATGGGTTATTTATGTCTTGAGTCGACCACTAGGCTTATATATCTTTCCAGAGACGTAGTTTTTGATGAATATCTTTTTCCAAAAGTCCCCCGACTACTGCATCTTCCTGCACTGTGGATAATTTCAAAGTCAGAAGACTTCCAGCAATTCCTCTCGATCTTCGCTCTTAGCATACACTATCCACCTTCTTCTACAGCTTTACGGCCACTTTGACGTCTGACTCAATAATCTGATAAGTCTCCGCAGCAGCAAGCTAGCTTCCCCGAATTGCACAGCTCCTATTAGTAACTTTTCTTCTCTGTCCACTATACCAGAAGAATCGGCATTTTCTCCTGCTCCACATCCTTATCTGGTTCCTTCATATGTCTCTCGCCCAAGCCCTCCTGCCGGCTCTCCTTCGCATCACAGAGAGCAAAGTTCTTCTCTGCAGCCTTCCATAAGCTCGCCGAAAATTCAAAAACATCATACTGCTTCGACATCCCGACTCTCCTCTGTGAAGCCTTCGCTCCGACCATGTCCACAAGGTGCTGTGTATCACTTCTACTTCTGCTGGCCAGCAAAGTATCTCATCGCCTCAATCTGAAAAAGTCCGACTTACCCAATCCAAGACGGCCTTTCGGTCGTCCACCGTCGCTGCCATCAACTACATTATTGCCGCCGAGATCTAGTTTGTCGCAAAATCAAAGAACCAGCCAAAGTCCTCAATTCGCCAACTCCTCCGCTGTTTCCCGCCACGGGTCCCACACAAGGTATATACTCTTTCTCTAACTCATATCGACCCCTTAGCAACTCCTGATCACGCGGAAACAGATACTTCACTCAATACCGTGGGTCCCACTCCACTCAATAATGAACTTAACTACATCGGACTTATCCTCCAGTGCCTCGGTAGAAATCGCTCATGGTCGCACGTACCTCAGATGGAACATTTTTTTTGAGAGGTGATATAAGTGTGCGGCTTTTTACTTTCAAAACTTTACATCCTGACACGGCGTCCACATTGCAGTCTAGGTAAGAGATAAAGTTGGAGATAAAATCTGCAAAATTTTATTTTTCTAATAAAATATTAAACCTAAACCCCTAGATTTCTCTTACAAGATCACCAACTATACAACCATGTCACGATGTAAAACCTGAAGTAAAATTTGGAAGTACTGATATCGTTTTTCTTTCTTTTTTTATCCTAAACCAATGTTAGTTGTTTCATTCATGGTCTATGGAGTGGCAGCCTGTCCATATGGTCTATGGAGTTAGGATATTACAGTTATCCGAGATGCAGAGATTTGGGCTAAGATTCGCCCTAAGTCAGTCATTAATTACATGTTCCTTCAAAAAAGTTGGAATGTTGTTTATCCATACGTGAATCCTCCATTCCCCTTCTTTGGCAAAATATGATATCAGTGACTGCATTCGTTTCCCTATATTGGTGATGGATCTGTACGTGTGGTAGTACCTGCAAGAGATTTTGGCAAACCTTTTTCCACCTCAGTAACCTCGAGTGGCCCAACTTCTTTCCTTGAAAAGATTGGATTACCAGTTTGGAGTCCCCTTCAATGATAATGTGGGAGTTATGCCAGGACTTTATAAATAAGGATCAAAGTGAGATATAATGCATTATTTGACTTGCATAGCAGTGGCCAACTCGCTGATATTATAGGCAACCCTTGATGGTTTCTAATTACTAAGCCTGCCCCGCAGAACCATCGAAATTTTCTCAAGGGTTTGAGTTGAGGAGAGGGGGGGCGGAGGAGATACCTTCTAATATTTAGTCTATTTTCCTTACATTTTATCCTCTCAGGTACTTTTTTGCATTTCACAATCTGATTTGTCAAAAGATCTTCTTGTTTCTGGCACACCAACACAAACACGAGCTCTAGGAAACAGCTTCATGTGAGCAGAAGTTAAGGCTTTTTTTAAAACAGATCTAACAGTGGTTTCATTTGGAGTCGCTACAATTTCTTTCTTTATCAGCTCCCAAACCGAACTAGAAAATGGACATGTTAAAAGTGAGGGTAGGCGTTTCCATATCTAGTCCACACATAACACAAAGTGGATTCACTTGCATTCCCCTATTGATTAAAAGGTCCGTCGTGGGGATCCTATCCTTCATAAGCAGCCATAAGAACGTTTTTTTTTGCTTCGGTAGTGCCTTAATTTTCCAAATGTGATGCCACATAGGATCCAGTGGACCTTTGTGTTAAATCTGTTTGCCTTCTGTATGTTTCCGGTGCATTGCATGATAGACAAATTTAATAAAGTAGGCGCCATCAGGAGAGGGAGACCAAATTAATGAGAGTTGATTAGTAAATTCTATTGGTGTATCCATTATTTTGTCAGCTACATTAGGAGGCCATAGGTCCCTAACCAGAGATTCATTCCATCTATTGTCTCCCTGAATGATGTCGTCTACAGTAATCCTAGGGTCATGCGGTCCACTCATAAGCCTAGGCAGTTCCACTAGTGGTTTATCGAAATCCCAAACTCAATTGTCATACCAAAGTGAGGTATTGTTTGCTTTAGAGATTTGGTGCTTTGTGTTCTCTTAGAAGGTATCAATGTGCTTTTATTTTTGTTTCCATGGCATAGAATCTCCATGCCTGGTTTTTCCCTTGATTAAGTGGAGTTTTTCCCGTATTTGAGCCTCATGAAGTTTGCCCAAATAGAGTCAGAGTTTGTACAGATACGCCAAAGGAGTTTCAGCCTAAAAGCAGTGCTGAGGCTCTGTAGGCTTCTCAAACCTAATCCCCCCTCCTTGTGAGATTCACATATGCTCTTTCAGTTCACCAGGTGTAGTTTTTTGCTTCCTCTATATGACCACTAAAAGTCTCTAAACATTTTCTCCAATGTTTCTGTGGTTTTTATGGGTAATTGGAAACAAGTTAGCATATGTAATGGGATGCTAGATAAGACAATTTATACAAGGGTGATATGGCCTGCAAGGGAAAGAGATTTTTTCATCCGCCCTTGTAGTTTTTTTTTCAGAGTTGATTTTATTAAGAATAATTCTAGTAGCCCACACACTTGTTAATCTAAACCATTGATGCCTAGGGTTTATCCACAAGAAAATAGGATTTTATAAAAAAATTTATTTTTTATATTTTTAAGGGATTAGATTAACATGTACGTCGGATAGGTGCGTCTAGCATTACTCATTTATTAATGGGTCATAAGTTTCCCTAGTAAGTTTCAATTGTGGCATTTCTATTCCTAGGTAGGACCCAGGTGAGTCAGTGTGGTTGACGGGTAGTTGTGCCTTAATCAGCTGTTGGGTTTGGTATGTTACTGTGGATGAGAAGAAGATTGCTGATTTCTGGGGATTTACTTTTTGTACCGAATAATCAGCATACTCGTTTCGGATATGCATAATAGTGGCAGTTTGGACATCGGCTCTCCCTATCAAGAGTGTGTCATCTGCATAATGCAGATTACACACAACATGCATGTATAGAATAGGGTTCCATGGCTGAATTTTACCTTGTATAGATCCTTCTAGGATTAATAAAGTAGGAGATATGGGATCTCCTTGTCTAATCCCTCCACTGGACCAAGAAGTCAAAGACTTCCAAAGAATGATCTATAAAATCCTAAGACAGTCTCAAAAGCCTTTCGCAGATCAATCTTTGCTCTAAAGAATGAGAATTTCTACCTTTTTAATTGAAAGGACTTAAGAATCTCATGTGCAAACATGATATGATTTGTGATCTGTCTGCCTTTCACAAAGGCAGCCTGAGTGGGGGAAACGATTTTTGGGATTATCGTGGAAGCTAGGATCTTTGTTAGAACACGATAGGTGACATTACAAAGGCAAATGGGTCTGTAGTTTCCAAAGGCTTTTGGCTGTTCTTTTTTCGGTATAAGGACAATAAAAGTTTTATTTAGGTCTCTTACCATTTTTCCTGTTTTAAAGATGATCTAAATGTTCTTAACTAAATCCTCTTTAACAAGTGCCCAGTGGTGCTTGAAAAAAATGGGTTATAGTCCATCTGGCCCGGGGGCTTTGTAGGATTCCATGGTAAATAATGCTCCTCTAACTTACCTCATAGTAATTTGGGCCATGAGGGTGGCTCTATCAGCATCAGTCAATTTATTTGGAGACTGGAATGGCGGCGAGCCCTTTTTTGATTGCTGTGAGTAGAGGTTTTTGAAGAAACTATGTGCTTCCTTTCTGATTTCCTCATCCGAGGTCAATTGGGTTCCTAATAAGGATTTTATTTGTTCAATTTTATTTATTTGTACTCTAGCTTTGACAAAGGAATGAAAAAATCTGGTGTTCTCATCCCCATCTTTAAAGATGTTTTGTTAGCATGTTGGAAAGTATGCATGTGTTTAATGCGAGATAGCTTCATGAAATTATGCTGTAAATCTTTCTCTATGTGTAGTAGAGATTGGTTTTGGGGTTGTAGTTGGATATTTTTTTGAGCTTTAGCCAGATATCTTGCCGTGGCTCTAATACTTTTATGAAAGTTTCCGAAGGAGTTTCGGTTCCACTGGGTTAGGTCTATAGCAATTTTTGTGAACCTATTAGGGAGAAAGTCTGGGGGAGGGGTGGAGACATTTGGGTGTTTAATACTGTTCCATGCCTTATTTACAATTTCTTCATACCCGGCACCCTCTCTCCACATGGCCAGATATCTAAAGAGCCTAGACTGTTTGGGCTGTTCTAGGCGTGCGGATATGATTAAGGATGAATGGTCAGATAGAACCTTCGGAGGACCTGCAAGTTTGAATTTGGCCAAGTACGGAGCCAAGCTCCATTTGCTCTATCTAACCTAGCCATCACCAACTTATCACTAGCCCTACCATTGGACCAGGTAAACTTGGTACCCCTATACCCTATGTCATTCCATCCCCCATTTGTGATGAATGATTGGAAGAATTTATTTATTCTAAAGGTACTTCCATGGGCAGAGTATTTCTCATCATGAGAAAAAGTGGCATTAAAATCGCCCACTAACATAATAGGTTTGGATTGTGGGAAGTGGAGATTCTTTATCTCTTCTAGTGCATGAATCCATCTATTCTACTGCAGTGGTAAGTAAATGAATGTTACAAAAGTACATTTACCTATAGTAGGTGTAATCTTACATTGGAGGAGGTGGTGGGAAGAGTGTAGTACGTCTATGTGTATGTTATTTCTCCAGAATAGCCAAAGCCCTCTGCTGAGACCCACTGATGGGACTGTAAAAGAGGACTGGTACATACTTTCTAGCCACTTAAACGTCGGAGACAGTCAGGATGCACTGACTTCATTTATGATAGAAAAATGATCTTAGGTGAGCGAGATTGCAGAGATGAGTTTAAAGCTTGTTTAGCCGAGGGGTTGTGTGCCCTTGGATGTTCCAAACTAGGACTACAGACATAATAAAAGAAGTGGGGTTGTCGCAGAATTCTTACCTTACGACTCTGCTTGAATAGGTGGAGTTTCATTTGAAGAATGGAGGAGTTTGTGCGGTTTGGTCGTCTTTCAGTTGTTGTCCAACACCTTTGTAAGTTGTTCCGATGCAGTTCTTTTCGCTTTTTGTAGGGCCTTCTGTGGCTGGTTCTGCTGACTTCCTAAGAGTCTCCTGACTATTCAAGGGAACAGTCCACGATCTTCTTCCCAGACCCCATCTTTGTCTGGCTTGGCCTGGTTTGGGCTCGTAGTTTGATTTTTCTGTGGCATGCTCCTTGTCGACACTGAACCAGAGTCCACTCCTTTCCTTGGTCTCGCCCACCCCTGGTCATGGGGGAGTAGAGGAGCTGCTGGTGCTGCACTCCGTGCTTGGGGTCTACCACGGCACTCTGCAGTGTTGTGGCCCCACCTCCGACATTTGGTGCAAATCTTTGGTCTTCCTTCAGAAATGAAACGAAGGAAAAAACTCGCACCTAGTAAATTAATAGTGGTACCCTTCCTATCTTCATCCTCGAGGTTAACAAGCACCTTGACCCTAGCATACGTACGCTTGCATGGATTAAGTGCTGTCTCAGCGTCCATGCAGATGTAGCATCCAAGTGGGTGGACAGCTCTGCGTAGTGCCTCGTCATGGACCAGGATGAATGGAAGGCGAAGCAGATGTACCCATAGTGGTGCTCTGGAAAACAAGTATGTGTCCACATGAAAGTCTCGCGACCACCTGAAGAGAAGCCGGTAGGACTCTCTTATACGGATTGGTGCGTGAAGAAGCAGTTCTTCACAATCTTCTTCCTTAGACATCCACAATTGAGCGCATAAATTGCTACAGAGGGCTCTGGTAGCCCTGGTTTCATAAGCTGGTTTTGCAAGGTGGTAGCAATGGATCCCAAAGGGCTGGGGACTCGGATGATGAAGATTCCAACGAGGGAATTTTGGACATGCGCAAGACTCTATCTGTATGTTCCCTCAGTATAGTGACACTGTTGAGATTTTCCGCGAGAGAAAGAATTTGGTTTTCAGTATCTGGTAGGTTTAAAACCCTCAGCTCTTGCATATCCTTTAGCATGCTGAGAACTCCAAGGTTCAATGGGGGAGGGGGGGGCCATCTTCAACGGTAGCAGCTCGTGCTCTGGCAATTGTGGAAACGGCGTTGGTACCATGGCCATTTGAGTGTAATCGGGTTCCATATAGGCCAGAGAGAGAGAGAGAGAGACTGTGGGTGGAAGGGATGGACAACGAGGGAACTGAGAAGGGATATCTGAGGGGGTGAGATCAACCGAGACAGGTGAGACAGTCGAGCATGCAATATGGGTTCATTCTCAGGGGGTATTACTGTAATTGCTTTGGGCCGTGGGACAGAGAAACACCACGTATCTCTTTGGGGACCTCGGGAGTGTCTCCACCAAGGCTCGAACATCCCCCAAATCAGCTCATCGGCTCTAGGAAGGCAAATCACAATTAATGTTTTCGGCTGCAAACGTGTGAAGCCGAGCTTCATCATGACTGCTGGCATCTCCTTAATCAGTATATAGTGTATCTTCTTTTGGCATAATCTCTCTCCTATATTCTTTCGAAAAAACAGTGAGGTTTCCCTCTTTTCTTGGTTAGTGTGGGGCCACAAAGTAGGGGAATTTTTAAAACTATTTATTTGTGTCAATATTCCTATTTGATTTATCCTATTGCCTAGGTTATTAACACGGTTTATTAGGTAACTCCAAAAAGTAATACCAATCTGGGGAAAAGAAAGCTCTTTGAACCAGGAGATTTGTATTTGAAGCGTACCTGTTGTCCATTCCGCCTTTCCAATGTCCATGCTTCCTTGCTTCTCCCACCACGCTTTGTCAGATGGGACACTCACATCCAAAGGGGACGTGTGTGTTATCATCTTTTTCCCGTTGGGAGCTGGAACTCCGGCAGGAGTCGCCGTCGCTGGCCTTCTCACCGGTGGTAGATCGATCTTCATTGTAAACTATAATTTATAACTGTGGGAACCATTTCCGTGGGCATGCAAATGTAGCCCATGGAGGAGCTTTTTTGTGTTGTAGAAGACTCCATTCCGACACTGTGAGAATATGTGAAAAACTCTGATAACTCTTTGGAATTGAGGTTAAGAGGTGGAGTTTTTGGCGCAGATATTTGGTGTCTTTTTAGAGAGACCAGATCCATTGCATTTCTATTTGGTGTATGTTTATCACCAGAGACCAGCTGACTGTTAGTAGAGTATGTGACGTGTAGGAGGTTTTCCAGTATTTGTTGAGAAGACACTTCTGACTTTTTGAAATAACTCTCCATTTGATGATCTTCTTGTGAATACCTGGTGTGGGAAGGGCTCCCTTGTGTGGGAGATGAAGGATGTGATCCAGTGTTCTGGGTTTTGTGGATGTGTAGAATCTTAATAGAATAGGGTTTTCCCCGAGGTTTTGTTAAGAGTTAGGGGTAGTTTAGTAATTTTACTAAACTTTAATTAGTTATTGTTTGTTTATTGTTTAGTTTACTTGATCCTCAAGCCATGAATGGCATCATTGTAATTTTGTATTTTCGGATTCTATTAATACATGTTTTAGGGTTGTAAGTCATGAAGACATTACAACCTCTTTCTCTCCTTCTCTCTCTCTTCTTCCTATCTTTTCACTTTTCTCTCATCTTCTATCTCCCTTCACTAAATCTAACATGGTATCAGAGCGGGTCTGTATGTGACGACTCGTCGTCACTTACAGAGGTTATGGGATTTTCTTCCTCGAAGCCCGTTGTACAAGTTAGAAGTTTTAGAAAGGTCTTAGATTCTGGGAGATCGTTAAAGTTTGTCTCTTTTCTGTGTTCTTCTACCATTATCTCTTGATAATGGCTTCTACTGCTGATTGAAGTGTTGTGCGTATGGGTTTACTCCTAAAGGGTGATCCTTTGCTACTGTTAAGTTCGTAGGAACCTGTTTCTGCGACTGCTACTATGGCGCCTAGTAAAAAAATTCAATTTTTACACAGCCTCGGGATTCATGCCGAACAAAAATAAAGTCTTTCAGCTGCAAAAATATGCCACTTCTAGTCA
Organism: Aristolochia contorta; assembly: GCA_022405105.1. Classification (NCBI taxonomy): domain Eukaryota; kingdom Viridiplantae; phylum Streptophyta; class Magnoliopsida; order Piperales; family Aristolochiaceae; genus Aristolochia; species Aristolochia contorta. Next base: position 19,465,193 of record CM039667.1, read on the forward strand.
CTGGTAGTTTTGAACGTGTTTCAGACCTTCCAGGTACTCAAAACTCGTGTTATTACGCTGCCTCAGGAACCGTGCCAGATGGGTTTTCTAGTGTTTCTGCGCTTTAGTTCGTGCTGCTACTGGTGCTGCTGTTGCTGACATTATCTATTATGTGTTCAGAAGCTAAAAGGTTCAATATTTCTTTGTTCTGCCATTGTCGGAAGGCGAATGGTGTAAATTCATATGTAAGTTCTAGATGCACAACCTACTGCCCTTAAAAAGGGTTTTTTGATACTGCTGAGTCGTTGGACTCGTACTGCTGAGTCGTTGGACTCGTACTGCTGAGTCGTTGGACTCGTACTGCTGAGTTGGTTGGACTCGTATTGCTGGGTCGTTGGACTCGTACCGTTGGGTCGTTGGACTCGTACTGCTGAGTCGTTGGACTCGTACTGCTGAGTCGTTCGACTCGTACTGCTGAGTCGTTGGACTCGTACTGCTGAGTCGTTCGACTCGTACTGCTGAGTCGTTCGACTCGTACTGCTAGCATCATTGCTGCACTGCTGCGGAAAGGGTGATCGCTAATATTGTTGTTTAAGTGTGCTACACGCTTGGTGCTGCTCCGAGAAGGTGTTATTTTGCTGCTGCTGCCGCCTTGGGATTTGTGCACACTTTACAAGTTAACACTAAAGATCAACTGGCTGATCGGCTTACTAAAGGTCTTCGAAGAAAAGAATTTGAGTACCTTCTCTCCAAGTTGGGCCTTCATGATATCTACGCTCCAACTTGAGGGGGAGTGTTAAGAGTTAGGGGTAGTTTAGTAATTTTACAAAATTTTAATTAGTTATTGTTTGTTTATTGTTTAGTTTACTTGCTCCTCAAGCCATGAATGACATCACTGTAATTTTGTATTTTCGGATTCTATTAATACATATTTTAGGGTTGTAGGTCATGAAGACCTTACAACCTCTTTCTCTCCTTCTCTCTTTCTCTTCTTCCTATCTTTTCACTTTTCTCTCATCTTCTATCTCCCTTCACTAAATCTAACAGGTTTGAGTCTGATTCGTATGATTTTTTGTGTTGGGTAAATACCTGTGGTTGGGTGTGTGGTGGATCATCATTTTCTTCATTTTCTTGCATGGTGCATTCATCACGTTGGTGGACGGAAGTCATCCAAAGAGAGGTCTGACAGGGAGGAACAGAGAGCAGAGAGGGAGATATCCTCCATCGCCGATGCTTGAGCCCGACAAGGGAATTCACCCCAAGAGAAGGGGGTCTGAAAGTCGGCTCATGCACAGATGGTCCAGGAACTGCCCCTACCTCAGATGGAACTCGATGTCCTAAAATTCTTATTGCACATACATACCCTTTGCTGCTTTGTCTCATTAGTGCGAAGATAGATTTACCCCTAGAACCCCGTAGCTTTTCTACTGCGATCAAAGATCCAAAATGGCAGCCAGCAATGTCAGAGGAATTTACTTCCCTTCTACGAAATCGGACTGGGGATCTAGTTTCATATAATACAACTAAAAATATAATCGGATGCAAGTGGTTATACAAAATTAAACAATGTTCATATGGGACAATTGAACATTACAAGGCTCGTCTTGCGGCAAAGGGTTTTCATCAGCAACCAGGGCGAGATTATGTTACACATTCAGTCCAGTAGTTCGACCTGCAACAATTCGTTTAATATTACAATGGTTGTGTCCCTTCAATGGCCGCTTCATCAACTAGATGTTAAAAATGCGATTCTTAAAGGTGACCTAAGTGAAACAATGTATATGGAGCAGCCCCAAGGATTTGTTGAGGCTTTAAACAAACATTGCGGGATTGGCACTCAAAATTCAATGAAGTTGGTGGAGTTGGATTTCAAAATTCACCTCATGATACATCACTTTTTCTTAGGCGCAAAAATAATCACATTATTATACTTCTTATTTATGTGGATAATATCGTCCTTACTGGGTCCATCAAAGTAGTCAATAACTTTATTCATGAGTTACATATTGCTTTTGAGATGAAGGACTTAGGACAACATTATTTTTTGGGACTTGAGACAAAGTATCATAAGAAAGGACTTATTCTTTCACAAACCAAGTATATAGTCGATTTATTAAGAAGTTGTGGACTTGGTGCTTCAAAGCAAGTCCGAACACCTATGGCAGGACTAATCCTACCGAAGGACAATGGATTACAACTGACGGATCCATCTTCATATCGTCAACTTCTTGGCAGTCCAGCAATAAGACATAGCCTATGCTATTAACTCTCTATGTCAATTCATGCATTCTCCCCATGACTCACATCTCCAAGTAGCTAAGCGCATCCTTCGATACCTCAAGTGCACAATTGGTTTTGGATTCCAAATGTCCCCAACAATGTTTTCTATAACAAGTTATTGTGATGGAGATTGTGGTGGCTGTCCGGCAACAAGATGTTCCACAACTGGTTATGCAATATATTTTGGTGAAAAACTGATTTCTTGGGTATCACAAAAATAGCATACTGTGTCTCGCTCCAGCTGTGAAGCCGAGTATTGAGCTCTGTCTTCATTGAGTACAAAAGTCTTATGAACCCATCACATCCTCCGGCTTCTCCATGTTAGACTCCAAGAGAAATTGACACTGCACTATAACAATGTGATTACAATTTTTCTGGCTATAAATCTGGTGGTTCATGCTCGCAGCAAACACATTGAAGTGGATATACACTTCATAAGGGAACATCTCACAGCTGGACTTTTTATTCTTCATCACACATCCTCTGCCAATCGAATAGCTGATCTCTTTACCAAGCCATTGTATCATCATCACTTTGAACCTGTACGATCTAAACTCAAATTTCTGCAGACCACTTGAGTTTGTGGGGGTGAAACCACCTCTCTCCTAATATCTCTCCTGATATCTTTTTGTTTTCTATACTTCATCTCCTCATATCTCCTTTAACGTTTCTCCTTGATTTACTTCCTATTCTCTATCTAGATCCTATTCTCATGGATCTATCACTATATAGACAATGTATAAATATAGAAACAATATACACGGGAGTCATTGAAGACTTTCACTTCTTTCATATACAACCATTATAACTGCATACATGCACAAGTTTTTTATATTAAATTGGAGTCACCTGTCTAATGTGAATGGTTGGGAATATGCACCTGATGGGGGACTTCATATATACTGTGACTTTATAATTGCTCAATTAATATAACTTGTTGGATGGAGGAAAGTCTCATGCATGTTGGAAAGGATTAAGAAAATTTAATGAGTTATAATGTTGAGCAATCAGTTTTCTATATGACAGTCACTTGCTGTTGAGGATAGAAGAATGGCGTTACAGCACATATGGGCCAAATTTAGTTTGTGCTCAGGTTGTATGTGATGAAAATTTGTTCATTATTGTTGTATAATCTATTGACAATGAGTAATGCTATGTCCACGGTGGCTATACGCATTATTTGCGCATGGCCCTTCACTGGGCAATATTTTAATGCCCTCGATTTTTGCATTAAAATAATGCCTATGAGGGGCCGTGGGCAAAAGTGCGCACGAACCACCATGGGCATAGTATTATTCATTGAGAGTTTATTCGACATTTCAGGCCCATTGTGTGTAACATTGGACATAGAGTATCAAAGTGTGTAAAAACTAATACAGTGTTGGAAAGTCTCCTTGTTTATATACTTTAGTGATAGGTCATCTATATATATAATATGGCTACTAGTACTACTCATTTTACGATGGAATGACGAGGTTCTTTAATTCCAACATTACTAATTGTTCGGTAATGTGGAACATCTGAATTTTCTGTAATGATTGCGTATGTTGCCATCTAATATAGATAAAACCATGTTTCACCTGGAGGGAACTAATTAATTAGCATCGGAAGCACTTAGTGTGGAAGCAGAAAAGTGGTGTCTTTACCACTAGCACAAGTGACTACGAAAACACGAGTCATGACTAGGAAATAAAATCACATTTGCCTAATATATAACTCAAACCCAACAGCACTTAGTGTACAAAGAGAGAAAAACCTAATTAGTACTTATGTTAGATACACTCATTTAATAATAACCAAAATACGAGTGACTAGCAAGGAAAGAAAATCACATTTGCCAAATATATATCTCAAACCCAACATAGTAAATTGCTACACACTTCATAAAGTCACTATGGATAACATAGTAAACTGCTTAACACTTTATAATTAAAGCCACACAACTAAAAAAACCCTTCACTAAAAACCACCGGTATAGGAAATCTATACCGGTTTGTTTAAAAACCCCGCTAAAACACAGGGGGGGTGGTGGTTAAATAGCTGGTACAGAATTCTGTACCGGCATGCTACTAAAATTTCGCCGGTACAGAAAATTGTACTGGCACTATACTTACAAATCGGTGGTACAGAAAACTATACCTGCGAAATTTGAAATCCCCGACTTAAATAGGGGTTACTTGTTCTCGCCCGTTGGCAAATTCCCTTCCCATACTCAGTCGAGCCTCCGTTCCCGCTTCCTCCGCCCGAAGCCGTTCCCACTTCCTCCGCCCAAAGCCGTTCCCGCTTCCTCCGCCCGATGCCATTCCGCTTCCTCCGCCCGAAGTCGTTCTTGCTTCCTTCGCTTGAAGCCGTTCCTGGCGAAATCGAGCCTCCTCTGCTGCATCCCTTCCCGCACGAGAGCAGGGCTCTGCAACATCCCATTCCACACCAGGTTCCTCTTCGAATCCTTGTTTCCCGAATCGAAGCCTTGCTTCTCCTATGCTTATTTCTTTGTTTCGGTTTTGATTTTCTTGTTCCCGAATGCTTTGCTTAATAGTCCCTTTAATCTGCTGAATAAGATCTTAGAAATGCAATTCTTCTAAAATCTCGGTGAAATAACTCTTCTCCTTCTTATGGTGCATTTTTTATATCCATCTTTTTTTTTTCTCATTTGTCTGGGTTCCATTTCCTTTTCTAGGAAAACTGCAGTAAACAGTACTTCATGTTATTTTGCCAAATTCTGATTGCCTAGCAGGGGCTCGTTGGGCCATTCAACTTCTTTAGAATCTGTTTTCGAATCTTAAAGTTGCACTTTTGAATCTTAGAGCTATAAGAGTTGGTTGATTTGTTCCCGTCTAGCGTTATCATACATAATGTATACGAGAGTCATTTTAAAGAACTGGACTCTCTTGCCTGTTATACAAGAATTATAGATTTAAGGTTTTTCTTTCCAAATTTTTAGAAGAGGGAAGATCGATCTGGGACCAGGAGCTATATGAAATGAGTCGGATAGAACAGATCTTAGTGCATGCTAAAACCTAACATGTGTTTGTATCAATAGGCTACCTAAAAAATTCGATACATATTTTGCCCGACATCAACCTGTTGAAGCTTTACATTACCCAAACCGTGTAATTAACTTTGAAGTCACCTACAAATTGGTTTTTTTATAGTTGTGATTTTTTTTCCATGCTCTTAATGAGACTTGAACCCAAGAGGCTCACACCTTTGACGATGATGTTATTTTGGAGCGTAGAGAACTTGGTGTTGGAGTGAGGGTAGACATAGCAGAACTGGGTGAATACCAATGTATGTTTCCTAAAATCTTGTTTTCCCAACCAGCCCATTTCTTGAAGTAATTAAAATTTCTAATTGTTATATTATTTTACAGAAATATGCCACCAAAGAAAGATAAGGGTAAACAGAAGGTGACTGCCTCGCCTGAAATAGGTACAAAAACGTTTTATACTTGTGTTCTGTGTGAGTTTTTAACTATGTACTTAATAGAGTCCGTGATTGTTCATTTCAGATTCTTGGGACATTAGGAATTGGTTCTCCAGCTATACATCCCCTATGAGTACTAATCCAACAGGTATGTGTGTAACATTAATTGGGTATGCGTATTTTTTCATGTATGTGATAATAATGGTAATTGTCATACTCGGCCCATCGATAGGTGTGAACGAGTTGATCCAGCCTGAGGATGTGTAGACACAGGACTCAACGTTTGTCATGGAAACACAGGACCCCAACTTTGATGACGATGAAACACTCCCACTAGAAGAAAGCCAACCTGAAGAACCACAGTTGCCACCGAGACGTGTTGGACAAGGTCCTACTAGAGCGACCTCTCTCATGTCCGAACATGGCAGGACACATAAAGTGGTCTTCAAAGAAGGTCAGATGAACAGGGAAGCGGGAATATTGTCACGCATGGTTGGTTCTGATTGTTGTGAAGAACGACATTTCGTTTTCAATGAGAATTGGCGGAAGCAAAGACATAAGTTTGATACCTGGTTTAGCACAATGTAGGTACGCATGTATGCTTTATAGTTTAAAATATTAATTTGTTATGGGATATGTAAAGTTGATGCACAATGATTTTTGCCATCTTACTTGTAAAACATGATATTTATACATGGTAGGATGATGATGAGAAAACAAAGCTGACAGATGAGGATGCAAAAAAGTTCCTGAAGCCAATTCTCCAAAAATTGATCAGGGACAATAGGAACTATCTGAAGGCAGACTATGTCGACAATAAGATCCCGGATCAGTATGCATTCAGTCCCCTCCTGACCTATGGTCAAGACTCATGGGATAAGCTATTGGCTTATTGGAATGACGAAACAGTGCAAAAAATGTCTAAGAAAAAAAAGGTCAATCGTTCGAAGCAAGTGGTCCTTCACACACTCAGGACAAGGTCTTTTCCTCAGCACTATGAACAACGGGTAAGTAGTTAGGATTTGATCTCAGATTATTATAACTACTCGATCATTGCATTGGCTAATTGTTAGGTGTTTTTAAAAAACAAAGGAAGAAAAAAGGGCAAAATTTCAGTGTCTTTCATGGTTATGTGGGGGCCTATGTGAAGAAGGATGACACTTTTCCTAATGATGGCACACGTGAGAAATGTGTAAGTTTCTACACTCAAAAAAATTCTTGAGTCATTCTACGCCGTGAGGCAATTGCTCGCTAGATTGCGGACTCACGTGATCTTTCAGATTTGAGACAAGTTTCGGATCACCTACACGGTGGACATCATGGGGGATACGAGAGGGGATTTAGCTTATCGAGGTAAAGTCGGTCGTTTACACAAGTCGGCGTCCCAACAAGAGGCTAATGCATTGAGGGAGGAAGTGCAACAGTTAAAGGAGGAAGACACCGAGAGAGAAAGAGAGTTGGTCGTGACTTAGAGGGACTTGGCAATTATAAGGGAGCAAATTGCCATACTGACACAACAACAGCAAAATCATGGTAAGTTATATTTGACTTAATATTAGGTTTTTATATTGAGGGCAACAAAACTTATAGGGTAAGAGCTAATTGTTGTTTTGAATTGTGTTGTTAGGCAAAGAGCGTGAGAGAGGCAATGCTGAAGGGGAAGACTGAGTTGGGAGCCAATTAAGATTATTTTGGGTCCTATTTTTTGTGCAGTCAATTAACTCTTTTTTGTACAATCAGTTTAGATTGACTATTCTTTGTGCAATCAACTCAGATCAACCATTTTTTTATATATATTGTTGATTTACATGAATTATGTAGTTTCTGTTAAATTGTACTGAACAATACTGTATTCAAACTTTAGAATTATATATTTACAGCTTATATTTTTAAATGTAATGAATTTTGAATTTCATATATGTAATGAATTATGTATTTACAGCTCAGATCAACTTTTGAATTAATATTTGTTGTATTTGTTTTATCAGGGCAATTACAAAATTAAAAATAAAAAAATGATTTTTTTTCAATCTTTCTGTTTGTGCCGGCGGTTATTACCCGCCGGTATATTTGGTAAAGAGCAGTCTCCACCAGCGGTTTGAAACCGCTGGAATATGACTATTCCTCCGGCATTATTAAACAGCCGGTGAGACTTTCCGCTGGTGAAGATTTTTCTCTACCGGCGGTTGAAAGCGGCGGCATAAGTTCTACCGATGCAGTCATCACCGGCCGTTGAGCAACCGCCGGTGGATCTTTCACCGGCGGTGAAACAACCTCCACCGGCGATATTTAACCACCGGTGAAGGCCGTATTTTTACTAGTGCCACCACGGATAACATGCTACTATTTCATTTGAACTATTGCATTACAAGCCTACAAATTGATAGTATCTTTAAAAACTTCAAGGGAACTCTGTCGGATAAGTCAGTTTAGATATGGAGATATATAGTCAGGAAAGCCCGACACTACAGAATCGATAATTTTTTCTAGATCACATACCAGAAACTTTCCTGGTACATCATAGTGCATGTTCTGGAATATTATATGTCTGCTAAAACTTATCTTTCACTCTCCAAGTATATATAAACGTAGCATTTTACCTACTCGCTGCAAAAAATAACCCATATATGTTTAGGTTTGAACATACCATTTAATAACAGAAAAAATACACTCCTCGATCCAGTACTGAAACTAAAGTTATATATAAAACAGAAAATCACTCTTACAGTACTGAAACTAAGATACTAATTGTAATGTCAAAGGTCTAATAACATATTTAGAAAAATAAGGTAAAATTAGTATATAATAATAACATCTTTATTTAGATTAATATTTTTTACCAGTGTCAAAGGTTTAATGACGTTAAATCCATTTAATATTCCCCTCCTATTGACTAAGACCAATGATTTGCTTAAATTCATTGTATCCACTCCATTCTCATAGCCTGCAAAAACAATTTAAAAAATATTCTTAACTTAAAAATTCTGAGTAACGGTTAAAAGACATAAAATTAACACTAATTTACCTGTGAGCGAGTGATTTAAGAAGCCATGGAGCTAGTAGCTTTTCTGACGATTGCTGATATAGCAAGGTTTTGTTCTCAACTTTGCCTTCATGAGCATCATTCCGCAACGTGTCGGACCTATCAATCTGGCTGGTTGCTTTTTTCGTGACTCTTTTTTTTCCTAGCGTTTGACGAACTAGAGCTACTTAAAGCGGGAAGGTCGGAAAGTGTGGGACCAATCGGTATTCTGTGGACTCTGTCATGACATTACCCCTTATTTCCCTACCTCCCCGTCCTTCTCTGCCTCCTCTCCCTCTGTCACCAACATTCATCTTAAGCAGCCAAACGCTGGGGTAGGGGTCCTATCTACATCCACCAAGCCCAATACCTGACTTTTACATTTTAGTGTAACACTACTACTGGGTGTGTACAAATTGAAGAGCAGCTTGGAGGCTTTTCTTTCTCCCGGAAGCTGACATTAAGTAGCTTTCAATGGGCTGACAATATTTTTTAACTTGAACACGCTACATGGAAAGCGTATATAAATGCAATAGATATCACTAGGGAGATGCTTTAAAAGGCTGACAATTCGATGCAGTATATACATGAAGCAAGGGAGTATGAATGTCTTTGGAACACGCTAAGTGTTGGTGGTGGGTTTGAAGTAGTGTAGTTATAATTAGCTAATCATGGTCACTTTTAAATTAAATATAATGAAAAAAGAAGTCTTTTCTTGTCCTCACAATATTTGCAACCGAATAAAGTGATAGCAAAACTTGCATTAAGTGTCTTTAATTGTTGATAGTAAACTAAACATTTTCACGACAACTCTTTCAACACATCATGAATTACTAAGGTTGATGCTAAAGAGTAAATAAATCTTTTTTATACCAGCAAATGAACTTTTTTTATATATAATCCAATTATCCCCCTAATTAGCAATATGTTGAGTAGTCTATCATAGACAAGCTGCTTTTATTTTTCGATTTAGTTTCCACTCATTTAGACGAGTTGTTGTTCCGAAGAGGTCTCACAAATTTTGACACACAATTTCATGAGATAATTTGGCATATCCGGGTTTATCTTATGCAGATCCTCAATTGATAGAAGTACCAAAAAGACAATTTCATTATTCTTGCTAGTATATACAAATTTCTCATAATCTTTGCATACTACTTTTTTCAAGCTTGCTACTAGTGCATACCTATAATTTTTCTCCCTGAAGTCCTTTTCAAAGTGCTTATGAAGCTTCTTGACAGCAAAACTAAAATACTGGTAGAACAGAAATATCTACTCCCATGATCTTTTCCAAAATCTTTTCCAAAATTGAAAAAGAAAATGCAAAAACACTACCCACAAATGGCAGTAATAATGTTAAAGCAGTTCATGTGAGGATGTTCCTGCTCAACATAGCTGAATAGAGAAAATGACAACCGGAATACTCCCTTCTCCACTTATGCATTTTTTTCCATAACTATAAATGACTCTAACAATGTGACTGCAACAGAGTATAGGTTATTTAGCTTTGGATTAGAGAAGGGTATCTAACCTCAACACAGAGAAATCCGATTAATACGATCAAACAGTATATAGACAACCTAAGAAGTATATTATCATTTGTAAGAGATTTTAAAAAGTAGATAATCATGCATTTGTTCTAAAAATTGATGTAAGAAAGAACAAACAAGACAGTACCTTAACAGTATTCAGAATAGTTTTCTTCACTTCTTCCAGTTCAGCATTTCCATTACTTGAACATTGAATCAATCCATGCAAAGCTTTATCAACATCCAGTCACTTGAACAAACCATTTCCTTAATGCAGACACATTTCATTTTACTTTGAACAAACCATTCACTTCAACAAAGATTTATCTCGATCTCTTCCCAAACTTTGAGCTGCTTTTTCACATTGAATCAATCCATGCATCTCTCTACATGAAGTTTAGGCACAAAAGAGCTCAACATCAGCAACTAAACCATGGATAACCAGAGGCATACAGCCAGATGCTTGTGCTGCTCTCTTTCTACATACAAAAACTAAAGGTAAAAAGGAAATAAGTTTAAACACATTATAAAATGAAATACGGTATGTAATGAAATTTTTGTTAAACTCAAAGTCCTTTAAATTAGTTTTAGAAGAGAAGATCACGTGAAAACTAAGTTCATCAAATAAAATGCACATTTTAATCAAACGTCTGAAATTTCTGGGAAGTAAAATAGAAAACGTTTTTCAAATTTATCGAAATATGTCCTCGTGATCTTTTGAACAGAGTTCTGAATGATACACTGAGACTCCCAGAATATATGAAAAAGGTTTATTTCCAGCCAAAAGCACTTTGAAGTTCAGCAAGACCTCGACGAGGAACAGGAACACAATAAAAAGCTGCTCGTTTTTCTAACCAGACAAAAAGGAAAAAGAGAGAAAATATTGAGCAGTGAAGAACAATGGAGAAAGGAGGAAGATAAAAAGAACTATACGCAGCCTCGGAACAGAGCAAGAGATGTAATGAACCAAAGGCAAATCATCTCAGAAAATAAGGGTTTCTGAACAAAAAGAAAAATTTGCCTCGGACAAAAACAACAAGAAGCAAACTAAAAAACCTAACCTTCACTGGAAAAATCTCAAAAGCTCAAAAGGGCTACAATGGTGACCCATAGCCTGGCATCTGTTGTAACATGAACTCTAATCCAGACTACGACCGCAGTAGGAGAGAGTATGGGGAACAAGTCAGGGGAAATTTTATTTTTTTCACGTTTCCCTTCGGTTTAACATATAACCCTCAGCATAAAGTGTTTTTGCGAGGGTGGAAGGGAACCGAAGGGAAAAAGTAGTTTTCCCTAGCATCCTTAAGTGACCGTATGCAAAAGTCGTTTTTCACCTACGGTTTGTCCAATAACCATATGCAAAACTGGGATTTCTAGTAGTTTCTTGGCTGACAAATAAAGGCATCACGAATAAAAACATTATTCTTCAATACTCACTAATAATTTTTAAGGACAGTCTTCGTGTGGCCAGTCTTCTTACTGGCTTTAAGAGACGAGTCACCGGCACATTTAAGTAGATTTTGAGTACCAGGCCAGAGTGTAAGTTTGAAAGGTGCAATGTGTAACCAAAGTAGGGTGGTGCTCTGAATTAGTGTGTAAAGCATTAAAAATTATCATTATGGCAAACAATAAAGAGATTTTAGCAAGTGGTTTCGTAAAAAATTAGGTAAGTTATTTTTCCCCTCACTTTATCCCTCTCGTTTTCTCTGTCCCTCCTCATTCTATCTATCCCCCCATTTCCCTTTATCCCCTATGTTCCCTCTATACCTTCAATCCCTCTACCCCCTCTCATACCATCTTGTCCGCCTTGTACCCTCTATCCCCCTTCGTTTCCTCTATCCTTTTTCATTCCCACTATCCTCGTTCATTCACTATATCCCCCTTCATTCCCTCTATACCCCTTCATTTCCTCTATCTCCCTTCATTCACTCTATCCCCCATCCCTCCTTATTTCCTCTATGCCCCCTGATTCTTTTTATTCCCCATGATCCTTCTATCCCCTCATGTTCCCTCTATCCCCTTGTTACCTTTTTCCTTCCACATTCTCTCTATCCTCCTTTGTTCCCTTTATTGCCCAGTGGGAGAAGGAATAGTGGAGATGGAATAGTGGATGGGAGGAGGGGAAAACTATGGGAAATTAGAATAAGTGAAAAGGAGGGAGGAGGGTTATAACACGAAATGCAATGACTAGACCGATTTTGAAGTGAAATTGGTTTCTTGTCTTTTTTGGACATGACAAGTATGAACATATTAATACCAGAAGCAAAAAAAGACAAATATATATGTTTCTCCCCTACTATGCATTAGATTTAATTTTTAGGTCCCAAATTGGTGATATGCCCAGCTGAGTTGGCTACTGGAATGATTAGATATTTGAGTAGATGAGAAGGAAACTTGCACCAACTTTGAAAAACATCAGATAAGAATTTTCTGTAAAAAAATAAAAGGGGACATTATGATAGGAAAATAAACTGGGTTCCGATAAAAATTTAATATGTTTATAAACAATAACAGTAGGGGTAGAATATTCAACAAAATCTTTCTCATAAATTGGAAACCATTATGTTGTTGATGACACACTGCCCTCTCTTTTTTGTTAAAGAAGGATCTTCTTACAACTCATTTATTTGGACTTTGCTTGTGTATAATGACTTTAAAGTAATTTTTCCTTGTTGAGGAGGAAGATCATTTTTGAATTTTTTTCCCTCTTCCCCCTTTATCCCCCTCGTTTTCTCTTTCCCTCCTCGTTCTATCTATCTCCCTTTTCCCTCTAACCTCCTTTCTTTCCTCTATCCCCCTTGGTTCCTTTATCCCTTCATTCCCTCTATCCCCCTTGTTCCCTCTTTACCTTCATTCCCACTATCCCCCCATACCCTCTAACCCACCTCGTACCGTCTATCCCCCTTCATTTCCTCTATCATTCACTTAAACCCCCTTCGTTCCCTATATCCCCCTTCATTTCCTCTATCATTCACTTTATCCCCCTTCGTTCCCTATATCCCCTTCGTTCCCTCTATCCCCTTCGTTCCCTCTATCCCCTTTCGTTCCCTCTATCTCCCTTTGTTCCATCTTTCCCCCTTCGTTCCCTATATCCCCCTTTGTTTCCTCTATCCCCTTCATTCCCGCAATCTCCCCATCTCTCACTTCCTCTATCCCCCTGCATTCCTTATATTCCCCATGTTCCTTCTATCCCCCACGTTCCCTCTATTCCCCTCTTGTTCCCTCCATCCCTTGTTCCCTCCATTCCCCTTTCTCTTTCTCCCTCCACGTTCCCTCAATCCCTGCTGGTTCCCTTTATTTCCCAGTGGGAGAAGGAACAGTGGGAGAAGGAACAATGGGAGAAGGAACAGTGAGAGAAAGACTAGTGGATGGGAGGAAGGGAAGAAGTCTGGAAAACGAAAACAAGTGTCAAGGGAGGGAGGAGGGCAATAACACAAAATGCAATGTCCAAACCGATTTTGAAGTCAAATTGGTTTCTTGTCTTTTTCGGACATGACAAGTACAAACGTACTAACTAGAAGCATAACAAAAAACAAAGACAAACAACAAAAGATATTAATAATAATAGATAAAATTGTAAACATTTAGTCCATAATTTAAAATTACTTTTTTTTATCTATTACTAAGTTATTTTGGCAAAACAATTATAATGATGTAAAATAGATAATGTGAAATAAATTATTAATTTTTTTTTGAGATTTTTAAGATATTTTACATATTTTTTTGTCTGTACCAACCTGTAGGTGTATCGAATTGATATGTTTCTCCACTATGCATTAGACTTAATTTTTAGGTCCCAAATCGGTGATAAGCCCAACCAAGTTGGCTACTGGCATGTTTAGAGATTTGATCAGTCGAGAAGGAAAATAAATGGGGACATTATGATTGAAAAAGATACTGATTTTAGATAAGAATTATATATAATTATAAGCAATAACAGGAAGGGTAGAATTTTCAACAAAACCTTTCACATACATGGAAACCTTTATGTTGTTGACGACGCACTTGGCCTATCTTTTTGTTAAGATGGAATTTTTTAAGACTCATTTATTTAATCTTTGCTTCTGTACGTTATGATTTTAAAGGAATTTCTCCCTTGTTTAGTAGGTGGAAGATCGTTTTTGATTTATTTTCCCCCTCTGTTCGCTTTATTCACCTCGTTTTCACTTTCCTTCCTCATTTTATCTAACCCCCCATTTCCCTCTATCCTCGTTGTTCCCTCAATCCCTTCATTCCCTCTATTCCCCCTTGTTCCCTCTATCCCTCCATTCCCTCTATTCCCCCTTGTTCCCTCTATCCTCCATTCCCTCTATTCCCCTTGTTCCTCTATCCCTCCATTCCTCTATTCCCCTTGTTCCTCTATCCTCCATTCCTCTATTCCCCTTGTTCCCTCTATCCCTCCATTCCCTCTATTCCCCCTTGTTCCCTCTATCCTCCATTCCTCTATTCCCCCTTGTTCCTCTGTCCCTCCATTCCTCTATTCCCCTTGTTCCCTCTGTCCCTCCATTCCTCTATTCCCCTTGTTCCCTCTGTCCCTCCATTCCCTCTATTCCCCCTTGTTCCCTCTATCCCTCCATTCCCTCTATTCCCCCTTGTTCCCTCTATCCCTCCATTCCCTCTATTCCCGCTTGTTCCCTCTATCCCTCCATTCCCTCTATTCCACCTTGTTCCCTCTATCCCTCCATTCCCTCTATTCCCCCTTGTTCCCTCTATCCTCCATCCATCCTATTCCCCCTTGTTCCTCTATCCCTCCATCCCCTCTATTCCCCCTTGTTCCCTCTATCCCTCCATTCCCTCTATTCCCCCTTGTTCCCTCTATCCCTTCATTCCCTCTATTCCCCCTTGTTCCCTCTATCCCTTCATTCCCTCTATTCCCCTGGTTCCCTCTATCCCTTTATTCCTCTATTCCCCTGGTTCCCTCTATCCCTTCATTCCCTCTATTCCCCCTTGTTCCCTCTATCCCTCCATCCCCTCTATTCCCCCTTGTTCCCTCTATCCCTTCATTCCTCTATTCCCCTTGTTCCTCTATCCTTTCATTCCCTCTATTCCCTTTGTTCCCTCTATCCCTTCATTCCCTCTATTCCCCCTTGTTCCCTCTATCCCTTCATTCCCTCTATTCCCCCTTGTTCCCTATATCCCTTCATTCCCTCTATTCCCCCTTGTTCCCTCTATCCCTTCATTCCCTCAACACCCCCTCCTCCCCTCCCCTTCATACCCTCTATCCCCTTTTTTTCCTTTATGCCCCTTTCGTTATTCTATCCCCATTTGTTCCCTCAATCCCCTTTGTTCCCTTCTCTCTATCCCCCTCATTCCTTCTATCCCCCATGTTCCTTTTATCCCCCATGTTTTTTCTTTCCCCCACGTTCCCTCTACCCTCTTGTTCCCTCTCTCCTTGTTCTCTTTTTCCCTCCATGTTCCCTCAATCCCCCCTCCCCCTTCATACCCTCTATCCCCCTTTGTTTCCTTTATCCCCCTTTCGTTATTCTATCCCCATTTGTTCCCTCAATCCCCTTTGTTCCCTCAATCCCCTTTGTTCCCTCAATCCCCTTTGTTCCCTCAATCCCCTTTGTTCCCTCATTCCTTCTATCCCCCATGCTTTTTCTTTCCCCCACGTTCCCTCTACCCTCTTGTTCCCTCTCTCCTTGTTCTCTTTTTCCCTCCATGTTCCCTCTATCCCCCCCGCCCCCTTGTTCCCTTTATCGCCCAGTGGGGGACGGAAGAATGGAAGAAGGAATAGTGGATGGACAAAGGGGGAAGAACTCTAGGGAATGAGAAGAAGTAAAAAGAGAGGGAGGAGAGTTATAGCACGAAATGCAATAACCAGATAAATTTTTAAGTGAAATTAATGAAGGCCTGTACATAAATTAAGAAGGCCTTGGGGTAGGAAACAAGAACTTTTTATCATGTAATCATGTTAATTTCTAGCTATCATGAGGCCATGATAACTGATTGGATGAAGAATGATCTGGAAGTCGGCTATATTCTTTCTCTCACCTATGGAAGTATGTATTGAGGTTTTTATAATTTATTTATGCTGGTGAATATGATTACCATATTTTTACAATGGGTTTGGACAAAGTAAGCACAACAAACTACATGTTGGAGTTATTTTTCACCACATATAACAATATGTATATTGTACATAAAATATCATTAAGTCTATATTCAAAGAAGTTTGACAAAAATAGTGTCAACGACCTATGTACGACACTAATTTGCAGCACCTCAGAGTACGTTAAAAATAATCGGAGGACCAGAAGTACTTCCTCCCCATGCACGCTTGTAACTCCATTCCCCATGCACGCTTGTAACTCCATTTCCCATGCACCCTACGTACCAAGTCTTCGATCTCCTCTTGAATATTGGTTCCGATAAGAGTGATTAATAAAGATGCTGCAGTAGTTACAGATGGGAAGAACAAGATGATATAAAGTTGATATTCATTAAATTCTATTATGTACATGTTCCTTTCCGTCCTTAATTTTATAAATTTATGTTTATCGTAATTACAAAGATCTGCTCGTAACTAATCTTCTTCAGTTACCATTCTACTAAATGGTTAACCATCATGAAATTTAATTAGGATTTGGTTTCATTTTTCTCTTAGATCGTCTGACATCTGAAGGATTATTTGTATCACCTCTCTTTCCATCCTTGCCCGCGTCTCCTTTTATTTAAAGATTTGTATGAAGGACATGATCTATTGTTATTAAAAAGGAATTTCAAGTGATTGAGTCCTACCTTAATTGGACTTCCTCTATAGTTGTACATCTTGTTAAAAGAGTACACCAAGACTCTTTGATTTCTTTATTGGTTTAGAGTAAGTTACCTAAACCAATTATAACACTTTGTATATATGCACATGTATTGATCATCAATGAAATCGATCAGAGTTTACATCTTTACATGGTATCAGAGCCAACCTTAGTTGCAAATCAAGGTCGTCTTTTTCCCTACGCCTCCTTTTCCTCTTTTTGCTTCGTCAGATTCAATGGCCGACTCTTCTCCTCGATCCTCCACCACAGCTTCTATTTTCCATGTGTCGACATCTGTAGCACAAACTCACGGTCGGACGTTTGATCTTGGCAGCAACCTCGGTCACTACCACATCGATGTCGTTAACATCTCGCATAATGTGTCAATCAAATTAGATTGGCAAAACTATCTTCAATGGGGACAGCAGATGGTGCCCGTGCTCAATAACCAACTGGTAATGGGGTTCGTTGATGGCTCCATCGTGGCTGCTCCATAGCTGATTCAGGTAATAAATGGTACAGGTAATAAACGGATAAATTACAAAAACAAATATAAAAATTATCAAAAAATTCAAAAAACCCCTAAACATTTAAGGAAAATTAATAATAAAATTGTATCAAACAAAATACAACAAAATAGTAGATATAACACTTTTTATTAGAAGTGATAAAAAACATATTGGAAATAATATAAGGTTATACATATGAAAAATTAAAAATTTAGGTAAAAACAAATTGAATAGATACACTTTTGAGTTTGATTTCTTACATAATTAAAAAGTTATTACATTTTCATAAAATTACACTTTTTATGTTGATTGTTGTCATTTATTTATTAATACATATATATATATAATGACAATTAATAAATATATGATACATGTCTTATTTGTTTATAATTATGTTTATCTTTGTACAATTATTTAATTATGAAATATAATTATTTATTTTGTATGACGATTGTTTATATTTATATAAAACTTCTGACATCTCTATAAAATTTGACATTTGCAAGGAAAAAAATTATATTTTTAATCTTATATTAAGAGGTACTATCCTAATTATGATATATGATCTATAAGACCATGAGTTAATAATTACAAAATATTTAAAAATTTTAAAATTATATCCAAACTTTCAACTCTATTAATTTTTATCATAAGTGATTAAAAAACTTATTTGAAATAATATAAGGTTATACATATTAAAAATTAAATATTTATGTTAAATCTAATTGCTTATATGAAATTTTGGGTGTGATTTCTTACATAATTAATAAGTTATTGACATTTTTATAAAATTTGACTTTTGTATGTTGATTGTTGTCATTTATTTATTAATACGCACACACATATAATGTGTTATTTGTTTATTATTATGTTTATCTTTGTACAAGTATTTAATTATAAAATATAGTTATTTATTTTTATATGACGATTGTTAATACATATAAAATTTGTCCTTTGCAAGAAAAAAATGAATATTTTTTAATCTTGTATCAATAGGTACTATCCTAATTATGATATATGATCTATTAGGCCATGAGTTAATAACAAAAAAATTGAAAAACTTTTAAATTATGTGCAAACTTTCAACTATAATATTTTTTATCATTAGTGATAAAAAACTTGTTAGAAATAATATAAGGTTATGCATATGAAAAATTAATAATTTTGGTTAAAGCTAATTGAATATATAAATTTACCATATTACCCTTACTTAAACGGTAAATGGGTAAAACAGGTTTGAAAGAACTATTTTCGTTTCCATCCCGTTTATTAAACAGTAGAATGGTAAACGGAAATTAATATGTTATTTCCGTTTAGTTCCGTTTAATAATTGGTCGGACGATAGAGCGGGTTATCGGCTCCCGTTTACATCCCTAATCCCTAATCCACTTGGCTATACACCGCTGAAATCTTTTCAATCTTGAGTTGCAGCCCACCATGACTCCACCGGAGTACTCTGTCCAGGTTGACAGTGCTAATGACTAGACGTGGTATACTGATTCTGGTGCCTCTCATTATATAACTTCTGATGTGTCTCTACTCTGAGACGCCGTCCATTACACAGGCTGGGATCTGGTTCATCTCGGTAACGGTTCAGGTTTGACTATCCCCTCTGTAGGTTCTCATTGGCTTAGTCCCTTTGTTACCCTTCGAGAAGTTCTTCACGTACCATCATCTCTTAAAAAATTGTTATTTGTCTCTCGACTAACTTCTTATCACAATTGCTTTGTTCGCTTTGATTCTAACGGTTTTCTTGTATAGGAAGCCAGTACGGGCAAAACCTTACTCAAGGGAAGGAATAGGAAAGAACTTTACGTTGTGGACCATGTTGCATCACCTTTGTGTTTGTATTCTGTACTTTCACCTTTTTCGTTTTGGCATCAAAGACTAGGGTCATCCGGGTCGTGAAGTTCCTCACACTGTATTTCGTGTCCTAAATATTTCATTTTCCAAAATTAATAAAAAGGCTTCGTGTCATGCTTGTTCTTTGTCTAAATCTATATCTTTACCATTTTCTGCATCCCCAGTTCATGCTCCGACTATCTTACATATTATTTGTGTTAACATGTGGGGCCCTTGTCCAGTTAAATTGTTTGGCGGCTTTAAATACTCTCTTTTATTGATCAATACGTCGCTTCGGTTGGTTATATTTTTTACACGCGAATTCAGAAGTTAATTTGGGCTTTTGTTCAGTAAAAATATTTGATCGAAAATTTATTTTTCTCCAAAATTAAAAAATTTCAGTCTGATGGAGGAACCGAATTTGTTAATCATCTTTTTAGAACTTTGTTCGCTACTTCTGGTATTCACCATAAACTTTCATATTCTTACACCCCTCAGCAAAACGGTATGGCTGAACACAAGCATCATCACATAATTGAAATGGGCATGACCTTGCTAGCATAGGCGTCTATGCCTAAAGTTCATTGGGACTCAACTTTTTCCACTGTAGTATATCTTATAAATCGGCTTCTTACACCAGTTCTGTCCTTTAAAGTTCTCTTGAACTTCCTAATGGTAAAACACCGGATTATTCTTTGATGCATAATTTTGGTTGTTTGTGTTATCCTCACTTGCATCCTTATTTTAATCATAAGCTTGATGATCGATCTACAACTTATATTTTACTTGGGTAATTAAATTACAAGGGGTACAAGTGTTTAGTTTCGTCTACTGGTAGAGTCTTTATCAGTCGTAGTGTGGTCTTCGACTAAACGTCTTCTCCATATTCTCAAGCACCCTTGCTTCCTACACCACTGATAGAGTCTTCGATTTCCTCACCAATAACACTTCTGACCTTTCCTATTAAACACACTAAACCTGTGCCACCGACCCTTCACCCTCAAGGTTTGGTTAGTGCACCTTCGGGTCCCACTTCTCCTAGTCTTTCCTCGGATTCCGATCCCACACCAGCACCTAGCCTACCTCCTCCTTCTTTTGCTCGTCTGAGTGCTCCTTTAGCAACGCATCCCATGACAACCAAGTCTAAGACTATTAAACCGAGACTATTCACCTCCACTCCTCATCCTCCTAGCCTTCCCCAGAGTCCAATTGAGCCAGCATGTTTTAGTCAGGCTGTGAAACAACATGAATGGCGAGAAGTCATGAAAGATGAATTTAATGCATTATTGGCTAATTAAATATGCACACTAATTGCTTTGCCACATGGGAGGTGTGCTATTGGTTGCAAATGGCTCTTTCGTCTAAAGACTAAATCTAACGGTTTGGTTGATCATAAGGCTCGTTTGGTCTCAAAAGGCTTCAATGAAAGATAAGGACAAGATTACTTTGAAACGTTCAGTCTGATGGTTAAACCTGTCACAATTCAGTTAGTCCATGCATTGGCAGTCAGCAAAGATTGGCCTATTCGTCAATTGGACATAGGTAATGCCTTTTTGAATGGTACATTATCAGAAGAGGTTTATATGGTTCAACCCCTAGCTTCATCGATCAGTCTCAACCTTGTGTTGTCTGAAGCACTCTATGGTCTGAAGCAAAGTCCACATGCTTGGTATCATCACCTTACCTATTTTCTTCTTGAAGTCGGCTTCATACTTTCGAAGGATGATTCCTCATTGTTGTAACAATATGACTCTGGTTCTACTGTCTATATTCTAATTTATGTGGATGGCATTATAGTGACTGACAGCTGACCTAGTCTCATTCGACAAATTTTACTGTAATTGCAAACTGAGTTTTCAGTTAAAGATCTAGGTGCTTTACATTATTTTCTGGGTATTGAAGTTGTTCATACTCCCTCCTGTCTTCATCTCTCTCAATCAAAATGTACCCATGATCTGTTAACTCGCCTCAGTCTTGCAGATGTTAAGCCATGGGTGCGGGCTCCAAACTGTCCAAGATGATGGTTCTCCGCTCGCCGATGCTATGGAATACAAATCCATTGTTGACGCACTGCAATATTTAACTATCACACTCCCCGATATTCAATATGTGGTGAATCAAGCCTGTCAGTTTGAGCAGGCCCCCACAGATGTTCACTGGTCTGCAGTTAAGCGCAATTTGCATTATTTTAATAGTACACTTTTATATGGGTTTCTGATTCAACCAGCTCGAGATTTCGGCCTTGATATTTTCTCTGATGAGGATTGGGGAGGCTGCCCCAATGATCGTCGCTTAGTAACTGGCTTTTGTATTCTCTTTGGCGGTTCTCTCATTTCATGGTCTTCTAAAAGGCACGGTCGCTCGATCTAGTGTTGAAGCCGAATACAGAGCATTAGCTATTATTGTTGCCGACTCTTCTTGGATACTAAAACTCTTTAAATAACTTCGTATATTTCTTAAAGAACCCCCTGTTTTGTAGTGCGACAATATTTCTGCCACTTATATTGCCACAACTCTAGTTTTTCATGGCCGTGTTAAGCATGTGGAGCTCGATTATCATTTTCTTAGAGAGCGAGTTACCTTTTGGTCTTCTATAAGTGAAGTACATCCCCACTCAAGATCAGTTGGCTGATGTTTTTACCAAAGGACTTTCTCACGGTCAGTACACTAAGTTGATTTCCAAGCTCTGTGTCTACCCAAAGCCACTCGCCTCCAGGGAATGTTAAAGATAATCTTGGTAATCAAGATAGAGATCCTTCGGAGGATCCTTCTCTAAGTGTTAACCTTAATTGGACTTCCACTATAGGTGTACATCTTGTAAAACGTGTGCACCAAGATTCTTTGATTTCCTTATTGGTTTAGAGTAAGTTACCTAAACCAATTGTAAATCTTTGTATATATGTAAATGTATTGATCATCAATGAAATTAATCATAGTTTACAGCTTTATATAAGAGTCTTGAAACTTGAAATCGCCAGGTTGTAAGAACCGAGAAGCTTGCAATATCCGGACTGTTATAATAAGAACCATGAAGTTTGAAAACTCCAAAATTGCAAGAACCGAAGAGGGAATGTAAAGCACGCGTGGCATCAAGCCAAGTGTGAAGAGCTTCAAGTCCCATGTAGAGTTTCAGGAAGGAAGCAAACTCATTAATTAGTACAGATGAAACTGTTCCCCAAGGAAAAGGCAATAGCTAGAATAGGAAAGATGTCTGCATGTATTAATGGGGATATTCAACTTTTGTAGCAATAAGGATATATAGTAGAGCATTCAGCGAAAATTAGTAGTAATTGGTGATAGGCCAACCCTAATGTCTGGGAGACAACCTGGAGATATGATTTTGACATCACTTATGACAAAGGAATCAACAACATCGATCTTCGTTGTATATGATCTAAATGTTGTTTGTCATATAACTACTTTTGCATATGAAACTAGTGAAGTGTGCAGTCTCTATTTTAGTTTAGACATTCTCACTAATTGGCAAAAAACATATTGGTAGACAAGAAGAGAAAACCACCTAATTAAGAAAATGTCTCTTCTGTGAGAATCCAATTACTCCAACCTTGCACCTTTCAAAGGTTCGAGGGAGGCCAGCCAATTACCCAGTCTTTGCTTGAGTACTCAAACAAGGTGCTGAGCTTATTCTTCGAGATCCAAAGGCGCGAAACATTGGAAAGTGAACTATCATTCCGAATCAAAAGATTGCATAGTTAGTCGATGGTCTGTATTTTCTCGTAATAATAGTTTGGAAGTAGGAGATGGATGCATTTTTTATTTGTGGACAAGATCAACTCCATGTGATGTTCTGTTTCCAAAGGTGGTTCCTTGCAAAGGAGGAAACTGGTATTACCTGAGATCAACACAAGACAGCTTTACCATAAATCAGTTTAACCTCCTTAGTGTAATTTAAAAATAGAGTTATTAATTGATACCAAAATGAAGTGAATACATATACCATATAAAAATACTTGAAACAACTCTCAATTTGCCGCATGATGTATAAAATAGTTTCTGGACATACAACTGAATTCACATGTGACTTCTTGATACATGTTCAGATAAGGGGAACTTAGGTGTAAAGGAATTTAGGGTTTCCCATAGAATAGGTAGATAATATTTTATTAAAAATAAAACTTGCAGATTTTATCTCCGAGTTTATCTCTTACCTAGACTGTAACGTAGACGCCACGTCAAGATGTAAAGTCTTGGAAGTAAAAAGTCACAGTACTTATATCACATCTTTCACTCCACAGAGTGAGAAGTAGCATCTTGTGGAAGATCTTTCCATTTACACATCTTTCATTGCTAACGCTACAAATTAGAAAAATGTCATATCCACGGTGATTGTGCTCACCCTGGAGCACGGTCACCTCACTATAGCGGGGGGTATTAAAATATGAAAAATGATATCAGCACTTCCATGTTTTACAGTGAGGCTTTACATCCTAACTTGGTTGTCTTCTTGGTGGCCTAGGTGGTAGTCCAGATAAGGTTAAGGGTTCCCAATAAAATAGGATGATATATCATATTTTATCTCTTAAACGAGGACGCCGCGTCACGATGGAAACCTTTGAAGTAAAATCTCCCCCCTCCTCCGGGATGTAAAACCTCACAGTACAATGTCTAAGTACTGATATAATATTTAAAAAATAATTACAAATGTTTGGACAAAATAACTCACTTCTATACGAAGTGGACTGGTCCAAAAATCAGAAATTGCTTTCAATAAAGCGTGATAGTGAAGTTTGCAGAGTTTAACCCCTCTATGGAGTTGAGTAATATACACAAGCTTTGCAGTATCGGAGATTTTACATATCGGATATATATAAAGTATTGGACATTAGGGAAACGGATATGTTTCATGGATACACAATACATACGCTAAGTAAGAAACACATGTAAATTATGGAAACATAAAAAAAATAAGAAGAGATTAAAATTTAATTATATTTAGTAATTTCATAAAATAGTAAACAATATCTATACCAATAATTCTAATTTAATAACTAAAGCAGTAAAACAAGTAATTTGTGATGAGTAATGCTAGGTGCACCTAGCCCACGTACATGCCCGATGTACATGTTAATCTAAGCCCTTAAAAATATAAAAAATAATTTTTTATTTTATTAAATTCTATATTCTAAAGGATAAACCCTAGGCATCAATGGTTTTGATTAACATGTACGTGGGATAGGTAATAAGCATAGGTGCAACTAACATTTTCCATTCGTGATACATTGGTTCAAAACAAGTAATTCTAACTTACATAGCTAATGATAACTTGTATCAAAGACAGAAATAAACAACCTAATAGTAGCCCAAATTATACCAAGGATAGAATATTTCATTTATATATGGTCTTGAAA
Source organism: Aristolochia contorta (assembly GCA_022405105.1). Lineage (NCBI taxonomy): Eukaryota > Viridiplantae > Streptophyta > Magnoliopsida > Piperales > Aristolochiaceae > Aristolochia > Aristolochia contorta. The sequence goes on from CM039667.1 coordinate 19,489,901, forward strand.
TATATTTCAATTGATAAAAATATTAAATTTACTAGGAATTGTGCAAAGAGTGAATGAAATAGGTATAAAGATCTAGATGTTTTTCATGTTCAAATATTCAAAAAAATTTAAAATAAAAGACTGAGTCAAATCATAAATTCTATTGTAGATTTATCAAACTTTGTGACGTTGTTAACACGAGAAAAGAGTTTCATGGGTTCCTTACTTTAATTTATATTTCTAGTTGTTCAAATATGTATCTGTATAGTTTCGTACATATCAATCTTTGTTTCCTCGATACATCAGGAAACTAGCGGAAACAAACGGATACATAAGGATACGGGCCTTTGTTTCCAGTAGATAGAGACTCCCTATGTTTTTTGCTTCCTTAATTAAAGATACGAATACGTATCGACAGTTTCGTATAGATACTGCAAACCATGAATATACAGTCATTCTAAATAAAAATATTTGGGCTTAGGCATGCTCTCATACAGTCATTAAGTATAGAGTTTTTCAGAAAACATGGAATGCTAGATTGCAATAGCCTAATTTCTCTCCCCCGGCCTTGCCAAAAAAGAGCCTTCTTTTGCCAAAGAGTCTGCCACCGAGTTTGCCTCCTTGAGCTGGTGCTACAACTGCACCAGCGGTACGTCTGAAGTATGTTCCGGCACATGTGGGTCACCTTTGATTTTCTTTGATTGATTGAATTACAATTTGAGAGTCTCCCTTAATAATAATATGAAAGTTTCAACATAATTTTCTAATAAGCATTAGGGTTAGAAATAATGCAATATACTCAGCCTCATTATTTGTTTTTGTGTACAACGGGTACACAACCTAGACAAGAGGGGTTCCCTAAGAGTCACAAATCACCACTCCTGCCCCCGCCTGTGTCCCATTTGACAATGGCGATTCATTAAAGTTTGCTTTGAGGATGTTCCCATTTGGGGGTTCCCATATTAATTGGAAGTGTGGCTCCTCTCATTTTTGTTGTATTGGGATGTCTCTATATTTAATAATCTGCTTTAATAACTATGTTATTCTATTTACACAATGATGAGGGGTGGTTTGCAATTTTTCAAACTTTCTAGGATACACTGTGTAATGCTTTGGTTGAATTCTGAGCCTCTTTAATAAGCAGCTTAATAAGGATGATTAAAAATTAGTGCAAATAGGCTTAGAATTCAACCAAAACACTTTAAACATGAGCTAATGATCACATTATCTCTTCACCTAGCTCAGAACTCTCCTCGGTACTTGCAAGCTTCCAAGGCAAATTTCATCAAACTTATGTTCGGCTTGAATATGATGTCAAACCTTTTGTTTTGCTTGAATTTAGTTTGAGCTTGTTTTAAGAGGAGCTGAACCGAACTAAATGAAAAGAATAATGATATACGTACAACATTGTTTTGCACACAATGTGTACAACCTCCTCACTGTAGTGGTGGGGTAATATTCCTGTTGTGGGTCCAACTACAACAGTGAGGGGGTTGCACTCATTGTGCACAAAACAGTGTTGTACGCATAGTATTATTCAAATAAAAAATATTACGTGCACAGTGACCGTGTTCGGCCTGGATCATGGTCGACATGCGCTTAGCATAACTCAAAACTAAATAAGAACCTTTTGTTTACTCACTAATATTTTAAAGTTTTAGTTTGAGCACAATAGTAGATGTACGAAGTTTGATTACCTACATTAAATGAAGCTTAACAGACTCTTTGGAACTTTTCCAGATTACACATCCAACAAAAGGGATGGGCAAAACTGGAAAATTTGACGGCAAAATTAGGTTGTATACAAATGTTGTAATGATGAAACATTACAGTACAACGGTTTTGAATTGGGCGCCAAATGGGTAGTGTACAACGGTACAAACACTGAACAAGCAAAGCCGATTTTTTAAGGCGAGGGCAAAAATTTGGTGTCCAAAAACAAGAATGTTTGATTGATAAGATGCGTTGTATAATAGACTACACTATCATCGTTGTGACCTCTGAAGAGGCCTCAGGGAAAACAAATGGGACAAACCAAAAAGTTCTATAGCCCATGTTTCCGGGTTAAAGCAGCAAGAATCTTCTGCAAATTAAATATTTCGTCTTCCCTTTGACGTAATTCTTGTTTCAACTGTTTGACCTCTTTTGCGTGGTCACACTGCAGTGAATCGCATAATTTCAACCTTTTGGAATCTGCATCCTCTTCAGCATCTCTCTTCTTTGAGGAATTACACTGATCTGATTGAGCTTCACTTGTCATCTTCCGAACATAGAAATTTGCGGTCTCTCCCCCACCCAACTCAATCGATACCAGCTTTTGGGATCTTCCATATGAGTCCTGAAAACATAATGCGTTGAGGCTGTTAGTGTATACAAGGAAGTTGCTAGAGAATATGAATTTTTTACGGGGAAGCAAAATACGAGTTTGAGAGGACGAAAAATTGGAGGAAATAACTTTTGCAATTCAATGACAAAGATTGAAAAACCCTCCAAAAGAGTTCAATTTCAGTGGAGATAGTCAGAAGGACCATGAGGTCATACCATATCAAACATTAAGTTTTAATCTAAAAGAATCTTTTTCTTCTAATACTTAAGGATCAATTAAGCCAAACACCCCTTTGCACTACTTAGACCAATGCCAGAATAGCATATATCTTGGAAAGAATGTATGGACGTCATTACATATAGTTTTGGCATGTTTAGCACCAAACTAACAAATGTCAGTATTAGAAGTCCTTACTGTTCATTCAAGGAAATAGCATACCTGGCACAGGGTAGCAACGTTAGAGCTAAATGATGAATAAATAATCAACCACAACACAGTAAAGATAGGTTTCTGATGACTATCATGACCATGATGATAGCAACTCCACGCCCAGTTAATGTATTCTCTGAAATATAGTTAGAGAGTTCATGTACCTTTTCCTCTTTGCCATTTAGTTTCTTGTATGTCTCGTGTGCCTCCTTAGAATCCTTAAGGACAGCAAAAGCAGAATACTTCTGACCTCGTACTCTTAAAACAGGCTGCCCATAAAAAAAACTTGTTACTAGTGTATTTAAAAATCTGTCAAAGGATATCATTAATCAGTTGCAATAAACAAGAGCCTCCACCAGCACTTCAACAGTTAAACTGTGGGGAAATATCTTCCGTAATTGTTCTACTGGTATAGATGTTGGTATGCCATGAAGAAGTAGCTTTGAAAGCTCATCCTCGGACACCTGAAAGAAATACAAAATGGTAAAATAAGTCGCTCATCTTCAGGGAAAAAATCAGAGCTAACATACATCTATTTCTAACCCTACGTTATCCAGAGTGGGAAGAGGATCATCAAATCCATGCTCAAGCTTCGCAAGAACTAGTTTCATTGCAGCACATGCATCATCGAGACAATTATGTGGGGCTCCTTCCTTCCGAACTTCGTAACCTAACACTGACTGATAACACGTAAAGAGGGTAATGATTCAGCTAAAGTTTTCCCATTCGAAGTAGCAAACCATGAAAATAATTATTTAAAATAACTTTAAGATAAAATTACAGAATAAACTTCAAACGTCGTCTTTGTAAAACACTTGCCTTACACAATCTATTTAAGGAAGGTCTTCTGAGAACAGGAAAGTCATGATATTTGAAGATTAATGATGTATCAATTACTCGTGCATGATCTAGCTTCAATGCTGGAAACACAAACATGAAAACACAAGATAAACCATGAAAAATATAAAGCAGTAGTGAAGTATGAAAACTTAAAACAAATAATGCATGAAAGCAACAAGCCAGTTGATATACAATGCACACGGAATCTGTATAAAAGCCATTTGTCTCAGCCATACCACATAAATCATTACATAAGCTGTGTCCAACTAAAATAGCACCATGCTTTAGTAGTTGCTTCAGTGATTTCTGAAAGACCAAATCATATTAGTATTGGACAAAAAGTTCAATATAATGCAAAAACAATACAGTGATAGAACACAATCAAATTTGAGAAACTTGCACACATGGACAAGCATCACAAGTCTAGTTGACCTCAAATCAAACATACTCCTGTACCAAATGTTCTGTTTATCTAATTGTTCATAACCATTCTATCATGAGATAGATAACGCCCCTCCACAGACACACTAACAACTCTATGATATTGCTCATAAATATTGGCCACTGCAACATTATGGCAATTACCATGCACCTGCTCTAAATGTGCAGTCCAAAGCTACTGTTAACAAAGGAGTACCTTGACTTCAATTAACTCCATCGTGCCCTAGAAAAAAAACCTTACCTGAACATCTTCTAGAGAACAATTAGCTCCTTCCAAATCTTCCTTAGAGACTCCAGTAATCTTTGTTCTATAGTCAAGAACAGCTTTAATCGGATTTACAAGTCTGTCGAGTTTGACCTAAATAATCAAAGTAATTAGCTACTCATAAAAACACAGACAAACAGTTAAGAGAGGAAGATAGCATAAGAAAAGTATATTACATAATAAAAAGTTTATAGCTAAATTACTTTTGGAATTGCAGGACAGAAAATTCTAACTCATCACAAACACTACACAGAATTCTCATTAAGTCTTCTGCCAACACCAATACTGTACTTGAACTGAGAATTAAAAATACCTCCATATTACGGTCCACAACACACACTCTCACTACTGCTTCTGTGCCATCTTGACAAAGAACCATCTCACAATCCACAGCAAACATTGCAGTTGTCTTCAATGCTTTTGAGACTTTACCTAACCTTGTTATTGCCCACTCCTGTCACATACAATTGAAAAGCAATTTAGCCATAACAAAAATCTGCACACTAGATAGAATAAATGGAAGACCATCATCATTCTTTTCAAACATCTCTAAACAGATGTTTCAAAAAGAAAAAAATAAGTCTGATCACCATTACTATCACCTTCACCATCTCCACTTTAATAAAACAGTTCTTGGTCATATTGTTTGTTCAGGCTTTGTAAGATACCATTCATTTCTTGAACCATGTAAATTAGATTACCTTCAATGCTAGGAACGTCAACAGCAGCCCTTTCAGTGGCATAACTATAGGACTGTAAGCATTGCTGAACTATCTCTAAAAACTCTATTTAATATCTTATTTATTTATGTCACTCTAGCAATTTCTAGGTTTCTGTAGATCATCCTCAACATTTTCAAGCCAAAGAATTAATCTTCAAACAGTTTAACATTTTTCTATCAACCAACGAAATACAGGATATTCAAAAGTAACAAGATAACCATAATACCTCATTGTGTGAAGGAAACAAGTAATCTATTCTGTACAAAGGGTGTTCAGTAGTCAAACGAACAAGTCTCTGCACTGCCATGGTAAAAAGTTACTGAGGAACACTAAAATGTTAAAAAAGAATTAGAAAATGACCAATTATTTCAAAGCATTAAAGTGAAATAACACCCAAAACGTAGTCTTCTCAAGTTACTGTGGCCATAAAACTTCAGAATAAGCTATTTAAATCATATATCTTGGGAAGGAATAAGCAAATTCAAGGTGTATATAGATGAAACAAAGAAACAAAGAAACCAATAATCTCTTTCTTAATGAATGTTGAGACCCTGAATTATCTATGCATTAAACAGATAATTGTGGCAATCCAACTTGTCCCTAACGATCCTAATTCACTCAGTAAGCTACTAAAAAAGAAGTATAAACATGGAGCAAGATTTAAAAGTTTCAAAGAAATAATGACTTGCACTTTTATAATAACCCGTCCAAAAGTGTCCTCTTCTTTTATTTTCAAATAAAACCATAAAATTTGTAAGTTATCCAATCAATATTTCTGAAAAAAAAACACAGTACAAAATGACAACATACAACTCCCAGTTGCCTCTGCATCTGCAATCATGAAGAGAGAATGACTGCATGCTTGGAGATGGAGCAGGTGGATTGCTGGGAGCAGTGAGTGCAAGGATGGAAAGCAGGAGATCTAATGAGATCCCGCAAAGGCTTTTATTTCTTTTTCAACAAAGAGGATAAATTCCAATTGTCACACTTATGGCAAGACAAATACAATATTGCAAATACAAAAACATAAAATAGCACAGAGAAAAAAGGCATTGTCCAGCCAAAACGAAGAACAAAATACAAAACACTAATGATGTCTCCACAAAGAGGAGTGGGGTTTTTCTATAACAAGGAATTGATACTGAACCCCATCCCCTGCAAGAGAGTCAACCAAAAAGTTGGCTACTTTCAAGAAGAATGTTCAAGTCACGGTAATATTGATAAATATGTTCAGAATCTCAGTAAATATTGAAGTAGACTATGCCATGCCAAGGAGGAAATGATCAGTGAGAAAGTCAGCTAATAGTGCTGGACAGAAGTAGTATTTTCAGCCTTAGGCACTTTACGTACATGGGTATCACAAAATTTATTTTAAAGACTGTGAACTAGTAAACCAAAGTCCTACTTCCATACCTGCTCAGGTGATTCGTTAGTTTGCTCATTTCTAGCAAGTTGCTGCATTGCTTTGATATTTTTGTGGCGAGTTATTATCTTGGCAAAGAACTATAGGAATAAAAAATAGAAATTAAAATTTTCATAATAGTGAAAATCATTGTATTTTCATAGTAGTGAAAATATTCAATCTAAAAGGAAATACAAGGCCTAGAAGCTTAAATAAAAATAATGACAAGAACGAAATCCAGAAATTACTTTTACATCTTCCTCTTTTGTAAAAGTTTTGAGGAAGGCAACCAGAACATCTGTAGATCTCTTCCGTGGATCACTTAAGTTCATTCCAAACTTCTTATCATAGACTTCTAAGAATCCCTTCCAATCTCCTTTAGCCCCCTCCAGGCCATGCTTTTGAGCAAGCTTTACACTATCAACAAGAACCTGACCACATATTGTTAACTGTCATGACTACAAACTAGATATAAGAGGTCTTATTTGAGAAATTTGATTGATATCACAGCTTTGATAGAACTTGATCAAGATTTTGATAATTGACAGAGCACCACTAAATGAAAGCAACAAGACAAAAGAAGAAAAGAACGAGGTGATTTGTAATATATCTTTAAGGGGCAATAGAATCAGGAAACAAATAGCAATCAGTTAATTCAGTCATGGCAATCAAATCAATAAAAACTTTTAAATTTTTATCACTATAAAACCATAATGCATCACAGGTATTAACCAAAATTTGTCCGATGATTTGGAGAAAAGTGGTGCATTTTATAAAGCACAACGCCAGATCCATTATCCTCCAAGGGACAAAACTTTCGACCATTATGGACTGCTTGGCCCAGTAATGTGCCACATTAATGGAGAGTAAACCTCTGATAGATCAGAATAACTAATGTCACCATTAGTTGTTTTACAGATTTATACGTGAACAGTAAATCACTCAGCCAATTTTAGAAGGCACTCCAACGTACTCCCAGCTCTACTCATGAGCCCTCGTATTCAGGCCCCCTATCACAACAGTGGAGATAGAATTTATTGGACAAGAAAAGCCTAGAGATAAAACACTTGGCCTAGAATGGATTCAATGGAGATTTCTGCAAGGCTTGCTGGCCAACTCTCAAAGCTTATGCGACAGGCATGTTAAATACCTTCTACCGTGAAGGCCTCAAGGCTGAAAAACTGGGAGCCTCATTGATTCCCAAGGAAGCATGTCGAGAGAGGGTCTCAGATTTTTGGTCCATCAGCCCCACTATAAACCAGCTACAAAATCATTGTGGCTAATCCTTTAAGAAGTGTAAGAGAGATCATTACCACAGAGCAACACGCCTTTGTTGGGGAGGAAATTACACTAGAAGCTGCAATGATGGCTTATGAAATTATGGATAATTTCCAAGGTGATTCCAAGCCTAAGGTGATTATCAATTTTGTCTTTAAAAAAGCCTTTGTCAGACAATTTTTTTATATGATTCTACGATGGCTTAGATGGGGTTTGGACAGAAATGGAGGCATTGGATAAACTCTTGTATACGATCAACCAGGTACTCTGTCCTTGCCAACGGCAGTGTCTGTGGCTACATCCAACCCTCTAAGAGAGCTATTTCAAGGGAAGGGGAACTGCTCTCCCTTCTCTTATTCAGCATAGTAGGTGAGGGACTGACAGAACTATCCAAGGTTGCAATGGGTATCAACTGGTTACACCCAGTATTTGTTGATAGATGGATGCAACATCATTCAATTTGCTAATGACACAATGTGTTTTGCCAAAGGCATCATGGATCAGATCAGGAGACTCAAGTGTGTCCTTTGCACGTTTGAAATAGCATTGAGGATCAAAATCAACTGGCATAAATCAGCTGTGTATGACTTCTATATGGGAGAGGAGACACCAGAACAGTTTGCCCAATCGATAGGATGGCCCATCCATCAGCTTCCAGCCACCTACTTTGGCTTGCCATTGTTGTAAATGGAATAAACAAGCAACTCTAGAGCACTTTTTGGAGAGATTTCATTGACAAGCAACACCAAGACAATTGGCTACCATCAGATATGCACTCAAATGCGCATCAAGAATTTAGAACGCAGATTTGAAACAGAAGCAAACATTTCATGGTAACATCAGAAAAACGAATTAATACATGTTTGTTTCTTATCTTTCTTGTAGATTGGATAGTTGCAATCAACTCTGGGTTATCAAGCTCTCCTCTAAAAAGCACTGACCTGCCAATCTAAGTGAAAGACTAAAGAATCTGAGATGCCCAACCTCTATGTGGCACCTAACTCAGAGCCACCACCATCTTCAGCATTTAATTAGAAAATAGGTTAAGGACTATACACTATAGAGCCATTTCCTATTTAAAACACTATAGAGCAATTCCAACCCCGGCACCTTGTGGTTGCTCCATAATACAGTTTGGTCACAACTGTAGTATCAACAACTTAAAGAGAGCAAGTTATTTAAAAAGTACAACTGTAGAATGAACAACTTAAAGGGAGCAAGTTATTTAAAAAGTATTAGCAAACATATGTCAATGTCAGAAAACAGTCCCTTGAGCTTTCCAGAATTCTGAATGTTCAGCATCCAGATGTGCTTCACATATTTTTCACAAATTTATAAGCTCAATGCTAGACATGGCCTCTGTCGACATATGAAAGTTTCAATAAAAACAGTGATGGCTGCAGTGCAAGGAAACAGCAACACTTTCAACCATCTTCAATCTCCCTCTGAACTCTGTCACCAAAAGAGAAAGGAGAAACACCGTAAGCCTCAAGGATGATACAACTGGACCACTGCGCCATTGCTAGCCCCGCCAGTTGGCTAGCTAATACTCAATTTCCCTAACACCTCCTGAAACATTGCAGGCCCAACAGGTAATGGAGTCATTAGGGACCAATCTGACTCTACTATCCTATTTAACTCAGGCCCAGCAAGCCAACACAATACAATGGGAACTGAAAATATAGTTCTCATGAGTTAAGCTCTTCAGATGAGAGATTTTCAGGCCCTGTCGTCCTAGAAAGTGATTGCCAACAAAACTTCATTAATGGTAAGAAGTCTGCCACACAATAAAGACTTTTTAGTTGTTGAATGGAAATCGAGCTACTTGCTGCTTAGGGCAATTCCTGTGGAAGCATGTTGGCCCAGCAAAGAAGGGTGTCCCACACCAACACTTTGTTGTCAAGAGATTCCACCCATTATCATCCTCAAGATGGAAATACAGCCTATGTACCACTATCTATGATTGTTTATGTACTTCAAAGGATACCCAGTAAAACTTATACAACATTCTCAAGAAAAGCTTTGCTGTGGAGATGCCTATCCTAATATTTTCATGGTTACCCTCTCGAACGGAAGTATCTACCCTCAAGTTCACTCAAAGGACTTCAAAAGGTGATATAAAGTAACTTAAAGAAGACAGACCAAACCCCTGAACGAAGCTAACAGCTCAAAAAAAGGAAAGCATAAATTTCTTGGACAAGGCAAATAAAAGATTGTCTTCCACTAGGAAATTCCAAATTAAGAACAAACATAACTAGGAAAAAATAAGGACCAAGAAATGTTTCCTTTGGCGCACAGTTATGGAAAATTCTCCATTCAACATCAATCTCAAAATAATATTCAGCAATTTTCCCCACTGACAATGATTAAAAGATAAACTTTTCAACAATCTCGGAAGACCAAACATGAAATTTCGAGTAGATGGCAACTTGAGTATGAAAAAAAAATTGCAGATAAAACAGGAAATAAAGCTCCTTACATCCCTGTCTGCAGTCTTCAAGACTTCCTCCATTTGCAGGGTACCTGGGATAAGTGACTTAAAACTTCCAGATGCAAGCAAAGGAAGACTACGATGTCCCCGAGTGTAGAAAGTCTTTGGTGCAGAGAAATTGAATTCCGCAGCAATTGTGTTTACTAAGTTAATGACTGTGGCTTCTTGTGTTGGTGACTACCATATTCAATTCAAAGACGGCAGCCACTGCAGAGAGTAGAGTCGGCGAGTGTGAAAGTGCTTTATAGAGGCGGCGGGGCAGGGAGTAGAAACGGCGAGTATGGAACTATTTGATGACGAGGCGATATCTGCCAGTGCGAAGAGAGTGACGGCGAGGTGATGACGACAGAGGCAAGGCAACCATGCAAGGTCGAAGGCTGTATAGTGAGTTCAGCAGTAGCTTACTCTGGTCGAGAAAGAAAACAAAAAGTAAGGTTTAAGAACATCAGTCTTATAAATGACGACCTAACTTGTCGACGGTGCTCCAGCTAGCAGCAAAACCTCGGTTGAGAAGAAGAAACATTCTTTTAGAAAGGAGAGAAGCGTGTCGGCCAGAGAGCAAAAATTCTACCGGACAGCAAAATGCTTACTTAGAAAAAAAAAAAAAAAAAAAAGAGAAGGATATGGCCAGAGATCAATGAAACACAAAAATCGTGGCAGATAAAAGGCTTGCAAAAGATTAAGGAGTAATAGTCATAGAAATATAAAAAAGATAAGAATAATGAATAGAAATCAGCTTCGACTATTGCAACAGCAGAAATAGAAAAGATCGCTACCGGAAAGAGGAGAGCTTGAGTGAGCAGCGAGGAAGAGAAAGAAACAGAGAGAGTGGCAACAGGAATGAGGAAAGTGAGAGAGCGGCGGCGTATAGACGAGAGCTTGAGAGAGAATCGCGCGTTAGAGAAAGAGAAACGGGGTCAGCACTCCGACGATTGCAGAAGCGAATAGCGGAGTTCTTACTGTACCTTTTTTTAACATGAGACTCGGCCTTATGGGCTCCGCTATTATTTTACAGAAATAGAAAAAAATAACTGTGCTACTACACAAGGGCAAAACAGACCCTAAAGTTTAAGAAGCTCCGTCCGCATATTGGAAGTTGGAACAAAGGTTATATGCAATTTAAGGAAGAATCATGGTTTCCAAAATCAATAGGTATCGTTTCAAGGAAACAAAATACGCTGGGAAATTCCCTTTACCGAAAATTGCCCCGTTTACGTTCTTGTTTCACGGTAGGGAATCGAGATCACAGCCCCTTCCCAAAATAGGAAACCTAAATTGTTAAAAAGAAACTATTTTATGTGATTCGTGAAACTGCTGGGAGGACCTGCTGCTACGGAAACTAGAAATTGCTGGGAGGAGCTGCTGCTACGGAAACTAGAAATTGCTGGAGGATCTCCTGCTATTGGGAGCAAGCTGATTGACGTTTTCCAATGTGTGAGATTGAAAAGGAAGCAAACGATTCAAGACAGGGAAAAAAATTGCTGGTCTCTTTGGCGCATGAATATCTGCTTGAAGTTTTTTTCTACTTCCACTTTCTTTTGTTTTCTTTGAAGTTTTATTTCTTCATTATAATTTTGACCTGTTTCTGACTTTTTACTTTTAGGGACGATTGCTCTGTTCTGCTGATTTAGTTTAGAGATATTGTGTTTCCTATTCATTGTTTTGTTTTTCTGTTTTTCCTATTCATCAGAGCAGCAGGTGACTTGGTCAAACTACTGAAGATACTTATGTCCTGAACCTTATCCAGAGCCTAAGGCATAATTTCTCTGACCTCGTGGATTTTATCTTTTCCAGTTTGGAATTGTAAGATCAAAGGTATATTGATAATTTGGTGCTTTATACAAGTATATATGGCTATGCTAATTGCGCTTCTTTGAAACTCCTTAAACGTTCAATTCTTAAATTTTTACTGCTCTTAGCTATCTTCAATTAACCTATTCTGGAGTTAGCTATCAAACGTTCGTGACTTTTTCATTCATGAAGAATCTAGCTTGTAGAAAAAGAATTTGCAATCTATAGCAGTTCTATTAGGCCTCTTTTCAGTCTGTTTTAACTGTTAGATTACCCATGGCATGATCTCTGTTATGTAGAATTATGTCACTCTGTTTTTTTCTTTAGCATCTCAGCTATATAAGTCCTGCTAACATGCTTCATCGAGATAATGGACTTGTAGTGCCGTTTTATCAGTTAATTCAGCTTTTAGTCTGAATACTGCTAAGAGAATTTAAACCTTTGGGTTATAGCTTTTGCCTTCTATGTTTCTTATTGATCTGATTTGCTCTGTTTTCAGTTGTATTCTGTTAACAATTATATTGTCAACAACTCTACAAAGTATATATCGTTTTGCTGTTTTTGGAAAAAAAAAAACTCGAATATGATAGACACGTGAAAGTAGTTGATAAGTTCACTAAACTTATTGGCGTCAAATTGCTGTCTTGAGTGGAATGGCAGGGCTAGCATCCAAACAAGTAACTTGTTATAGGCGGCTTTGGCTAAACCTGGATAATGGGTGTTTGATACTTGAGATGATATATACTCATTTTCATATGATTCTAGAGATTGTGAGATTTGAGCTGTCATTCCTGTTGATGCATCTCTTATATATAGCCAATCATTACTCTTCTTTCCACTGCATTCTATGGAGCAAGTGAAATCTCTTTCATGTAATAGCCTCTGAACATTTGGAGTTGCCTCACCTTGAAACACATTGTCATTTCAGTGGCTCACATTGCGGCTATATCTGGTGGGAAACTGTGACTTCCAGTTATTCTAGTGAAGGAAAGTTGCATGTTTCTTTGTACTTACCCCTCTTGATAACCTTCTGCAAGTTTTTTGCCATTTATAAGTAGATTATTTTATAAAATTTAACACTGATATCTAGAGATGTATGTCCCAAAGACAAAGAGGAATGTAGATGTCTGTGGTCTCAAACCGCCCAAAATTTGCCTCATATGTTACTTTTTTTTTCAATGAAGTTGTTCTAGTAACTCTTCTTTCTTTGCATCTCTATCTTATTTGTCTTGGTTGAATGCTGTAGCCAATTGTTATATTTCTCTTTGCTTTCTCCACGTCCATTTTGCTTGCACTGTTCATCACAATGATGAATGCCACTACACTCCTTAAGGTTTCTGTTCTCCTTAGCAACTGCTACTACAGCAGCCAGTGCCAGCTGATGTTACATTTTTTAGTGATGATCCCATGTTTGTATTTGTCAATTCATGGAAGAAGTCAGAAAATTAAATGCCAGTGGACAAAATTTTTATAAAATCTGGCAATTACTCAAGTATGCCATGTTTTAGCCTACCTTTTCTAGAGGGTGGGGAATGCTGGTTTCTTTGAAGAGCGCAGGCAGGGTAGTGCAGACCACTCACTATGTGTTATTGCCTAATTTCAGGTTTCTTGCTGCATTCAGCTCTATTTCAATAGATACATTTGTCACTGCTTAGAAGCTAGAGTTACATTGTGAATGTGTTCAGCGAGCATGTGAAACTAAGAGAGTAGACACAGAAAAATGAAGCTTGAGTTAGGAAAGCTCTAGAGTTCATCGTAAAACCCTAGTTGTAGCAATTCTATCGAGTCCCCTATTTATAATCACATTGTAAAACCGCATTTCCTTTCAAAGCTCACCTTTAGACATTGCTTGCTACGAATTTGTGGCTTTGACCTTGTTTATGTTGTCTCACCCAAAAATGTTACTGGAAAGAATTTTGGACCAAGTTTCGGCAACATCATGGGGTCTGTATATAAGTCACGTTGGCATTTTCATAACACTCCATGCTATTAGCAGGTGTTGCCTATAGATTTAACTCAACTGCCTCTTCTCAAGAAAAGTGCGATGAGTTGACAACTTGTTTATGTTCCTGGTAAGGTAAATAATAAATTCAAGAAAATTCTGTTATATAATAATATAACAAGATTCACTTATGAAAAGTAGTTTCATCAGTTTTTCTCTCTATTGTGTTCTTTATTTTGGTTCACTGTGAGTTTAACCTTAATATCTCTTTTCACATAAATGTTAATTTGACATGTATGTACATATTAAATGCCACCAAGAGAAAGCAAACTTGACATTGGTTGGGTTCATGGTTTTATGATCGAGAATAATAAATTAAAGATTTAGTGCAAATGGTGTGGGCATATAATGAACAATGGAGGTGTGACTATTTTGAAGCAACATATAGTTGGGGTTTATGTAATTCTCAAGGTTATACACAATGTTGAAAGAAGTGAAATGGCTATGATGGAACATTTACGAAATCAAAAGAAAGACAAAAGGTAGATTAAACAAAATGAGGGAGGAATAGTTTCACATTTGAAACAAATTGATATAAAGAGAGTGCTTAACTTTAGATGATGAGGGATGATAGCGGTGTTCTTCATCTTAGTATGTCAACTCAAGAGAGGAAATATCTTGAAAGAGCCATAAGAATTAGTCACCAAGAAGCCATAAATTTGGAAAAAAGAAACATTGAGAGGGATAGGTGGATGGGGTAGTAAACATGATACTCAAGAATCTTATGTCCATTAGAGAGACATCAGTAGCACTCTCATTAAAAGATCCTTAAATATATACATAAAGCTTCAAAACAAAAAAAGCTAAAGGATAGTTGGATAGACAAATCAACCTGAAGTTTAAGAAGATGCATATCAAAGTTTTTTTGCTATAACCATATTCCGCCAAATGTTGCTAACACCCCATATTACAAAATTATAGTTTTTGAAATTCAAGAACTAGGTAAAGGTGTTAGGCCGCCAACCACAGAAGAAATTTCTAGGGTATATCTAAATGTTGAAATGGAAGAGTTACAAAATTCTATCAAAAAGATTTAAACAAAGAGTGGGAAACTTATGGACTTACCTCTTATATGTGATGGTTGGAGTTCTGACGAAGCTAAGTATTGTTAATTTCATGGTGATGAAAGACAATCTTCATTTTTTTTTTAATTCATGGTCTATTGTTTTAGTAAAACAATCTTTCATGTGTCATTTGTTGCATTAAATTTTGTTAAAGATCGTAGAAGAAATTTGAGAAAGAGTACATAATTTAGATTGACAAATAATGACTCTGCATTTGCAAAGCTTCTAATGGAGAAAAGAAATTATTCGTATTGGATTCATGTGATGTTCATTGCATAAACTTAATGCTGAAAGAGAAGAAAAAAAATAATAAAAAATGTATTGGAGAAAGTCAACATGATAAGAAACTATATCTTTAATCATAATTAAGTGTTGGCTTTAATGAGAAATCATACAAGAGGTTAGTTGGTGCATCTTGGAATTATACAATTTACTACTAATTGGATAGCCTTGTTTAGCCTTTATAAGCACAAACAAGTGCATAAGGCTATGTTTACTTCGAAAAAATGATCAAACTATCATTTAAGTAGAAAAACAACTGCAAAATAGCTAGGCTTAAGTCCTCCGCCACTTTTACAATTGTTTTTCTACTCAAATGATAATTTGACAATTTTTCAGTAGTAAACATATATTTTAGCCCTTGTTTGTACTTATAAAGGCTAGACAATATTATCCAATTAGTAGCAAATTATGTACTTCTGGGACACACCAACTCATCTCCTCTATGTTTTCTCATTAAAGTCAATACCCAATTATGGTTATAGATATAGTTTGTTATCATTTTTGTTTTCTCCATCATACTTTGCATGATTTTTTTTTCTTTCCTAACTTATTCAACATTAAATATATGCAATGAGCCGCTTATAGAGTCCAATATAGATGTTCTCTTTTACTCCATATGTTTCCCAATTTGTTTATTGAATCATTTATATAATTTTGTTGCTCTTCCATTTCAGCATCTACAAGTACACCAGAGTATTTTTTTTTTTTTTTTTTGTGGTTGGTTACCAAACTCTTTTACCAAATTCTTGAAATTCATAACCGTAGTTTTGTAATATGGAGGGAGTGCTAGCTGCTTAAAATGGAATATGGTTATTGAGAAAAGGTTTTGTAATTATGATTGATAAGACTTCATCTATTGTTTGACTTTTCTTCTATCTTCTGATTTTTAAATGTTCCTTCATAGCCATTTTTATTTCCTTTAGCATTGTTTACAATCTTGACTGTTACGAAAATCCCTAGGTATGTATTGTTTTAGTCTAGTTACTCTATTGTTCACGGTATGTTCACACCATTAACCCTTGGTTTTTACACAATTATTATCAATCACAATACCATTATCCGAACCAAAGCTCCACTCTCCTTTTCTTGGTGCCATCCAATACCGCAAAGGAGACTATCCACAAGTCTTGCCAAATCTGGGCAGAGACCAAGTTCAAGCTCAAGATGAAAAATCAGAATTGATGGGAAGGCTCAATCAGTACAGCATAACAACAAAGTGCAAACGAGATAACACAAAAAATAATTAGAATTAATGGAGGGAGGGGAGAGGTGTAAGGGCCTCCAAGATGAAAGGTTCTGCCAACAATGGCCCAAGATGAAAGGTTTTGCTGCATCCAAGATGAAAGGTTTTGTCGCTTCCAAGATGAAAGGTTTTGTCGCTTCCAAGATGAAAGGTTCGGCCAACAATGGCCCAAGATGAAAGGTTCGGCCAACAATGGCCCAAGATGAAAGGTTCTACCAACAATGTACATAAGACAGACATATAATGAAGATGAAAGGTTCTGCCAACAATGGCGATAAGAAAGTTATACATAACTTTCGTCAGCAACAAAACTGTGTCGTCCCTCATGGTAGTAGAGAGCAGCAAAGGCTTTGTTGGAAGAGTAGGGAAAGAGAGAGAATAACAAGTCAAGGATTTGGAAAAGTTGGAAAAAAATGAGAAGACAGATAATGAAACAGCAGAAATCTTGGACCAAAAAGACTTGTAAGAGCCTAGTAGTACACTTTTCAAGACGACAGGTTTGCCAACCATGCAGATATGGAAGCTGCACATGACTTCAGTCAGCAACATCTGTAAGTAATGCATGCACTGAGGGACTTGTTTTGTGTATTTAAGTTTGCAATAAATTATACAAATACAAATGTATATCAAAACATATATGAATAAGTCAGTACTTAATATATAACTCTTTAACTCTTTTGCCTTTTGTATCCTGCAAGTATTATGTTTTGTGTATATCTATAATCAACTATTTATGTAAATATTTGTAAAAGAATATATACATATGTCACTGTGTACTTATCAACTCTCTTTTGCTCTTTTTACCTTTCGTTTTGTACTAATAAAATAAACATCAATTGTTTTTCTATCAATTTAAATTAAGTTATATAAATATTTGATTTTTTGTCAATTTTCCAAAAAAACAATGTTATGCATATAAATACCTGAAAACCATTTTCCTTTTTTGTGATGATGTTACTTCTTTAAATGTTTGGATTGATGTTGTTTTTGGAAAAATATGAAGCTGAAGTTTGACTCTGTAGATTTATTCAACAATATGTAGTAATAATGTATAAAACAAATTTAGCATATTATTTTTAATAATATAATTATATATTTATTTAATGCTTTTTGCAAATGCATATGGATGGTTCAGTTTTACCTTAAACTTTTCAGCTAAACATAATGGTTTTACCCATCTATATGATCATGATGAAAATGTAAATTCATTGCCATGAATATTGCATATGGATTCCATTTCTTTTCCATTTTCCTACAATATAGAAATGTATATTGAATTTGAAATTATTAAGTTGATTAGGAATGTATTCAATATAGAGTGGTGATATGCGTACGGCCATATTTTACTGGAGGGTTTACAACGTAATGTGGCGTCCTTGTTGGCAATCCAAGTTACAGATAAAGTAGGATCTATCTTCTTATTCTATGGAGAACCCTAAACCCTAAACTTTATCTGAATGGCCAACTAGGCTCCAAGGTGGACACCCACATCATAAGGTAAAGCTTCACAGTAAAATATGGCAGTACTGATATAATTTTTCTGAAAAATAAGAAAGTAATAACTATAAACACAATTACCACTTCTTGCATGTAAAGTAGCTATTCTAAAAGACCTTCGCTAAAAAATGACCTTCATGAAATGGCATCAAGTTGATGCTCCTAGTACTATAAACTTTAGCATATAGTTGTTATTAAACAGTATAAACACATTTTAAGAAAAAAATCACTTGCATTAAATTTTAAATAAAATATTAAATATTTACCATTGTGTAGGTTTGTTGATTATTTTGCCACATTCTAGTATAGTATGTTTTTTGTATTAGTTTGGTACAGTTTTTAGATGCGAGGCATGAAATATAGTACCATTTGTCATTTTGATATTCAATCTTGCTTATGAATACGTGACTTTTGAAAATTCCATTTTACATCACAAAAGCAACATCGATTTAGAAATAACTATTTAAATACTAACCTACTTCAATATGCCCCCGTCATATAAGAAAAAATTATATATATAAACTTTTTTCCAAAATATGTAATAATTGATGTAGGTTGACAAAATGGTGATGATTGACACCTCTTGTTTAATGTGATAAGAAACAGTCATGTTATGCGCCCTATCGGAGGTACCAGCCATCGGCTACTCATGAACTCTCTTTCCCTTCTTTTATCTTTTTTGTCTTACTAAAATCATAAACATCAGTTGTATTTCTATCAATTAAAATTAAGTTATGTAAATATTTGATGTTTTCTTTCAATTTTCAAAACAAAAGTATACATATATATACCTGAAATCCATTTTTTTTTGGATGATGTGACTTCTTTTAATGTTTGGATTGATGTTGTTTTTAGAAAAATATGATGCTAAAGTCTGTCTCTATAGACTTATTCAACAAAATGTAATAATAAAGTATAAAAAATTTCTAACTTATTATTTGTAACCATATAATTATTTAATTATTTATTACTTTCTGCAAATGCATGTGGATGGTTCAGTTTTTTCTTCAACTATTTAGACAAACATGACGGTTTTATCCATTGATATAGATCATTTTTGTTGAATTTGATGAAAAATGTAAATTCATTGCCATGAAGATCAGTGCATATAGTTTCCATCATTTCTTTTCCATTTTCCAACAAAATAGAAATGTATATTGAATTTGAAATTACTAAGTTGATTAGGAATGTATTAAAAATAAGAAAGTAATAACTATAAATGCAATTACCACTTCTTGCATGTAAAGTAGCAATTCTAAAAAACTTCTTCACTACAAACTGTTCTTCATAAAATGCCATCAAGTTGATGCTAAACTTTAGCATATAGTTGTTCATATAGTTGTTATTAAACAGCATAAACGCATTTAAAAACAAAAACCACATAAATAAAATTTTAAATAGTTACCTTTGAGTAGGTTTTTTTATTATTTTGCCACATTTTAGTATAGTAAGCTTAATGTATTTGTTTGGTACGTTTTTTTCAATAGGAGCATGAAATATTGTACCATTTGAATAAGCCTCCTTCATGGTAGAAAAACAATTATATTATTTTTTTCCCAAATCCGTAATAATTGTTGTAGGTTGACAAAATGGTGATGAATGGCACTAGTTGCTGAATGTGATAAGAAAGAGTAATGTTATGCATACCAGTGTTCAGATACTTTTTAACGTGGATGCCACATGTTGAAAAAGTTGTGACATAACTAATTGCATTGTGCATACTTGGTATGAAGGGCCACATGCTCCACATTAAAAAGTACCTGAAGGCAGGTACTTTGGGCAGCATGCATAACATATCCATATTATTACTAAAAACCTTATTTTTCAGAGGTGTATCATATTTGTGGTGCAAACACCAACCTACAGTTAAGCTATTACATTAGTTTTACACTTTAACGTCCAAAATTAGAAGGTGATACTTTTGTTTTGTTGTGGAACTCTCTCAAATTCACCACTAAACTCAAAATAAGGACTTTTCTTACTCGAGTAGTAATGAATAACGGGAATATAAGTCATATATCCTAGATAAAATTTTTATCTTGAGAGTTTCTCCTTAGGTTTTTCGACATTTCATGCTCAATCACTATTAGTATGGTAAAGGCTTAACTCTATTAAAAATCTAAGACAACATAAGATCACTAAATACCTAACTTCCTAATTTTATTATTGGTCATTTTTTTGGGGGTTTTGAGTTGGGATATATTTACCTTTCTTTTTATCTCCAATACACATTTTAGCAGGAATGGACCACAAACGAGAGAACCATTCAACTTGTCATTGAAAGTTTACATGTCACCTCACTTTGTCATTTTTAGGAATTGGATTCATGTATTTCAGGCTAGATTCCAAAAACAGAATAGTCCAAGATTCTAAATTGGACGACAAACAATATCTAAATACAAGCAAAAACTACCATAAGATATGAATTTCAGGTATTCTTTTATCCCTCAGACGACCAGAACTTAGACAAAAAGTACCAAAACTGAAGAAACCTTATGTTAGGATTAAGACAATCGAATTCCTTTATGGAAAATGAAATGTGTACGATGGGAAGTACGTTGTTGAGTACTTCCTTGGCATCCACGTCATTATCTAGGGTTTAGAGTCTAGGGTCTAGGGTTTGGGATTTAACAAATAGGGTTTAATTTGATTTAAGATTTAGGGTTAAGAGTTTAAGTTTTAGAGGTAAGAGTTTAGATTTGTTCAAGTGGATTAAGACACATTATCATTCAGTGTTTAATTTGATTTAGGATTTAAGATTTAAATCTTCATAGTAAAATATGGCAGTTTTGACATCATTTTTCAGTAAGAAAAGGACTTATGGATAACTAATGTTAAGCGTACAAAGGAAGTACCCGTCCCCGGGTATTTCCTGATCTGGATGCCTTAGGTGGGGTCCATATCATAAGCCTCATCAGCAAATGAAACCCGGATTCATAATCCTCATTGGCAAATGAAAACTGGAATCTCCAGTTCGATCAAAACAAAAAAACCAGAAGAAAGATGCAGAAGCTAGAAGCGTGCATGTGCTGTGACGGCGAAGTGACGGAGTTCTCTCTCACTCCCTTCGTCTCACTCCTCCGTCTCACTCCTCCCTCTCCTCTCACTCATCCCTTCTCCCTCCCTCTCCCTCCCCCCCTTCCTCCCCTCCCTCCCCTCCTCCCCTCCCTCCCTCCCTCCCCTCCCTCCCTCCCTCCCCCCCCTCCCCTCCTCCCCATCCCCCCCCTCTCCCTCCTCCTCCTCCCCCCCCTCCTCCCCTCCCCTCCCTCCCTCCTCCCCCTCCCTCCCCTCCTCCCCCTCCCTCCCTCCCTCCCTCCCCCTCCCTCCCCTCCCTCCCCTCCCTCCCCTCCCTCCCTCCCCTCCCCTCCCTCCCCCCCCTCCTCCCCCCCCTCCCTCCCTCCCCCCTCCCTCCCCCCCTCCCTCCCCCTCCCTCCCTCCCTCCCCCCCTCCCTCCCTCCCCCCTCCCCCTCCCTCCCCCCCCCCCCTCCTCCCCCCTCCCTCCCTCCCTCCCTCCCTCCCTCTCTCTCCTTAAACAAATCAGAATCTGTTTTGCACTCCAACATTCAACTCTGCACCGGAGTCCTGCCCTCCTTCTACCAGGGTACCAAAAACATCACAGTTTTCACCACCACCCTTAAGGGCTCTATCATCTACTTGTTGGACACTGTTCACGATGTCTTGATCTCTCAGCAGGACAAACGGCAGATTCCATTGAAGCTCAATCTGAAGGTTCCTGTCAAGGTAAAGGTGTTGGGATCAAGAGCTGGTTTATCGATGTGAAGGTAGATTGTATTTTGATGGTGAATAAACTGGCGAGGAATTCCAGGGTTATCTCCAAGGACTGCGATGTGGATGTGGATTCATGGTGGTGGTAGAGAAGCGAAATCAGATACCTGACTTTTACAGTTTTTTCTTTACAATTCAGATGAGGAATTCAGTATTCACAATTCATCGGTACAAACAATTCATAAAGAGTGGTGATACGAGTACATTAAAGTATTACAACAAGGGTTTAAATCCTGACGTGACATCTATGTAGCAGTCTAGGTAAGAGATAAACTCGGACATAAAATCGGCAAGAGTTTATTTTTTTCATAAAATATTATCTTCATATTCTATGGATAAACCATATAGCCTAGATTTTCCCTTACCCTCTCCCTCCCTCTCCTCCCCTCTCCCTCCCTCCCTCCCTCTCCTCCCCTCCCTCCCTCTGAGACGCAAGTCTCTCTCCCTCCCTCCTCTCTCCTTAAACAATCAGAATCTGTTTTGCACTCCGACATTCAACTCTGCACCGGAGTCCTGCCCTCCTACCAGGGTACCAAAAACATCACAGTTTTCACCACTGCCCTTAAGGGCTCTTTCGTCTGCTTGTTGGACACTGTTCACAATGTCCTGATCTCTCAGTAGCACAAACGGCAGATTCCATTGAAGCTCAATCTGAAGGTTCCTGTCAAGGTAAAGGTTTGGGATCAAGAGCTGGTTTATCGATGTGAAGGTGGATTGTGATGTGACGGTGAATAAACTGACGAGGAATTCTAGGGCTCTCCTAGGACTGCTATGTGAATGTGGATTCATGATGGAGGTAGAGAAATGAAATCAGATACCTGGTTTTTACAGTTTTTTCTTTACATTTCAGAGAAGGAATTCAGCATTCACAGTTCATGGGTACAGACAATTCATAAAGAGTGGTGATACGAGTACATCAAAGTATTACAACAAGGGTTTACATCCTGACATGGCGTCCACGTAGCAGTCTAGGTAAGAGATAAACTTGGACATAAAATCGGCAAGAGTTTATTTTTTTTCATAAAATATTATCTTCCTATTCTATGGATAAACCCTAGACCCTAGATTTTCTCTTACCTGGACCACCTAGTCACGATGCAAAAAACTCAAAGTAAAACAAGTACTGATATCATTTTTCATTCATAAATCATATAGTGCTCTCTTCAATCTATTCGGCATTTTTTTTAAATTGAACCAGATGTTCCAGATCAGTTATGTTTGCCAACACAACTTATGACATGGATGCCACGTAATGCATCCACGTCAGGAGGTACCCGAGGACGGATACTTCCCCGTACACAGCATTACCCCGGGATAGTTCTTTTATGAAGCGAGAATTTATGGTAGCGATAACGTTTTCACGTTAAGATAGCTGCTACTTTCAGGGATTTTGCTGGACTAATAGAACTATGGTAATAGTTTTCTTACGCGGGTTTTGCTTTGGTAGCTTTTTCGAAAGGCACCCATTTGTGCCAATTCGTGACTTTGTCAGCACCTACAAGTATCTTGTGCAGATCTTACATCTATGCAAAGATCAGTAGCCTCAAATTCCAGTTTTGATTAATGGAGAGATGTGAAGTCCGTCCGATGCTACACCACTTGTTGATGCAGTAATGGGAAATAAATTCAATCAATAAATAGACAGCAAAGAGACGTACTTTACGTGCATAGAACATATTTATCAGGGGACTATCAAGAGTAGTTGGGTTCAAGCGCATGGGACACAAGAAATATACAAGACTGAACACAGTTACCAAACAACGCATTTCTGGAGTACTGAATTAAATTACACTTTCAAGTTCCCATCTTTGTTCAGCTTTTTGAAGTTCAGCATCATCGTACTATCCATGTAGGGGGTCAATATCTTCCCCGTACTTTTCCCTCATGTCAATGCGTAATCAGATCATTCAACTCTGCTGCCCTGTCAAGCTTCAATCTTCATCTTCAACTTCAGCACCTTCTTGAAGTTCAGCATCGTCTCCAATCCCTTCAAGCAGTGCATCAACATCTTCACCCAACTCAGCAAGCCTTGAACTCAGCTTTTCCACCTTACTTTGTTCTTGTCCCAAACACACAAGTAGATCATTTAACTCCACCTCACTCTCCTTCTGTCTTTCTTCACTAGCCAGCTCTAGGCTGTTATATGCAACTGACAGGCTCTCCAGATCTGACTCAAGTTTACAAGCCTTGTTTCTTTGCCTAGATGCCTCATCTTCAATTCTAGCTTTCTCTGCTTCAAGAATTTCAATTCGTTGAGTTGCTTCCTGGAGGGCCTGCTGTAGTTTTTCAGACTGTTCTCTTCCTTGACCTCCATCCACAGTCCTGTCTGAAGTGGTTGCTGCTCCTCCGCCTGTCCTAGCCATATACTCAGCCAATGTTGCATTTCGAGCAAGAAGGTCCTGCCAAGAAGGAAAATGCACAAGATTAGAAGCAGTATCAGTGGAATCAAGCGAAAAAACGTGGTAGTATCCAAAGCATGGCCACTTTAAACTAGCAATAGGTCCAAGCCTCAAGAATTTGCCCCAACAATCAGTCACACCGATAACCTATTATCCTATTAGTCTCAGTTGCAAATGATGAAGATGATGATTTCTTTGCAAAATTGTTTAAGGCTTTAAAAACCAACAAAGAGGGCTTCAACCAAGAACAAAATCCAGAAGAACTTCCTTCTGATTAGCCCCAATCAGCCCAAAGTGAGCTAGGCTAACTTTAGCTTCATATAGTAATGTGCCAACAAGATTACATTTCAAAGCTACCAACATTTCAATAACATGATGAAACAATAAATAAAAGCATTAACAAGAAGGTAACATGATAAAATACATGAAAATATTGCTGCCATTGTGCCTTAGGCTCAATGATCATGTGAACAGAATTCTACTGTAAGATCTGAGCAGAAGGACTCAGTCAGGTTAGGTGTTGATTTTTAATTTTTCTTTTTTTTTTTGAAAAAATAAAGATGAATAGAATATGCATTGAATGGAAAATTACCTGCATTTCCTGCCACTGCTTCTCCACAAATGACTTGAGCCGTTTTGTATAATCGGCGTCACCTTCCCCGTCCTTTTGCTGCAACTCAGCAGTCACCGCAGAAACCTTGCTCTTGGGATGACTAAAAACATCCACAATACTCTCTCTTATTTCCAACTCTAGTTTTTTCACAAAGTTTACAAAATGCCCACTAAATATAGACGCTAGAACTGGTTGATCACTTTTCTGATCAATCTCTTTATTTTGATCTGCTTCTCCCATCTCAATCATGCTGGCAGTATTGGACCGTGTCAAAGGCATCCTATGTGGAGGAGACATTGAAGAAACAAAAAAAGTGCTTTTCTGCATCTCCTCAAATATTAAGAAGTAGGTTGTAAGCCCAATCTTTTGACTAATAGTATCCACCACAGCAAATGCGTCTCTCACATCATCAGAGGAATTATATATAACACATTCACCAAGTAAAACAGCGGCAAGACCACGAACATAGACATTTACACTTTGGCTTGAGACTAGCTCAAGTACATAAGTGAGGTGGCCAGGAGAGTCCAAAAAGGCCTGAACAGCACTTGGACAATCAGAGAACCATATGATTAACAGACGGAGAATAATTGCTTGAAAATACTGGTCTCCTACTAAAGTCCGCTCCTTCTGGTCATTGCTGTCTATATTCTTCACTGAAGATGCAAGTGCCAGATACCTCACTATTTGGTGCATTAGTGACTCTGCTGAACCAAAGTTCGGGGTAGAGGGCTGAAGTTCAATTCTTAACACCTGCAACAGATCATCACATATAAGAGAGAAACACAATAGCTTTGTACAAATGGTATTAAAGGAACTGGTCATCCTCAGAACTTCTCATAGAAAATCATTTTTTCATGATACTCACTTTTCAAAAGATTGATCATTAAAAAAATGGGAAAAAGAAAGAATCATGATCACTTATCGAAATCCATTTCCCTCAAAAAAAATGATCACTTATCGAAATCCATTTCCCTCAAAAAAAATGATCACTTATAAAAAATTGGACTGGTTTCAAGGTTCTTTTAGAAGAAAAAAGAAAACCACTCTATTTAAAGCTTTAAACACTTATGATGAGCTTTCATGAAAAAACTCATACATCCTGTGCTTTTCTGCTAATAAAAGAATCATAAACAGAATAGTCTGTCAAGAGTTTCAGAAAAAGAAAAGAATAAAAAATTAAAGGTAAAAGAGGACACAGTTTAGCAGAAAAACGTCCCACACTGGAAAATACTAAGAAAAACAAAAAAAAGTTGTTTTGGGGATGAAACTGAGACCAATATTTAAGATGACATCACTAAACTATAGGTTGTGTGCTTCGACAAAGTCGTAATTCCTCACTCCAATTTATTTTTGTTGTAGACTCCTTAAAGCTACACTAATTGTTCTCTCTTCCACTAGATATTTGTGGTCACATCTTTGGCCTGTTATGTGTTAACGTAAATGTGAGGCGAGTATGAGCGTGGAGAAAGCCATAATGGAAAATAGTAAGAAAAATTAATGGGGTTAAAGGTTCAATAGGCCTCTTGAGTGGTATAACTCACTCCAAATAAATCAGAATTAAAAAAAAATTGTAAACGATTACCCTCCTAATCTGGACAATCACAATCCTTACTACTGCAGACTGATTTTCAACTCCCATGCAAGGTAGAGCTTATCCATTAAAGGATCACTCCTCTCATTATAGCATATCCAATGAAGTGAGAATCAACCTTCACCTGTTTGGCCCTCTCATGGAAGACAGGATTAGTGGCAATAGAGAAGATTGTTGACTATCACAATTTGTCACCATGGCATCTTTAACGAGAAAGTTGGCTCTTGACTGACTAACTTTGTTTCTTGCTCCTGCAACTCATTAGGCTACCCCAACAAACACACAATAACCCGTAACAGACGATTTTATTTCATAGCTTGAATTAGCATAATCAGCAAGCTTGCAAATTACCATGGCTATCACGTATCAAACCTCTCCATGGTGAGGCTTCAAGTACCTCAATTTTTGCTAAACTCATTCAAGATAAACCTTGCACACAATCATAAATTACTAACAACACTGGCTGCAAACTAGCTTCAAATCAATGTAACTGCCTATTTGAGAGGACAAAAAATTGCCAATGAAGCCTTCTTTGCTTGTTTAGATCCTACATCACTTGGTAAGGAGGGAAATGCTAGTTGATGTGTCTAATGCCTGATCCTCCACTTTTCGTTGAAAGACATCACTCCACTGAACTTGTGATATTTGAAGCCCTATTCATCATTCCTTTACAAGAGGTTCCTCATGAGTTTCTGAACCCAATTGGCAATACTCACAATCAATGAAGAAAAAAAGAGGTAATATGCCTGAATCTCTGGCCGGGACCTTATGAGTGTCATGCTGCCTAGCTTTAGATATTTATCTTCCCCTCCGAAGAGTCTTAATTGAAGCCTTTCCACCATGGTATCCCATAGACTTTTATCCTTTCCATTAGTAAAACAAGAGAAAGTCAAGAAAGTGGTGGTAGCATTGTGGGGTGACATTGAAGGAACAATGAAGGCAATCCTTTGGAGAGCTGTGGCACAACGGCTGGAACAAGTATTGAAGGGCAGTGATAAGGCTTGCAACTAAATAAAAGATGGAAATAGAATCAATAAAGGATGGAATTTGGTAACTCGTAGAAATCCTGAGTTGTTTGCTTGAGTAACGTGAATAATATGCTCAAAAGGTGAGATTAAAAGGAGACGATTCATGAAAATGGCTGTACATAATGGGTGAAAAACATGCTTCATCCAGATTCCCTTGGGCAAATTGGGCTTCTTACCTCCCAATGGAGAGTTTGGGAAGCAACTAGAACAAGACAGTAAGCAGGACAGCATGGTTCTGTGAGACATAGCTTCAACTTAAGACATTGCTTCGATTCACAACCTTCTCAAACAAATTGAGGAAGTTCAAGTTAGCATAGTTCAGGACAGTTTTAACCTATGAGTGGATATAATTCCTGGTTGTTGTTGAAGGATGTAATCACGAGTACAGCTCCTAGAAGCAATAGAAGAGATAGGGGTGACACAACCACTCAATCAGGCGGCTCCAGTGCGTCAAAGGACAACAAACGATGACAGAAAAAGAGAGAGGGGTCAGAAGCAAGAGGCAGAAGAGACCAAGGGGGTATGGGAAGGAATATTAACCAGTACAGCAGGTGCAGGAAGGAAAGCGGTGGTGGCAAAAATGGGGTACCTACTCGCCTCGAATGAGATACAAGCTTTCAATCTCTCTATCCGGAGCGCCATCAATGAGGGGGTGCACGAACATCCACCAATGATATTTGCTGGTGATAATTGGTTGAAGATGAACTTTTGATAGGAGTTGAGGCTCAAAGGTACTAAACCCAAATCACAACGACAGAGACGTGGGATGCATGGACATTGGATTTGAACACCAAGAACAGGTATTGAACTTTGGTTGGTTCAGCTACTCATGTTGCAATTACGAAGGTCGAGTCCATGGTCCGTCAGTGGGTGGCATTTGCAAGCAAGTGAACATTGGGGGGATGATTGGGTCTATGTAGTCAAAGACTAAGATGAGCCACCACAGAGTAGAAAGAGAACCAGGAGTAAATGACATGAAGAAGTGTAAGTGAAGATCTTAATCTCAAGGCGAGTGGGTTACTTGAAAAAAAGGTATAATAAAGGACTTTTACTGGACAAGGAGGCAGTATTGCTTCAAGAGACCAAGACAATAATGGACCCTAGCATTGTGCAGCAATTGTCCCTTTTTCCAATAACCCCAATGGCTAGTGATAAATGTCAAAGGGTCTCCTGGGAGCATTTTGGTGGTCTGGAAGGAATCCGACCAAACAATGGAGGACCAACGCATCGGGCACCTTTCGATTGGGTTGAAGATGCAAGATAGACAGACTAAAGCTTTGTCAAGAGCTGTTGGTGTTTTAGGGCAACATCAACATGACCAAGTCCGGGAATTTCAGGAAGAATTGGGGAAGCTGATGGATGCATGGGATGCCCCTAGTTGCTGGCAAGTGACTACAATTCCACCCATTTCATGAATGAGAAGCCTCTTTTATACACAAAGGGCCTCGGAATCAACATGCTCTAAGGACTTCATTGGGGTCAAATTTCAAAGAAAACCCCAGATTAGGGAAGAAGCTCACCTGGTCCACGGGCACAGGCAGTCGGTCCTCTCATACAAAGAAGGCTCTGCCTTGGTCATTAGAAAGATTGTCTCATACGATTGGCCCATTGTGATAGACACCAAACTTGGTAAATTTGCACGAGATCAATTCCATTTTGAGAAGCAGCAGCTCACCAACATGGCTATCAAACTTATGAGCAGAGAAGAGAAGATCGATGCTTGAGGTGATTCTTTCCCCTGATCCAAAGCATTCTTTAGCAAAAGTGAGTCAACTTGCCTAACCGTAATAAGAACTGCAGGAGAACTAGGGAGACAGTTTGCATAAAAGAATCCTACTGTTCTCATACGACAATAGAAATTCGAAGAGAAGAGTTTGAAAGAGAGCAAGAGAGAGAGAGAGAGAGAGAGAGAGAGAGAGAGAGGGGGGACAGGGACGGTAGAAAAAGAATAAACCTGAACCTAAGAGAGTCACAAGTCTTTTACCTAAAGAGAAAAAATATCCGCTAACCTGTTTTTCTTCTTAACATTTAAGTATAATAACAGAGAACATAAATGTCTTCCTAAGGTGAACATGAGCATAGCTCAGTGGTCACATGGGGGGATATGTAATGGGAGGTCTTGGGTACAAGTCTCCCTAGGGGCGTGGGAAAAAAATCACAACTTTCAAAAAAAATAAAAAATAAATGTCTCCCTGACCTCATACCTCGCTTCACATACATCAGAATTTAGCCAAATTTGAAATGCAATTCCTCTATTACTATCTTAATCTCAGCAACCACATTCTAACTACTGTAGACCATACATGTTAAGGACCAAAACACACCTAATTCAAATATTCAACAGTTTGAACCATCTTCATTTTTCTTTTTAGAGGAAATTTTGAAATATCTGTTGGGACCATTTATCTATCTTTTTGTAATGGCAAATGATAATGAAATTCACAGGAGAATTGAATACATACGCGTTCCTTGCACTGCAAATTGTCTTTCAGTACATGTGTAAGAACACTAGCAGCTCTGCAACAAGTCTGCATACTTAAGGCCATTAGACCCTCACAATTATTGGACCTCTAGAATGTTAGTGTCAAAGAATCTTCAGATGAAATTTTATCCATACCTCAAGATCTCCCAGAGTGTCAGACAAAAGAAGACCATGTAACAGCATGCTGCATATACGTATATGATTTTAGGAAAACAGTTAGCTATCTGAACCAAAAAAGAATAGTTCCTACAGCAATTGTGAGAAATAGCTGTCGGGTAGATAATCAAAAAATGCCCAATAATTCTGCACATTAAAACATAGAAAAATACACATTTTTTAGGTGTGAAAGAAGAAAAGGTGTATTTCTCTCAAATGACCTTCCGAAAGGCATGTTAAAATCCTCATCATGAGTAGATTTTGAGGCTGGGAGTTGATGAAGGGACATAGTGGATGCTATCATCGCTTGTCCATCAGCATTTTTCTGCTTCAAGCAAAAAGCACCTTATTACAAGAGATAGATAGATAGAGAGAGAGAGAGAGAGAGAGAGAGAGAGAGAGAGAGAGAGAGAGAGGATCTTTTCACATGTAAAGCAGTTTCTTGCAAGAGCTGAAAAAAAGGGGAAAACCCGATATATAAAGAGGGACCAGTTCACAAACATATATATAGAAGACTAGACTCAAGTATTTACCACAATGTTCTCTCAATCTTATCAAAAATTCAAAAAATAAATAAATGATGTCAAAATAAATACATAACATAATAAATAATAATAGAAAAATAAAAACTATTTGTTAATCATTAAACTCAATTTTATGGTAAAAAAAATGGGTCCAACCAACATTAGCTGGACAGGTCCATATTTTTTTATTTCATGTATAAATTGTGGGTCACAGATGGGAGAATAATTTATACAACTGTAAAAATAGTAAAACTTAGATTACCGAAAATTTCAAAAATGAACCTATTTTCTTAACTAGCCCAAGCAAAAGGCAAATAGATGGCAGCGCACTTAGGGCTATAAATCATGTACCCAAAAAACTGGAAAGGAATGAATGTATCTCTCTCTATCCCAAAAAGTGGGTCACTTTACCTTGTATTTGTTGGAGATCTCAAGTCATTTTTTATGAAATCAGTGAAGACTTTCATGAGATTTCAAAAGCAAGTACAAGTAGGTTACATGGGATACATAGGATACACAAAGTACTGATCACAGGAATTTCTATCATTCTTTTAGATAAGGATTGGTCCCGGCTGGGTAGTATGGAGGCCCTAATAACTCATTTGGCTAATTAATCAGCCAAACTATTAGCAGACCTTGCAACTTTTTTTTTTTTTTTTTTTTGAAAATTGCGATTTTATTGATTCATCAAAAAGAATTATAAAAACAGCATAGCTGGTTACATAGGAAGAATTTATGGAGTCCAAATAACCAACTGCTGGTTTTGGACTCCCAGCTTAGCTAATTCATCTGCCTTTCCATTGGAGTCTCTCAGTACATGCTCCCACTTTACTACAATATGGGCTAATTCACAAACTTCATTAAAAATTGATCTATGCCTCCAAGGTGGCCTGCAGCCTCCTTGGCACCATGATATGATGACCTTTGAGTCCCCCTCGACATGAAGGGACCAGTTAGGTGAGATTCAGTAATGCATTTCAAACCTTATAGGAGGCTCAATGCCTCAGCAGTGGTGGAATCAGTTATGCCAATTAGCCCAAAATAAGTAAGAACTACATCACCTCTTGAGTCACGAACAAGTCCACCAATACCTGCAGGGCCAGGATTGCCCTTAGAGGATCCATCAAAGTTCAACTTGTATGCTGCCTCGGGTGGGGGAACCCATGCTTTGATTGTTGTAGCTTTGCTTCTAGATTCTCTTGCAATTTCTGCCCAAGACCTCCATACAACCCCAGCTTGCACACCATAGAAATCTTTTGGAGTTTTAACCATCCAACAATTTGTTGTAGAATGAAATATCTGATCTCCCTCCACGGTTTTGCCAAATTTTGAAAGACTCGACTGTTTCTTTCCTTCCATAGGACCCACGGAATGTATCCCATACAACATTTAAACATTTGCCTCCCCTTCAATCCCTTCCCAAAGTAGTTCGCCATTTGGGACAGGGTAACAAAATCACGAGGGATAACATAGTCAATTTGAAACATACCAAGGAAGAAGGACCATACATTCCAGCTGTAATTGCAATGGAGCAAAAGGTGATTTACTGTTTCAATCTCAGCACCGCATAGGGGGCATATGTTTGAAGGAATTTGGATGCCCCTTCGCAATAACATATCCCGAGTAGGGAGCCGTCCCCTTAAGCAGCACCACCCAAAGAAAGCCTGCTTTGGTGGACAGGAAAAGGACCAAGCAGTTGCAGCTGAATGTCTTGAGTGCCCACTATTTGCAAGACATTTGTATCTGGAGCTAGCCGTGTACACACCATTGGGATTTGGGCGCCAAATTAACTCATCATGATTGCTTCTATTGAAGAAGACTGTATTCATAATCTCTACAAGTTCAGTGATTTCCAGAGCTTCCTGATCAGTTAGGCATCTTCTCAAAATCAACTCCCAATTTATATTTTTTAGCTGTCCCATGGGGGCCATATCAGAAATAAAGCTATCTCGGTTTCTTGTTGTGAGATATAGTCTCGGAAATCTATCAGCTAAGGAGGTCTCTCCAATCCAAATATCAGTCCAAAAATGGACACTGTTCCCACGTCCAGGTTGGAGGGAGATTCTTTGGCGGAAGAAAGGAAGATAGTTGATAATTCTCTTCCAGATTGATGACAAACCCCTAAGTCTTGTATCATTTATCCACCAAAGCCGTGGCCTGCTGTCCAATTTTTGAGTCACCAAATTTTTCCAAGCCACACTATTTATAGTATTGAGTTTCCACAACCATTTCATAAGGAGTGCAGCATTTATGTGCTTGATTCAGTCTAATCCCCAAATCACCCTCCTCCCTTGTCTTGCATACCTCTTCCCAATTTAGCAGATGGAGCTTGGATTTTTCAGAAGTACCAGACCAAAGAAAATTTCTCATGATCTTTTCAATCTTGTTTGCTATCAATATGGGGCAGTGAAGGAATGATAAGTAATAAGTTGGGATTCCAATAAGACAGGCTTTGATTAGAGTAAGTCTACCTGCCTTCGATAGAAACTTCCCTTGCCATGTGCTCAATCTTCTATTCAACTTCTCAACAACCGGATCCCAAAGTTGTTTTGAATTTCTACTAGCAAAGAGTAGAAGACAGAGGTATGTAGCTGGAAGTGACCCAATCCCACATCCCAGCATGTCTGCCATTCCTTGAAGCATATCATTATTGATATTAAATCCCATAATGGTAGACTTGCCCCAATTAATTCTCAGGCCTGAAGTCATTTCAAACAAAGTAAGGATGCACTTAATACTCTTTAGTTGTTCTTTTGTACCCTTGCAAAATAGAATAGTATCATCTGCAAATTGAACAAGAGGCACTTGCAGACAATCCCTCTCAATAATAGGGTCTATCCACCCTCATCCACAGCCATGTTTAATAAATATCTCAATCCTTCCCCAGCAATATTGAAGAGCATAGGAGAGAGTGGGTCTCCCTGGCGAAAGCCCCTAGATGGTTTGATGAAACCGTGAGTGCCTCCATTCACCAAAATTGAGTATCTTGCCGAAGTGATGCAAGTCATGATCCACCTCCTCCATCTCTTCCCAAAACCAAACTGTTGCAACATTGATCTGAGGTATTCCCAAGACACTCTGTCATTGCTATGCCGGCAAATATGGAGGACTTCATGAGTGCACATTGCAGCATCCAAAATGTTTCTCCCTTTGGTGAAGGCATGCTGTTCAGGGCTGATAATGTGCCCCATGCACTTTTGTAGACGCCCAACAAGCAGTCGAGCAATCAGTTTATAGGAGCTGCTTGCTAGACTTATTGGTCTGAAATCAGTTATAACCTCAACACATTGTTTTTTCGGCACCAAAGCAATCAAAGTGGCCCCTACTGCTTTATTTGTCAACCCAAACTGATAGAAGTGATTTAGGAATTGTATGGCTTCCTCCTTAATGATCCCCCAACATGGATTGTAGAATTCCCCATTAAAACCATCAAGTCCCGGGGCCTTATTTTTAGGCATATGAAGGCCAGCAGCATCAATTTCTTCCATAGTGAAAGGTTTCTCCAAGTCAGCAGCATGTTCTGTAGTCAACCATTGGCAATTGACACCAAAGAGCTTAGGCCTTGAAGAGTACTCTTCTGTATAAAGGGTGGTGAAATGCTGAATAATATTGCTAATAATTACATGTTTCTCAGCAGTCATTTCCCCATTGATATTGAGGGAGCTTATACGATTAGTTCGTCTTCTTCCCGAGGCCACTGCATGAAAATACTTTGTGTTTGCATCGCCCTCCTGCAACCATTTATGTCTTGCTCTCTGTTTCCACTGGATGTTCTCACAGCGAATGATGTTGTTAAATTCTACAACAGCCGACAATCTCTCAGTTGCTTCATTGGCATGCAATCTCGTCTCCTCCAAGGAATCAAGTTCATTGATTCGATTGGCAAGAGAAACTCTGTGAGTGCGCTGAGTTGATGTATGTGCTTTTGACCAGCTTTGTAGCTTCTTTTTCAGAGTTTTCAGCTTCCTAAAGGACCTGCCCCCCATCAGTCCATCATCATCAATTTCTCTCCACCATCCATCAACTTGTGAGACAAAACTGTCATTCTCCAACCAATGATTTTCAAACCTGAATGGAAACCTCCCCAATTTTCAAATTTTGAGTCTAGCAAAACAGGCCAATGGTCCGATACTGTTTTTCCTAGCACCTTACATGCAGTCAAAGGGTAGCAATCTAGCCAATCCGTGGAACATAAAAACCTGTCCAATCTAGACATAGTTGGAGCACTTCTACAATTACTCCAGGTGAAAGATTTCCCCGATGCAGGAAGATCAATTAAATCGGTGGCCCCAATGAAGTCATTAAATCCCCTTATAGTGGCTGTGATAGATCTGGCTGGAGGGGATTTTTCATCTCTTGCTCGAATGGCATTAAAATCCCCACCCAACAACCAAGGACCCTGTCGATGACTTATCATTTGTATTAGCTCCTCCCAAAAAACCACTCTGTTTCTATATGCTATAGGACCATATATAGCTCCAAGGGACCACGACTTATTGGTGGAGAGATCAGTCACATTCATCACAGCACAATAATCCCCCATGCACACATTTTGTACAGCAACATAACTAGGGTCCCATACGCATAGAAGGCCACCTGCAGTATCCTCAGCATTTTTGGCAACCCATCCTGGCCTGTGGAAATTTTACTAACTCCCTTACCATGAATTCAGACATTTGTCCCATCTTGGTTTCCTGAAACACAACCAAATGAGCACAATTTTTATTTACTAACTCCCGAATTACTGCTCGCTTACTAGTACTCCTTACTCCTCTGACGTTCCAAGATAGAATGATCATTCATAACTCGTTTTTTCCACTCCTTTACTTTTTCCTCTTCCTCTTGCTTTCCTTTTTCCTTTTTGTGTTACTTCCTTTGCTCTTATTTCAACCTGCTCCATTTTTAAGATATATGGTGCCATCTCCTGAATTTCTTTTTTAGTCATGTGTTTCTTCATCCTCCTGAATTGGGTAGTCCACGAGGATTTGTCATTTTTCTTAGTTTTTCCAGAACTTTCAGGTCTGGACACATCCTCCCAATCCTCATAGCATTCCTCTTCTATCATAACTTCCACTATGCCATCCCCATCAAGATTGCCCTCTTCATCATTTTGTTCACAATGCACATCAATATTCTGGCCATCATCAAATCCAACAGCAGGCAGAGCATGATTACAGTGACCATTCACTGAATTGGGAGATTTTTCAGCAAAGAGAAGAAGTCTTGGAGAGGAAGAGGGGGTCTTCTTCCTGGAGTAGCAGCTGGTAGGGGTATTTAGAATACGGACTGGAGTGAAAGGTGCAGGTTTAGGATTAAAATTCGGAAGATGGAAGTTGTCATGGCAGCTGCTAGTTGGTGTGGTCTTTGAAATCTGAAGTGGAGGTGTGAGGTTGGGTACTAGAGGGGTGGGGGTTTTACTGGTATCAAATATTTCATTTGCAGGTTGGCAAATAGAGGCAGGGCTCGGGTTTGAAAGGTGAGGGGCAACAGTGGGCATAACTCCAGTTGACAGAAGAGGGTCCTGATCCATTAATTCAGGGTGTGGGGCAAGGATTAACGGCATCAAATCCTGATCCATATTCTGATTTTGAGACCATGGTTCAATCTGGCCATCCCCCCATCGTCCAAAGGATACTTCAACTCCAGCATTCTGGGTTGGCCGAGTTTGGTTTGACTCACCCGGTCAACTCTGTTCAACTCGTCCGAGTTGACTCGGTCTGAGTCGCCCCTGCAGAGTCGTCCACTCAACTCAGAGAAAGACGCTTCCAGATTACCTTGCAAACCTGGGGTAGTAGTGAGACCTCCTGGGCCGTGATGAGTCGCTGCCTCCTCGTTTTCCCCATGCTCATTCTCTGAGTCAAACCGAGTTGACTCATCATCTTCAACCTCGGGCATTTTACAGATGATACGAAACGGTGGGATAAACTTTTCAGGCTTCTGGAGTATGGCAAAGCATTTCTCCTCCAGAAGCAGTTCCGTCCAAACTTCCTCAAGTGGCCATTTTATCGGTTTTACCAAAGCTCGCCCGTAAGCCATGTTCTTTCCGTTGGAGGTGTCCTCAGCAATAGCTACAACTGTGCCAACCTGCTCAGCAAGCATCTTCATCACTTCGTCTCCCCATAGTTCCACCGGAATACCCCAGATTTGCAGCCAGACTGATGCTAGGCCAGTCTCCTTCGTCTCCTCCCAGCATCGGGTGTCCCAGCTAGGTATGTCCTCCGTGTGATTCCAACAAAGAATTTTCTTCTTTGCTTCTTCATCTCTTGCTCGAATCAGCAAATCTCCCTGTCCCAGAAAGGAAATCGTGGGTCCTGTATGGGAGGTCCCAACGATTTTGAACCCAATCCCTTAATTTTTCTGTTTCATCCACTCTCCAATCTGTTTTTACGACAACTCCAAACTCCAATTCCTTCTTCCGCTGGCTCCATTTCTTCGCTAAAAGAGCTTGAAGCCCTGTCGTTGGCTGCTGCTGTGGCACTGTCCCACCAGCGACCTCTCGCCATGTGCTGGGGGAGGTGTTGCGTGCGGGGGACTGGGAGTTTTCCTGAGCACAAATTTGCTGTTCCTTTAGTGATTGGAAAGCAGCACATAGTGAATTCCATGGAGATGAGCCATTCTGTCCCTTTTCCGGTAGATAGAGCCTTGCGAGCACCTGTCGCGCCCTGAAATGGGCAATCTTACACTCCCACGACGATCTTCTCAGGACTGAGAAGGTGTAAAGGAGTCTTCCCACCAGAGTTCTCGAGATGTATGTGTTGGAAGCCATGACAAGTTTAATCTGAGACAGAAAGGCTTCCGTAATCTCCGATGGAATGCGAATGAAAGATCTTTTTTCGCCCATCTCCACCCTAACACATACAAATCTCCTCGCTGTATCTTCCTCCACCATCTTGGACTCACCGAAAAAGCACTCTCCGAGCCTCTTCGAGGTTCTTCCTCGCTCCCTTGCTCCTTCTTCTCCTTCGACAAGCCTCCATTCATTCTCCACTTCGGTGTCTTCAGTTCGCCTCACGGGAAGAGCAAAATCACTTTGCCGACTAGCAAGAGGCCTTCGGAAAGGAGTTCGATCCCTCCGTTGTCGTCCCCTTGCATTTTCGGCGAGGGTGGATTTTGTCGTCCCCGTTGCCCTAGTCGCTGCTCTCGACATCGCGTTAATCTTGCAGACCTTGGAACTTTAGATAATGTTATGCATCATTCCACTAGGGGTGTAAACGGCAGCCTATCGTCCGCTCTACCGTCCGACTGATTAGTTAACGGCACAACGGAATTAAATAATATTATCCGTTTACAATTCTACCGTTTACCACTTAGCCGATTAATAAACGGAATCGTAATGGAAATAGCTCTTCTGAATCCTTTCTACCATTCTACCGATTAAATAATGGTAATATAGTAAATTTATTAATCTTTCTCCTTTTAACTTTTAATAATTCCCTAATTAATTAATTTGCTAATTCATTTTTGTAACAAGTCCACATCCCACATAATTATAATTATCAAAAATGATATTTTACTTATTTGTGTAGATAAAAGGTTTTAATAATTATTATATAAAAATTTCACAAAACTATTCCCCCTCCTATTTTAATTTGTATTCTTATTAAAAATTATATTTATATTTTTTGTTATCTTATGATTTTTTTCAACTATATCCTATGCCTATATGACTCATTGACTTAGACATAGTAACATGAATCATGATTCTTGATTCATGAATCATGAGTCATGTAATTCGTAAGTATTACTAATTTACTAAGTGATAAGACATACGGGTTGTATATTTTAATTTGTATTCTTATTAAAAATTATATTTATATTTTTTGTTATCTTATGATTTTTTTCAACTATATCCTATGCCTATATGACTCATTGACTTAGACATAGTAACATGAATCATGATTCTTGATTCATGAATCGCGAGTCATGTAATTCGTAAGTATTACTAATTTATTAAATGATAAGACATACGGGTTGTATACATAACTTAAGCATTACATAAGCATTACTAAGGGATTCTTGTTCTAAATTCCAAAAGTCTAACAATCATGAATCAACATAGTCTATCACTTTATTAACCTTAGTACTTAGTACCTTAGACTCTTAGTTTATGTATTACTATTTAATATTCTATTACTATTATTATTGACCTTAGTTTATGTATTACTATTTATTATTAACACTGGTCCCTTAGTTAGTTTATGTATTATTGCTGTTTATTATTGTTAAGAGTTAGGGGTAGTTTAGTAATTTTACTAAACTTTAATTAGTTATTGTTTAGTTTACTTGCTCCTCAAGCCATGAATGGCATCATTGTAATTTTGTATTTTCGGATTCTATTAATACATGTCTTAGGGTTGTAGGTCATGAAGACCTTACAACCTCTTTCTCTCCTTCTCTCTTCCTCTTCTTCCGATCTTTTCACTTTTCTCTCATCTTCTATCTTCCTTCACTAAATCTAACATGGTATCGAGTGGAGTGCAGTATGTGACGACTCTCGTCACACTTACAGAGGTCATGGGATCTTCTTCCTCGAAGCTCGTTGTACAAGTTAGAAGTTTTAGAAAGGTCTTAGATTACTCGGAGATCGTTAAAGTTTGTCTCTTTTCTCGTGTTCTTCTACCATTATCTCTTGATAATGGCTTCTCTCGCTGATTGAAGTGTTGTGCGTATGAGTTTACTCCTAAAGGGTGATCCTTTGCTGCTGTTGAGTTCGTAGGAACCTGTATCTCTGCGATCACACTACTGCGCCTGGTAAAATATTGAATTTTTATAGCCTCGAGATTCGTGCCGACCAAAAAAGTCTTTGTGCTGCGACAATATGCCACTTCTAGTCACGGTAGTTCTGAACGTGTTTCGAGTTTCTAGGTACTCAAAACTCGTGTTATTACACCGCCTCGGGAACCATGTCGGATGGGTTTTTGGTGTTTCTGCGCTCTAGTTCGTCTGCTGCTGCTGTCACGACATTATCTATTATGTGGTCGAAGCCAAAGGTTCAATATTTCTTTCTTCTCGCCATTGTCGGAGGCGAATGGTGTAAATTCATGTGTAAGTGCTAGATGCACAACCTCACGCCCTTAAAACGGTTTTCGACATCTGCTTGAGTCTTTGGACTCGTCTCACCGAGTCGTTGGACTTGTACTTTGCTGAGTCGTTGGACTCAGATCGCTGAGTCGTTCGACTCGTCTTTGCTGAGTCGTTCGACTCGTCATCGCTGAGTCGTTCGACTGTGCACCGGCCGCGAAAGGGTGATCGCTAATATTGCTATTTAAGTGTGCTACACTCTTGGTGCTGCTCCAGAAGGTGTTATTTTGCTATTGTTGGGTTCATAAAACCCTCTTTATGCTATTGCTACTCGCTACTTCACTGCTATCGCTACTTCTGCCTGCTATCGCTACTGCTGCTTTGCCGCCTTTGGGATTTGTGCACACTCTACAAGTTAACACTAAAGATCAACTGGCTGATCGACACTAAAGGTCTTCGAAGAAAAGAATTTGAGTACCTTCTCTCCAAGCTGGACCTTCATGATATCTACGCTCCAGCTTGAGAGAGTGTTAAGAGTTAGGGGTAGTTTAGTAATTTTACTAAACTTTAATTAGTTATTGTTTAGTTTACTTGCTCCTCAAGCCATGAATGGCATCATTGTAATTTTGTATTTTCGGATTCTATTAATACATGTCTTAGGGTTGTAGGTCATGAAGACCTTACAACCTCTTTCTCTCCTTCTCTCTTCCTCTTCTTCCGATCTTTTCACTTTTCTCTCATCTTCTATCTTCCTTCACTAAATCTAACAATTATTAATATTGATCCTTAGTTAGTTGGTTTTTGTAAGTACCTGCAAACCCTAAGTTATTTAATCTTGATTTATCGACCTTGGTACTTTGGTCCTTCACTCGTTCCATATGATTCATCGAATCATCATTCAAATGAATCAAACCCCTAATTTCTCTCTAGAGTCTAGACTCCAGTCTCTTTTTTCCCGACTTGCGAGCGACGGCTCGACTTTCCCGACTCGCAAGTGACAGCTGGACTTCCCTCACGCCTTGACTTCCCTCAACTCTTCAAGCAAATATGTCTAGCCCTAAATTTCTATTAGATTCTATCATCCCTAACAATATGGAGGACGACTTCGACGAGCCTACAGCGAACACCCCGAGCACGGCGAGCAGCAACAATCTCTCTTCCTTCCCGAGCTATTACGCAAAGGCCTAAGCCCGAGGTATATTTTTTACTCCCACTGATTTCTCTCTGTCTCTCTTCATTTTTTTCTCTCTTCTCGGATCTCCCTTTCTCTCTATCGCTCTTCCTTTATCTCTTTGACTTTTACTTAATCTCTCTACCATTCTTCCGTTCTTCCTTTCTCTCTTTGAAATTTTTTCCTTTTAGTTTTGATTTTTTAATATTTTTTCAATTTTTAACACTTTTAGTACATTTTTCCGATTATTTCTGATTACCGTCAGAAATAATCGGAAACGGAACAACATAAAAGTTAATCGAACTAAACGGTAACGGCAGAGCATTTCGTAATCGGATACGGTATGCAGAAATGCCTCTGCCGTTTCGTTTATGTGCCGTTTACACCCCTACATTCCACTATGATAATAGCTAGTTCATCAAAGATTGCTCTTATACAGCACGGGAGAGAGCAAGCAACATTTGCCAATTGATGGCCAGGGCAGAATTCCTTCAAATTATTATGGGTAGGCTTGACCACTTGTTGTACCAGTTTGATTCCCATTAACATGGCTCTGGATTCTGCTTCATTAGCAGTGCATCACCCAGATGGCCCAGAAAAGCTCAGAAGTGATCTACCCTCACTATCCTTAAGCGCCCTCCTATACCAGCTGGGCCAGGATTGCCCAATGAGGGTCCATCTATATTTAGCTTGAGCAAGCCTGGTGAGGAGGCTTCCATATTTTCATCCTTTTGATTTTAAGTAGAGCTAAATCCCATTATTTTGACCACTGCAAGATTCTTTCATTAATTTCCCTATAGACCCTCTTTCATTTGTGAAGGTTCTTTTGTTTCTTTCAAACCAGATCTGCCATGGGACTGCAGCCAGAAATGCAGCTGATAAGGTTTTTCCTACCTCCGCTAGAGGGTAAGAATATGATTGCTTCAATAGTTGGCCATAACTCCTCAGCATGCATAGTTGTAGATTGAATTTCTTGAGTAAAGCACATTATACCTTTCGACTAAATCCGCAGTGAAGTATGAGATGTTCTACATCTTCCTGATCCCCACAAAGCATACAAAGAGAATTAATTATCTGCTGCCCTCTTTTAGACAACTCAGCACAAGATAAAACATTTGATAATGCCATTGCCCAAGAAATTGCTGGACTTTTCTAGGTGCTGGCAACCTTGAAGCTAAGCTTTCTGGCGCATTGCTAGTTGCTTGAGTGCCGAGTAGCTTGTAATATAATGCTGCAGTGTAATCCAGCAGTCCCTCAAGTAACTTCATCTTTTTTTTGAAAGTTTCAAGTAACTTCATCTTGTCCATTCACTAAGGTATATGTTGAGCTGAGCAGTTGCAACAGAGCCGAGACCTCTAAAGCCTCTTCATCATTAAGGTTTCTTCTAAATTGAAAACAAAGACTCATTGAGTCTGGGACCTCGGGAGGTTTTTTCAGTTTTTAATTGGTACCTCGGGAGGTATCCTGATGATATGGGACAAGACTAATCATTCTCTCCAAGACTCTTGAATTGGCCTTTACTTGGTAGGCGCTCCTTTTCTTGTCTATGAAGCAAGGCAGACCTGGTGCTTTGGTGGAGTTCGTGGGTCGATGTGCTGTATTTTGGGAGGAGCTGCTAGATTTGATGGGGAAATGGCATGACCCCTAGCAGCAAGGTGGTTACTTCAGCACCATCAAATTTAGGCTGGAAAGGGATCATTGTGAGGGGGATAAAAAGGGGAAAACTTTCTTTAGAACTCAAAGCTCCAAAGTTCAAGCTTATCACCTTGTCAAAGCCCAAAATATTGCTGCCAATGCTCAATAGGAGCTCCTATCTCACAAAGTGGATGCCCTTAACCGGCTTGAGCAAGGCAGACCCTTACCGAACTCTGGATTCTCTGACCCGTTAAATGCTTGTTCCCAATAGCACATAAGTAGAAATAATCTTATAAAACAAAAGGTAGGTACAAGTGGCCTGAGTAACAACAACACCCACTTCTTTCATACTATTGCTTCCACTATACAGCAATGTAGCAGAGTTAACTCCCATAGCATTGAGAGAATTGACGTCTGGTGGATCTAAATTACTAAAGAGAATGGAAGATTCTTTCAAAACTCTACAAGGGTAACCACCACGTCTTGCATTAAGAGTCTTATACCAGGCTATCCACAAATCAGATGGAAGTTCTTGAGGAGCCATTCTCGGAGGAAGAAAATGAAGAAGTTGTTGGTCTTATACCTCTTAATAAGGCCCTTCAGCTGGATGGTTTCAATGGAGAGTTCTATAGGGTGTGTTGGCTTATCATGAGGGATGGCATCCAATAGAAGCGAGATGATTCTATTTTTTTTTTTTTTTGAAGAGATTGATTTCATTACTTGTGAGATTAATACAGTGGCTACAATAGCCTAATACTTCGTACTTCAGGAGTCTCGAACTCAAGACCTCCTGCAACACAACCCTCAGTATTACCACTGAACTATGCTCAGCTTCACTCTAGTTGATTCTTCAGAATGCAATTGCATTACGAAACCTTAGGACGTCCTTTATCACCTTGATTACAAAGCACTATGTAGAGAAGGTCACAGATTTGGGCACATCCACCTTGCCTCTAATGCCTATAAATTATCGCCAGTGCTGCCTGACAGATTTAAGAAGGTTTTTCTAGTTTTGTTAAACAAAACTGATCTATTAAGGACATATTCATCCTTGATGCTGGTATGTTAGAACATTAGGTTTTTGATTGTTGTACAAAAACAAAGTCGAAGTTTATGTTAAAATTTTCCGATGGCTATGACAGTAAGCTGGAGTTTTTTAAGGCAATTATGGTGAAGATTAGTTAGCGGGAGTTCTCTACTCGTAATTACGCTTCACTCATGCCACTAATATTTTTGTTAGTCACGAGGATAATTCAATTAGCACAAGAATCAATTTGTACACATGTTTTGCATGGAAGACATCAATTTTCTTTTAAACAAATACGTAACATACATCATTTTGTCATCTACAGCTAATGATTATCATGTTCAACCTTGTCTTGCAGTATGCCTGGATGAACACAACATGGCTTTCATGAGCATAACAAATAAAGCAGAAACAACTCCCAAGTAAATGTGAATAAAGCAGAAACGACCCCCAACTAAATGTGAATAAAGCAGGAATGACCCCAAGTATATGGAATAAAGTAGAAACGACCCCAACTAAATGTAAATAAAGCAGAAATGACCGCCAAGTAAATGTGAA
This sequence comes from Aristolochia contorta, assembly GCA_022405105.1. Taxonomy (NCBI): domain Eukaryota; kingdom Viridiplantae; phylum Streptophyta; class Magnoliopsida; order Piperales; family Aristolochiaceae; genus Aristolochia; species Aristolochia contorta. The sequence goes on from CM039667.1 coordinate 19,533,947, forward strand.
CAAAGCAGAAACGATCCCCAAGTAAATGTGAATAAATCAGAAACGACCCCCAAGTAAATGTGAATAAAGCAAAATATAATTAGTAATTGCAACATAAGTTTCAACTTACTACGAGAGACAAACCTCACAGAAGCACTTGAACACATACTCAGCAGCAAGGAACTCTTCGACATCACTCGCACGCAATACAATTCGTAAAATGGAATTTAATGCCGGTTCAGAGTGTGGGTCATCCCCGAGCACTTTATTTGCAAGCAAGTCTAAATTTTGATGATGTTTAATGACTAGATTACCAATGCATCGCAGTGCCTGATACAAATAAAATTGTGGTACATAAACAATGGGCACCAAGTATAGGTCATCAGTACTATAAATATGTTTTAATGGAAATAAAACGGCATTTTAGTCCGGCTTCCCGTCAGTTTTCTCCCAAAAGTACAACAAAGAAGAAAAAGTACAGGAGGGACAGACAAAAAAGCCCAATTCAGAGTCATGTACTATTCCATTTGATGTTATTGCTTTAGTAGTCATTTACACTTAAGAATATTTACAACAGTAGTAAATTTCTTTTCAATTTCATTTGATATTTCAAATACGACTTCCAAAGTTCACTATCACTTTTCCAAAGATTTCTATCTTTGATTCTCCTAATGTTTCGCATTTTAGTTTTGTTAGTGAAGCTTATCTTTCCAGCAGAATTTTCGGGTGTGCACCACTGGTTTCCATGTTGCTTCATATTCTGTTAACTAAAAGATCAAAAGAAGGATATATAAGCACATATAAAAGAAAATAGTTCACATAGACATATTTAACTTACCGAACAGCGCAGAGGAATTGGAGCCCATTTGCTCTCTACTCCCAGCATCAATAGATGATCCAAAATTTTCTTCTGCAGTGCCAAAAACACGACCATACAACAATGAGGTTGCTATGAAGCCTGAATATCAAACTGAAATAATAAAAATAATACAACAAGCACCTGGGATAAAATCGCTTGGTTTGACGACCTATTTGCCTCTTTGCCTGGTTCAGTTTCGGGGCCCCATTAAGAGCAATTCAATGGTTTCAAAAGCACTGAGCAGATTAACTGTCTACTGGCATATTCATTTGATATCAAACAAACACAAACATCCAATCATTCAGCCTTGAAAGATATACACGCAAGGAACAGAATGTTCCCTTTTTTATCATCTCTATGTTATAAAAAAAAACATCCATTAGAACCTATAATTTACCTTTTGTTGAGTAAAACTGTAGGCACTCCCTTTCCGGAGTTTAAATATTGATATTAAGGACTCAAATCCAACAGTTTCTCTAAGTAATGTCTGCATCATGGAAGCAATATAGAACAGTGTTAGAGTCATTGCTACTCGTAAGTTAGTAAGAAACTTCAAAAGCCACAGACCTGGTTTGATGCATTGTTACGCAGGAGATTGTTCAGTAATTCAAGGCAATCCTGCAAGTAAATCGAATTGTAAGTATAATGCCACCTCAGAGATTTATTTGCAATAGACGAGTGCATTAATAGTAGTTTTGGTGTTTAAGAAAGCGTACGAAAGAGGCGTTTCTAATAGTGGTAAAAAAGAAAATTCCAAAAGAATGAACTACATGTGCAACAATCTTCCGGCTTGGCAGAATAAAACACTATTGCATTTGCCTCATTCCATATCCTTATCTAAGGCTAAACAACGGGATTATCTTAATAATAATTTCCAAAAGAAGCTAGAAAAGGATCATTCACAATTGTAACAACTACATACAAAATAAGCTGACAACAACAGTTTTAAACACCTTTCCTAGGTTTAGACAGTTTTAGGCATTTATAATACAATGGAGCACTTTATCCAAGCAGCTATATCAGCAAAAACAATAGTACTGGAGAGACTAGCAAGCCAGAGAAGTAGGGACATCAAATAAAAAATCAACTAAATCACCTGAACAACAACACCACCTTCTGAACTACCTTCCTCATTGATAATGCTGAATATCTTCTCAAATGCACCCTCAAAAACTAATATTTTTTGAATCTCCTGGAAGAGAAAAAAATTTATTCAGAAATAAGTGTAGATTACATCAGCAAAATAATTATACAAAATCATGAAAAAGGGAAGAAAATTACCTCTGCTTCACGAGTCAAGTAAGTGAGAAGTAACAAAGCTTCATTCCTTATAACCTATCAAATTGAAACAAGAGAAGTTGAAGTATCTGTCACAGAAACTACAATGGCATGTTCCACATCTTAGGAAATATAGTATAAAAACATGCACCCACACATGCATGCATGAACATATAAGCTTAAAAAACTAACAGAGACAACTCAAATACAGATAACAAAGTCAAAGCCGCCTGACTTCCTTGTAATATCTCTTTATAGAGATCCCTAAATCAAGTTAACAGAAAATGACGAATCATAAGATATGAGTGAAAGTGAAGAAAATCAGCAGACCTCACGATCCATAAGCATGTCCATCAAACAAGTTATCCCACGAGGAATTGTCAGAATTGCTTCTTGTAATCTGAAATAAGAAATTTTTGGACAAAAGTAGGAGAAATTAATTTATTTAAGGTAACATTCATGTAAGGTGTAGATATTCAAAAAGATAAAAGTCAGCTGAAAAACAAGAGTGCCACCAAAACTCTCTACTAAGAAAATATACCTATTGAGAGAATGAGTACAAAGAGCTGTCAGCAGCTGGAGTGTATAGTATCTGACATAGAAATCTTCCTCAGCCTGCCACAGATCCAAGGAATAAAGAAACCGAGGTGTAAACAGGCCTAAACCCAGCACCAGAAGAAAACATAGGCCACTTTTCTGATTTGAAATGAAAAAAATTTAAAAGAGGCTCCCTTAGATCTCTTACTAGTACCAAATGTATCTGACATAGAAATCTTCCTCAGCCTGCCACAGATCCAAGGAATAAAGAAACCGAGGTGTAAACAGGCCTAAACCCAGCACCAGAAGAAAACATAGGCCACTTTTCTGATTTGAAATGAAAAAAATTTAAAAGAGGCTCCCTTAGATCTCTTACGAGTACCAAATGGGCAACTGAAGAACATCAATTGGGAATTCTGTTTTAGAAGGTGCCTGACTGATGCTGAAGCAATTGAGATATCAGCTCTTCTTGATAAGCTGAATGCAATATATCTAAATAGAAGCCAAGACAAAGAAATTTTATGGAAGCCAAATCCGTAGGGTTGTTATACCGCAAATTCGGGATACAAATCCCTCACCAATAGTGGAACAAATAAGTATAGGGCTGCTGCTGTATGGTCACTTTCCTGCCCAAGGAAAATGGCTTTTTTCTCATGGTGCTGCTTCAGAGGAAGGATTCTCACGAGAGATATTGATGCAGCAAGGAGAATTTAATAGTTTATTAGGATTAGTGTGGTTGTTGGGATTACTTAGAATAATTGTTAGTGTGGTTGTTGGGATTAATTAGAATACTTGTTAGTGTGCTTTGTGGGGTCTATTTAATACTTCTTTTAGTTGGTGATTGATTGCCATTAAGCCTATAAAAGGCTATGAATTATGTAAAACAGGGGGATTTTGAATGATGAATTGAATTCCTCTATCTTCCTATTATCCTTGTCTCTTCTCCTTCCCTTTCTTCTCCTTTCTTCTCCCCAATTCTTCCCCTTCAATTCTTCTTATTCTCCTGTCCTACATCAATTGGTATCAGAGCGAAGGTAGTTTCCTCTGAACTATACCCAATTTCGCCAAAAAAACAGAAGAAAACGAAAGGAAGAAGAAGATTGGCATTTCGGACTCGCCGTGGAAGCCCTCGCCGCGGTCCTCGTCGTCACAAGCCCTCTCTCGCCGTCGCGAGCCCTCGCCCGCTGCCGCTGTCGCGAGCCCTCGCCCGCTGCCGCCGTCGCGAGCCCTCGCCCGCTGCCGCCGTCGCAAGCCCTCGCCCGCTGCCGCCGTCACGAGCCCTCGCCCGCCGTCCACGAGCCCTCTCCGCTGTCGCGAGCCCTTGCCCGCGCGGCTGCCTGCATCGCATCTCTCGCCGTCGCGACCCTCGCCGTCGCCCACCCTCGTCGTCGCCCACCCTCGTCGACGCCCACCCTCGTCGTCAAAGCCTCGAAGCCCTCGCCGTAGCCCGCCATCGCTGCCTCCGCTTCCGCCCTTCTCCTTCTCCTTCTTCTCCTTCCTCTTCTCCTTCTCCTTCAGTTGTTTGATTTATATCCGGTCCGGCTTGGTGCATTTATTATGCGCGGTTCGGTTCAGTCACTTCGGTCCGATTCGATCGGTTCGCCACAATTTGCTCGGTTCGCTTCAACTCGGCCGGTTCGATTCATCACACTGCGGGTCGGGTCAACACAGTCCGGTTCCATTCAAGTTGGTTCGACAGGTGAACTCGGTGTAAATCGGTACGCTGTATCTTTGCCCTTCTGAGAATAGTCCGGTAGTTTAATTAGGAGGGTCAAATTTTTATTGGATCTGAATTTGAACACATTTTTCTCTACCTTTTATGAAATTTTGAGGTAGACCAAAGAAAAAAAAAAAGTACTTTCTTCAAAATATTTTGTTCGAGTAATATCTGCTAACGTGATATATTGTCTATTAAATTATTTAGGAAAAATTCTGTCAAAAGGACTCAAGAGTCTAAGGAAATTGGGTTTTAAGCGAGACCGTTTGTGTTTCCTCCAATTACCTGGGAATTTTTCTTAGTTTAATTTCTTGGTACAATTTTTCACATTCAGTGGAAAAAGCTCTGATTTCCAACCTATCGTGAATTTCTGTTCTTACTTTATGTGTTAGCAGAAATTTTATATTTTTACTCAGTTATTTTAGTTCTCTCAGCACTTTGTTATACTTGTTTTTTCTTCCCATCATGATCGTGAAAAACCTTGAAGCCAAATACAATACCCTTGAAGAAAAACACAATAACCTTGAGAAAAGAGTGACCACCAATGAGGCCAACATGTCCAACCTCCAGAACCGGCTTGACCAACTCGCCCAAACAATTGCACAATTGACCAATTCGGTTAACCGTTTCCATGATAATTATGTCACCACTCAAATAAATCCTGAAAAACAGTCATTGAGGGAACCTAGTTGGAACCGCTTAGGGGTCAAAGCTCTGTAGTGTCACCTTCCTACAAGAATAACCGAACACACACGGCAAGTATCTTGCCACAGCCAACACCTAATCCTTTGACCGACCAACAACTTACTGCTGAGGACCTCTTCTCTGATGAAGAATACTCACAGCCCCCCATACCTACTCGACAAAGTTATAGAGCTACAGTGTAGACATGTCTAGGAGGGTCAAGGTAGATGCCCCTGAGTTTGATGGAAAATTAGATCCCAGTGCATTTCTTGATTGGTTATACAATATGAATGATTATTTTGAATGGTACCAAATGAACGATGCTCAACGTATTCGCTTCACGAAAATGAAGTTGGTAGGGTCCGCCAAATGTTATTGGCAAACTGTTCAGCGTAACACTAAAAGATTAGGACACCCACCCATTTCCACTTGGGCTGAGATAACGGAAAAGTTGAAAGAAAAATATCTCCCTCCTTACTACAAAGACCAATTGTTCAACCAATTATTAAACCACACGCAAGGATCGTCTGGTGTAGACAATAACATTGGCAAATTTGAGGAACTGTTATTAAGGAGTGACATCAATGAGGATCCGAGATTCACTTTGTGTCTAGGGTTTGTTAATGTCGCCAGGTTGACCCTTCGCCCAGGGTCAGGTTGTGCTGACCCTTCAGGTCGTGTTAGCTGACCCCGCCGCCCAGGTCAGGTTAGAAGGTTCCCTTCAGGTCGTTAGGGTTCACCCTTCGCCAGGTCAGGTTAGGTTCACCCCGTCGCCTAGGTCAGGTTAGGTTCACCCCGTCGCCTAGGTCAGGTTAGGTTCACCCCGTCGCCTAGGTCAGGTTAGGTTCAATTCGTCGCCAGTCAGGTTAGGTTTTACCCTACGCTTAGGTCGTTAGGTTCACCTGGCCGCTTAGGTCAGTTAGAATTGTGGTCGTTAGTTCACCCTCACGCCTAGGTCAAAGTTAGGTTCACCCTGGCCGCTTGTCAGGTTAGCCGACCATTACCAGGTCGTTAGGCTGACCTCATACGCCTAGGGCTGCTTAGGTTGACCCCACGCTTGTGTCGTTAGGAGTTGACCTCGCCGCCCAGGTCACAGGCTGACCTCACCGCTTAGGTCAGGTTAGTCGACTCCGCCGCCAGGTCAGGCTAGTTGACCTGGCCGCCAGGTCAGCTAGGCTGACCCCGCACGCCCAGGTCAGGTTGACCCGCCCAGGTCGTTGTGCTGACCCTCACGCTTCTGGGTCAGGGTTAGGCTGACCGCGCCGCCAGGTCAGGTTAGGCTGATCAGGTGTTTTGTTAATGGGTTACGAGGGATATCAAACGAGAGGTTACTACAATACAATGGAAAGAGCTTTGTCACCAAATCCTTCATCAGATAATTGAATGGTTAAAAATTCAGAGCCTATTTCACGGCATTGATTCCGGACCAATATGGAGTTTTGGGCTGAACATGCTAGAGAGCCCAGTTTGGATCCCCCCCCCCTGCCTGCCCCCTCTTACAAGCTGAATTTTGATGTATCTTCAATAGGCAATCTGGGGCCTGTTGGGGTGGGAGGTCTTGTTCGCGATCACAGAGGACAAGTACTTCTCACCTATGCAGCTCCTATGGCTGAAGCATTGAGCCTCCTTCGAAGCTTAAAGTGTGTTCGCAACTCTCAAATCTTAGGCCCCCTCCATGTAGAAGGCGACTCCAAGACAATTATCTCCTAGCTCAAGCGGGACTCCAAGCCTCCATGGAGGCATAGATTAATATTTAATGAGATAAGTGACTTAGCTCTAGATTCTTCTATTGTAAGTTGGAATCATGTACTTAGAAGTGCTAATGGTAGGGCTGATGAATTGGCAAAAAAAGGAGTCAATGAGCAACATCTTGTTATTTGGACACCTTAGCCAACATTGTAACCTCGGTTTGTAATTCTTCTATTTCATGAAACAAAACACAACTTCTCAAAAAAAAAAAAAAAAAAAAAAATCTTACGAGTAAACTTAACAGGAGAGAAATGCTATCTGGCTCCCTGGAAAGAAGATCGGAATTCAATAAAGCTGGTTGAACCTCATTTTTAGGTACATGTCCAGAACTAAGAGGTGTCAGAGCACCAACCATAGTTTCTAGTGCACCCCGAACCTGTAACATGAAATTTCAGACAGATTAATTTCCCATTTTTAAAAAATATACCGCAGCAAGAAGTTTTTATTAAAATTTAAATAAAGAAGACAACATTTGCAGCAGGCACACCACATAAGCATTGATACATAAGTGAACTACAAGTTGTCACATCAAGAGAAGTCAAAAAGTTCAACAATAAAGAACGACATTGGGAAGCAATGTCACTTAAAAAACACAATTGATGTGTAATTCAAAAAGAAAAAACTCAAAAAACTATGAGGGAGTTGATGCGAACCACGCCAACGATGTGACGCAACCCAGAATCAAAGATGGACGAAGAACTCAAGAGAAACAAGAATGCATGTAAACCGCGACCCGTTTCTTAGCAAAGAAAGAACCTTGGTATAGTGAAGACGCCACAAACGGGGATGGAAGAATCTGTTTGATAAGTTAGGTTGAACACCGCAAGAAATCTTGATAAATTCAAAATTCGTATCTTCAAGAACCCTAGAAGAGAACTCGAGCAGGACACTTGATTTAGGTTTAAAATTATGTCCTTACACCTTTCCCATAAAGACCTTATATAGGGAAAGTCATAAAACATGCAAAACTCCTACTCTAACTCTAATATGACTCCTAAAAACCCTAGAAAACAGATTTAGACCAAAATACATCTAAATACAAAACTTGCCTAATTGAAGTTCCTTAATCAAGAAGCTATTAATAAAATAATAAACACTCTTCAAATCAATCCTCAAAAACCTAATTTCGTGCATGAGTCTTCTATGGGCTTTCAAGGGCCTTCTTAGCTCAAATTGGCCTTCGAAGATTTGATTAAGTCTCTAAATCTTCTAGAACATGAATTTCAGCTTAATTGGATCTTTGATGCTTCTAAAATGTGATTAGCTATCTCTAGATCAACCTTGATACGTAAAACCAGCCTTTAGTCATGTTCTGTAATAAACATGTTATAATGATAGTGAATATTCATTGGACGTGGTTATTCAACTCTTCTTGGATCTCTTTGCTCGGGCCTTTGTTATTGGCCCAATTAAAACTTTAATTGGATCTTGAGTGTGAACATTCCTTGTAGTTCCTATATCCTTATCAGGAGTGAATTTGATCAACAATTGCATCTAGTAAAGAATGAGAAATATAAATACTTAAAGAAGAATAGCTAAAGTTTAAGGTAGAAGTGTAAACCATCTCAACGTCATCTCGCTCTTCCTTCAATACAGTCATTAGCACTGGGAATCCTGGGAGAAGAAAGTGCCAGCAAATTAGGTAAAAGAAAGAAAGAGGGCAACAAGACAGCACATTGCCTCTCAATGGATAACAGAATTACCCATTGCCCCAAATGCCAGCTGAGCTGAACTGGTTTCAGCCACAAAAGACTGAAGTTCAGCCATTGCAGCACGCCTATCATCTGCTAGAACTCCATTACTTATACGATCAAGCAAGCGCTCCATATAGCTGTTAATTTAGGTTAATGAATAATAAATATCAGGATGACAGTAGCAAATGCAAGTATGCCTCAACAACAATTTTTCGCAGAGTAACATATTTGGACCATAAACAATATCCATCACCATAACACGTGGGTCTACTATGCAGCACATATCAATATAGAAGATCTAGCTGAAAAGCCTCTAACAATGAGACATCATTCAAAGCCTCTCAAGTTTATGAAAGAAAGAGGCTTAACGTAAAGAGGCCTGAATTTCTTATAGAGGACAAATTCCAAAAGAAAAAAATCCTAAACTTGGGAATTTCTCTAAATGCACTTTTTTATTCAACTTTGCTACAGAAAAGTTTTACTAAACAATAAATTACTGATTTTATGGGAAACATCATTCAAACAGCAATTTATATTTTAAATTAAAATCATCAATTACACATTCTTTTCTAATATTACTTTACTATTTAAATTTGGGGTTGTTTTTCCAACTTAGTCAAAAGTTACTTTCCTGTTTCAGTTAGCCTAAAGTTGGGCCTAAAGTCAGTTGCCTGCTTTTTGAGTTTAAAGTCAGCAAATATTTAGGTGTGAAACTGTTTCTTTTTTTTTGAGTTGTTTTTCCTGCGAGTAAATCTAGATTTAGCAAATACTAATAAAAGGCTGACTTGTATGTTATACCAGGCTCCCATTGTAACCCAGACTTAGTGTTTGTAATTGAAAACAATTCTGAACTTTTTTAGTCTCTCTTGGATAAATTTATCCTTTTGAGTTTGTTGTTCACTACTTGCAATTTCTTAATAGCTGCAAAAACCAAAGTTTGTCCTTTGAGTTTTAAGGATTAAACTTGAAAAAGAAAAACTATAGTTTTCATAATTGCTGCTCACATCTAGGCTAACAGCTTTCTAAAGGAATCATTTGACTTTCATCACTTGTAATAAAACACCATGCTGCATGTATTGGTATCAAACCTAAAGTTCATGTTGTTGATCAGATTCAAAGGATCCATCATACAAGTCAAAGAATTTTTTTATCTCACCCCCACCCAAAGTCATAAAAGCAAGTCAATACAATCACCCAGGAAGAGTTCCATAAAACAGAAGAGTCATTACAAGCAGAGTGACGGCCAATTTAGAGTATATGCTTCAACAATCTTGAAAACATTATAGAGCTGAAAGTTCCAATGTTGGAGATAAATCCATCGAACTATTAGCCTCTCAGCCACATGATCTAAGCCATTCAAAGGAAACCCACTTGTCCAAGCTGTTTATAATCATGTTAATTTTGTTCAAAAAGCAAGATACTCCAAATATCAAATGGGATACTCGTTTTAAAGAGGAGATTCTGGAGTTTTTTGTAATCTAGGAAGTACAAGATTTTATTGTAAGGAGTCCCTCACAACAAGAGATTGAAGAGACACCTCCTCTTTAGCTTATTTATCTGCCACAAATTTGGCAGATCTCTAAACATAAATCCGATCACACACTACCGGATCAAGTATGAAAAACAGTAAAATCATGGAGTCATGCAGCTCAGCTGAGGTCGAACCATCCTGCCCATTAGAGCCCACACAGGAGAGGAGAATGACCCTATCGAAATCCCTGATAATCCCCACCCCGGCAAAAAAAAAAAAAAAAAAAAAAAAAAAACTAGACTGGGATTGCTGAAGGAATAGCCTTCAAAGGTGAGCTTCAACAGGCCTACCATGGGGCACCACCCCAAAAATCAGCCATCGAAATAAAAGACAAATGCAGGATTGATCCGTCCGAGCTCCCAAGGTCCATCAGAGCACAGCCAGCTGATGATCTTCTCTTTCATTCCCTACCAGAGCAGCTAGCTGCTTGCCTTGGAAGACCCTGCTATTACTCTCATCCCACTGCACCCAAGGACTATAGGCCAGACAAAAGCTCCATATCGTATGACCCTCAGTAGAGGAAAGTGGCTCATCGGACTTCTGGAAGTAAGCCATTGAAACAACCCAAGGATCAACACCTACCTTCCACAAGAAGGGACAAATAGAGGAATAGATGCTCCACAGATTCATCTGCACCATAACAAAGGGGAAGGCAACCGACGAGAGCAACTCTTTTGGAGAAGCAGATTGTCCCCCTAGTGAGGATCTTCCTATGGAGTACATCACACAAATTTCTCCCTCCCTCCCTCCCTCCCTCCCTCTCGCTTCAAAAGGTTATTATACTTTTACTAAACAATAAATCTGAAAGCAAATGCAAGAAGGTTGATGAATCTTTAGGGAAAACACCAGACAAATTGCAAATTTAACTATCTATCTTACTAAAAGTATTGTGTCATTTCCGTTGAGATGTACACCATAAATACACAGGAATAGCACAACCATTTGAAGTTGATTCATCTTTCATGATAAAATGTAACACACCTGTCCTCATTTCTGTAAGAATCCTCATTCCCAAAAACGAATCCACCAACTCCCTGCACAAAAAATTCCAAAATGAGCTCCTACTTTATACTAGCAAAATAAAAAATAAGCCAACTGTTCTACCTCATCAGGCTTCAGATCTGTTACGAGTCAGGGGTATTTTTGTAATTATGCTGCATTAAGTTAGTCTTATGCTAGTCTTTGTTAGACTTAGTATTTCTTTATTAGTTTCAATAGTAGCACACTTGTAATTTTGTGCTTCCGCACCATGCTAGATACTCAACCTACTGCCCTTATAAATGATTTTCTCATGTTGCTAAGCCACTGGATTTATCTCCCCAAAGCTTGCAGAAAGGTATTTTTTGGGTGTTAGAGGCTTCTCCAGGGGTTTTAGAAGCATGAAGGTGTGTTCTTTCAGAGTATATTGTGCTGACGTTACATCATTAGGGCTAATGTCAGCATCTCTTTTTCTTTTGAAGTTGGTATTTCTTCTAATCTAATTCCCATGCCCCTAAGTAGACTTGACCCAAGACCTCCCCCATGTGACCACTAAGCTATGCTCAAGTTCACAGCACATGAGGTCAGCATCTCTTTGGCATGTAATTTTTGTGGAAATTTATTGGATTATGGTTCGGTTGGGCTGCATAGAGTTTTTTTTTCTTGTTTCTCTTACTGCAGACATCATTTGTAATTAAAAAACCAGTTTTTTATCTTGCATCGAGAACTGTGCCAAACCTGTGATGGTGTTAATTGGCCTCTGGACAGCTTTGCAATGTGTTTCAAATCATTCACATGTGTTCTTTTCAATTTAGGGCTGGCATAATTAGACTTAGGGCCGATGTCAATAACTTTTCTACTTTGAATTTCATACTCTGGAGATAGATTGGGCTGTCTAGTTGTTACTACCGAAAGGGTGATTGCTAGTACTGTTGTTTAAGTGTTCTACACGCATGGTGTTGCTCCAAGGAGTTTATTTTCCTATTGCTAAGTCTGTAGGGCCCTGTATCTGCTGTTGTTGGGGTCTGAAGGGTCCTGCATCCACTGTTGTTGTTGGGTCTGTAGGGTCCTGTATCCACTGCTGTTGATGGGTCTGTAGGGTTCTGTATCCACTGATGTTGCTGGGTCTGTGGGGTTCCGTATCTGCTGCTGCTGCTAAACTCCTGTTTTTTTGTTGCTACCTAGGGATTCGTGCAGAAATCACTTTTTTTGGACTAGAAATCATTATAGAACTTTTCCAGACTATCCAGGTGTGTAGTTCCTTTTTTGACTGATGTCGGCAAAACTTTTTGGTATTTCGAAGTGTATTTTGTGGAATACTGGGATTCTGACTTCGCTGGTTGATTGTGGAGGCGTTTTTTTCTCACCTTTTGTGCTGACATCATCAGCCATATAGCTGACATAAGCAAGTTTTAATTCCTGCTGCACGGTAATGTGGTGATTCCGAGGTGTGATGTTGTTGGATATTGTTTGCTGCTGAATTCGTGAGTAATGTGATCTGTTGGATTGTTCTCTTGGTTTTCCATCATGTCTACTAGTTATATTTGTAATTCTGCTACCTTTGTCGGTATTACAATTCTTACTATAGATAAAATTCAAATTACTTCTTCAAAATTGAATGGTAAGAATAATCTTTTGAGGGTGTCCTCGATTAAAAAGTATTTGGGGGCAAAAAAATAAAAGAATTTGGTCTCTTACAGTACTTCTTGGGCATTGAAGTTGCCCGAAGGGAAGATCAATGGTTCTGTCACAAAGAAAATATGTTATCGATATGTTTTATGAGAGATCAAAGCATATAGAGGTGGATTGCTATTTTATTCGAGATGTTATTTTGAAAGGCAAGGTTTCACTCTACATGTTAACTCTGAAGACCAACAGGCTGATCAGCTCACTAAAGGTCTTGGAAGGAAGGAATTTGAGTATCTTCTCTCCAAGTTGGGTCTTCATGATATCTATGCTCCAGCTTGAGGGGGTATTACAAGTTAGGGTTATTTTAGTAATTATGTTGTATTAAGTTGGTCTTATGCTAGTCTTTGTTAGACTTAGTATTTCTTTATTAGTTTCAGTATTAGCACACGTGTTAGTGCTTATTTTTATATTTCTTGCTAAAAAAACCACACAGTGGCATACTTGTAATTTTGTGAGTCTACCACAGACTTCACGACCCCCTCTACATTGTCTCCTTTGCACTCTCTCTTTCTGTCTCACTTCTTCTCTTCCACTAAAGTTTACAAGAACAATAAGACATAAGAGAAAAAAAGTGATGTAGTACATCTTAATGTGAAGGATCAACATATGGAATGTTTATGTAATGCTAAGATTAAGTTCTAAAAGTAGAAAGTCATTAGTAAGGTAGCTTAGAGCACTTTCTTAATATAGGACTTTCCTATTCGAGCTTGTTAAAATCTGGAGTTCGCTTATTTCAAAAAGTCATGTAAGAGGTCATTTTTTATTTTACTTAACTAGTTTCATATTTGAAGTATGGGTCTTCCTTTCCTATTTAAAATAAGAACCTATACTTCCTATCTAAAGTATGAGCCTTTGCTTCTAAATTAGGATAATATAAGAATTTTTCCTGCTTTGAATTTCTAAAAGCAATCCGGGGATAGCAGGCTATGTGTTAGGGGGCGTAACGAAGCCAGGGGCAAAAGGCACACCCAACCGCAACCGTACATATCCAAAGGCGGATTGTTTAGTTTGGGTTTCTATCCGACCCGAACCAATCTCGAACTGTCCAACCGGTGGAAGGGTCAGAGGTAAACGGACCATAGTGAACCGGACCAAAGGATGAACACCATTTGAATTCAAATAGAGTTTTGAATTCAAATGGGATGTAGGCGGTTTGGAATCAGATGGACTTGAATTCAAACTTAGATGAGATATATTTTCATTTGATTTTATGATAGGATTGAATCTTATCTTTTTAGGGGTTTTTATGTCTTTTTGTACACTAGCTGGACACCTATAAATAGGTGGTGTACTTTCTTGTTTATTCATCTGGAACCTGTAGCTCAGAGAAGCCTATCTTTGTTGGAATAATAGAGTAGACTTTTCTCTTAACCATTTGAGTGTTATTATTTGTTATTTTCGTCCAGGTTTAAGATGGAGTTAGGCTTACTAGCCCTCAGCCGGACTTGAGTGCTAGGCCACACGCTGTAGAAAATCGGGTTTGGGTCTTCGTCAATCCAGCGGCGTGACACTATGGAGGAGTAATAATGAAAAATGATGGACGGATCGTATATGCTTATTCACACCCACATGGTGTAACCACTTCAAATGAAGTAGAAGCAGCATATCTACTAGAGGGGGTTAGACTTGTAGCAACATTAGAAAGCAGTCCTCCCATAATAGAAGGGGACTCTATTCCAACCATTGGCTGGGCAACACACTCCATCAACATTCCTTGAAAGCTTAAGCACATTTTCTACGAAATCTCAGAAAATAAGAAAGAATTAGAACATTATATGGAAGGTTCTACCACGCTCAGCTAATTCTCTTGCTGATCAACTAGAAAAAGAGGGAGCAAGCAAACATAGTCAAATTCTCTTGGGCAACACCTCCCACTTTCTTAGTTGTATCCTCTGTAACTTTCCATAGTCACATTTGAAAGAATGTAAGCAGATTTAAATACTATTTGTATGCTTCTTGAAAAGCAATGAAAGAACAATTTTACTGTTTCAAAAAAAAATTCTTTTCCATCAAGTAAAGTTTGTTTAGGAAAGTTCTTATCGAAGTCAGTATCCTAGAAAGAATAGAATTATAGAAATCTCTCTTTTTATCACTTATATGCCTATAAAGGTCCCATATGTATTCCAGAATTAAGAGTTTTTTAAGTGAATTAAGTTATGATTCTTGTCTCCAATGCTTATCCTTGTATGTGTTTTCTTTCCATTTGCTATTTTCAGAATACTTGTGGAAACCTTACATCCTTTTTTCAAGTTTTACTCAATTAAAAGTGAAATCCTTATGGTAGCTGTCTTAGTTTTTGCTGAAATTTAGGTTACCCACACTCTATAAGAAGCATACGACTAATTTTCTTTTATCTAAACCAGTGTGTACAGAAGCTAAAGCTTATGTTTCATATCATATTCAAGGGATCGTTTTACAGGTCAAGCAAATTTCTCGACTTCATCCCTACACCGAATTTATGGAAACAAATCAAAGCACACATAATTAAGTGGACCAAAAAGCCCAAAGAAAACTTCCGTGATTCCTAAACATGTCCAAAGCTCTACTAAGAAACCCTCCACACCAAAAGAGATTTTCACCTATACCATAAATGTTCAAGGAGTTCCCTTTGTATCATCAAATGTGTTTCCGGCTAGTTTAACCGTCAAGATGTTCAACATACAATTAAGTCAATACCTACTTCTACTTCGCTGAAAAAGAAAGTCGTAAATATGATTTCTGATCTGAATGTGGTACACACAAGCATGCAGTAACATCAAACTCAGCTATGCAAAGTACAAAGATCAAGCCAACAAGCATGGGCAAGGACTTCTTTTTCAAATTGGTCAAGAAGTTGGGTTCACTTTTCTAATGAACAATTTCCTAGCAGTGAATTTTAGAAGTTGAAACTAAAAACCTTGAACATTACAAGATACTGGCAAAGAGATGAATGATAATGCACACAAAGCAAAGTTACCTACTGACTTGCAAATTAGTGTTATCTTTATCGCAAAAGATCATTTCCATTATTGCAGCCAGAGAGAGAAGTCGAGGACAAGTTGTTTTCAGAAAGGGGAAACTGATGCCCTACATCCTAATGTGAAGAATCTACTTATGGAAAGTCTATAGACAACATAATACACCAAAATAACTCCTTTTATGGAAAAAGAAGGAAGAAAGTTCAATAAGAAAAAATTTGGTTTTCCTATGCATTAGTTGATACCCTTCGGAGGATGGCATTTTAATATACCATATCAATGTAATCAGAATGGGAAATGAATCTTACTAAGTTTATAAATGCTATAGCAAGGCAAACTTTCTTCAGAATAATTGAAACCATCACAGTAATGATAAGGCCATAAAATCATTAAAATTATGAGGGTTTAATAGCAATAAACAAAGACAAAAAGTAAAAATCAACAAGTAATACCTGAGCAACACCTTTCAAATTGATACGCCCAAGCTTGAAATCCATTGATATCTCAGATATATGGAGGAATATTTTCCTGAAATCAAAAACTGCTTTTGTTACTCAACTCTATAAGCCAAACTCTCTTGTAATTGGGGAAAATCTCAGAAAAGTGATCCCCCTCCTTCCCTCCTTTCCTCCCTCCCTTCCTCCCTCCCTTCCTCACTCCCTTCCTCCCTCCCTTCCTCACTCCCTTCCTCCCTCCTTTCCTCCCTCCCTTCCTCCCTCCTTTCCTCCCTCCCTCCCTTCCTCCCTCCCTCCCTTCCTCCTCCCTCCCTCCCTCCCATGCCCTCTCCTTAGCATATCTCTCATGCCTTCCCCCTTTGGTTATCTCTCCCATTCCTCTCTCTTCATCTATCTCTGATCCTCACACTAACATACACTTTTCATATCAATGCACTAATTCAACCAAAACACACGTTAAAAGCATTATTTTTGCATTATATTATTAAATAACTAACTAAAAGACCATCCAAAATTAGAAAAAAAAAATATTTTTAATTACATAGAACCAAGCAATTTATACCACCACATCTGTATCATTAAAAATCGTAGTTATGATCAAGAACAAAATTGATTAAACATTAATTCATGATACTAAAAAAGTTTAAAACAGTAGTATTAACTGCATAAAAAGCAAATTCATGAACAACATACCATTAACATCATTTTTAATCACATGTCAAAATAAAAGAGAGTGCAAATAGAGATTTTCCAAGGGACTGAGGAAGAGTTTCTAAGGGAGAGACAGGGGAAGAGCAAATATGCTGAGTGAGGGGCCGGGGAAGAGGGGCCTAGATAGACGCCGAGGGGAGAGAGAGGAGGCCTAGGAAGAGAGAGGAGAGCCCGAGGGAGCAAGAAGAAAGGCCAATGGAAGAGAGAAGAGTGAGAGAGAAGAGCCAGAGAAAAGAGGAGAGATGGGAGAAGGGAGAAGAGAGGAGAAGAGAGGAGAAGAGAGGAAAAGAGAGAAGAGAGAAGAGAGAAGAGAGAAGAGAGAAGAGAGAAGAGAGAAGGGAGAAAGGAGAAGACAGAAGAGAGAAGAGGACGATGTTAGAGCTTAACCAGACTTACAAGTCGGAGATCGGCGGCAAGTCGCGACCACGGCAGGTCTCCCAAATCAGCAGACCTCGAATCGGCAGGGAGCCTGCAAAGGCGATCGACTTTCGAGCTGAAATGAGGGAGTAAGAGAAGCCGAGTGGCAGTCCTCGCCGACGCAGGGCTGTGAGAGACTCGGATTCATGACTCGCTTCGCGATCGCGGAAACCGTGTTCGACCGATCTGACTCGTCCGAATCGGCTAAGAGCTACAGGCGCTATGGCCTTCATCTTGGGCTTATTCGGTTCTTCATTTTGGGCTTTCTCTCCAGTGTGAACTTTTGTATTGGGCTCATTATCCATCTGAGCCTTAGGCTTGCGAAGATTCGTCTTGGGCTTCGCTATGGCCTTCGTCTTGGGCCTACTGCTTCAGTTGAGCATGGACTGCTTCGTTTTAGTACTTTTGAATGACGTTAGACAGAGAGGTGGGGTGCTGAAAACGAAAGCATTGCTCGTCTCCGTCGTTAACTACAACTGTACAATAAACACATGATCCTAAAAAAAAGTACAATGAACAAAGAGCACTTTTTGACAACTAGTGAAACTCAAATTCGATACATCTTCTTTAGTCTCTAGGTCCATCTCCTCTCAAAAGTCAACAACCACCAAATTTGTCCATTCCAAGATTGGCTGATATATAATATATATAAGTTATGTTTGACTATGCCCATTCAACAATTGACTTTAATTAAGCTCCCCACTAGAAGCTCGTTAATAACAATCATAAATCACGGGAAATAAACAAACAAACAAACAAAATTGATCAAAAAGAGAGTATGTTCCACTAAGGAAATAACGAAAAATATATCATGGACCAATATTAACACTGATTTAGTTGAGATCAAGTTTAGACCAAAAAAATACACGAGAAAAAAGAATTCCTAATAACCTAAAGGAGATTATTTTCACATGAATCATTCTTGGACCATTCAATTTAGATCTAGAGATATGTTATACTCTTAAATAATGGCCAAACCAACATTTTTTATCCTTCTTTATGAAGTCACCATTTTGGTTACTTACAAGGTAAGGACTCTTTATAATAACTTTTGTTTTATCCCAAGTATAAAGGCTGCTAAAAATTGACCCTATAATAACTCTTCGACCACAATTGAATGGCTTATTATTTACTCTATCGTTAAGCCACGTTGCCTTATTATTTACTCTACAAAATAAAAAATTATTTATATACGTTTAGAATAATGTTAGTTGCACTTATCCGACGTACATGTTAATCTAAATTATTAATGTCTAGGGTTTATCCTTAAAAATATTAAATTTTATAAAATAAAAAATATTTTTACAATTTTTAAAGACTTAGATTAACATGTACGTGGTGCACCTATCATTACTCATATTTTTATTGTTTGGTTTTAAAACACTTATAAAAATATTATAAAATTTAAAACATAATAAAAATATTAAAAATATTAAAAAAAAAAAATCTTAGATCCAGATGAATCATTTAAGTCACCGAAACTAGAGAAAAAGGAAAGCTCCTTAGATCCGCGTCTCCCGTTGGCTTTTATGGGGGCCCACGTCACGCCTCCCGAGTTCCCCAGGACCCCAAGCGTCCATCATTCGTCTTCCGTCTCTACCTCTTGTTTGGGAGATAGAGAAGCTGAGGCCGCTGGGCGCTCGAAGCTGCAGACAGAAACCGCCCACCAAGTACACGCAGCCCTTCTTCTCTGCAAGGGAGTGAGATAGGAACGGGCGAAGCTTTCATTACAGAGCCACGAATTCCAGCTTGTTTTGTGGGTCGTAAAATCCGTACGTTCCAAGACCCGGATGCAGCCTTCCCTTCCTCCGCCGCTACGAGCGTTCTGCGTTTGAATCTCTCTCCTTGGTTTTTCGTCTATATCTGCTTCTGCTCTACGCCTTTTCTTTATCTGGGCGTGGCTGATCCTTCAAGGTTCTTTTGGCTGCGTGGTCTGGATCTGTGCTATTTCTGTTGTTTTGACCTATTCATACTTGTACCATTTTTCGAGGTTGAGGGTTGCTCAATCCGTTTTGTTACTGCTCTTTTATCTCTATCATTCTGTTGTTGCGTCTGGGTCTGTTGTTCCCTTATATCTTTTTTGGGCGTGCCCCCTACCATCAGACTCTGGGCTCACTGTTGTAGTTTCAATATTTCTGTATCTGGTAACATATTTGTTCTGTAACTGATCTCGTTGTACTGGCAGCACGAATTGAGTCCAGTTAAAAAAAAAAAAAAAACTGGGAGTGCCAGGAGAGAGAGTCCAAGCGGGCACGTACAAACCAGAAATTGAAGAGTTACAGTTAGTACTTCGATTTAACTTTCCCATTTAGTAAAAAGTAGTGGTAACTTAGAAGTAGTATTTTGTTTTGCTGTATCCTGGTAGGAGACTTTGTAATTGAGGTCTATAAAAAGGTTCCCCCTCATTCATTTGTAACACACAAAGAGTGAGCAGTACTTAGAGTTTCATAAATTTTCACTCACATTCTTTATTCACTCCCTCTTCCTTCGCTTCGTTTGTTCTTCTATCTATGGGTGCTGTGGACGTTGAACATTGCAACACTGAGCTAGACACTGTCTCTAAGATAGTTCCCATGGGTCTGTTATTGGAGGAAACATTGGAGACAGACACCATTGAAGAGGCTGTGAAAATTTTGCTTCAAGGGCTTGGGGAAGATGTGACAAGAGAAGGTCTGCTTAAAACTCCATTACGTGTTGCCAAGGCCTTCAGAGAAGGAACTAAAGGTAGTTTCCGTCCATTATTCATCCCCTGCACTTTCCATTTTTGACCTAAGAAGTTCTTTAGTTTGCTTCTATTGACAGTTGCTTCTTCTGATTGGTTCTGGTTTTTGTTCACTATACTAAATAACTGTTGGCTTATAGACTACTTAACAGTTTGGAGCAGAGGGAAGCATTTGGCTGTAGCTCTTTTGTTGTTATAAAGGATGTATGGGTGGTTATTGTGCAATTCCTTTACCAGGGAAAAATCAGTAGAAGAGGGACCATTTCCAATGTTTCTGTATTTAAGCAAAAAATGTTTTATGTGCATATCATGCATATCCCTGGATTGTGTCTAATCTCCTTCTATCTGTAGAATTTGACCTTGTGAGCCTTCTCAAATCTATTTAGTTCCAGGTACTTATTTTATTTGTTGCCAAACACATTTTCATTGGTCTTTTAAAAGAAGCAGAACCAATTTTAGTTGGCAACGAAGGATTTGATTTTTTTTTTTTTTTTTGAAATGTTGTTTGGGAAGGAGAGAATTTAGTATTTAGGGAAATAGAATGAAAAAAGTATATCAGTATGCTAATTGTTAGTACTCCCATCAATAATTCAGAGTAGATGAATTTATTACTTTTGCCATCGCCTGGTTGGTTTCATATTTGAAGTATTTTCTTTCTAAGAGAGGTATATACATGTTAGTTTTTTGTTTGAGTTCAATGATATTCTTTAGCAACACAACCACAAGAAAAACTTGGTGACTTGGTTTTACCTTCAAAGTATTTTCTTTTTAAATAAGGTATACATTATTCCCAAGAAAAAAAATCATTATTTTTGTTCTTTTTGCTCTGATTTTTAACAGGCAGTAGATTCTTTGTCTTACTACTATTGCAGTTTGTCCTTTTTGGCCCTAATAAAATGTATGTGAACTGAATGCATAGAGCTATGATGCCATCCCTCTCCTGCTCTTCTCTTGTTCTATTTATGTTTTTGGCTCGGGGCCCTCTGTTTTAATGAACAGTCCTTTTTTATTTCCATTCGCTTTTTATATTTTCGATTAGAATATTGTTTATTAAAAATATTTTTCTTTTTCTAGGTTACAGACAGAAGGTGAAGGACATTGTTGAGGGAGCCTTGTTTCCTGAAGCTGGTTTGGATAATGGGGCTGGCCTTGCCGGTGGAGCAGGAGGACTAGTAGTCGTTCGAGAAATAAACCATTTCTCTTACTGCGAGTGCTGCTTGCTCCCATTTAAGGTCGAATGTCATGTAGGTTATGTCCCTTCTGGCCAGCGTGTTGTAGGTCTAAGCAAGCTATCTCGGGTGGCTGATGTTTTTGCCAAGAGGTTGCAGGATCCTCAGAGGCTGGCTAATGAAATCTGTATGGGTTTACATGATAACATTAAACCTAAGGGTGTTGCTGTTGTGCTTGTTTGCTGGCACATCAAGTATCCAACACTTGAAGAGGCAAGTCTTAATCCTACTCACCCTACAAGAAACCCTATGCAAGGATGGAACCCTATCTCAGTCTTCTCACGATCTGGTATTTTTGAGAATGAGAACAGTGATTATTGGGATGATTATTTAGCTCTTCTTAAGTTTCAAGGTATTAAAGTGGAGAGAAATAGTATAGAGCAGTCCTGGTGCCCTTCCAGGACTCTGGAATTCACACTTTCTAATGGACATTCCTTGAAGAACTTAGTCAATTCTAGAAGTCTTTCTAAAGGACCAACCAACTATTCTACAATGATAAATGCTGTGGCTTCTATTCTTCATTCTCTAGGTGAAGACCCGTCAAGGAGAGAGCTAGTCAATACCCCCGAACATTTTGTTCAGTGGTTGATGAACTTCAAGAAGTCAAGTCTAGAGGCAAAAAATAATGGTTTCAACCTTATGGCTTCTCTTGAAGGAATAAGTGGCAATGCTTCTCACAATAAAAGGAAGATCCATTCTGAGCTTAACTTGCTATTCTGGTCACAGTGTGAGCACCATCTTCTTCCATTCCATGGTGTAGTTCATATATGCTTCTTTCATGGTGGAGAAACTGAAATTGTTGATAGATCCTTTTTGCAATCTGTTGTGCACTTGTATAGCTGCCAGCTCCAAGTGCAAGAAAGGCTGACCCGGCAGATTGCTGAGACAATTAGTTCCATTTTTCACCTGTCAGATGTGATGGTAGTGGTGGAAGCCAGCCACATTTGCATGATCTCCAGAGGAATTGAGAAAGTAGGAAGTAATACAGCGACTATTGCTGTGATGGGTCAGTTTTCTGCAGACCCCAGAGCAAGAGCTACTTTTCTAGATGCCATTTCAAGCACCACAGCTTTTCAAGGACAACAGACTTAGTACGTCTTAACTGATATAATTGCTTCGATTAAGGGTGTGCAAATGAATAAGTCCATTGACGACCCTTCGTTATGAGGACAGGAAATCCAGATTCGGTTTTTGAGAACAGGACAGCGAAAACTGGGGTTGATATTAGAGCAATTTCCCTCCCGATGTAAGGGGAAACTGGGGGTTCATAAAGCTTGTTTTAAAAAATATTTTTCTTTAAAATAGATTGAAAATCCTTACCTTCGCCATATTATTGTAACAAGCTAGCATCATAAAAGATGGAAACCATGTCCTATTTCTTTGCCTTTGTTTTGTCTCGAGAAATTTGATCAAACCATTACGTGGAATCACTTCTTAATCAAGTGATCTCGTCATGAACCCACTCTAAAGATTACAGCAGCGCTGTGTTCATTTCCGAAGGGCACTTTCACACAAAAACTGTTAACTCGGTGAAAGCACTCGTGAAATGAAATCATGCAACCATTTATAAGTATAACACACCATTCTCAAATTTACAGATTGTTGCTCAAATACAGAATCTAAGAATGAGATGCTGAACAGAACTGATTGCAGGCTTACAGACAACCATAATGACTACACATCTTGATGACTAACTAGCCATAAGCTGCTGAATGATTTCTTATCGACCCCTTTCAAAGCCAATACGGGTCCTCCCAGACCCATCATGGCCCTCCCTCATTGAAGAGCCGGCACTTGCCTTTAAAGTACCACCACTACCGATCTTATCCATCGCCTTTTTACCCTTCTTCACCTCCGTCAAGAACTGATCCAGACCAAAAGGATCAGGCTCTTCCACGTCTTTCTCAAACTCCACTGGCCTATCTCGAGGACCTGTCCTCTCTGAGGAACCGGTAAAGCTCTTGTCAGGTTTAAACCGGTCAGTCTTAAGAACCTTCTCCAGTTGCTCGTCTGCTCCTCCATACATGTCAGAATCAGCATCTTTCTTTGGCCTGTAAAGGCTCGATAGAGTAGACTGAGCTGTGAAAAGACCTTTGTCATATATGTTGTACTGGTCGTCTGCAGCAAACCCAGATTCCATCCCTTTCTCCTGGTTAAACAGCCTCTGATCATACATGACCTCTCCAGAGCGTCCTCCTCCAGTACTAGCCATCCCAAGTGCTACCTTCTCACTGATATCACGATCTCTATCTCGTGTGATCTTACTCTTCTTTCCCATAGCGGCATCTCTAGCCTCCAGCCTCCTCTCCCTCTCCCTCTCTCGCCGCCTTTCTTCACGTATCTTTTCTCGCTGCAATCTCTCATCTCGTTCCTCTTTAGTTTCCTTTGGCATCTCTCTCTCTCTAACCTTTTCATGATCTCCTTGCAGTTGCATCTCATCTGCATCAGCCATGCTTCTCTCTGCAGGAAGAGGAATGGCAGCAGGCGCAACACCAGTTCTCTCGGACCTTGCCTTCTGAGCCAATGCTCTCAGCTCCTGCTCTTTCCTGTCTTTCTCTTTCAACAAGAGTTCCCTTTGAACCTTGGATCTCATGGCAACCGCTTCTCTAGCTTTCTGCTCAGCAACATATAGAGCCTCAGAAAGCTTAGCAAAATTGTCATTTATCTGGACATCTTGAAGGCCTCTTCCATCTGCTGCAAGACGCTTATCTAATGGTATTGTGTAACCTTTCGGGTTTTTCCAGTTGGAAATACATGGAGGTATTTTCCAATCTTGCTGATCCTTCACAGTGACAGGGCGAGGTGGGGAGTGCATGATAGTAACAGGGGGAGACCCAGATGCTTTTGGGACTCGCTTGTGCTTAAACTTAGGAGGCTCAAGGGGGTCCTGTTGAGCCCCTACTAACTGAATAATCCTCTCACGAGCCCCAGAATTGAATGCTGCTGATTGTTGAGATGGCTTATACTTGATAAACTTCGACTCAGTAGATGGCTGCGGTACATTCTTTGGTTGTGCTGCACTTAGTCTGGTATTGATTATTTTCTCCAAGGCAGCTTTTGTGCTTTGTGTTGTTTCCTCCACCTCTTTATCAAACTCTTCAGATTGTTCATCTTCCCCTCTTAAAACTTTTGGTATAAGGTCTTTATGTTGGGTGTAGACAATCTTGGAAGCATTCTCATTCTGCTTAACAATGGAATCAAATGCAACATTGCCCTGGGAATCAACTGTAAGTGGGAGGATCTTGGAACCAGGTTTTTCATTCTTCCTGCCCATTCCAAGAGGGTATTGTGCAACATGAATTTCAGGAAATGCACCACCATCCCCAAAGTCCTCAGGCTTTCGAGGCACAAAACCTGCACGCTTCCCATATGGAGGAATAATCTTTCTCTGAATGGAGGCAGACTCTGTGGGTTCAGAAGTACTGAAACGGTTCTTAAACCATGGGTCTTCAGAGTGATCATAGAGGGACACAGTCGTGGACTTTGGGACTGGTAAAAGATCTTTAAGGGCTGCCATAGCACACTGATTAAAAAAGCAAATCGCTATACCAAAATGAGATGTAATAATTGTATATATGACCCTGCTTGGCTTTGGTCAAACTCGCAAGCAAACCAACCGCCTTAGCTGACTGAGCAGCCTTTTTCTGAAAGTGATAATACCTATTCAAGAATACAAAACGAAAGACATAAAAAATCTAGAAGCGACACTAATGTAAAGGAACACAAACACAAAGCACTTCACCAGAAAACTTGCAAAAGAAAGGTGAGAATCTCACATTAGCAATGATAAAAAATCAGGGAAAGGAACTACAGCTGACTGTGCAACAACAACAGATACAAATAACAAAAAATATGCAGTAACTCTTTGAAATTAACACTGGATGGTCACTCAATATATTGCATAAAGTAAGAAACAGCATTTAATCAAATCATTTCTTAAAACTCTACAGCATCTTCAACCTTCTGGATATTTTTTTTTATCATCTCAAATGCTATACTGAATGATTTTTAAATTAGATCTTTAGCCCTTTTCCTTTGCAAGTGGATGATTCTCTTTTTGATGTTTTCGGTTTTCAGGTTTGGCTGAAACTTATGAAGATGAGATGTTTTAATCCCATTACTTCAAGTGCAAGTATCTTCCAAACTCACCCAATGAATTTTCACTCTAAGATAAGTTTTCAACATAATGTTATGTACCCTATATTGTTCCAATGTTTTTGTTCCTCTCTGGTTTGCTTTATTTTCATTAATATTTCACTGTTGCCTACCCTGGTGTTTCTTTAGTGTTTGAGTGGGATTCAGAAAAAGAAGCTAAAAATTCAAAGCATGCGTCCAACTTTGAAACATGGTATTCTGTACAGTAGACACTGCTTGAAGTTTTCTAAAGTTCACAAAAATTCTGAGAGAGATGTTAATGAAATCCACACAGACATGAAATAGAAGAGCACATATTATGATTACTATCCTGCAAAGCATCTTCTCTTTTTAAGGATAAGGTACAATTTACATTCAGAGCTAGAAAAATTGGACGATCTAAAATAACTTACTTGATCACTTGTATGCAAATTTTTAAGTCAATTCATGGCCAAAAATCCTCATTCTCTCGTTTATAGCGTTCAGATCAACTGAAACGAGCACACGAAATAATTAAATTCTCTCAATGTTTCAGGTTTCAAAAAGAACATAATAATCAACTTAAGAACACGTAGCCACTACTTAAACAAGATCTCGATCACCAAACGAACATATAGCAATAAGTATGCCCGAACAACTGTGCACCTATAATCAATAGCTCCAAATCTCGATCGATTGAAAAAACACCCCTGCCATCTAAGCTACATGTGTAGAAAGCAATGAAACGTGTCGGAAAACCCTAAATCCGGAAGCTAGAGAAGGACAGCAGTCGACTCGCCTTCGTCTGTTTAAAAGGCTGAATAACAAACCCAATAAATAAAAATACAGTAAGAAGCGTTATAAAGTTTTTTTCAAAAGATAAAAAAAGAGAGATAGAAAACATAGGTAAGAATGAGCATGAAAAATTCGACTAACCCGCGAAGGGATGCGTGAGAAGCCGATAAAGGAGAAGCAACGTGCTCTGAGAAAGGGCGATCTGAAAGTGCACCGCTCCAGGCGACGAGATCGACAGACGGCCAGAGGTTTAGGGTTTGGACTGCTTTCTCGCCGAACCCTTTTTTGTTCCAAAGAGAAGAAAAGAAACAGTTTGAGGAAGAAATGAAGTAACGACTCGCCGATTCCACGAGCTCAAACTAAGTGTTCGACCGTTTGAGCTTATATTGGCCGACTCGGCTATTTTCTAAAAACGTAAATAATAATATAAATGAATTTTTTTAAAGAAAAATAATATTAGTACTTCTTGATTTTAGTGCCTGCATAGTTGGAAGTCTAGCTAAAAAAAAATCTAGGGTTTAAGGTTTACCCATAAAGTAGGTCGATAATATTTTGCAGATTTTATCTCTAAGTTTCTCTATTACTAAGCTGCAATGTGGACGCCACGTCAGGATGTAAAGTCTTGGAAATAAAAACCCATAGTACTTATATTACCGCTCTTTTAAAAAAAAAAAAATGATTTCAATATTGTGAGTTTTAAATGTGAGTTTTTACATTTTGATGTGGTTGTCCTGCTGGCAGCCTACTTGGTAGTCCAGATAAGATCTAGGGTTTAAACTTACCAAAAGAATAAGTAAACAATTCTTATTTTATCACTTATCTGGACTGCAAATGAGAACGCCATGTTGTGTTGTAAACCCTCACAGTAAAATCTCTTAATATGATTATCACCACTCTTTTTAAAATCTATGATATATTGACATTGTACGCCATATTTTTATCAATATCTTAATTTGTGTGAAAACAATGAAAAAGTAAAATGGCCCAAGAGTTTATAAAGTCAGTCCATCGATCTATTAGGATAGGGCTGACTTTGGATCTGGATCTAAACAAAATCCAACTTTGGTAAAGAGTAATGTTATGCACGACTCATTTGCGTAAGTTTGCGCACGGCTCGCTTGCGCAAGTTTAAGCACACGGCCCCTTTGAGGTATTATTTTAATTCTTTGGATTTTTACATAATAAAATAATACCTCAAAAAGGCCATGCGCAAACTTGCAAACGGGACCGTGCACAAACTTGCAAATGGGAGCCGTGCGCAAGCTTGCAAACGGGAGCTATGTGCATAGTATTACTCTTTGGTAAAAAGTAATTTGACCATTCAGATTTTTCCAGTTCAATCGCCAAACAAGTAACCCAACCTGGCCCATTGGGTCTCAACAAACTAGTGGGCTTTTACGATATTAGTTTTATGAAGGTTTTTTTAACAAGAAAAATGATATCATATAATATGAAGACATTAGTTTTGGTAAAATTGATATCAATTTTAAGCAAAAATAATATCCGTCAATTTTTATTGTGAGATTTTAATTTTGATGTGGCAGCCTAATTGGCAGTTTGGATAAAGTTTAGGGTTAACATAGTATATGAAGATGGATCCGACTTTATTTCTTATTAGACGATCAACAAGGGCGCCATGTCATGTTGTAAACCCGTAAAAAATAGCCGTATGCATATCACCACTCCTTTAACAAAGATTTATTTGGAGTTTTTCCAAACACATATGGTAGTGTGTGGCCAAGTTCTTTGATAAACAATTAATTTTTGAAAATAAAAGGAAAATGCTAAATGCACCTATGTACAATGCCTATCTGACGTACATGACGTAATCAACCAATTCAAAAATTAATTGCTTTGGGTTTATCCTTTGGAATTTAGGATTGTATAAAATAAAAAATATTTTATTATTTTTGTAAGTTTTCTTATTAGCTAGTTAGATCAGGTACATCAAATAGATATTGCGGCCTAGGTGCAACTAGTATTACTCAAAAGGAAAATGTTAGCTGCACTTACATGTAATATCCATCTAACATATTAGCCAATTTGAAACACAACTACCTTGGGTTTATTTCTTTGAGTATAAGATTTCATAAAAAAAAAATATTTTTAAATCTTTTAAGTTTGTTCAATTGGCTGGTACCTAAGAATAGCTGCCTAGGTGTAGCTAGTATTACTCTTACTTTGAGAAATATCTTTTAGGAAAATCTTTAATTTTTTCAAAACACTAAAAACTCTTCCAAACAGATATTTTTTTAAATAAAATATATCCAAATACATTGGTTTTCTAAAAAGCGACTCTTTTATCCAAATAAGAACTTTTAGCCTCCAAAATAGCTTACCCAAATGCACCCGGGGGGCCAGGATCTCCTTTATAAAAAAAAAATGTTTTATCATAAAAGAAACTGTATGCAAAGAGCAACTTTTCATCGGGATTTTTGACCCTCAAAGAGCTTAGCTAAACGTGAACAATGAACATTAAAAAATAAAATTAGGTACAGTTGGAAAGATTTTGGATTCACTAGTCGGACGATGAGAAACATTAAGCGAACAATAATTTGATTCAAAGTACGTTGGTCTCTTCAAAGGCACAGAGGTTGCTTATTTATGAACATGAGCAAAATAGGCTGATATAACAATAACACGAGCACCAATGAATACATCGGTCCATGATCCATCTACTTCGTTGATCTCTCCTCCCCATCACGTATTTCTACATGCATCGGGGATCAGAATTACCTTCAGAAAATGACCGAAGTCGAAGGTTTTACAACCAAAAGACACGAAGATTAGGTCTGCACCAGCAGATCATAGCTAGTCCGATCCATCCAACTGGACGGGAATCAGAGAATGTGACGTGACATTTTCTATACATATTATGGAACACGAGAGTACGAGACTTTGACATTGACGGATCCCTCATTTGCTACCATAGAAAGATACCGGGAGAAAAGCCCATGGAGTCTACCACACCTGGACCACTCTATGTCCGCGATCACATGGAAGCTCTGCAGATGGCTAGTAAGGCCAGAAATCACCATCTCTAGGCTTCTTGACAAGGATTTGATTGTATTCTGGACGAGACGTCTGCAAAAAAAAAAAAAAATTCATTTAAGTTGGTGAAAGTTCCACTGGTAGATATGCTTGCGCCACAGCTCACCCTGCCTAACTATCAACTGTAGCAAGTTTCATTACGGAAAGTAATCAGCTTTTCACTATTATGGAACATTGCCAGCGCTTAATGCAATTCTCAGGTGGTCCAAAGTTCCAAGATCAGCCAACTCCATGGCTGACCAACTAGCTAAGCTCGGTGCAAGCAGGACAAGCATAACAACAGGGACATCTCTACCTCTTTTTTAGTTGCTGTAATGAAAGCTTTGCAAGGATAGCATTCTATGTACTATATGTAAACTATGTATGCTAATGTACTACTCTTCAGAAATCATGAATAAAAGATCTACACCATTTTCAAAAAAAAAATGCAATTCTCAGATAGGTCCAAGAAAGAAAGTTAAGGAAAAAACGAAACACTGATGAACAAGCTCTCGCTTAAGTTGTGATAGATAAATAAGCTACACAGACTTTTAAAGTTGAGAATATGAATAACAGAATTCTTCAGCTTTTACAAGTTAGTCAACCACAGTGCAGTTGAATCCATACATAGTGAGAAAGACCAAAGCTGTTGGGAATGCCTACATCAATTATACAGTTGGTGCCACACTTACTGATGCCGAACTTTGAAAATATAAATTTTTCTGAACCCTTCTCTTGATGTTTGTATCGACCAACCAGTACGGTGTTCAAGACAAAACAAAAGTTTTCCTCAAGCCAAAAGAAATGGTCCCAGGAAGCCTAGTTCTCCTTGTTGTAACTGCTCTATTATTAGAATACAATTTTTTAACAGAAATATTTTTCTTTTGGTCAGCCTTCAATTGCCACTTTCACAATGTAGAGTTGACACAGCAAGGACATAGAAACCGATGGCATACTAAACGACCATCACCTCCCAATACAACGGCAAAGGAACAGGTTCTTCTCGAGCCCACATAACATGGAAACAGGAAGCATCCAATGCTGGGTCGGGAACTGGATATGTTGAAGGTTCTATAATAACCAGCCTAACATGGAGCCATCCAATCCATGGTCAGGTACCCATCCTGGTCAGAAGCCCATTCAGGTTTGGACTGGGGACAAATTTCACCCATCCTGATCCATAGGGATGGCAGCATTGCTCCTCAGCTACTCTCACAAAAACACAGGTCAGAGGGGAGGGAGGTCTTCTCCCTTCTTTCGTGTCACACAGGAAAACTAGGACAGCAGCAGGCGGTGTTGACAGGTTCAGTTTTGAATGGGCTGGGCTTTGAAACGCCTCCCAACACACCTGTTGCCATCCTTCATCATCTTGATGATCAATGACAAGCGTGTTCGAGATAAAACCTTCAAGTTCTTAATTTCTAAATTAATCACACAGTTGATACAAACAGCTAGCACAACATCCTATTCTAAAAAGAAACTTCCTTACATATACAACAATACCATGGACTTTGCTTGTCATTCTCTACTTTCACAATACAACAAAAGAAACCAAAAATGTGGTAGTTCAGAAATCATTTGAGTCTTGCCAGGCATAAATGATTGCAAAAAGAAGAAAAGCGATGCTAGAAAAGCAGCCATACAACATGAAAAAAATTTGGACCCAGACATTATTCAAGTCACATGATAATCAATTTATTAGATCTATTTGGATATCCTAAGCCAATGAGGTATTTAGGATGCACATTATAGTTACACGTCAAGAAACTGAGAGGTCCAGAATGCCAAGCCAGTAAGAAAATTTTGGAAACAAGCGTGCTGACAAGGGCTGTTACAATAGTTACTTACAATTCTTTGACTATTCTGCATCTAGTGGCTGTCCACACCTTCTGGTTGTTTTAGTAAAATAAATAACTGATGATGTTGTAATTTACATTCACGTGGCATGTACACCAATTATACAAAATAGACGACAAGAGCGTGCTTGCAATTATTCGAGTTGCAAGGAAGAATGTGCAGGTTAGGATGATAATTATATACCAAAGAGATAGGGGTCAGAATGATAGCGTTTTGACAAAAAAAGGCTTCCATTGCCAGCTTCCTTACTTTGTTTGGGGTGGTAGTTTGGCCAATAGCCTTGAGAATTGTGAAAGACAAAATTCTTGAAGGAAAGATGCAAGTGTATGCCAAAAGGACTCTACCTATTCACATTAGGCGTTGTTAATTATATTTAAACAGCAAAATAAGCTTCTGTTTAGAAACAATTAATGAATCATCACATCTTACATACTCAGATGAATAAGTCAGGAACGTTTATTTGCCTTCATCCTTTGTTGTAACTCCTAGTACCATAGCAAAGCTAAAGAAAGTATGCCTACAGCACAAAACCTTCATAGATGTTTCTTAACTATTGAACTCCAAACTGTTGCAAAACTGAACTCCAGAACCTCACACTAGAATCCCTACGTTGTGGCCACTGACCCCAAATTTGTCTAATGGAACCCAAACTGATCCTCTAAGTGATAATAGAATGACTAAGAAACTTGTTATTCCTCTAAAGAAACGTTAATCATGGCACATCCCTTGACTTATAAAGAGAATAGCAACTGACAATGACTGCAGTCTAAAACCATGAAAAAAGCTCTAATCAGTAAAGTGCTCTCTCTCAAAAGATAAGCCTCTACACATTAGTGGAGCAGACAGATTCCTTTGCTGTCCATCCACAGAGCTCTTTGTTCAATACTGCAGAAGTCATCAACTGGCAACTGATAGATTTGCATAAAGGATGACTGGGTTTTCGAATTTGGACCAACTAGCTCTACTTGATGAGCATGAACTAATTGATTACACAAGGACTTTTTCAGAAAAATTAAAATAAAAATAAAAACACTACATAGGAGGGAAAAGACGTAAGGCATTTTGACCCATATCCAAGACCTTGAGAATAGTCTGCTATCCAGAGCTACGGGTCTCACGTCAATCCTTCAACCCATTGTCGAGGTTGAAATATTGAAAAGGAAAATCAGAGCACTTTGAAATTTTATAGAACATGTATCTTATTGCATTTATCAAATTTCGACCACAGCTAGCTACTCCAGTCAATAAGTTCAAAATTGGTAGCATTGCTAGTCAAGTGAAGAAATTGCTCACTTATGCTTAAGACTTGTTACAATGAACTGGTTAAGTTTTTTTTTCAACCAAAAGGAGTGCTCAATTCGACAAAAGAGGGCTTCCGTGAAAATTGGATATAGTAATATGATGATGGTATTTATGATTTTGATATTGAACTACTTATACCATTCAATTACCAGTATCAGCAACAATCCCATAGTTTTATGCCCTAATAAAATATTCATTCAACATCTACTAACAAACCAATTAACCAATTTAGACTTAATTTCTCTTCCATAAACATAAACGCAAACAGAAAAATCCCATCAAACATTCACGAAGCACGACGAAGTGACAGTTACTAACCAGATCTTTGAATATCAGAAAGGCGACGAGAAGAAACAATCCGAACAGGATCTCGAACTCCGCCAACCGGACGAAATCAAAGACGGCGTTCACCATTCTGGTGAGAGCAGATTCTCGGACCGGCTCTCCCCGAGCTCGACCCCGGCCTCCGCCCCGCATGGCAATAGGAACGGTAAAGGCGTCGGCGAGCACAACAGGCTTGATCGAAGGAGAATCGAAAGAAAACAAAGCAGTCAAAAACGTCGGAGGAAATCTGAGAGCAAAATTCCTACTTTTCCCATCTTCTTCGCTGTCACGGATTTGAAGACAGCAGCCGAGCGGAACTGAACGGTACGGCAATCTATCATCCGGCTACTTCAGAACCGAACCGAGGCGAACCATCCGGTTTGGTCGGCCCTTCCGAGTTCATAAATGCGAAATTAATACAAATTAAGCATGAGTAAATGGAAGCTGCTACCGAAGTTAATGATAAAATTATATCCTGACTTGTGCATTTACATAACCAATGAATTTTTCCTGGGTACTTATCATTCTTAGTCATTGAAACTCATACTTTGTTTGTTTTTAATTTGAATCATGATACTATTTTTAAATAACTAAAAAATTATTTAAATATTTTAAATCTCTTATTAATTTATAAGACGAAAATGATGTAAAAATGAAAAATAAATATAACTAAAAAGTTTGATATTCAAATTGACTTTGGTTTTCTATATTAGTTTAAAGTCTCGATTGGGTACCAAAAGTTATAAAATATTTTTGAAACACGAATCATTTATATGACTTTATCTCTTACTAAGACGATGATAACAATTCTAGGTACCTCATTCTTATCTTGAGGTGTGCTCGATATATTTGATTGGCATTGGGTGACACGTTAGAATTGTAAGTTGTCCTCATGGTAACGTTAAGATAAGGTTTAAGTTAATCCATATAATATGAAGATTAAACCGACTTTATCTCTTACTGAGACTGTAACGTGGGTGACACGTTAGAATGTAAACATAAGCAGTGATACATGGCAGTACTTATATCACCACTCAATTCAGATTTACATTCAAAGAGACTATACAAGATGGAAGAGGCAAGATGATTATCGTCATGCAAATTTCAAAATTTGTATAAGTACTTGGCAAAAAGGTATACATATTTGTCATAACCCATGAAAAAACAATTATAGTGCCAATGTCCCAATTTGATGTTGATGGCTTGGAAAGAGATTTGTGCTATGATTATGTGAACAAATATAAAAAATTTCTACAAAAGTTTCTACTTTCTACTCAACTCAGTATTTAAAATTTTACAATATTGTATTTAAATTATAAAATGGTTGCAAGAAAGTGAGGCCCGAAAAAGGGTTCCTGGGCACTTAAACTTGGAACGGATAAAGACATTCACTCACAATTACCTGTTGATATTGCAACATTAAAAAAAGAATAATAACATCATCATAACATAGTGGTGGAAACCAAAAGATCTGCATCATTATACACTAATGACGCAATTAATTCTGTTGCTGTAAGTAAAATTTTGTGTAAATGGTAGAGTATCTCCGAACTTTCTATCAAGAGGTGTCTGATCTTCTTATCACAAATCTTGAAATATTATTATAATGAAACTATTGTACATCTTATGGGAATAGCTAATAAGAGGAAATGAAGTAATATTTCTATTTGTAGACTTCTTTATTATGGTAGAAATTCTCACCAAGTATAACCTCGTAATGAAGTGCTACATCAAATTTTGTATTTCTTGATGATATAGTCCCACAAGTTGTATTTTATATTTTCCATAATATTTCTTACAAAAATAATTATCTTTATTATTCAATCTCATTATTTTGTCAATTATTGTTTTTTGTATTGTGGTTTTTTATAGGTATTACACATTGGATTTTAGGTATTACATATTAAATTTTTGTGCTCAAACACAATTTCATTTTTCAGGGCGGCTAATGGGTATTAACAACAGAATTACTAGGTATCACATAATTTATGATTGCCAAAGGCTTGTATACCAGTGTGAAGAGCCAACTTATTATAATAATTAACTCAAGTTAGTACGCCTTGGGTCAAATATTGTTATAGTTTTTACTGATGAGCTCAAGACTTTTCACAAAACAATAAGTTAAATCTTTTTGGTTATTTATTTGATACTAAAAAATATTTTATAATACATTTAGATGATGTTTACATGTTCTTACATTTGCTATTTATATTTTTTTATAGAACATGTTCGAGGGATATTTGAGAAAGAACATCCCCCTTTATACTCTTGGACCTTTTAATAGCACGAATTGAGAACTTTCTTGTGCAGCATAGCATACCAGATTGTGGTGGTATGATGATTATTGACATACCAATTTCAAAATTTCAAAATTGGTATAAGTACTTTGAAAAAGGAACTCATGTTTGTCATTTCTACCCACAAAAAACAGCTATAGAAGTGTCCATGTGGCAATTTGATGTTGATAGCTCAAAAAGGCATTTGTGCTACGATTATGTGAACACATATCGGAAATTTCAACAAACTGTAAGTTTCTACTTTCAACTCAACTCCGTATTAAAATTTTATAATATTAAATCAATGTTATAAAACTCCGTAAAATAAAATTTTATAATATTAAATCAATGTTATAAAACTTCGTATTAAAATTTTATAATATTAAATCAACGTTATAAAACTCCGTATTAAAATTTTATAATATTAAATCAATGTTATAAAATAGGAAAGTAAGGTGCAAAAAAAGTTTTTTATGGGCCCTGAAACTTGGAACGGAGGATGACATTCACTCAAATTTTCTTATTGATATTGCAACATTAAAGAAGGATAATAACATTGTTATAACTCGGTGGTAGAAATCAAAACATCCACATCATATACTCTAATGAAGCAACTAAATTTATTGCAGGATGCAAAATTTGTGCAAACGGTAGAGAATTTTCGATCTTTCTATCAAGAAGTGTTTGATCGTCTTCTCACAAATCTTGAAATACTATTATAATTAAATTATTGTACATCTCATGGAAATAACTAATAAGTGGAAATGGTGTCAAATTTTTATTAATAGACATCTTTATTATGGTAGAAATTATCACCAGGTATAACCTCATCTTAAAGTTTTAGATTATTTTTTATACTTTTTGATGATATAGTACTACAAGTTGCATATTATGTTTTCCTTAATATTCTTAGAAAAATAATTATTTTGATTATTCAATTTTTTTTCAATTTTTTTCAATTTTTTTTCAATTTTTTTTTTCTATTTTTTTTCTTTAGTGGTTTTTCATATGTATTACACATTGGATTTTAGGTATTACATATTACATTTTTGTGTTCAAACACAATTTCATATTTCAGCGTGGTTTCCTGATGGGTACTGACTACAGAAACACTACGTATCACACAATTTATGATTGTCAAGGGTTCAATACTAGTTCGAAGAGGAGACTTATTATAATAATGATTACAAATTAGTACGCCTCGTGTCAAATGTTGTTATATCTTTCACTAGTGAGCTCAAGACTTTTAACGATAAAATTAGTAATTTAAATCTTTTTATTTAATTATATAATTTATTGAAAATTTTTATAATACATTTAGATGATATTTTCATGTTAGTAAATTTGATAGTTGACATTTTTTTACAAAACATTTTCAAGGGATATTCAAAAATGACCACTGCCCATTCATACACTTGGAACCTTCTATAGCATGAACAAATGACTTTCTTATCCAATATACCATATGGTGGATGGAAGATGATTATTGTCAAACTAATTTCAAAATTTGTATAAATACTTCGGAAGAGGTACACTTGTTTGTCATATCTACCCATGAAAAAACAGCTATGGAAGTGCTAATATTGCAATTTGATGATGATGAATCGGAAAGAGATTTTGTGCTATGATTAAGTGAACAAATATAGTAAATTTCCACAAACTGTAAGTTTCTACTTTCAATTCAACTCAGTATTTAAAATCTTATAATACTGTATTTATATTATAATATAGTTGCAGGAAAGTAAGTTGCAAAAAAATGTGTTTTGGGCACTAAAATTTGGAATGGATTATGAAATTGACTCACATTTCCATGTTCATAATGCAACATTAAAGAAGGATGATAAATTGTCATAAATCGGTGGTGGAAACCAAAACATCCACATCATTATACACTAATGAAGCAATTACTGCTATTATAGGATGCATAATTTGTGCACAAGGTAGGGTATCTCCAATTTTTCTACCAAGAGGCGTTTGATCATCTTATCATAGATGTAGAAATACTATTATTTTAAACTATTGTATAATATAAGAAAATAGGTAATCTGTGGACATGATGTGAAATTTCTATTTGTAAACTTCTTTACTCTGGTAGAAATTCTCACTAGGTATGACATCATTTTAAAGTGTTAGATCAATTTTTTATACTTCATGATGATATAATCCTTCAAA
This sequence comes from Aristolochia contorta, assembly GCA_022405105.1. Classification (NCBI taxonomy): domain Eukaryota; kingdom Viridiplantae; phylum Streptophyta; class Magnoliopsida; order Piperales; family Aristolochiaceae; genus Aristolochia; species Aristolochia contorta. The sequence continues at coordinate 19,571,002 of CM039667.1, forward strand.
TTGCATATTATCTTTTCCTTAATATTTACTTGTTTTTACATTTGATATTTACATTTTTTTACGGAACATCTTTGTGTGATATTTGAAAAAAAACATCCCCCTTTATACACTTGGACCCTTTTATAACACGAATTGAAAACTTTATTGTGCAATATACTAGATTGTGGAGAGAAGATAATTATTGTTATTCCAATTTCAATATTGGCATAAGTACTTGGAAAATGTACACATATTGTCATATCTACCCATGAAAAAACCACTATAGAAGTGTTAATGTCCCAATTTGATGTTGATGGCTTGGTAAAAGATTTATGTAATGATTATATGAACAAATATCGTAAATTTTTACAAGCTGTAAGTTTCTACTTTCAACTCAACAAAATATTAAAATATTTTAATATTGTATTTATGTTATAAAATAGGAAAGTAAAGAGTAAAAAATATTTTCGTTGGCAATTAAATTTGGAACATATGATGACATTCACTCTCATTTCCAGTTTCATTTTGTAACATTAAGGAAGAACAATAACATTGTCATATCTTGGTGGTGGAAACTAAAACAAATACATCATTATTGTCATACAAATTTCAAAATTGGAATGAGTACTTTGGAAAAATACACATGTTTGTCATATTTATCTACGAACAAACTGCTATAGTAGTGCCAATGTCGTAATTTGATGTTGATATTTCGAAAAAAGATTTGTAATATTATTACGAGAAATATATCGTATATTTTTACAAACTGTAAGTTTCTAATTTCAACATGTTTTTTAATTTGATTTTTACATTTTTATACAGAACATCTTCTTGGGATATAAGAAAAAGAACATTGCCCCTTTGTACACTTATAACCTTTTGTAGCATGAATTGAAAACTTTGTTGTGCAATGCACATGATGGTGGAGGGAAGATGATTATTGTACTTTGGAAATGGTATATGTGTTTGTCATCTCTATCCACGAAAAAAACAATATCTTAAGAGACAATTTGGGTATCTCACAGAGACAGTACATGAAGACCAATACAGCTTTCTACACTCCCCTCAAGTTGGTGCATAGATGTTTATCATACCCAACTTGTCAATTTTTGCTGTCAAATATTTTATGAGATACAGGTTACAAATGGGAATCGAATAATTTTCCTGTCAAGATTCTCTTTAATAAAATGACGATCAACCTCCACGTGCTTGGTTGATCGTCTGAACCGGATTATGTGCAATCTGAATGGCACTGTATTATCACGTTAAATCCATAGGCTTTTGAAAGTTTGAAGCCTAATTCATTCAAGACATTACGAATCCACAACATTTCACAAACTCCATGTGCCATACCTCGAAATTCAGCTTCGTGACTTTCGATCTCGGAAACCAATATTAGGAGGTGAAATCCCTTTCTTTTGACCTTGCAACTTCAATGCCCAAGGTATTTTAGTTGCCCAAAATCCTTCATTTCAAAATTCTTTTGACAAATACTTTTGCAAATCATTTATTTCTTCGTGGTAATCCTCAACAATCATATCATCAACATACACAATTAAAGCTGTAATCTTACCATTCTTGTGTTTGATAAACAAGGTATGATCAGAGTTGCTTTGTTTGTATCCGAAAACTCTCATAGACTTCGAAAATCTTCCAAACCATGCTCTTGGAGATTGTTTCAAGCCATACAACGACTTCTTCAATCTACATACCTTACCAGTGTCTCTTGGGTTATTCTTCACACCTGGGGGCATATCCATGTACACTTCCTCTTCCAGATTTCCATGGAGGAAGGCATTCTTTACGTCAAGCTGGTGCAATGGCCAATCATTATTTGCTGCAAGTGAAATCAAAATTTGGACAGTATTGATCTTCGCAACCGGTGCAAAAGTCACAATTTTATGTTTATAGTTAGGAATGATATTTTTGGGCTATGATTATGTGAACAAGTATCATAAATTTAAAACTTTATAATATTGTATTTATATTATTATATGGTTGGAGGAAAGTAAGGTGCAAAAAAATGTTTTCTAGATACTTAAATTTGGAACGGACGTTCACATTCACTCACATTTCCCGCTTTGATATGTGAACACTAAGGAAGGGCATTTACATCATCCTATCTCGGTAGTGGACACCATGGAAACAAAAACATCCACATCATTAAACATTAACAAAGTAATTAATGCTAATGCAAAATGCAGAATTTGTTCAAATGATAAAGTATCTCCGATCTTTTCATCTAGAGCTGTGAGATCGTCTTATCATAAATTCAGAAATACTATTATATTTAAACAATTATACAACTTAGGAAAATAGGTAATTAGTGGACATTAGATGAGATTTCTATTTGTATACTTCTTTATTATGGTAGAAATTATCACCACGTAAAACCTCATCTCGAAGTGTTAGATCAATTTTTTGTACTTCTTGATGATATAGTCCAACAAGTTGCATACATGTTCATACATTTGATATTTACATTTTGTTACAAGACATCTTCGAAGGATATTCGAAAAAAAATATCGCCTCTTTATACACTTCTTCTCTTTTATTTCACGGATTTAGAATTTTCTTGTGCAAAATACATGATGGTGGAGGGAAGATGATTATTTTCATACCAATTTAAAAATTTAGATAAATTGGAAAATGTACACATGTTTGTCATAACTACTTACGAAAAAACTGCTATAGATGTGCTAATTCGCAATTTGAAGTTGATAGCTTAGAAACTGAATTTGCCCTTTGATTATGAGAAAAAATATCGTAAATTTGCACAAATTTTAAGTTCCTACTTTGAACTCAACTTAGTATTTACAATTTTACAATATTGTATTTATATTATAATGTGGTTGAAGGAAAGAAAGTTGCGAAAAAATATTTTTCAGGGCACTTAAATTTGGAACGGATGAAGTCATTCACCCACGTTCCCTGGTTTGATATTGTAAGATTAAGGAAGGACAGCAACATCATCATAACTCAGTGATGAACCAAAACATCCACATAAATACACCAATGAAGCAATTAATGCTATTGCAGGATGCTAAATTTGTGGAAATGGTTGAGTATCTCCGATATTTCTATCAAGAGGTGTTCGATCGCCTTATAATAAATCTAGAAACACTATTATATTGAAACTATTATACAACATAAGAAACTAGTTAATCAGTGGACATGATGAGAGATTTCTATTTGTAGGCTTATTTATTATGGAAGAAATTCTCATAAGGTAAAACCTCATCTTTGAGTGTTATATAAATTTTTTTGTACTTCTTGATGATATAGCCCTACAAGTTGTACATTATCTTTTCCTGAATATTTAAATTTTCTTACATTTGATATTTATATTTTTTCACAGATCATCTTCGAGAGATATTCGAAAAAGAACATCGCCCCTTTATACACTTGGTCACTTTTATAGCACAGATTGAGAACTTTCTTGTGCAACATACATGACAGCGGAGGGAAGGAGATAATTTTTATTCCAATTTACAAATAGGTTTAAGTACTTAAAAAATAGTCCACATATTTGGCATATCTACCCACGAAAAAATCTCTATAGAAGTGCCAATGTCGCAATTTGATGTTAATGGCTCGGAAAGAAATTTTGTGCGATAATAATATAAACAAATATCATAAATTTCCAAAAATTGTAAGTATTTACTATCAACTCAAATTTGTTTTTAAAATTTCATAATATTGTATTTATATTATAATATAGTTGTTGTAGTAAGATGCGAGAAAAATGTTTTTGGGGATTAAAACTTGGAAAGGATGATGACATTCACTCAAATTTCCCTGTTGATATTACTACATTAACCTAGGACATTAACATCGTTATAACTCGATGGTGGAAACCAAAACATCTACTTCATTATACACTAAAGAGGTAATTAATGCTATTGCAGGATGTATCATTTGTACAAAAGTTAAGTATCTCCGATCTTTTTGTTAAAAGTTATTTGATTGTCTTATCATAATCCCGAAATACTATAATATTGAAACTATTATATAATTTAAGAAAATAACCAATTAGTGGACATGATGTGAGATTTCTAGTAGTTGACTTCTTTTTATGGTAGAAATTATCACCAAGAATAACCTCAGATTGAAGTGTTAGATCATATTTTTGTACTTCTTGAGAATATAGTCCCACAAGTTATATATTATATTTTCCTTAACATTTACATGTTCATATATTTGATATTTTCATATTTTTACCGTACATCTTCGAAGGATATTCGAAAAAGAAAATCTCCCCTTTATACACTTATACACATTTATAGCACGGATTGAGAAGTTTTTTTGTGCAATATGAATGATGGTTAAGGGAAAATGATTATTGTCATACCAATTTAAAAATTGGTATTTGTTCTTAAAAACTGGTCCATATGTTTGCCATATGTACCCACCAAAAAACTGATATAGATATACCAATGTCACAATTTAATGTTGATGGTTCGAAAAGAGGTTTTGTGCTATATCTATGCAAACAAATATCACAAATTTCCACATATTGTACATATCTACTTTAAATTCAACTCATTATTTAAAATTTTATAATATTGTATTTATATTATAATATGGTTGCTGGAAAATAGGGTGCAAAAAACTATTTTCAGTGCACTTAAACTTTGAACGGATGATGACATTCATTTACTTTTCCCTATTGATATTGCTACATTAAAGAAGGAAAATAACATCATCATAACTCGGTGGTGGAAACTAAAAAATCAACAACATTATACACTAATGAAGCAATTAGAGTTATTGCAGCAAAGCTGAATCTAGCAAATGGTAGAGTTTCTCCGATCATTCAATTAAGAGGTGGTTGTTCGTCTTTTCATAAATCTAGAAATACTTTTATATTGATACTATAGTACAACTTAAGAAAATAGTTAATCAATGGACATGATGTGAGATTTCTATTTGTAGACTTCTTTATTATAGAAGAAATTCTCACAAGATATAACCTCATCTTTGAATGTTAGATCAATTCTTTGAACTTTTTGATGATATAGTCCCACAAGTTGAATGTTATTTTTCCTTAATAGTTTTATGTTCGTACATTGATATTGACATATTTTTATAGAATATATTCGAGGGATATTCGAAAAAGAACATCGGTTATTTATTCACTTGGATTTTTTATAGCACGAATTAAGAAATTTATTGTGAAATATACCATATGGTGGAGAGGATGATTATTGTCATACCTATTGAAAAGTTGGTGTAAGTACTTTGGAGAAGGTACACATGTTTATCATATGTACCACAAAAAACAGCTATAAAAGTGGCAATGTTGCAATTTGATGTCGATGGCTCGGAAATAGATTTTGTGCTATGATTATATGAACAAATATCGTAAATTTCCACAAACTGTAAGTTTCTACTTTCTATTCAACTTAGTATTTCAAATTTTATTCTATTATATTTATTTTATAATATGGTTGCAGGAAAGTAAAGTGCGAAAAATGTTTTCTGGGAAATTAAACTTGGAACGAAAGATGACATTCACTCACATTTCCTTGTTGATATTGCAACTTTAAGGAAGAACAATAGCATCATAATAACTTGGTGGTGGAAACCAAAACATCCACATTATTATACACTAATGAAACAACTAATGCTATTGAATTGTTAGATCAATTTTTGTAGTTTTTGATAATATAATTCTACAACTTGCATATTATCTTTTTCTTAATATTTATATATTTTTATGTTTAATATTTAATTTTTTTGAAAAAAGCATTTTCGAGGGATATTCGAAAAAGAACATCACCCCTTTGTACACTTGGACCCTTTTATTGCACACGAATTGAGAACTTTCTTGTGCAATATACCAGATCGTGGAGTGAAGATGATTAGTGTTATACCAATATCAAAATTTGAATACGTATTTTTGAAAAGGGTACAAATGTTTTTCATATATACCCTCGAAAAACAGCTATAGAAGTGTCATTGTCGCAATTTGATGTTGATGGCTGGAAACAAAATTGTGCTTTGATTTTGCGAACAAATATAGTAAATTTCTAACAAATTTAAGTTTTCTACATTCAACTTAACTAAGTATTTAAAATTTTATAATATTTTATTTATTTTAAAATATGGTTGCAGGAAAATGAGGTGCGAAAAAAAGTTTTTAGGGACTTAATCTTGAAATAATATTATATTATAACTATTGTACAACTTATGGAAATAATTAATTAGTAGACTTCTTTATTATGGTAGAAATTTTCACCTGGTATAACGTCATCATGTAGCGTTCAATCAATTTTTTGTACCTTAATATTTCCTAGAAAAATAATTATATGTATTATTCAATCCCTTTTTAATTATTTGTTATTTTTCTATTGTGGTTGTTTAAGTATTACATATTGGATTTTAGGTATTACAAATTACATTCTTGTGCTTAAACAAAATTTAATATTTCAGGGCGGGTTTGTGATGGTATTGACAAAAGAATAACTTGGTATCACACAATTTATGATTGTAAAGGGGTTGAATACAAGTGCAAAGAGCCTGCTTATTATAGTTTTTTACTCGTGAGCTCAAGACTTTTAACAATAGAATTAGTAAGTTAAATCTGTTTGGAAAATTATTAAATTTTAAAAAATATTTTTATAATACATTTAGATGGTTTTTACATGTTTTTACATGTGATATTTACATATTTTTTATAGAACATCTTTGTAGGATATTCGAAAAAGAACACTCGCTTATACACTTGGATTCTTACATAGCACAATTTGAGAACTTTCTTGTGTAATACACCAGATGGTGGAGAGAAGATGATTATCGTCATACCAATTTTATAATTAATATAAATACTTCGAAAAAGGTACACATGTTTCTCATACCTACCCACGACAAAACAACTATAGAATTGCCAATGTCGTAGTTTGATGTTGATGACTCAGAAAGAGACTTGTGCTATAATTATGTGAACAAATATCATAAATTTCTACGAACTGGAAGTTTCTTCTTTCAACTAAACTTAGTATTTAAAATTTTATAATTTTGTATTTATATTATAATATGGTTGCATGAAAGTGAGGCCCAAAAAAAAGTTTTCTGGGCACTTAAACTCGAATGGGGTATTACATTCACTCACATTTCTCTTTTGATATTGCAACATTAAGAAAAGATAGTAACATTGTTATAACTCGGTGGTGGAAACCAAAAGATCATTATCATTATACACTAATGAAGCAATTAGCGCTATTGCAGGATGCAAAATTTGTGTAAATGGTAGAGTATTTTTTATTTTTCTATCAAGAGGTGTCCGGTCGTGTTATCATAAATCTTGAAATATTAGTATATTGAAACTATTGCACAACTTATGGAAATGGCTAATCAGTGGATTTGATGTGAGATTTCAATTTGTATACTTCTTTATTATGGTAGAAATTATCACATGGTATAACCTCATCATGAAGTGTTAGATCTATTTTTTGTACTTCTTGATGATATAGTCCCACAAATTTCATATTATATTTTCCTTAATATTTCTTTGAAAAATAATTCTCTTTATTCTTCAATATCTTTTCAATTTTTTTATTGTGGTTTTCCTTAGGTAATTACACATTTTTGTGCTCAAACACAATTTCATTTTTCAAGGAGGGTTCGTGATGGGTATTGACAACAGAATCACTAGGTATCACACAATTTATGATTGTCAAGGGGTTAAATACCAGAGTAAAGAGCTTGCATATGGTAATAATGAACTCTAGTTAGTACACCTTGGGTGAAATATTGTTTTAACTTTTAATGACGAGGTCAAGACTTTTAATGAGACAATTAGAAAGTTAAATATTTTTGGTTAATTATTAAATTTTACAAAATATTTTGAGGGATATTTGTAAAATGACATCACCCGCTTTTATACTTGGACCCTTTTATAGCACGAATTGAGTACGTTCTTGTGCAATCTACTAGATGACAATGTTTTAAAAACTAAACTGACCCGGCCAGTTGAATCGGGTTCAATCGGAACTGGAGCTTTGAACGGTTCGGTTTGCTCAAAAACCCGAAAATGGTAAAACAACAGTTGACTGGCGATTATTGGTTCAACCGCTGAACTGTGAAATATTATTATAATTTTTAGTATTTTTAATAGTTTTTGTATTTTTAAACTTGTGTTTGGTATATAGAAATATTAGTATGATTTTTTTTTTAATTAGATACAACTCATACCGGTTGAACCCAATTGAACCGGTTGAACCAGAATTAGAAGCTCCACCGGTTCGATCACGGGTTCGATCACGGGTTCGATCACCAGTTCGGTTTTTAAAACACTTCCAATGGTGGAGGGAAGATTATTATCGTCTTACCAATTTCAAAATTGGTACAAGTACTTAGGGAAAAGTATACATGTTTGTCATATCTAACCTAAAAAAATAGCTATTGAAGTGTGAATGTTACAAAATATATATTTTTAAATTATGGTAACAAAGTAAAGAAGCATAAAGTTTTCCATGCTGCCAATTGATACCCCTAGACTCAAAGAGGAATTTTTAATTTTAATGGCTTGTCCCACTAGCTGTAAATTTTCCTGGTTAGCTCACATGGAAGTAACAATGGCAAACTGAAAAAAGTCTTCTTACCCTATTTAAAAACTACAGTTGCCCAATAGAGAACAACTAAGTCCTTACTTTGTGTCATTTTCATGCTTGTAACTGAAACTTATTGTGGTGCTTTGTTCGGCCATTGAAGTTGTATGGAGTCAACTTAAATATTTATGTGAACCCCATAAACTACGAACTCTTCAGTTGGAGATAAGGATGCAGATGATTGAAGTTGAAGGGGTTAATGCACAGAGACAGCTAATCCATCATTACATCACTTGACTCATTCTGTACCCTTTGGTAAGGCTTAAGACTAGATAGTTGAGTCCACTTATTGAAAACAAAACCAACTTACTCACCATTTTAAAGAGTCCTTGCTGGCATCCGTGAATGTGATGGAAACCTGACTGCAATACAGAGGTCCCTCTGTTCTTGGAATGGGTGGGTGGGACCCTTGTGGGATGGAAATTGGGATGATTTAGGGTACCCTCTGGGACAAAGTGCAGAGTCGTCCGTATTCCTCTTGTTACTTTGCCTTAATTTGCTGATGATAATTGGAAGACAGGCTTGAGGTGGGGGTGATGGGTCCCCTGTGTGGGATAAAAAGACCAAAAGACCCTCAATACTCGATACTGTTCCATTCTCGATGGAAATCCAGGAACCCCTTTTTACAGATGCATATTCTACCCAGGTCCCAGACACAGCTCATCATTTCAGTCTGATACCTTATTTACCACCGTCCATGGTGCTTGTAAGAATTACCTAGGATAGTTTGTCATTCCGTCCAGTGGTCCTATTCTCTGTTTTCCTTTTTCCTCTCATGTTGGGGGGGCTGTTAGACTTGGAGCCCTTGTTCCTCAGTCACTGGTTGCAGTAGCTGGTAGGGAGAGGAGGGAACCTCGCCCTCCTATCTCTGTAAAACCTTCCAACCCACCGTTCTTCCGTTCCCTGTGCTTCTACGGGTCACCACCGGCCGCAAAACATACTTTCCCTAATTGTAATTACACAACTGTGGAGCTTTCAACCCTTCAAATCTCATTAAAGAGACTTGAACCCACAACACGAGAAACCCATTTGCCTCCTCTTGAAAAACAGCCGGCTTTCCCCAACACGGAGAAGCAAAGGGAGAAGCGCAATTGTCACATCCATGTCTACCTTTGCCGCCCTGTCTCACCTTCTTCTCCTAATCTTTGCCTCTGTCATCAATGGAGCTGCATGTTTGGATGTGAGTCTCTCTCCCACCCTCTATTCTCTTTCGTTTTATTTTTTGGGAGCATAGTTTTATCTGGGAAGAAAGATCTCTGCTTATGTTGCTGAAGAGACTTAATATTGTGTAGGAGGTTGTAGAAAGGTCGGACATGGTGCCTTTGGCTGAGCATGGCTTTAAATCTTTGGTGTTGAATGAAACGAGGAGAAGGCTTGGGAGCTTCCAGATTTGTGCTCTATGTACTTGTTGTGGGGGGCCAAAGGGGCTCTGTTTGCCTTCTCCGTGTTGCTATGCCATCAACTGCAATATACCCAACAAACCATTTGGATTCTGCTCTTTCACACCCAAGACCTGCAATTGCTTTGGGTGCCATATCTAGTTTTTTAACTTCCTTTTTCCTTCATTCTCTTGTAAACCGTCTCTCTTCATTGTTTCTTTTAGGGGTTGTGATTCTGCTGGGAGCGTCAATTGAAACAGGAATATCTGTTTTTGCCTCTTTGTTTAGTATTATTACATAGATACTACCAGAGACTTATGTTTTCCTTCTTTTAATAAGAGGGGTGCATGACTGCAAGGTCTTTCTGGAGTAATAAAAATATTGGAATTTTTCTTACTCACTGAGAGTTTTGTATCTTCTTTTAGTCTAGAGAGGTGATGATGGCAGAGGAAGGTTTGGATTATTTTGTACATTTTGTGCATCTAGTTCAAGTTGTGATTAAAGTAATACAATGCATTGGGATGCTTCATATTTTTCTTTCTTCCTTTGAAGTGGTGATATATAAAACTTCCATGGCTTGTAGTAATGGCTGTTGGCGAATAAAATGGTGTGACTTGTCTCTTTACTTCTCTTCCAGATCATAATATGATCCTTGCAATCACATTATAATAACCGCTCTGGGCCTGTTGTCAGTATTTGCTTCATGGATTGGTGTTGGTGGCTGAAATAGGAGATCTTTCTCCTTTCTTTAACATTATGTGATCTGGTCAAACTTTTTTGGATTATGGGAGTTTTAGTCTTCCAACCAGTTGGAATTAGGGGATTGTCTATTAATTTAAATCTTTTGCAGTGGTAAAATTGCCCATGGCTGAGACAGGATTATCTTACTATTCATATTTTAATGCGAACATCATTAGATTAAGTTGTCTTTGTAGGTGACTGCTGCCCAACTATGCCACTACTGATAAAAGATGGCGATTTTTTGTTAAAGCTTTTGTTTTGTGAGTTTTGATTTGGTGCACTGGGAGGAGTGCAGTTATCAGTGGCCTGAGGGTTGAGCCGAAGATTAAATAATTTTAGGTGGGTGGATGTTGGGTATGGCATTTAAAGAACACTGCTGGCTACAATAATGTGGTACGGTTGTGGCTCTTGTGGCTCTCCTTTAATTTAATGGTTTTCTTGAGTAGGGAAAATGATTCCTTTGTAAGCAGTATCATTGTGAATATTAATATATTATTTCCAATTCTTTTTTCTTTCCCTTCCTGTTTGATTAGGAATAAAGCAAACCTCGGTATATTTTATGATGAGCCACGATAAATTTGTATTCCTTACAAGGAAGGAGATGTTAGGGATGCTTATGCTTATCTTGATTAACTTTTTAAAGCTGTTGTCCTACTTTTAAAAGCCACTCTATTTATGTTTTGTTTCTTGACTGATCATTTATTGATTGCTATAGAAAATATACAAGAAGAACTTTTACTTTTACTTGAAGAGGAAAAAGAAAATAATTTTACCGAAGAGAAAAATATAACCTTGGATAAATCAAACCAAGCAGCAAACACTGGGTTCCAACTTCATATGGTAGACGGAAATTAGTTTCTTTTTTTTTCAGAGTTTTGGAAGACATTTATTGTGGATGAAAAAGGATAAAGACAGTAGATCCTTGGAAAGGACTCTGGAAGGTTGTCTGGAGTTTGGACTATGATGCTTTCCTGCTCAAAAGCTTCATTATGATGTTATCCTTGAGTCTTTCATGGAAAAGGCTTGTCTGTGGAGTAAAGAGATGATCTTCTCTCTCCTCTTCTCTCTCCTCTTCTCTCTCCTCTTCTCTCTCTTCCTCTCTCTGTGCGGATTTTTTTAATTTATTTTAAGGAATCTCTCTGACCTGCCTTGCCTCCCATGTGCAGGGCGGGGACTATAGCTAGCATGTGTGGAGGATGCCATTTCATGAATATGTTTCAGTCAAGATCTGTTTAACTCATCATTTTTGACCATTTATATGCTCATAAAGAAAGGAGAGAGGGTTGTTTTGACTACAAAAACAAATTCCTAACTGCTCAGAATTTAACATAATTGAAAAAATAATTTTTGTCAAAGATTTAGATATTAGGATTTGTTATTTGAAGATATAGTGTTTGTGAATGATTTCGAGACTAGGGTTAATTTACCTCATTATAGAATCCTTACAGAGCATGTGAATTCCTGGGTGTTGGATCTTTGACTTGTCTGGGAAGGCGGCAGAAAATCTTTGGTGTGAAGCAGCTTACCTATTGAGCATGTGACACACTTGGTGGTTCCCACAGAGGTTAGGAAAAAAGGGGCAAGCGACGCCAAAAAACTTATCCTTTTCACATTTTAACTGGGCCGCCCTTGGAAGGCACAAACTTGTGGAAGGGTCTTACAATTTATAAACCCAAGAAAACATGTTGGCTTTTTATTTCTAAAATGAAAAGTAAGAAATTTTAAATGACTATTTTTTAAAGTATGATTTTTTATTTCGATTTGTAATTGGATAATTTGTATCCAATTATCTGATTATCCAGTGTTATTTGGAACAGATACTTTTTCTGTATCTGATTAGCCACTTTATCCAAATATGGAGTATATTTTAGTAATTTATTATTAAAATTTATAATCTATATTAAGAAAAATATTACTCAAGATTTTCTTCTACATATCCTATAATATTCTCTTAATGAATTTGTTCTACTTTAAAATGTTATTATTCTTAAGCTTCCTAGTCATTTCATAATTTTTAATGTCATAAGCTTTTGTTTTTATCCTGCTCATTGTGATGTCTTTTCCCTCCTTCCCGCTGACTCGTGAGGTCACATGAGTGAAGGGTCATTTAAATTCAACCGAGTTAACCAAGCAACCTGCCTTGGCCTGAGTCAAAGTGTTACTTGCTCGAAGTGCTTCAACAGCACGCATCGGCTCGCCTACTGTGAATAGGACTTGAAGGCCATGTGATCTTGACGTTGAGGGCTTTTAGATGAAAATGAGGAGAAAAAAGATGAGTTGGCGGATAAGATTGATAGAGCGAGGGAAAGGAAGGAGGTAGAGAGAAAAAGTAAAGAAGAGTCAAAGAGAGGATGAGGTAGAGACAGAGAGAAGGAGAAACAAGAAAACATGCCGTGGTCTTTGACACGAATTTAGGTGATTCTTTTAAAAAGGCTACAAACTTAGCTAGACACCCAATCATAATATAGATGATCTCTTTACAAATTTGATGTGGCCGATGGAATTTTTGATTCTGGTTCAGATCAACCGGTATGAGTCGTTTTCATTAAAAAATACATAATAATATTTTTATATACAAAAAATAAGATTAAAAATACAAAAACTATTAAAATACTAAAAGGGTAAGTAAACCGGATCAATCCGATTCCTGGTTCAATAGTTGAACCGCTCGAAACCAGCCTATCAACTAGTTTTTTATTATTTTTGAGTCTTTAAACAAATCGAACCGTTCAAAGTCTCGGTTCCGATTGAACTCGATCGAACCGGCCGAGTCGGTTCGATTTTTAAAACACTGGTGTCAACGAAGATTACAAAAATTCCCTTAAAATTATGAAAAAATAACTAGTAATTTTTCAAACTGCATAGATGATTGTAGATCTATTGACTTTTGATTGACAACTATACCACCTTTGCATGTTTTGCTCAATTTCTTGCACGTCTAGTCCTCATAATCCATTGCATGGCACTACTAGAAATATCACCTTTAAACCGCCCCTATTGTGCCAAAACCCGGCTTATTAACATTTAAGGCGGTCCAACGTCCATCCGTAGTAATCACGTACTAATGCAATATAAGGGCACCAATGACTTCCCTGGATAAAAAACAACCTCCCGTACCATTGAAAAACAATGCGGGTGGCATCCAACCGCCTAGAGATATAAAAAATAATACGTGCAGGTCAGAACCGCCCTTAAAACTGCTGAATTCTTTAGTAGCCTTTCATTACAACAGCCCATAATATTTATTTTTTAATTTAATTTTTCATTTCTTTATTAATCCTATATACTTAACACTAAATTGTAACCTTCTTCGACCTTCCGAGATTTGGTTCATCCGTCGAGGCGAATGTGCGCAGTTTGGGGAATTGCATCTGACTAGTGATTGGTCTGAGAAACCCGAATTAAGCGTAGCCGAGACATTAGTTTTTTTGCCATCAACGAAGCTCATTACACAGCAAGAAACAACATTTCTTATATGCACCACAGATCAATAAAAAATCATTTGAGTTTGTGAACATCTAGAGCAATATGCACAAGCAGTTCTCAAGCGTTGTCGCTGTAACAACGTCGAAAACCAGGAAGTTGTTGCCTCACCGCGTCCACAAGCAAATTTCAGTCAAAATAAATTTTAGAAAATTAAACCACATCATTGCAGGAAATTCATTTCACAACAAGAAAAGACTGAAAACGAAACTAAAGGGAAGGAGAGAAACTATGGAGGTGTTTTTGATACTCTTCCTAGCTGCGAACCAATTCACCATTTGGAGAAGACGCCATGAGAAGTGTTTCCCTCACCGCTTCCCAAAACATCAGATGAGTAGCCAGAGGCATAGTCAGCTGCGATAGAAGAGTCTCAACTGTTGGAACTTAGGCCAGAAATAAGATAATCATAAATACCACATAACACATATAAATCATAAATCACACAGACCAGCAGTAACTGATTAATAAACTTCACGTATTAACCAGATAAATAATCAAATCACGATTAGATGAATGTAAATCAATATATGAAGTATTAGAAAGAACTTGTCGATTTTGAAGAGGCTGTGGCATGAAGAACCGACTGCCTTAAAGACGGATATAGAGACCAACGGTGCAAAATCCTACTACCGAGCGTCTCCTAAGGTAACACAACCAATCTCCCTCGACGTGCACTCGTCACCGAAGATTTGGAATTGTCCAAGTGCCCAGAACGTGAGAAAGAACGGAGACACCAAAACTCGCATACTAAGACATTGCTAAGAACACCAAGAAACCAAAGAGAGCACAAACAACGCATATAAGAAATACAGCCCAAAAGAAAAGAATGCAAAGAAGAAAGCAAACCAGGAGAAAAGAAAAGCAATGAGTTCGAGAAACTGTCTAAAAATTATAAATGTCTAAATCCTAAATTATAGGATCTGGACAAGACTCATATTATCGTTTTGCCAAACAGTTATGGGTCATTAGACGTGTGTAACGCACATGCGCTCTTGCGCTTCTGCGTGCCAATTTTCCAACATAAACTTCATTTCCAACTCAGATATCCTTGTCCTCAAAATACAAGTACGGAACTTCCTTTACAATGAAGAGGTTGTTCCTTATGTCATAGACCGTTCCTTCAACGAGTTTGAAATTGTACTACGACACGAAACCAGTCCAAATCCAAAACTCAAGCTTGAGGCCGATCCAAGCTCCTGAGGAGCAGCACAACATGTGGAACATGCAGATTCCAGAAACAAAAATTTTAAGTCCCTGTGAAAGCTAGTCATTGGCAAACACATTGCAAAGCGATCCCACACAAATATTAGAGCACATATGCATAAATTCGAAGTCGAAGGGACTATTATCATTCCCCGAGCATACAAAAAAATCATATAGGTGGACTCACAACTGTCAACATGAAAACTCAGCAAAAAGCACGAAATGGACACACGAGAATGAGGCAATGCCCCTCCGATTAAATGGATATACGGTCAACAGATGCCTCGGAATTTTCTTTACCATTCCCTTGCTTTTACTTGCTATGAGGTTTTGTTTTCACAAATTTACCCATTAGAGTGTTTGGTGGTAAATACCTTAGGCTCTTCGCCATTAGAGGAGGTGTATGACGCAACTGCCAGGAAATCTGTTGCGGTGCAGGTGGGGGTGATTGTGGATATACAGTGCAAATCTAGGCAGATGCTATTTAAGAGCGGGTTTAGACGACAGATTGCAAGGCCACCATTTGAGATCCGCCATATCTCCCTCTGGGTACCTCAAATAAGTCACTTGCTAAAATTAATTATGATCCATGCTTACTCTTTTATGGTTACTCTTCATAATTCACCATCAGAATGCTGTTTTTTTTGTTGTTAATTGATTTATTTATTATATTAAATTGCACCCCTTGAAATGCGATGTACGTTCATACCAAAGGTTTTTTGGTGTGGGAGGCCTAGAGGAATTGGACCCTCCTAAAGATGTTCTGTGGGTGTATAGAGATCTTGGAGCAGGTTTGAGGGTTGCCATATATAAATTAAATGCATAACAATGTAGGTTTATTTCTTTGAGCAAATGTGTTTTTGCTCACATTATATTCCACAATAGTTTCCGAGTCTCAAAAGCTATAAATATTCTAATTTGAGGAGAATACCACTGAACCTACACACTAGTAGTACAACACTGGTTCTCTAGCAGCCTCCCACTAATGAATCAGGTACATGTCGTATAATTTTATTATATTCCTTTTTTGGTGCACAATATGTAAAGGTTCGATTGGGTTTGTTTATTCATTTGTACCTTAAATAATTAGTCAAACCATGTACTTTCTCTTTCAAAGACTCCAACGTTAGAGTCTTGTTCCCAATTTACCATTCTCCAGAGGACTCTAAAAGTAGGTATATATGTAATTATAATTATTCTACATCTGATTTATACATGTTTTATACAAGTTAAGTGATATTTTTATGGAACTTTAGTTCGAATATAGGTTCCTAAGAAATCAACAAATACTCTTAACTACTTTCCATCCAAATTCTTAAATCCTGAAAGTTCTAAACAAGAAGCAATTAAACTAGCTAGAACACAAGAATTGGAGTACAATATAAGCTAACACCAAAATTCTAAAACCAACTACTTACACCACTGTTTGTGTCTGATTTCCTTTTTTTCTTTCAGATTTTGACTTTCTCAATTCATGTATACAATGATGCCATGTGACTTCAAGGACATTACTATAAGAGAATAAATTGCAGAAATTTTCAGAAGAGGGGCTTGAAGAGAGCTTTTCCTTCTAATATTGGAATCTCTCATGGAATCATGAACTTTTTAGTTAAATGAAATAAAAAAGAATTTTCAATAACTTAAATTTTTTCTTTTATTATAAGCTTAGTGGTGGCACAAATAAGAAGCAAAACAACAAAACTAGGTATGTTACAAGCACCCACTCCTCTCTAACTCTAGCAAGAAAGTCTTTACACATACCAAAAAGATTTGGAGTCTTCTCAATATATATGACCTTGTAAGCTTTTATGGAAATAAGTTCAACGAAACTACTGATCTCCTATGTTTATTCCTTATTCTAGCCATAGAGTGGTAATTAGTTAATATGTCTTCTACGTACGGATCCAAGATAGCCACAATTAATTTCATTTTTGTTAATAACGGTATATATAATCATTTAGACATGTGTGCTAAAGTCTAAATTTGGGTGGGCGAGGGGTGGGCGAGGAGGTGGGCGGGTTGACATCATGCGTTGGTGAACCGAGTAAGAAGAAGAAGAATACTGGACTGCCATCGGAGGTGCCCCAAAAATAAGGCAAGAGCCCACCTGGCAGTCAAAACCGAACGACGCAGAGCCCCACACTGTGAAACGGAACGACCCTCCTCAAAACCCGTACTCCCATCTCATATACCATTCCTCTTTCTCTCCATGGAGGCGGTCCCCGTCTCTGTCTCTCCTCCGTCTCTGCATCTTGGACCTCGGTCTCAGAAGCTAGGGAGGAGGGCCTCGGCAGCACCATGCCCCTCCCTCCCGAGCCCGCACCAGTGTTTCACCTCCTCGAGATCAATGTAATCTCCGCTCAGGACCTCCACGAAGTGGGCTCGCGGATGCACACCTACGCCGTTGCCTGGGTTCACCCCAATCGCAAGCTCTCCACCCGCGTCGACCCAGATGGCCACACCAGTCCCACATGGAACGACAAGTTCGTCTTCCGCATCGACGAGGACTTCCTCCGCTCCTACACCTCCGCCATCATGATCGAGATTTATTGCCTCAGGTTCTTCCGCGACACCCATGTCGGTACCGTCCGCGTTCTCCTCAGCAATCTCCTTCCCCTCCAAACCTTCTCCACCTCCACCCCTCGCCATATACCCACCCGCTTCGTTGCCTTGCAGGTACCCCTTACATTCATTAATTTTCAAAAGACGTTTTTTTTGTTGTTGTTGTTGTTGTTGTTGTTGTTGTTGTTTCATCACTTTTAATTTCCTCTGAGAATTAGAACAATATTTCAACTGCTTGATTGCCCCTTTTCCCCTTCCTCTGTATTTCTCTCTCCGTGTGCATGCCCATTTCCTGTTTGCATTTATGCCTAAAAGTGGAAGGGAGGTCCGTGTATTCCCAAATTCTAAAGTTTTTTAATCTTTTCTCTCTGAAATATAGCACAATTAATCTGTTTGCAAGCCTCTCTTCCCCTTTGTTTCTCTCTCTTCGTGTGCATGCCCATTTTCTGTTTGTATTTATGCCCAAGTAGAACAGTGGTTGTGGTTAACTCAATGTATCGCTTTCCTTCATTTCGTTTGCTTGCTCTGTTTGGTTTTAAATCTTTTATATATACCGGCCGCTATATATCTTGTTCTACTGCACATAATCGTCATACATGCAGAATATTGCAGAAGATCATAAGAAGTTATAGAACTAGCTACTGTGAATTATATATGCATGCCTCAACCAACCTCCAAGCTCTAATATTATTCTGGATTAGTACTGGAGATATATATATGCTAAATACTAATGTGGTGATCATCAAACTGCAGGTTCGTCGGCCGTCCGGGCGGCCACAAGGCATTCTAAACGTGGGCGTGGCCCTCCTGGATGGTTCAATGCGAAGTATGCCCTTGTACTCCCAATTACAATCCAGTGCTCTGGGCTACCGTGATCTCATGGGGGACTCCCGGCAACAACAACAACACCACCAGACGCAGCAGCATCCTCAAACGGCGACCAAACCGACGAACGCCGTGCCCCACCTGCGCCGCACCAAGAGCGACATCACCTCCGAACTCGGCGAAGACAAACCGCCCCTCTCCACCATCGAAGTCTCCTCCGACTTCCCGGCCAAAGCCACCTCCTCCGTCTGGTCCGACTCCGACCTGGGTCCTCCTCCCTCGGTCGTCGCCGCCAAGGTCGCGAGAGCGACGACGACGACCGAGGAGTTCGAGGTGGGGAGCTCTGTTTTGGAGGACTGGAGCGTCGCCAGCAGTAAAGAGGACTTGAAGGCGAAGCTGGAGAGGTGGAAGACGGAGCTACCACCCATACAAGATGGTCGTGTCTATAAGAGTGTTCCATCGGCGGATTCGATTGTGCAGAATAACAGACACACGAGGAGGAAGACGGACGGGGGCGGTGGGTTGTTCTCTTGTTTTGGGGACTCTTATGGTTGCGAGTGCTCCTTTTTCTGTGGAATGAGTCCCAGGAAGAACGGCGGTAATACTACTACGGGCGCTTCTGGGAGAAAAATTCACGTCGTGGCCTCTGATCCAAACCTTACTCGTCGATCGTTGAGCATGGGCTAGGAAGAAGGAAACGAAGAGAAAATTAAACACTAAATGAAAAAAACAAAAAACAAAAAACAAAATCTATTGACCCATGCATGCCTGTGCATCCTGGAGACTTATAAGCCGTAACTAATGAAATCGAAACGTTTTTATTCTTTTTTGATTACCTGAACGTCTCGGCCCCTTTCTCAATTCGTTCCGTTTAAATTTGAGTGAGTGTGATTCACTGTGGGGCTCGGGAGGGGAGGGATTCATGCAGGCTGCCGAAATTGAGGACAGGAAGTTTGTCCCAGGTCTCCATTATTGTATTCATTTTGTTCGATTTTTTTTTTTAAATCAGTTGACTCTCGAAGGTCTCTTAATTTCATTGTTTTTTTTTCCTTTTTCTTTTGTGTTGATTTATATCCATTTGGAATAGGGGAGTTGGCTTCTCCTGATTGAGGTCTTATGATGAGGATTTTGGTGTTTGATGTGTGAGGATGATGCATGTAAATAAAGAAATCCATGCGGAGTCCGTAGCATGTAATATTGTAAACATGATGTCGTGCTCTTTTATGTATATTAAGAGGGTGAGATCGGTCGCTGTGGCGGCTGCCAAGGATACAATCGGGGTATTTTGACAATGTTTTGTGGTATTTTTCATGTATTATGCTATTTTGATTTGTATTGTGACAATTTAAGAATTGTGGTATTTTACCACACATTGTTGTACTTTGGTCCACATGATCTGTGATTGGTCTCAATAGCATATACCCATATATTATCAATAAAATTTGGAGGTGAGGAAAAGTAGAGAAGTAATTTATCGCGTCTTTCACAGATTATATATTTATAAAAACTTGCATTAAGCCTTGCTAATCAAGGAGGAATAAAATAAGAAATATACAATCAAAATTCCAAAATATTAGTGGCATTTTCTTCCTTCCTTTGAGGCAAGATCTTCTCCTTTTGATATCCCCTCAAATTGATGATGTTTATCAACAAGCTTTAAGAAATGGCTTAGTAAACAAGTTAGCAACTTGATAGTGAGATGGAACGTGACGGAGAACTTTATCATGACAAATTCTCGAATCAACTTTAATGTGTTTGATTCGCTCATGATGAACCACATTAGTGACAATGCTAATAGCACTAGTAGTATCACCAAATAGAGGAATAGAGTTAGCACAAGGAACATTTCGGTCAATGAGAGGTTGTCAAAGCCGCACCAGTTCAGTAGTGATAGTAAACATACCTAATACTAGTTTTGGTAGAAGATTTAAATATTCTTTCCCCCTTAAAACTTTCATGAGATTGGAGAAACACCTAGAAAAGCAGACCAACTTGTAGTAGAATGGTGAGTGTCAACACATCATAATTGGCATTAGAAAATTATTTTAGAGCGAGAGGGGTATAGGAAGGAATAAATAGCTCTCATCACAAGTGCTCTTGAGAGGCTAATGATCTTATGAAGTGCTGAAAGATGATAACAGGCTGAGAAACAATTTGACTGACAACTTGAACAACAAAAGGGATATCCGGACGTATGATATTGGTAAAGATAAATAAGAATGCCCACCAAGCATCGGTATAAAGGAGGATTAGCAATAAGCGTATCATCATCACATGCCAAATTCAAATTCTATTCCTTAGGAGTTGAACAAATTTTATTATCCGTCAAATTCGTTAACCTGATCAAATCTTCAATATACATGCGTTGTGTGAGAAGTTGACTTGAGAGTAGTATGACACTTCCAAACCCAGGAAATAATTGAGAGTACCAAAATCTTTCATACGAGAGGAATCATGAAGAAACCATTTAAACTTGAGAATTCTTTGCTGATCACTGCTTATGATAACAATAACATCCACATAAAAAGCAAAAATATAATTCAATAAGAGGAGCGACGAGTGAGCAGAGAGTGATCATTAGAACGACAACTGTATGAACAGCTTCTGCCCAAATTTTTGATGGAGCACAAGACTCGAGTCAAAGAGGTCGAGCAATTTCCACAACATGATAGTTTTTCCACTCTACTGTTCCATTTTGTTCGGGAGTCCCAAGACATGATTGTTAAGTTGGAATACGTTTTCCATTAAATGATTGAACAAGTTATGATGAGCAAAATTCTCCACTCATATCTGACCGAAAAAGTTTGATTGTCTTCCCAATTGTGTTTCTAGCATAGTGACAAAAGTTTTGGCAATATTTTCTAGTTCAGATTCAGCATGCAAGAAATATACACAAGTAAAACACATAAAATGATCAATAAATAGAACAAAATATTTAAACGGCTGCTTCTTTTTTATATTTTTTCAATTGTATAGAGTTCATTCTTGTTTTAGACCTGGGGAATCTTGAATTCTGCTTCTTAAAGTAGTATTTTTATTATGTGCTGCTAGTGTGCTAAGTTTGTCCTTGCCCTGTCCTTCAAATCACGTGTTGTTTTGCTCGTTCTGGTCAACATGTTCGTTTAAATTAGAGTAAAAAATAAAGAAAACAGTCTATAGCAGAAGCTGGATTCTTGTTCTGTCAATTTTCATTGAATATTTACAACTTCATGGCTTTCAGTGGTTGTGTTTCTATAATATTGTTATCTTGATGGTTTGGTCGGTGTCTCAAGTGTCCTGTATCAGGCGGTTTAGTATCGCATCAGGAAGCCATCTCTCATTTTGCTTCACTTGCCGGAGGAGGTCCACATATTTGTGGGTTCTGGTTGTGTAGGTTTAATGATGCAGATTTGCTGAGTACCTGGAAGGAAGCTTACACAAAGTTAATGTGCAAGGATGTGAAAGGGAGCCGATTACCTGCTCTACCGTCTGTAACGATTATTAGACGAAATAAAATGGAAATAAAATATTATTATCCGTTTACTGTTCTACCGTTTAATAAACGGACGGAAACGGAAATAGCTTTTCCAAACCCGTTTACCATTTAAGTAAGTGTAAAATAGTAAATTTATATATCTATTTAGTTTAATCATAAAATATTTATTTTTTATATAAATAACCTTATTATATTTTTTATCACTTATTATAAAAAATTTTAGAGTTGAAAAGTTTGGAGAGGATTTGAATATTTTTATATTTTGGTAATTATTTGAAGTCAATATATATTGACTTTAACTCATGGTCTCATAAAGTCATAGTCATAGTCATAAAGGATTAATCATATATTGTAAATTCATAATTACTAAATAAGGTAGCATTAGTAATCTAAGATTAAAAAAAAATTATTTTTCTTACAAATGTCAAATTTTATACAAATGCCAATTATTTTTATAAATGTAAACATTTGTCATACAAAAATAAACATATTATAATTCATAATAAAAAATTATACAAAGATAAACATAGTAATTAACTAATACATGAGATGATTTCATCTTATTTCAATTAACTTATATAATTCAAAATTTTTGGCCCATAACATATTAGGTCATATACCCTAAATTCTTAATAAGTTATAACTAATATTATTGATTTTAATTACTAGTTACTTACTTCTCTAATTAATTAATATTCTAATTTTGGTTTTTCCTCCATCTCTGAGTCCCTAGTCATTGACTCATTGCTCCTTATGGAATTATGCTACTTAGATTTTAGATTTTTCCTAATTGATTCCTTCTCTATTTAGTTATTATTTACTTACCCCCTAAATTTCTTATGCAATTATTGGCATTATAGCATAACATTAATAATTTAATATAAGTAACATTGTGACAAACAATAAGTTATTAGCTATAACTTATAACTTACAAATTACAATTACAAACTTACAAACTTACAACCCTATTATATTATTCTATTATTAATATACTATTAAACAATATAGACTACGTAGTTATTATTCTTTGGACCCACTTCCGTACCTCGCCTTCTCTCCTTCTCGTTCTCGCCTCTCGGTATCCATTGTCCAAAGTCCCAAATCCCTTATACCTAAAGTCTAAAACTCTAAGAGTCTGAATCCTTGAATCAAACCTAAATTTACCTATCGATTTCGTGGAAGACAACTTCGACGAGTTTACAAACAGCAACAGTTCTCTCTCGCCCAAGGCATACGAGGAAGCTCCTAGTCCTAGCACGAGGTATTTGATTCTCTTCTTCCTCTGTTCGTCTCATTCTCTCTCATTCTCTTCTCTTTTGGTTTTGGGTTATATTCTTCTCTCTTCGTTCAATTTGTTTCTCTTTTTCTATCGTGTTGTGATTTTGTTTTTCTCTTTTCACTTTTATTTTTCTTTTTTGTTAGGTGTTCTATTTTTCTCTGCTATTTGCCCTATTGCCCAAATGCCCAAATCCCTACTTAATTCTCTTTTTACAATTTGCCCTAATGCCCTAATCTAACTTTCTCTGCGATTTGACCTAATGTCCTAATATTTTTTTTCTCTTTCTCTCGGTTTGGTCTGACATTTTCACAAAGTAGTAAGCCCATTAAAAATTTGAAACAAACAGAGGCATACGTATGCGTGCTAGTTAATGTTTTTCCAAATGGTAATGTTTTTCCAAATGGCTTGGAAGTTGGAACACAATAAAGTGAACTGGAAAAATCACTGAAACATGAAGACTCCATTTTGTTTGATTCTTTTGGAATTCAAACCATAGTTTGTCGATGGCTAATGAATGATTTGGCTGTTGTTGAATGTTATGATAGTCAAACGTTCTGGTGACAATTCAAACCATAGTGGATGAAGGCTTAATTTCATGCAGGTTTTCATGCCGTTTTAGCTTTTTTTTAAATTGGATGTAATTACTCAAAATTTGTGTTCTCCCATTTTTGCTTGGTGGCTGAATAATTCATGTTTTTTTTAATTTGATTCCAAGATCTTTAGCGTTTGAGGAAGAGACCTTATTACTTATTTCTTAATTTTTCCTCTTTTTTTTTTATATATATTTTTTATTATTTACCCATTTATTACCCGATTACCTGATGTTCCAGTGGGTAATAAACGGAATAGAATTTCACAGAAATAAACGGATACTGAACAGGTAACAGGGTTAAAAAATATAAACGGTAGACTGATGTGAGGGGGAAGGTGTCAATGCGCATGTAGTAGGCAGCCTCCACCTTTATTACACTAAAGAAGGTACAAGAACGGTGGTGTTTACAGTAAGCTCCTGTTTTCAACTCCTTTGCGGGGACTGTCAGCTCATGTTGCCGATGGCTATTGTTAGTTATGAGTTGTATCCAATATTATGGCCTTGCAGTTGCTGAATAAATGTTCGTGGAATTATTGCATGGTCTATTATTCAGGAGAAGCTGGAGGACGAAGAATTTGAAGTGTATAAAGCGCTTTTGTTATTCCTCTTCCACTTTCACATTTTTCTTAGCACCACTGTTGACTCCAGTACCACCAACAAAAAGGAAGAACCCTGCAACTTTCCAGGTTTTGATGAACCCAAAACAGGTATAGGATCTAGTAAGTTTAACCAGACAATCTTTATAACAACGCCAACTCTCACCAGCTTGAAATGATATATTCTCAAGCCTATACATATTATTCTGGAAAACGAAGAAAATAGAACAGTTGGTGCACGCTACTGCATCAAAAGTCGAAATCCTAGAGCTATATAATGAGAAAAAGCATACGTTCACTGCGTGGGGGGATGATGCATCACCACTGACACCTATGCACTTGAAGAAATTTATAACGGAGTCTCACACAACTGATTTTTATTAACCAAAGCATGAAATGACATCTCTACACCAGGCACAAGATTTTATCATTTTTTTTCCTAACATAGTTGTACAAGTTCATCCTGCTGCCTGAAAATCTCCAAAATCATCATCCACAATATCCTGGCGTTCCTTAAACAAACAAGGCTCTTCAGATCCTTCCAATGAATGTACTAAAGTATCACTACCACCCTTAGGTTCAGAGCTGGTCTCCGTTTTCTGCCTGCAAATGATTGGAGAAAGTGGAGCTGGTGGGGGTGGGGGAGGTTTCAGAACAAGATGAGTTTCAATGCTTGGTCTCTGATCAAATGAGGAACTCTCGGGATACCCATCAGAAGTTGCAGATCTCTCATCACTCAGACCTTTCTGTACGGCAGAAACATCCAAGGGTGGAAATCGCGGAGGTTTGAAAAGTGCCGCAGGCATTTCCATGCTTGTTCTCTCATCAAATGATGTACTGAGACCCTGCTCAAGAGTTGCAGGCTTCTTGACCCGAGATCCTTTCTGGAGAGCAAGAAACAGTGGTGATCATACTAATGCAACTGGATATCATCAATTAGCTACACATACAAGTAGTGAGCATATTTTCTCAAACTGAACTTTACCAGTAGAGGAAATCTAAGACCTGCCATAATAAGCTGACAAGGTACCATGGTGCATGCCTGTGCCCTAGTTAATTATTCCTAATGTAAAACTCGTCAGACAATTTGTGCCAGGAGACACTTACGTTCTTTAGCTGTAAAACCAAGGTTTGTCCTTCTTTTAGGCTGTAATCCACAGAAGAGGTTTGCTGGTAATGCTGCTCCATCTCTTCAGCAGTCTTCTTTTTATTCAAATACCTATTTAAGTCTTAAGGAGAGTGTAACTCGTTTACTAAAACTGTAATCTCCCCAATCATGTGTCTAATTACGCTAAAATAATGAAACATGTCAAGGTGAATTAAAGAAGCAGAAAGATCTAAAACAGATGTAACAGGAGGATACTTCATATGGTCATGGAGTGCAGCCTGGAAGTCATAGGCCTGATTTCTTTCTCGAAATCCAAGACCAATAAAAGCATGTCGTAGACGACCACCTAAAATTTTGAGAAATTGTATCTTAGTTTTCATAGTTGCACTGTAAAAACATCAGATTACAGGAAGGGAAACTGAGATCAAAGTTAAGATAGGTTTACATTGGTCAAATTAGCTTCCAGTAAAAAAATAAATGTTCCCATTATTATATGCACTCAATGTGGCCAGCATTTACCAATTATAAAGTGTATCATGAAACACTCATTAGAGCACGAAGTTATGGCGAGGATGTCAAGTTATTGCTAATTCTCTTTGAAAAGTATGTCAGTTTCACTTGAATTAAACAACATAAAATGCATGGCAAAGAGTGAGAAACTAAACTTTTTTACCAATTATATATGCAGGATTATCAGTAAGGTAAAAAAATACTCAGCGGCCATAAATTTGAAAAATTATAACTTACTGATATTCTCTTCAATCCGAAGGACAAAGTATCTAAAACACAAAAACAAATCTCAGATACACGAAATTGAATCTAATAATCATTGCTAATACTAATTAATGCAAATAAATGGTATAACAGACCTGCTACTATCAATTACAGGTTCCAGCGGATGTGGCTCTCCATTCCTTAAAAAGCTCGAGCATAAAGTTCCCCTGCTTAAAAAATGTTCACTTTATCACGTAATTTTCATATTTCTCCCTTTCATTTTGTAGGTGTAAGGGTGCACCGGAAATTTATTACTGGCACGCAAAATTTCTATTTTTTTAGGAAATTGTGATAAGCACTAAAGCAACTGAGCATATTGCTACAACATAAAATAAAATTAGCCCCAGAGCAAGAAAAGCAAGCATAGGTCTGAAGACAACAAGACTGTCACTAGAAGTCCCATCCTTTTGATTTCTGAAGAACAGGGGTATTTTGGTATATCCATTCAGCAATTCGTTTGGTTGAGTACAAACACGAAGTTAGGTGAATAATTTCTTTGGAATCACAAAATGTAGAAAAACTTTCTATTAGTAAATTCAAGACTATTATCAGATCCAAAAATTTAATTGAAGCACAAAAATTGAGTTTTTTTCTCATTGTAAAAAATTTCAAATACATCAAATACCTGAGGATTTTCTAGAATAAGATACCATATAACACAGTGGATATCATGAAAAAAAATTTAAAAAACCAAAGACCAGAATGGTTGGGAACTAAAAAATGTTCCCATACATCAGAACGAACAAACTAAAATGGGTGCTTTAACTAAGACTGGTATAAAAATGTTTCTAAGGCGCTTAACAAATTTAGACGACTGACAACCAATGTAGTAGACAAGGATAATAGGGGTGTACGTTTTACCTGATTACTCATTCTACCATCTGCCAATTATTGAACAGAATGGAAACGCAAGAAAAAATTGTTACCCAAAAAGTAAAATGAGTAATTTTACCTGTTGATCGATTTACCGTTTGATAAGCAGAAAATAAACAAAAGAAATTATCTGTTTTACCCGGCTACCGATTAAGTTAAAGAGTATTTGCCCTAAATATATTTGCCTTACAAATGAAATAAGAGTCAATTTTTATAATCATGATTCAATTTTTTTAAAATCATAGTACTCTTTGTAATAATTTTGTTATATAACTCTTTTTAAGCATCTATACATAAAATAACCTATTTAAACATTATTTTTGCAAATTTATACGTTATTCCTCATTATTCCATTTATCACCTGATTACCCGTTCTACCATCTGAAAAATAAACAAATAAAAGGTAAATTGAATAACTTATAAATATATTTTACACTGTATAGCATTATACCGAATATTAATAGGACGGTAAAGGAATAGCTTATTCTGTCTCTTCCTTATATTGTTTACATCCCCTACAGAAAATGATGGAAGGTAGTGACGCAATTTGCCACTGGTTGTGTTTTCCTACTGCTAATGCCATAAAATGGGACTATCAGAGTTTGACAGGTCCTGTGTGGGCAATCATTGACACCATATGGGTAGAACAATCCAATATGCTCACTACTCAACTCAATCCATATCTTTGTCTACAGATCCTATAAAGCACAATGGGTGGGAGAAAAACTCACAGAACCATTGAGAGATCTAGTAAAAAAATCAATAGGCAATATAACAATGTTATGTGATGAACTGACTCTCAGTCCCACTGATGGAAATTGTTGAAGCATTGACAAGCATAACAATTTTATGAGTAAACATTGGAGACAAATAATAAAAAAAGGATATAACTATCATATGGCTAATGATTCCGATTGAATGAGCCAAGTGTTAGGAACAAATTGGCATTGAGCCAACTGCATCTATTGTACCAATTTCTTAAGTCTCATATGCAGCCACGTTGGAGCTCTATCTGAGGAAACACACATCGAGCGACAAACAACCTAGGTGAGAGGAATAAACAACTCCAAGAAGAAGCTCCATAGCCTCAAAGAGTATGCACAATAAACAAAGACATTCCCCACGGACTCATCAGCCATCTCACAGAGGACAGGTCAACCAAGGAATTCCATGCCTTTGCAGGATACCTCTGGTTAGAATCTTTTGATGGAAGGCACTCCAAATGAAGAGTTGGAGCTTAAATGATGTTTTAATGTCCCAAGCTCTCATGGGGATCACGGAACAGATGGAATAAGCAACGAGAGCTTTTTAGCCAGGAGCAAAAGAGTAGCTGCCCTATGGATTGGGGGAATAAACCATGGCCTCTGAGAGGGAATGTGAAACTCATGCAAGACCTTCTCAATAAGGCTATATTCACCTGCCTCGGCATCAATGAGCACTCTAATGGAAGACGTGGGTCCAACCCATGGGAGGGTGTTGCCATCAAACATATCTCTAATCGTAACAAAGAAAGTGCCAACTTAAAAAGGTGGGGAAGGCTTCCTCGAGAAGGGGGTTCTGAAACCAACAATCATGCCAGAGAATCAGCTTTCACCATCACCAACCAAGAAGTGTGGGGCCAGAAGGCCTCCAAAAGCTTGTAAGTACTATGCCAGATGACCGAGAGTTGTCCTGGAGCTTCAAGGCCAAACCTCCAAGGGCACCATAGTATGGGCCTATTTTCCTCGAGACCTCCAATATCCATGGGAGATCCTAATTTTGATTTAGCCTCCAGCGTCATTTAAGAGAGCTTTGTTGGCTCCCGCGACTCTCCTGAGGCCAAGGCCCCTTTAATTATGATGTCAGAGACTTCCTGATTAATAAGTGATGTTTGAAGCCCTCGTAGGAGCCTTGCCAAAACAAGTTCCTCTCGTACAGCTTGTTCTTGTTGGCCACATTAATCAACAAGCAATACAAACTGATGGGCTAAAATTAAGAGTAATGCTACGGGTACGGAGCAGGAGCACGGAACAAGCACGGATCTGACGTGGAGTCACACTTGTTGAAGGCCAATTGGAGTATACATGGTGGGTCCCAGCATCCGTGCTCATTCCGAGCTCCTGCTCCGTACCCGTAGCATTACTCTAAAATTAAAGAGACTCCTACAAGGCAAGCTTGAGTGAGCAACAAATGTCCAGCCTTTTAAACGAGCCTACCCTTCCAAAGCGAGAGCCTACTCTAAATCTTCTCAAGAACAGGATCCCACAGAGCCTTGGATATGTGCCCATAGAAAAGGGGCAGACCAAGATAGGTGTCAAGAAAGGAACCGACCCAGAAAATCAACTTGTTTGCCATGAGTATGAGTTTGTCCTACTAAATGTTGAATGTATAAAGGAAAGATTAGTGCTAAATGAGCCTCTGTCACAAGAGAGCTTCAAAAAGACCAATGACGGCCTGCAATCTGATCAATTAATCCATCCCTCATAAAAGAGGATTGTGTCATCGACAAACAACACTAATTGGTACCTGTTTTATAGTTTCTCTTTATTTTTTTTTTAAGATTGTGTTTCATTATGTATCAAAGAATTTACAAAGAGTAAGCCCTGTAGGGCCTTTACAAAAGTAGTTCAGGGTGCATTTACAAAGATTGTTGTTGCACCCCTTGCTTAACAAGACTATCAGCATGACCATTTGCACTTCTCAATACATGGCACCATGATATTACATGACTTGTACGGCTTGAAATTTCATTCAAAAGGAATTTAAATCTCCAAGGTGGTCTAGGATCATGCTCACACCACGATAAGCTACTTTGGAGTCCCCTTCCACATGAAGGTTCCTCGAGAGCCCCAAATTAATAAAATATTTTAATCCTTGCAAGTGACTAAGAGCTTCAGCCATGGTGGAGTCCTTGACCCCAATTGCCCTGAATATGTGAGAAGTACATCTCCACTGGAATTTCTAATAAGCCCTCCTACAACTGTAGGGCCCGGGTTACCCAGTGAGGCGCCATCAAAATTCAACTTGTATGTGGACGCAGGTGGTGGTAACCAGGCTTGGACTGCTGATTTGGAAGGTCTTGTGTCTTGTGCATGTTCAAACCATGACCTCCAAATAGTACTGACTTCAACACCCTGAAAACACTTTTGGATCTTAAGCCAACCCACAGTGAGAAGCAGTGTGGAGTAAGCAGCAGTCCTCCAGTGTTTCCCTTGATTATGGAAGATTCTACGGTTTCTTTCTTTCCAGATAAGCCATGGTATAAAGCCCACACAAAATCTGAACACAATCCTCCCTTTACTACCCACTCCCAATGAGCTGACCAATGATGCAAGACCAAAGAAATCTTGAGGCAGAATGATGTCCACCCCAAATAAGCCAAGAATAGTCATCCATACTCTCCAACTCTACAAGCATTGAATGAGAAAATGATTAATTGTCTCTACCTCACTCAAACATAAGGGACAATTATTGAAAGCAATGTGCATTCCTCTCCTTTGTAGAATATCTCTTTTAGGTAGTCTTCCACTCATTCCACACCATCCGAAAATTGTTGTTTTCTTGGACAAGACAGGGTCTATGCAGCTGCTGATAATGATTAGTATTACCAGAATTAGCAAGACAAGTGTACCCCGAGCTAGCTGATTACAAGCCTTGGATCTGGCCTTCAAATCATCTCATCCTCTTGATCTCTTCTGAGGCAGACATGGCAAAGTTCCCCCGATAAATCTGAAATGTCAAGAGCTTCATCGTCATTCAAGCTCCTTCTAAGTAGAGACATCCAATACACCTCACTGAGTTATCCATTTGGGACAATGTCAGACAGAAAACAGTTCTGATCTCTTGCAAGAAGATATAGTCTAGGGAACGTATCAGCTAGAGTAGTATCCTTTACCCAAATATCAGTCCAGAAGTGAACCTTATCACCTTTTCCGGGAGAAAAGAAAAATTCCAACGAAAGAAGGAAAGTAATTTAACAATTATCCTCCAGTTGGGGGAAAGGCCCCTAACACTCGTGTCATCAAGCCACCAATTCCTGGTCCTTCTCCCAAATTTATTAATAACAAACCTCTGCCATGTTAAATCCCTCTTAGTATTGAGCTTCTATAGCCATTTACTCATAAAGGCAGAGTTAATAAGTCTTGATTCTTCTGATTCCTAATCCTCCCTTTTGTTTGGGTTGATAGACCTCCTCCCAATTGATCAAGTGCATCTTAGAATTTTCAGAAATGCCTAACCATAAGAAGTTTCTCAGGATCCTCTCAATAGTGGCAGCCACTGTAGCTGGGCAACGAAGGAAAGAAAGGTGATATGTGGGGATCCCAATGAGACATGACTTGATCAAAGTAATTCTCCCAGCTTTGGATAAAAACATGCAATGCCATGTGCTTAACCTGTTATGGAGCTTCTCTATAACCGAATCCCACAACTTCAACTTCTTAGCATCCTATTGATGAAGAAAGGAAGACCCAAGTAAGTGGAGGGTAGTGTCCCAACCCTGCAGCCAAGCAGTGTTGCCATTTCAGCAAGAGTGTTCTCTTCTAAATTGAATCCCATCAACGTAGACTTGGTCCAATTGATCTTTATTCCAGAAGTCATCTCAAACAAAGTTAAGATATGCTTGATGTTTTCCGATTGCCCCTTAGTGCCATTACAAAATATGATTGTGTCATCAGCAAATTGTACCAAAGGTATCCTCAGCCCCTCATTACTGAAAACACCATCAATCCAACCATTCTCAATGGCTAAGTTCATGAGATGTCTTAAACCTTCTCATGCAATGTTGAATAACATGGGAGAAAGAGGATCCCCCTGCCGGAGGCCCCTACTCGGCTTTATAAACCCATGAAAGCCACCATTTATAAAAATTGAGTATCCGACTGATGATATGCAAGACATTATCCATTTCCTCCACCTTTTGCCAAAATTGATTTGTTGCATCATATGTCTGATGTACTCCCTCGAAACTCTATCGAAGCCTTCTCAAAATCAAGCTTAAGGACCAATCGAGGCTCTCTACTCTAAATGATATAAGTGTAGTACCTCATGGGTACACATTGCCGCATCCATAATATTCCTTCCCTTAATGAAGGCATGCTGCTTTGGACTGATGATGTGCCGCATAATCTTCTGTAGATGGCCAGTAAGTACTCGGGCTATCACTTTGTATGTGCTACTGGCTAAATTGATAGGTCTGAAATCTGTTATGCTCAACGCATCTCTTCTTGGGTATTAGTGCAATAAATGTGAACCTCACAGCATTGCTAGTAAGCCCAAATTGATGAAAATGATACAGTAGCTGTACTACATCCTCCCAAATGATCTCCCAGCATGAGTTGAAGAACTCACCATTATAGCTATACGGCCCAGGAGTTTTATGCTTAAGCATAATTGACCTGCAGCATCAATCTCCTCAGCAGTATAAGGAGCCTCAAGTTCCTCTGCTTGCTCACTTGTCAACAATTGACTACAAAACCAAGTAGACGAGGCCTAATAGAGTGATCCTTTGTGTAAAGTTGTGTGAAGTGGTCAATAATGCTGCAATGATTGCCTCCTCATTTAAAGACACTTCTCCATCCACCATCAAGGAGCAGATTCTATTAATTTGTCTTCTATTTGAAGCCATAGCATGGGAAGGGTTTTGTATTTCCATCACCCTGAAGCAGTCATTTGTGTCTTGATCTTTCTCCAGCAAATGGCATCCTTACGAAGAATTTTATTAAAACTTGTAGCTGCTGTAATTCTGATGGCAATCTCATCATTTGTTAGATCTCTAATTTCCTCAGCACTATCAAGCTGGGAAATTTAAGAAGTCAAGGCCTCCTTTCGAGCTTGTTGTTCAGATCTTTGGAGCTTGGACCAGTGACTAATTTTGCCTTTCAGCACTTTCAATTTCCTAAAGCACCTTCTTCCTATTGGCCCATCCTCAGTAATATCATCCCACCAAACTTTGACTTGTGGTATAAACTGCTCATTCTCAAGCCAATGATTCTCAAATCTGAAAAGTACTCCCCCCTTATTTTCAGATTTAGTATCAAGTAGAACCGGCCAATGATCAGATATTGTCTTCCCAAGAACTAAGCAAGAGATCTCTGAATAAATGTCAAACCAATCCAGTGAACAAAGGAATCTATCAAGTCTTGAAAGTGTGGCTAAATTTCTGCATTTACTCCAGATGTAGGCCTTCCCAAATGCAGGGAGATCCACAAGTTCTGAAGCTCCAATGAAATCTGAATATCCTCTCATCAGAGCAGTAAAAGATCTTGCAATAGGTTTCCATTCCCTTGAGACAACATTCCCGTAAGCTCCACCCAAAAACCCCTTCGATTTGAATAAGTAGAAGGGTGCATCAAGACATTAGATAGATCCGTCAAGTTCAAGGCAATGACATATTCCCCAATAGAAAGATTATGGACAACAACATAGTGGGATTCCAACACACAAGATACCACCAGCAGTGCCAATGGCATTTTTAGCTTCCCATTTCGGTCTACTAAAGTGCACCAAACTTCTCACATAGTAATCAAACATGTGATTCAATTTTGTTTCCTAAAAAATGCTGATTTGAGCACCACATTGCTGAATTAAATATCGAATGTCAACACGTTTACTGTCACTCCTGACTCCCCTTACATTCCAGGTCACAACAATCATTTTTTCTTGGCCTTGGATGGTTGTGTGACTCCTCTGGCTTTACCTTTGCCCTTAGTTTGGATTCTATTCGTCTTTGCTGCTTCTTTGGCTTGGTCCATTTCATCCTGAGAGGTAATAGGTAGCATTGCTTGATAATTTGCTTCAAAAAAACCTTCCCATTTCCTTGTCCATGTGAAGCCGAGCCAACCAAGTAATATGCGCTGCTTTTTACTGCAAAGTAACCAGCCTAAAAGTGTCACCTGAGGCTTACAATTCATTGAAGTCCCCTCATATCTCCCACTAGATGCCTCAGCTTGGTTCCCATCTTCTTCCGTAGTAACAACAATTTTCTGGACACATCGGTCTTGACCAAAATTAAGAGATTTCTCAACAAAGGGGAAAGGGGGCCGAGAGGGGGGTGGAGTTTTTCTTCGGTGAATTAAAGTGCTGAATTTTAACAGGATGTCTTAGATATGGTGATGATAAGAAATTGTCATGGACACTTGTGTGTGGGGTGACTTTCGAAGCTTTGAGCAGATCAGAGGAGAAGAAGAAGGCAAATGGGGAGGCTAATTTGGGGCGTTAAGTGTCTCTGTTCGGGAAACACACTGAACTGAAACTTCTTGCAGGCTGCTCTTCGGCACTTACATTCTCATTCTGCTGTTGCAGATCAGTGAAATGAGGTGCTTCCCTATTCTGCGACTCCAGGACCGTCATGGCAAGAGGCTGCATCTTATCAGTTGCTGGCATTGAACCTGGTGAGGGGAGAAGAAGAAGTGGTGCACCTGATGCCCACTAGCCTGATTTGACTCGCCCAGGTCGACTTGGTCACAGGGTGAGTTGCTCTGCTCAACTCGTTCTTTAGCAGGTTCGGCTCGTGCTTCGACCAGGTAAGCTTGGCTGCCTTTTGGCTCGACTCGGTCTTCGCCCGTATCGGTAAATTCATAAACTCCATCGACCCGTTCCAGAAGATCAACCGAGTCAAGTAACTCAACCGACTCCATCTTCCGGCTTTAACGACCTGTTCCAGAAGATCAGCTTGCTCCAAATCCCAGTCAATCTTGACTATAATCCCTAACTGCAACTCCGTTTTCCTTCTCTCACTTTTGTCGTGAGCCATGTTTCATCGATTTCTGGCTCAGCAGCTCGAGGACTTGCAGCCACTTCGCTCCAGCTTCAACAGGAAGAATCCTGAAGAGTATGAGGAATCATAGGAGAGGGGTAGAGGCGCTTCTAGTTCTGCTGCTTCCTTCCTCAGAGGAAATAATTTTTCAAAAGCAGAGAGGAGGACGTGTTTATAAGTATCTCGGCATTTGTAAAGGTTAACAGATATTTATTATTAACTCATAAAGAAAACCCTAAATTTTATTTGGTTCGTTAGTTACATGAAAAAAGGAATCTTAGGGTTTTGTTGCATCGTTGAGATCCTATTGAACTATAATGGTGAACAAACCCACAAACTCATAGGCAATGAAACCAAGAGGTCGAGTATGACAACAACGGAAACAGGACCCAATATCAGTGTTGCTACAACATCGTAGGAACAATTAAATACCCAATCAAATGAGTCAGGCCCTGATTTGGAAACTACGAAAGCTGAATGTAATGCCAAAGTCCATAATGAATGTCAGCATCAAGGAAGAACCGAATAATTGCACCGTGTCTAGTCTTGAGGCTAGTGCAATATGCCATTGTCAAGACACCATAAGCTAGCAATTGATCGTAGTTTATCTGAAACTCATATTAATCTTTGATGCCAAATAGAATACCCAAAAAAAAAAAAAAAAAAAAAAAGCTCCAATGCCATTGGTGATAGTGCCATCTACAATGTGATCAAAACATACGATAGAAAGAGTGAAAAACAACAAGTGCAAGTGAAATTCGTCATTTTGAGAGCAACATCTCTCCAGGACCCCAATTCATTGAAAAATTAATAAACATAAAAAACATAATTTAATAACATCGAGAATCTATCTGTATATATATTCTCTAACTCTGATTTTGCTGAAGAAGAAGAAATTTAACTTTTGGAAGAACGAGGAAAAGTTACAGTATTTATTATGTTAAACTAAACAACATAGTTAGAAAAAAAGAAAATTGTCTTCATCAAAAAGTAAATTTTATAGTTAGTAAATTAATTAAAGTCATTAAATTTAATTACCATGATATAATATTTCTTCAAAAAGCTTTAGTAAATAAGTTATTTTGAAAAGCAAATCAATTTTTTAAAGAAAAAGGAGGTGCAGCAACCTCCTTCCTTGTCAGAGGAACCCTCTCCTACAGAAACAAAAAGGGTGAGAGGGATTTCCTCTCGCATATGTTGGAAGGAGGGAAGCACTCTTTCCTTTTTCCTATTTTTGGTTCAGTGATGGAGAGAAAAGCGAAAATTGAAGTTTATCCCTTTATGAAAAAAAAAAAAAGAAATTTGTTAACTGAATTAAATTTAGACAAATTAAAATTTAGGTATAAGCCTCTTAACAGTAATTAATTTTACTTTTAACTTAAGTACACTAACAACAGAATTATAAGCCTCTTAATAGTAAACCTGTTGTTTTGTCTTCCAGCTTGATGATGCACTCCTCTCCTTTGCTGATTACCTTCAATGCACCTTCCCATACCCATTTGTTGACATTCCACTCATCAGCCCTTTAAAAAATCAAACATAAATAAAATCTGTAACTTTTATCAAAAGAACAATAAAATTTACAACTCCTAACTGCTAAAGATTGATTTTGTTTACAAATAGCACCAGACAATCCTCAAAAAAATAAGAAACATAAAATAATGCAATGTAGCCTTTGGGCAAATTCAAAGACAAGAAAATTAAACACTATTCAATGGAAATGCCAACCAAAGAAGAATTAAAGAGGTCCTTAATGAGTAGCCATTCATTAGCGAGGTCACTGCAGAGTTGTGTTAGGAGTCCTCTTTGAACATGGGTCATGATTTTCACACTCGAGGAGATGGAGGCGGCTGGTCAACTCATGCCCAAGGACAAAGCCTCGGGGCCTGATGGCTTCAATGGTGAGTTCTTCAAGGCTTGCTGGCCTATTATTAAGAATGATGTAATGGAATTCCTGCAGCACTTCCATCAAAATGGGTTGACAAGTAAAGCTTTGGGTGCCACCTTCATTGCATTGGTACCAAAGAAACAATGTGTTGAATATGTTACCGACTTCAGGCCAATTAATTTGGCTAGTAATTCTTATAAGGTGGTTGCTCGACTGCTTGCTGGCCGATTACAAAGAATTATGGGACATATAATTAGCCCTGAGCAACACGCCTTTATCAAAGGGAGGAACATCTTAGATGCAGCATTATGTACCCATGAGGTTATTCATAAATGTAAACAAAGCCAGGAACCAAGGGTTATTCTAAAGCTAGACCTTGAGAAAGCCTTTGACAAAGTGTCTTGGGAATATCTAAGATGTATGATGCAACAGCTTGGGTTCGGTAAAAGATGGAGGAAGTGGATCATGACTTGTATTGCTACATTAGATATATTCTATTCTTGTTAATGGGGAACACATGGCTTCATACAACCATCTAGAGGGTTAAGACAAGGAGATCCGCTCTCTCCTTTGCTCTTCAATATTGCGGAGAGGGCCTTAGATATTTGTTTAATCTTGCAATTGAAGAGGGTGGCTGCAGCCTATTGTGGATAGAGAACTTCTTAGTAGTTCTTTGCCGATGACACTAGTTCAGTTTGAGAGTGAAATATTTATTATTAATATTTGAGATGGCTTCGGCATGAAAATCAATGGGCAAAATCCTCTATTATGGGCTTCCACACCGAGAACAATTCACTACAAGAGATGGCAGCCATGCTTGGGTGTAGGGTGGGATCTCTTCCTAGCATACTACCTTGGGCTTCCTCTATTCACCGGGTAGAACTTCAACACAACTTTGGGACCCGATTATTGAGAAATTAAATAGAAGACTGAGTACTTGGCAAGGGCGACTACTTTCAAAAGCAGGAAGACTTACTTTGATTAAGTCTTGCTTAATTGGCATCCCAACTTACTACCTCTCTTTCCTTCATTGTCCCTCATCAGTGGCAGCAATGATTGAAAGAATAATGAGGAATTTCCTTTGGTCTGGTACTGCAAAGAAGTCAAAAATGCACTTGATAAATTAGGAGGAGGTTTGTTCAACCAGGAAAGATGGTGGTTTAGGGATCAGAAAGGTCAAACAAACAAATGTTGCACTTTTAATGAAATGGCTATGGAAACTCAATACAGCAAGAGACATGACATGGAAGGGGATTGTCTCTAAATGCCTTGATAGCAGGCCTAGACAATGGTGGATCAAGCCAGTGCGAACCAGATTGTCCTCCCCCATTTGGAAAAGAATAACAAAATTCTTTCCTTTTTTCAACCAGAAGATCTCCCTTCAGCCAGGGAAGGGTGACAAGGTTCATTTGTGGACTGACGTTTGGCTTGGAGACACATCGTTAGCTGAGAAATATTCAAGGTTATACCTGGTTGCAAGAGACCAAAATTGCCTCATATCTGATATTGCTCCAAATGGCCAGCTGGGGAATATTAACTGGGATCTATGTTTTAAAAGAACCTTAAATGATCTTTGAAGGACTTAAGATCTCAGATTTGCTAGCTGCACTTGAGTAAAGTATACTTAAAGACACAATGAAGATGAACTCATCTGAAACCCCACTCAAAAGGTTGCTATACAACAAGCTCCGGGTATAGAAGTCTCACCGAGGGGTAAGAGCTACACATGTGGCAGCTGCTGCTGGACACTCTCATGCCCTAGGAAAATGGCCTTTTTATGTGGTGCTGCCTTGAGCAAAATTCCCACTAGGGACCTATTACGAGAAGGGGAATTCAGATCCCATCGTACAATTGCCCACTATGTGGGGCTGAGTCGAGACCATTGATCACCTTCTCATTCACTTGTGAGTACAATTGGAAAGTTTGGAGTTTCTTCCTTGGCATGTTCGGTATCAATTATGTAATCCCACAAAATCTAGCAGGCTTCCTCCCACTCATTAGCTATTTTGGGCATGGCACAAAGGGTCGCATTATGTACAATTGTTGCATGGGTTACATTCCTTGGGCCATTTGGAGGAAAGGAGGAACAGGGGTATTCGGAATGAAACCAAGCCTTGGGGAGTTCTTTGTCATCAACTTCTCCACCGGATTATTGGCTGGTTGAAAACTCGGGCTATATTTCGTGGTGTTGATTCTCTTGTAATTTGGAGGTCGTGGGCTGAACATGCTAGAAGCCAGATCTAGTATTACACCTATTCAACAATGGCTGCCCCCCCATCCTCCTATTTTAAATTTTGACGGATCCTCACTTGGGAATCCGGGGCCATCTGGGGTAGGAGGACTCATCGAGGACCATAGAGGAGAAGTACTACTCACTTACACAAAGCCCGATTGGTATTTCAGACTCTACTACCGCTGAAGCAGTCAGCCTCCTTCATGGTCTAAGATGTTATAAAGATTTAGGGCTTTCGGGTCCCCTTCAAGTGGAGGCGACTCAAGACCATCCTTTCATGGTGCAAGAGAGCTTCTAAGCCTTCGTGGAGACATATTTACACTTTCAATGAGATAAATGATCTTGCTTTTTTTGTTGTAACTTGGAGTCATGTAATTAGATCTGCCAATGGTAGAGCAGATGAGTTAGCTAAAAAGGGTGTCCATGAGCAAGTGCTAACTGTTTGGACTCCTTAGGAAATTGATGTAACCCATTTTGGGATGTAATTCTTAAATGAAATAAAACCTCAACTTTCAAAAAAAAAAAACATGGGTCATGATGAGATGTAAGTGGTGTCTTCTTTTTTTAAGTGCAGAAGCATGTCTGCACAAGATAGAGAGAGGGAGGGAGGGAGGGAGGGAGGGGCAAGATATTTATATACAGCAGGAACTAGGAAGGAGGTATCGCCTAGGCAGCGTTCTTGATACCAACTATAAGCAAGTGGACCTCATATGGGAGCTGAAACATTTAAAGTACTGAATAAGCACATCCAAGGAGGCAAGTAGCAGTTCCCAAATACTTCATTTGGAGATGTCCACCCTCAAAAGGGCAGTAGGAGGCAGCCACCCTTAAAGGTGGCATTTACCATATCAGAGACTATCAAACCACCATATCCAGCATCCCACACCATTTGACACCAGTCCCCCATGCTAATCTCTTCCAAACACATCACCACATAATTTGAAAACCCAAGACAGAACAAAATTCTAAAAAGTTTTATTATATTAAACCCTCCTAATGGTGAAAGGATCAATAATAAAATAAGGTAAGAGGATGCAAACAAGAACAGGAAGATTATTTTGAAATAGGTATCCCATGTAGAAGTGCAGCAATAACAATCAGCACTTCCACTTCTTTAACTACAAAAGGATTATGTAAATGGATCCACAATCATTTTTTGGATCCATAACAAGAAACAAGTATTCTGTAATTCATGTA
Organism: Aristolochia contorta; assembly: GCA_022405105.1. Classification (NCBI taxonomy): domain Eukaryota; kingdom Viridiplantae; phylum Streptophyta; class Magnoliopsida; order Piperales; family Aristolochiaceae; genus Aristolochia; species Aristolochia contorta. Next base: position 19,611,536 of record CM039667.1, read on the forward strand.
CACTATGTACCTTATGTAATGTCTTCTGAGAATCAATAAAAGTTTTCACAATTTTCAAAAAAAAAATGGTTTTAAAGTGAATGATTTCAAGCTTTAGGGGTTTGTAGGTTTACTCCATTCTTAGCAAGTACATCCACACAAGAATTACTTTCTCGTGGAATACAACTCCAACTACATTCTATACTCTCTAAAATGTCAAATATTTCCCTAAGATGAAATTTAAATATCCAAGGAGGTCCAAAAATTCTTTTTCCCATTCTAATCACAATAATTCTCTTTCAACCTCCAAGGGTCCATTTGAGAAGGTTTTAAATATACGTAGCCCTTCTCGCCCATGGCTGAATCTAAAATTCCAATTGGTCCCTCATAGGCTTCAAGTTCAAGTTCGAAATGGTTCCTGAAGAGTCTTCCAAAAATCGCTGGACCAGTGATACCATATGATGACCCATCAAAATTTAATTTGATTTGCTTTCCCAAAAAAAAATTAATTCGATTGACCCTCAATGGAGGGATCCAAATATTAGGTTTTGGTGCTAATGGAGGACCTCTCATGTTGGTTACTATCATCCAAGACCCTGGAAACATGTCTCCTCCCATTCCCTTGAACTCTTCCATGCTACAAAGCCAGTATATACTCTATTTTCTATCACCTCCGACACTTGTGTCCGAGTCTTTTCTTTTGTTCTAATAAATTCTTAAATTCCTCTCTTCCCATATGCTGCATGGTAACATCACCTCATTCTCTTGCCTTTTTTCCGGCAGCATCATTCCTCGACATGCTTCTGCCATACTCACAAGATCATGTGAGGCATTTTCAGGAACAACAATGGTCAAATAGAAATGTTCTCAGGGCCTGCAGGTACATGTACCCCAAATGAAGCTGAAAGCAGGGCCTTTCTAGAAGGTATCAGGTTGTATAAGCATGGGGGAAGAACACCCCTTATAGTGGAAGGGGATTCAGCATTAGCAATTGGCTGGGCAAAAAGAGCCTATAACCCTCCATGGCATCTAAAGGCATTGTATGATGAAATTTGGGAGAAAACTACAGGATGGCGGATTATGTGGTTGAGAGTTCCTAGATCAGCAAATTCGTTAACCGATCAATTGGCTAAGCAAGGTGTAAACCAAGCCAACATAACCATAGAGACAACCCTACCCCTAACCTAGCTTTGTAACAATGTGCTTTTAATGTACTACTTATATTCTATGTACTGCTGTAACTAAATTGAGAAATAAATAAAAGATTAACACTGTTTCAAAAAAAAAAAAGATCATGTGAGGCACAAACAGCAGTTATGTCAAAGGCCTTTATAAACTCACACCATATAGCCCACGAGAAGGGGTATTGAATCAATGTATGACTGGGCGATTTAAATTCAATTTGCACAATGGGCGAGTTAGATCAGGAAGGTGAAAAACAGCAGGTAGTGCCTGAAGGAAATAGAAGAGTTACGCCACTGCCTTGAAGTGGGAAAGTTAGGAAAAACCATTTGACGGGAATTTATAATTAGCAACGAAGGTATTAAATGAAAATTCACAAAGAGGCAGAAACAAAATTCAGAAGAGAATGCACTAGTAGTTGCAAACTGCATTGCTATGTCCGTTGCAAACATTAGACTGCAAGAAGGCAAGAGAGAGAGTGCTTCTAGCAGCAAAAAAACAACAACAACAATGGCGGGGAGATTTCATTGCATAATCAATAATAGTGGTAAAAGCAATTTTGAGGAGAACCAGAGGGCTTCAAGGTATTCATCAAAATTATAGGTGGAAAAATTGACAAACGTAAAGACAGAAGAGTTCTATAGGTACTCTATATGAATTGTGTTTTTCCATCAAGAAAACAGCCACCACCCCTCACAACATAAAAAATGCAATGAGAAGATTACTATCAGTATTGTGAAGAAGTTATGCAAATGACTACTCTTTAAGGTTCCTTCATTTTCTTTTCTTCTAAAATAACTGATCAGTGATCATCTGTCTTTTCCTCAATTTTATCCCATGAGAAATCCACTCGTGCATGTATGGATCCTTTAACCTCAGCATCCTTTCTTACAACCATTACAGGGTGTCTAAGATGCAAAATTCAACCTTTTTCCTCAAAGGGAGCATTAGAGACTGTGTTAGGAGAAGGGAAGATACAAGCTAGTCCAGAATCAAACTTAAGAGAACGAGGGAAAAAAGCTTTAAAAAAACAGTAAATACTAATCTACAGGCATCAAATATTATCCTAGGTTCTAATGATCCACCCTAACAGGGAGCTTTCATCATTAACTAAGCTGTTTGTGAGATCATTAACCAATCATAAAAGCCTGAAGCCAAGTAACAGTTAGGTGTTGTGTTGTGGCTAAGATTTTTTCAATCTGGTTCACAATGTTCAGATTATTACAACGTGAAATGACAAATTAGAAATCACCTTTGATATCTATAGGGAGATCGAAATGTTCTCATGCTATACGGATGCCACTGATACATCCTAATTGGGATTTGAGCAGCTAACTGCAAGTAAGAGGATTTTTAAATGAATTAAAAGTTGACCACGTTAGTTATGATTCTTATTCTTCAATTTTCCACATTAATTGGTACTTGTTAAGGATATAAGAATTCCTCGGTCAAAGACTTGTCATCAAGATCTATACATGACATTGAAGTATGCAAAGGCAACTTTCATAGAGCTAGTTCGGTTAACTTTTAGATATTTCAGCAACCACATACATGAGACACTTAAAGTTATATCTCACTCCAATACTTGCTCCCACAATGAATATAGAAATGGAAAAGGAGAATCATTCCTCTCAAATTGTATATTAGACACCAATTAAAAAATATAGGTGATGATACGTATAAAGCATCAAGCTCCAGATCCCCACAATCTAACCTGTTAGTAATCATGATAAAAATAAAGGGTAGAACGTGATAGCAGAAAAATTGTATAGATGTCAATAAACCTGTAAGAAGCAGCACTTTTCCTCGGAGGTATCTGCAAAATAATATTAATTCAAAATTTTAATAATATCCAATCCCATATAAATAAATAGGAGAGTTTTTGAAACGCCAGTTATTACAAAAAAAAAAAAAAAAAAAAAAAGGAAGCCCGAGATCGATACACAAATATATTTTGAATAAATAATGTCTCATTAATAGATCGAGCGCGTGAAAAGAAACTACTATGATGCACAGAGGCACGCCTTCGAGACATCCGATTCTAGTTCTACTAGTCGAAAGAAAAGATTTGGAGACTGCGGGTAATTGAATATCGAGGAAGAATTAAGTAGGGGCTCCAAAGACCTACCAAATACACATAACATTCACTGACTTGAAAGAGCACGAGTTCCAGCGGTTCAGTTTTCTCGTCTCCGTCTCCTCGATCCTCCATTACCTCTGATTTCTCGTCACTCTTCTGGCATGCACGAAATCTAAGTAACCAGAATATCGCGGGAGAATCAAATCGGAGAGAACAGGTACGAAGTGAAGATCGTCAGTCAGACACAAGTCTTCGAGCCCCCTAACTACATATTCTGAAATGACCATTTAGCTTTTTCAGACGAAAATACCCTTAGTTCCGGTTCGGGTCCAACCTCTTTGGAGGCTAAGCCCATCTATGGACCCGTTTCCAAGATTCAAAAAGTTTCATACAGATTCTCTCTAGTCAGGATAATAATAAAAACTCAAAATTGATTCTCTCTGGAGTGCAAACCCTCAGCCTCCCGCGCTGACCAAACAAAAAACAGGCTCTTGCCCCGCGGCGGAGTCGCCCGCCTCTCTCCTCGCGCGCGCCTCCTCAGCCTCCCGCGGTGGCGCCTCGCCTCAGCCTCCCCACGCCGCCTCGCCTCTCCTCGCCTCTTGCGCCTAGCTCGCCCCTCGCCTCGCCTCCCGCCTCCCACGGCTGGCCCGCCTCGGCCTCCTGGCTCCTCCCCTGCCTCTCGCGCTGGCCTCCCTCGCCTCGCCTCCCGCTCGGCTGGCCTCGCCTCGGCCTCCGGCATTGCCTCGCCTCCTCGCCGCTTGCCTCGGCCTCCCGCGGCTGGCCCTCGGCCTCCGCGGGAGGCCGAGGCGACCCGCCGCGGCGAGCCGCAGCGGCAGGCGAGCCGAGGCCGGCATGGGAGGCCGAGGCCGAGGGCGAGGCCGAGGCCGGGAGGCGAGGGAGGGTGAGGCCGCCGCCGGGGAGGCTGACTCGCTCGCCGGGTGGGAGGCTGAGGCCAGTGGCGAGAGAGAGAAAGAAGAAAAACGGGGTCGAACCAGACCCCGTTTTTTAGTTGTCGAGTCAGCTGTTTACGTGGACGGCCACGTAAACTAGCCACGGAAGCAGTGCGCAATTTATGCTCACTCCATTACTGATCCCTATATTTTGGCCTCATTACTACAATTTTATCCCACACCAACATCCCTATATCCTTGCACTCTCACTATTTATAAGTTTTTATCAATGCTATAAACCTACTGCGTAATACTTTTATATGTTCAGTCTAGCTATTTATTTTCTACCCTCTTGTTTTTTTTCTAGTTATTCTTTCATACATCAACTTTAAGTTCAGAATGAATTTTATTTAATAAATTACCAAATTCATGTTTTATTTTAAAATTAAAAAATAGCATTATATTATGTTTCTAATTACTTCCCTTTTAGTAAAAAAAACCAAAATATTTACATGTTTTATTATTAAAATATTTAAGTTGTTAACATTATATAATATAAAGAAAAAATGAATATTGTTAAATAATTATGATTAATTAATGAAATCTCTATGTTATGCTGAAAATTTAAAATTGTATTATTTTTATTTTTCGTTTTATGATTTATCATATATTTTATGATTTTTAAATTTAAATTATTTAGGATATTATATTTGAATTTAGACTTGCAAAAGCATCATATTATACTTTATATTTATAGTTTATTGTCTCAATTAAAAAGAGGACAGGCAGGCATGGCAGCCATTATTAGTTACCTGTTCATTATCACGGTCTTCTAAGTTTCGTCTACCTAATTCAAGTCTTATGTCAATGGAAAAGAGACTCTTCGCCAACCAGGGCATTGACGACCGCTCCACACTTCTAAAGTTAGGCTTGGTCTTCTCTGTTATATGCTTTGCAACATTGAAGTAATCTGCATCGAAAGAAAACAAACATTTTGGCAAGAGATGGCCATGGCATAGATTGAATCCGGCTTCCGAAAGGGCAGTTTTAGGAAACTGATAGAGAAAAAAGGGGAGACATGAAGGTGGCGTATTAAGCCAAAAATTTTTAAAAAGCACACAAAACAAAGTAGAAAAAAAAAATAAAAGGAATCTGCAAAATGAAAGCTAACCAATATACACATTAACGACTATGAAAAAGTGGGTGTCTTCAATAGAAAGTAAGAGAGAGGGAACTAAACTCGTTTGCATTTTTATCAGTCAATGCCATAAGGTTGTTGTTCAACTTCCTTCACATTCCCATGCATTATTATGTTCCATTGCTATAGACAAGCCTAGGAAGGAAATTAAACCCCTTAGAAGTATGCAAAAGCAAACTTGGTTGCTTATACATTAAATGTAGCTGAAGGTATTAAGTCAAGTGAAGAATTTTCCAATTATTTAGAGAATGAGTTATGACAATTCTATAGCACGTGGATGGTTGCTATGCAAGAAGAGGTGGAGTTTCTTCAAAAGAATGACACTTGGGAGCAGGTGAATTGCCAAGGGTAAGAAGGACATTCGTTGCAAATGGATGTTTAAAGATAAGGAAGAAATACGAGGAGTTGAAGAAGCCAGGTATAAAGCAAGGCTAGATGCAAAAAGCTATAGTCAGGTTCCAGGTATTGACTTTATAAATGTTTTCTCTCCAGTAGTTAAACATTACTCTATTCGAGTTTTATTTGGTTTGGAGCAATGAATGATTTTGAATTTGAACAATTAGATGTGAAAACAATATTTTTGAATGGTGAAAAGAAAAAATTTACACGCAACAACCACAAGGTTTTGTAGTCTTTGGAAAAGAGGACTAAGTTTGTTTGTGAAAAATGTCTCTTTGTCGTCTAAAACAGTCTCATAGACATCAAGTTATTTGATTAATTTATATTATCTCAATGTTTTCAAAGATGCAATTATGATAGTTGTGTTTATTTTAGAAAGTGCGTTGACATGTTGATAGCAGCCAAAGATACACGAGAAATAAGAAAAGTTAAAGCTCGATTTAGTAAAGAATTTGAAATAAAAGATTTGGGAGCGATTAAAAAAGTTCTTCGAATGGATACAGAGATAGACAGGTTGGGAAGTTGTACCTAAGTCAACAAGGGTACATAGAAAAAGTATTTCACATAATTTATATACAAAATGAAAAACCTGTAATTACTCCTATAACAGCTCATTTTAGGCTTTTCATTTGTTTTATCTCCTCAGTCAGATGATGAGGTTGATTATATGTCCCAAGTTCCACATTCTAGTGCATTGGGTTCTCTCACATATGTTATGGTTAGTTCACGACCAAATTTATCATATGTTGTTAGTGCAGTTAGTAGATACATGGCGAATCTTGTAAAAAATATTGGAAGACAATCAAGTGGATTTTGAAGTACTTGTGTGGTTCTTCTAATGTTTGTATATAGTTTGGGAAGATTAGAGATGTAGTTAATGGGTATTTTGATTATGATTTTGATAGAAATCTTGATAAGAAAATATCACTTACCGAAGGTGTTTTTACTTTTGGTGGTTGTGGTAGCAGTTGGAAAGCCCATTTACAAAACTACAGTTGCATTATTTATTAGAAAAGTTGAGTACATAGCTATTACAACAGCTTGAAAGGAAGCTATTTGGTTTCAGGGGTTATTTAGTGAACTTTGTGATGGCTTGCAGATTACAACATTTTATGTGACAATCAGAATGTCATCTTCCTTCAAAAGATTAGATGTCACATGAGAGGACTAAGAATGTTGATGTGCGATATCACTTTTGACTAGATGTCTTTTCCATTAGAGATAAGCAAACCTTCAACCTCTGGGCTTGGAGGGATCTTCACAAAAAACCATCATGTCATCAACAAATTGCACAATGGGGAGTGCTCTATCAGAAAAGGGTGTATGAAGCCATTCAACAAGCACGAATTGATGAAATAGGGAGTCATTCATCCTCCCACCAAGTTAAAAAGTAAAGGGGAGAGGGGGTCACCTTGTCTAATTCCCCTCATGCTTCAAAAGCATCCAAAAATACCTCCATTTATGGATGTGGAGAATCTAGTTGAGAAGATACAAGAGTAGATCAATCTCCTCCATCTAATACCAAAGCCTCTTGCCTTCATGACAAGATCGAGGTGTCACCAGTTTACCCTTTTGAAATCCTTTTCTATGTCAGACTTTAGAAGGAACATTGGTTTCCTTTGTTTTGTAAACCTGTCTACAACTTCATGAACAAAAATAGTTGAGTCAAGTATTTGTTTGGACTTGATAAAGGCACTTTGCTCTCTACTTATAATAGAGTTTAGAACACCTTTCAGCCCAACAGCAAGCACCTGAGCTATAACTTTATAAATCCTACAGACTAGGCTAATTGGTCTGTAGGCCCTATCCTGATTGATTCCTTCCTTTATCGGTACCAAAGCTATGATTGAGGCCCTAATAGATTATGAGAAATCCCATTCTCATAGATATGATCAAGTAGTTTGACAAATTCTTCTTCCATGAATTTCCATGTCTCTCTAAAAAAACTCACCATTAAAGCCATTTGGTCAGGAATTTTCTCCTTTGCCATGGATACAACAACATATTTGATTTCCTCTATAGAAAGGGGCTTCCAATTCAAACTTTTCTCATTGGTTTGGCTGGAAAAGAGAGACCCTCAATATAGGGTTTATAATTCTCATCTCTATATAAATCTAGAAAATACTTCACAATTCCACTAGTAGCATCTTCTTTTTCAGGTACTAGTTCCCCATTTTTTTAGTGTGTTTATACAATTAATCTTTCTTCTATGTGAGGCTACTAAAGGGAAGAAGGCTGAATTGGAGCCTCCTTCTTTAAGCTAATGATATCTAGCTTTTTGCTTTCAAATCGTTATCTGGTGGAACAAATTAGCTGAGCTTCTCTTATCTTGGAACTCTTCAAGGGTGAGACCCCTACCTTCTTCAACATGATCTAGTCCATCAATATGCAAAGTAAGGATTCTCTTTTGAGCCTCTTCCGTAGCCATCTTTTGCATGACCCATAAAATGATCTTGTTTTTCAGTTTGAGCTTATGAGGAACTATGCTCGTGCCAGAAGCTTTAGGGGATTGTATTTCTTTCCAACAGTTTGCTAGATTGCCTTTGAATGAGTTGTCTAACATCCAAGTGTTTTCTATCGTGAAAGGTGACACATGTTGGTGTCCAATAGAATTGGCCAGTGATCTAAAACAACCTTCCCCGCAGCTCTGGTTGTTGACTCTCTGTAAAGCCTCTACCAATTAGGGGTGGCCAGGAACCGATCAAGTTTAGAGAGTGTTGGTTGCTCTTGTATATTACTCCAAATGTTTTTTTTTTCGAAGGTGGGAATTTCCTCAAAGTCAAATGAAACAATTAGATAATTGAATTTCCTCATGGTCATAGTGATTTTTCGGGTTGGTGGCTTCTTCACATCTTGAAAGCAGATAGAAATAAAATCCTCAACCAGGAGCCAAGGGTCATTCCATCTACTAATCAAATCCTCTAATATATCCCAAATATGATCGTGATCATAGTAAAAACTTGTCCATAAATGCCGTCTAAGTTCTGGGTAAGATTTTGAGCTTTATCTTTGATTCTAAATCACAAACAATACTCTCCTATTTCAAATTCATCAATTTCGAATCTGATTAAATCCCAAAAATTAGAATTACACCAAAGGAACCCAATACATCTAAAGCTCTCCATGCTAGTCTATTGAAGGGACATTAAAAATTTGGTTTGACACCTTGGACAGTTTTGTTTCAAGCAAAATATCAAAATTGATTCCATTTCCATACAAAACATTTTTAATATTGTCTTTTTAGGGAACCACCTAACTTCCTTACATTCAAAGACAACAACATTTAGAAACGACTGTGGTTCATATGAATTCTCCTTCAGGCAACACAACCTCATCCCCTTTGAATTGGAGTCGAACAAGTTCCTGTAGTGGCCCTGGCTGCCCTTATTTTATCCATGATTTCTGCAAAGCAGATGATCATTGCCCAATCCTCCTCAACTTTCCCTGGTTATCCCCAATGCTCTCCCCCGAAGAGCGAACTCGAAGATCGTGATATCTTGAAGACGGTAGAGTGAAATCATTTGGGCGCTGGATATTGATCCTTGCCATGTTGCGACGATAGTTTGCGAGAAGTCTCCTAGCTGGCTTGTTCCATTCATAGTTCTCATCCGTTTCTTCCTCAAGCACTTCATCATTAACCGGGCTACGTGGAGACTGAGGTGATGGGGGGTGGGGGAGGTGGATGGATAACCAATCTATGCCCTCCAGATGAAGCAATGTCTTTCGTGGAGAATGGAGTGTGATTTCTGTGGCACCGATGGTAAGAGCGTGGAGGGGGGCTATGGTGTTTTGTAGGGGTGAAAGGGGTTGCAAATGCTCACTCCTTCCAAGCATCTGCTCACCATGGAGTCTATAGGTAGAGTGTGAATCACCTAGATGACCAGTGGTCCTCTATGAACCATTTACTACACCGAGTAGGGCAAAACAGTTTTCCATGTCGAGGGTAGGTCTGTGGTCAACTCTCATTGTCCGGTGCTCCTGGCCTCATCGACTTGTATTTCCATTCGTCTCTTCAGTCCTTTCTCCCGTCCTCACAAAATCCCCATAAGGAAGATTTGACATGTGGATGGAGCATAAGGGTGAATTCAAATTTAAATGTGTACCTACCTCGATTTGTTGACCGCCATGAGATGTTCCTGATTTGTGTTATCCCAATCAACAACCTCGATTTGACGTTAAAATGGGAACCCAACTTTACACTCTTACCGCTTCCGAATTCTTTCCTTCTCCTTATTTTTCTAGAGTGGTGATATGCGTACGATCATATTTTGTTGCGAGGGTTTACAACGTGACGTGGCGGCCTCGTTGGCAATCCAGGTAAGTGATAAAGTTGGACAGCCACATCACCATTTAAAGCCTCACAGTAAAATATGGCAATACTAATATCATTTTTCTTTTTCTATGACACTCAATTTTTATCAAATGCTTACCTCAGTCAAATTCTTGACTTCAAATTATTGCTGCTATGTAGGTTAAACTTTACAAATACTATGCCTCTCACTTGCAAAGTCATATCTTACATCTCAAATTCGAGCATCAAACTATTCGTCGTGTGATAGGTCCCAGTCAGAGCATTGAATTAAATAGTTCTCATTGGTTGAGAACGAAACCATAGGTTTTGTTTACACAATTCTTTTCTGCATTTTCTTCTGTCTTCTCTGAGTTTTTAACTATCCAATTTTGGTGGTTGTCAGAACGGAAGTCTAACTTCCTAATTTGTTACATAACGACACGATAATTAAAGAATAGATAAAAGCTATCTAACTGAATCCATGTTCTCCACGTTCTCCACCTTCTTCTCTAGTATCTGATTAGTCGTCTATCTCTTTGGTTTGTCAATACCGACCCCTAGAGAAGAAGCATGTCCCCAAGCTTTTTTTTTCCTTCTCTTCCACTACAATCGGATCTTCCAATATCTCCTTCCCCTTTTTTTCCTCCAAGGGAAATTTCCTAAGTGGTATGGCATCGACAAACGTGGAGAACTCAGAAACTATGCATTAAGAATATAGTATATTTATATGCGATGGAAATTTTATCGAATCAGCTTTCCAACGGTATATAATATGCCTATGTTTGGCACAATTTGGGTCCCACCTGGGCCCACCGAACAGTTAGGGGTCGGAACCCTGTATTCAAACTTAGTCGGATTTGCCCGTGCGCGCGCGGTTGCGCGTGTTATACCATGCACGCGCATGGGATGCCTCCTGCAGCTAGGCACATAGCGCTGCACGGAATGCGGGTGACTCTTGCGGCCCGGGCGCTCGCGTGTGATTCGAATGGAGCAGGTGCGCGCATCTGTTGTGCGTGCGCTGTTGCTGGTGCTGCGCAATGTGCGTGTGCAACCCCGGTAGATTTGCGTCCAGGGGAATATTTTCGTAACCCCGCAAAGGGCCATTGCTGCGCGCATGTGTGCGTTGCGCTGTGGGTGCTTCTGCCCATGTGCGCGTGCTGGGGCGCTTCTCTTGTGCGTATGTTGGGCCATTTTGGCCAGTGTCTCGGCTGATGCCGGTAGATTCTCTAGTGCATTCTGATGCACAATTAGCCGCATGTTTGGGCCTCCTAACATTCTTTCCCACCCAAAACGTCGACGCCCACGTCGACTTGTGTGGGCTGGAGGGTGTTAGGGATTCGGTTCTCTTCGCGCATACTGCTTCTCTGCTCCTTGCCACTTACTTTCGCTTTGCTCTTCGTCTTCCCAAATGCTGGACAAAAGACCTTGCATCATCTTCAATTCCCGGCCAGTAGAGTTGTTGTGTAATGAGCTCGTAGGTACGCCTTCCACGGTTCTCCCCATTGTGACCTGTTTTGCAACATGAGTAGCTAAGTCTCTACATAAGGTTCCATACCTAGGTACACAGAGTTGACCTCCCCAAGTCCTTAGCATCCCGTTGTGGATCACGTATGTAGGATCACCATGGGCATCCACTTGAATAATCAGTTCTCTGAATTGCAGATCAGAACTCATACCCTCCCCAAGATGGTCCTTGATCAGTTCTTCGAGAAAGGCGATCCCTTTGCGTCCATCAATTGTGCAGCTCCCCTGGTCGCATGTATTGGTATTCGCTTGGGATTATTGTCATCACCCCTGTATTCTCCTTCTTGGCAAGCGTGGCATCCACTCCACAAGCTTTGCTTTGGAGTTTGCAATCGGCGATGTTATTTGACGGAATTGGTGACTGGTACATCTTCTCCATATTCTGCTGGAGTGTGTCTCTGCTCTGCAAGATACCCTAGGATACGTTCGGTCCTACCAACGATTTAGACCTCAGATTAGTCTCAGGCGATAATTGGGTTTCATCAGTCATACCTGTGGCGGATAATGTGGCAGTATGATAGTCTGGATCGGGCGCACTTGGTAGATACTCGTGCATCCATGGGAACAGCTCCATGTCATGCACTAAGTCTACCTCCTCGGGGCTATCCTCACTTGGCTTCTTTGGGTGTGCGGCACCCCTCTTCAAAGAGGCCTCCTTTTGAATGACGAGTAGGTCCTCATAGTCTTCTGGGCAGACTCCCCCAAAGTCGGCTCCATCTTGAAGAGTGAAGAGCTCGTCCTCTTGAGTCACTGCGGTAGTGAGATCTTCACATTCTCCCCTTTCTCTGCAAGTGGACATGCTCCCGGTGATGGAGGGATCAGGTAGGGGTACCCTGAACTCAATATTCTATTCAAGTGCCTTCCTGATCTCTCTTATGTTGGATTGAAGGTTCCACACAGCAATAAAGATCTTCTTTATGAGATCTTTCGCTCCTGCTGCTCCCCCTCTCGATTCTTCAAAGGCATCGAATGCTTTGGCGGTCATCTTCTCACATATCACTTCAACATTTTCTACATTGAGGTTGGCTTGTCTGGTTCGTATAGAGGTAAGGGTCTCAGCACGGTTCTTCCCCAGAGAGCCTAGTTCATCACCTTGTTCTTCATTAATGGCATCCATGGAAAAAAAAAAAAAAGGCTTCAGCGATCACTCAAGCTTACTTAAAACGACCTTCTCTGATACCAGCTGTCACAGGGTTGGGAACCTGCTTCAACTTAACACCGTGCGGCTCCGAATTTAACTCCTTTCTAGCTTCAAACAGCAAGGAGGAACCAGGATAAGCCTTAAGCTCAGCGATCTAGTGCTTTTAGTATAGTAAGCGAATGTCTCAAACAATTGCAGCGGAATAGTTTGCACAACGGAGATAAGATGAAGCGAAGCTAGGATGCAAAGGAGAAGAACAATCAGGAAGTAAGGGAAACTTACTTCATTAACTTTAAACGAAAGAACATACAAAGGGCAAGGGTTAGCCCAACCTTCTTCATGACTCCAGCATGAGTCTCCCGTGAAGAGTTAGTTTCTACGCTCTCTAAGCTCTTAGGCGATTATAAGACCTTGAAGGTTGAAAATCAGAAGTGTACTACAACCCTTCCCTATGCCTCTATTTCTAGCCGACTAATGTACAAAAACCCTTAAAAGGAATCCTAATAGAACTAGGAGACAACCTTCCCAGTAAAGGAGGTTGCCATGTTCGGAATGCCTCATTCCTTGGATAATTCTGATCTGATTTGGACTCCCTGACTTGTAGGAGATCAGTCCCATACCCGATCACTGATTTCTTGGAAGATCCTCATTAAATCCAGCTAAGCAATCCACTCGCACATCCTCATCTAGTAGAATTAGAGTCCTGCCTCTTTGGAGATCTCCCGTTGTGCTAATCCTCGTGAGTTCACAAACAAACCCCCTAGAATCTTGGACTTGTTGTTTCTAGAACTGTTTGGCGCGCAAGTTCTCTTCAAATGTGGAGAACTCGGACACTATATATTAACCATATAGTAAATTTATATGTGATAGAAAGCTTATCGAATCAGCTTTCCAACAGTATATAATATGTCTATGTTTGGCACAAATTTGGTCCCACCTGGGCCCACCAAACAGGTCGCGCATTATATTGAGCTCGAGCGCGGGATGCCTCCTATAGCTAGGCACGTAGCACTGTGCGGGTGCACAGGTGGCTCTTGCGGCCCGGGTGCACACGTATGATTCGAATGGAGCAGGCGCGTGCATTTGCTACGTCTTGCTGGTGCCACGCAATGCACGTGTGCGACCCCGTGTAGATTTGCGTCCGGGGGAATATTTTTGTAACCCCGCGAAGGGCCGTTCCTGCAGCGCATGTGCGTGTTGCGCTGTGGGTGCTTCTGCCCTTGTGCGCGCACAGGGGCACTTCTCTGGTGCATATGTTGGGCCATTTTGGCTAGTGTCTCGGCTGATGATGGTAGGTTCTTTGGTGCATTCTGATGCACAATTAGCCTCATGTTTGGGCCTCCTAACACACAGCCGAGGCAATGAGCGTGGAGTCGGCGGCTTTGGAGGTGAGGTTTGGGGTTTAGGTAGAATTTGCATTTTGAAGTGAGAAGAGTTTCTGCTTGCCAGGGGAACATAGTTCTGGAACCGTGCCAGCTCCGCTTCATGCGTCACCGTAACTACCACTACAAGACACAATGTCCCTTGCCCTACGGCTCCTAGACAAAAACCCGCACCTGAGTTCCCTACTTTCACCTTCTTCTCTTTGCTTTTCTTCTCGCTGCCATCTATCAAGGCGATGGTGGCTTCAAATGTTGAAACTTTTCCTTCAAAGAGTGCTCCATCCTTTGAAGCCTTTTCTTGAGCCCGACGACTTCTTACTCCAGAGAGTCAAGACATTGTTTGTTTGTCATGGTGCCTGCTCTGACACTAGTGATAGGTACCAGTCAGAGCATTAAATTAAATAGATCTGTTTGGGTGAGAACGAAACTATGGGTTTTTTTTACACAATTCTTTTCTTCCTCTTCTTATGTCTTCTTTGAGTTTTTAACTCTCCAATTTTGGTGGTTGTCAAATCTTACACTTCCTAATCTGTTACATAACGGCACGGGTAATTAAAGAAAAGATAAAAGCTATCTAACTGAATCCACGTTCTCCACCTTCTTCTCCAGTATCTGATTAGTCGTCTATCTCTTTGGTTTATCATCGTGGTTCTCAAGAAAATAGCCAATCAATAATCTATTGTTATATCACCTCTTGACGCCCAATAAATTGGTCATTACTCATTGGGAGGCCTTGGTTTTGTTTTTGAGCCGTTTATCTTGTTGGTCACAACAAGACCATATCCTATATCTCTGGAGGATCTAAATCACTTACTTTTATCTCAAGATCATCGCATGAAGCTTGATTCTTAGCTTGTACAATTGATGCTGGCTGCTGCTCCTTCAACAAATTCCGTACCAAGGACAAGTAAGCATCCTAATTGGGCCGCAACCAAAATCATCCATCACAAGGACCTGGTCAAGGTGGGCGTGAAAAAGGTTCATGAGACAATGGTTCTGGTTGAGACGAAGTACTTCTTGTAAGAATGCAATAAAGGAGATGATCTTTATTGATTGTATTCTGTATGTATTTATACATGGAATTACATTTTAATGAGTAAAAGTAGAACTAATGAGCAGCTGTTACAGGAGTTCGGTGAGTCCTGTTAGACTAGGACTAGTGATACATCAGGATCTGAGAGACTTGTTGTTACAATATGGATAAGGATGAAGTTTGAGTTTTAACACCCCTCACAAGCTCAAGGGGGTAATACCACGTTGAGTTTGGAGCTCAAAAGTTGAAAGTGTGGCTTGTATAACTGTTTAGTGAAAATATCAGCCGGCTGGTCAAAGATGGAAATTTGTCGGAGTTGAAACATCCCGACAGCTAGCTTTTCTCGAATGAAGTGTGTGTCCAATTCAATGTGCTTACTGCGGCATTGAACCACCGGATTGGTGGCATGAAAAATTTTACTCACATTTTCACAATGAAGGAGCGACATGGAAGGTAGGCAAATATGAAGAAGGCGTAAAATGTGTAAACCCCAAAGGATTTCTGTATTGAGGGACGCCAAAGCTCTATATTTGGCCTCACAGCTAGATCGGGCGACAATCTTTTGTTTTTGAAAAACCCAAGAGACTAAATTGTGGCCCAAGAATACTGCATAGCCAGTGGTGGAGAGCCGAGTGACATGACATCCTGGTCAATCAGCATCACTGAAGCCGTGTAGTGAAAATGAGTATGAAGAAATTCCCAGTTCATGTGTAGGTGTGTGTTTAAGATAGCGCAGAATTCTCTTTGCAGCTTCTAAATGTGGAAGACGCGAAGCGTGCATGTACTGGCATAATGTGTTGACAGAATAAGAAATATCTGGCTTGGTGAGAGTCAAATACTGTAGAATACCTAGTAGTTGACGATATGCAGTGGCATCACCAAGTAAATCTCTGGACTGCAAGGAAAATTGAGCATTGGACATAGGTGTACTGACGGGCTTTGCATTTTCCATGCCGAATTTTCTGAGCAAATCAACAACATATCTCTTCTGATACAGGAACAAACCACTGGATGTACGTTTGATTCGATGCCTTGAAAATAGCTGAGATCTCCCAAATTCGTGAGTTCAAAGTGGGACCGAAGACTTGATATGAATTGGCAAAAAAGAATAATAGAGGATCCAATGATGATTATGTCATTGACATAAATAAGAAAAATCGATGTCGTGTCAGATTGTTGTCTGATGAATAAGGAAGAATCATGAAGGGAGCCAACGTAACCAAAGGTCTGTAAGTGCTGACTGAGTTTGAAGTACCACGCACTTGGTGCTTGCTTGAGCCCGTATAAAGACTTTTTAAGAAGACAGACATGGTGGGGACAAGTAGAGTCAACAAAGCCTTCGTTGACTCATAAATGGCTTCTGAGAGTTCACCATGGAGGAAGACATTCTTCACATTTAGTTGTGGCAGAGGCCAATTGAGGGAGACAGCAATGGACAAAATAATGTAAATGATTGATGGACGAACAACTAGAGAAAATGTGTCATGGAAGTCTTTGCCTGGTTGCTGATGGAAGCCTTTGGCTATGAGTCTGGCTTTATATCGTGCTATGCTGTCGTCAAATTTTTGTTTTATACGATAAACCCACTTCTTTCCCACCATATTCATGTTTTCTGACCGAAGAACCATAACCCATGTACGGTTTTTTTGCAAGGTGGCAAATTCTTCTTCCATGGCTTTTTGCCAACGGGGATCTTGGTTGGCGATTGAGAACCGGGTGGGTTCTAGAGGCAAGTCGGAGAGAGCAGTCGTCAGACATACTGGCAGGGGATAACGCTCGGCCATCAAAATTTTCGGTTTTCTGATGCCGAGCATACTTCTTGTGGTAATTGAATTGGCCCAACTAGAAGATTCCGGAGCCGAAGATAGCGCTGCAGCAGGAGATAGTGTGGAAGTGGAGGTTGGCAACGATTAGGCATGGCCGTCGGGACAGGAGTGCTGGAATTGGACGAAGAAGGCAGTGGCATGGATAGAACAGGATTTTCACGAGCAGAAGCAATGGGCGACGGAATCTTGATGGAGGACCGGCCAGACATAGTGGAGAGAGTACCGGCCAGACGAAGTGGCTTAATGCGACGAGCAGGCGAGTGAGTTGGCAAGGCCGCTGCGGCATGAGGAGCAACCGCAGGCGCGGTAACAGCAGAGACGCCAGTGAGGCCGGCGGGAAACTGAGCCGTGGGGACAGAGGTGGGGATGATCGGAAAAACAGAGGAAGCGACTCTGTTTTGACGAGACGTCGCCGGGTAATGCAGCTGAGGAGAGATGGCCGGAGAACGGTCTCGGGGATGTTTCGGCGAGCGGCAAAAGCACTTGGACGGATGGTGAGTATGGAATTGCCTGCAGACGGGCGAACTTGGAGTGGCCTTGGAAGTGGAGTGGTCGCGCGGCGGCATGGCAGAGGAAGAAGGTGCAGCGGGCGTCAGCGCGACGAAAGAGTCATCGGGCGTATAGTCTGAAGTAATAGTGGGACCAGTGGGCCCGGTTGGTTGTGGTTGCACCAGAGAAGCTCTGTGCGGTGATCGGAAGATAGAAGGCCCGTTGGCAGTAAATCACCTAGAATAAAAGGAAACTTTTGCAAGAAAATTGTGAGAAACATGGAGTTGCTGGAGCATGGATACCAGGGAACTCGGTCTCATTGAAGACGACATGTCGTGAAATTGTGAGACGAAGTGTCTTTGGATTAAGACAAATATGGCTTTTATGTTAACAATTGTACCCCAGAAAAATGAACGGGCAACTTTTGTAGTCAAACTTCACCAAAGGAAAATGACGTAAACACGGGGAAGCACAGGCAGCAGCCAAAAGAGCCGAGACGTGAATAAGTGGGGACTCTATGATAAAACCGAAAAAATGGGGTATAGTGGTGCAACAAGGCGTAGGCAATAAATATATGCAATGGACGGTTGTTAAAAATGCATATGTCCAGTAGGTAGGGGGAAGATTAGGCTGGGCTAACAAAGTCAAACCAGTTTCGACGATGTGTTAATGTTTTCTCTCTACGATGCCATTTTGTTCAGGGGTGCTAGGGCAAGATAATCGATGGGCAATTCTTTTTGTGCGAAAAAAAGATTTTAAATTGTCACCAATGAACACACCACCACCATTAGACTGAATACAACATATTTTATTAGAGCAAGAATTATCAATAAGAGGGATAAATTTTTGAAAAACAGTAAAGACGTCAAATTTCCTTTTTAGGGGAAACAACTAAACATATCTTGAAAAGTCATCTACTATAAGTAGATAAAAACGGAAACCGGTTACAGAAGTCACTGGAGTCGTTCCCAGACATCACAATGGAGCATTTCCAGTGGCATCGTGGTCCGGATAGTACTTTGAGAAAATGGCAGCCGATGACTCTTGCCCATCTAACAGGTGCAGCAAGGAGGCGAGGATGAGGGAAGACGAATATGCAGAGTGGAGGACAGCGAACGAAGGGTTGATGTAGACGGATTACCTAGGCGATTGTGCCATAGTCCCGAACTTGTTTTATTCGCAGAAAAACAGACTTTGGATGGAATGGAGAGAGGGTAGAGTCCTCCCTTACTGGGCCTTTGATGCAATATCTAGCTGGTCTATAAATCACGAATAATGCAAGCATGTGGAGTAAACAAGACAAACCAATTGTTAGACTTACAGAGTTGAGATACTGAAAGCAACCGTTTAAAAATCTGTGGAACTAATAGAGTCGGAAAAGTGGCAGTAGTACCAGATGAGAAAGGAAATTGAGTACAACCAATATGAGAAATCGATAAGGGGTGACCATTGCCAACTAAGATAGAGTCAGAGCCCAAATAAGGGATCTTACCAGACACGTCAACCGGAAACCAATCATCAATAAGAGGGACTGAAGGGGAGGTGGTAGTGAGGGTTGACGAAGGAGGCAAGGCAGGGGGAGGGGGGCAACAATTGTTTGCCTTGTGATAAGGGTGGCCGCATTGGTATGAGGGGGCTGCAGGCGTGGAGGACGTGGTGCGGCCTCGACCACGATTTCCAAAAGACCGTCCCCTGTTGGACGTAGGACGACATGAAGGACCTCTGCCACGGCAAGCAGCAGGAGGTGGGCGTGGTGATTCTGAATTCGAAACTGCAGGACCAGAAGTTGCAACCAGAGCAGCCGGTGGTGAGCAGCATGGTGGGAGGAGTCATGATCTAACAAAAGAGCATAAATGAAGCTGAAGGATGGAGGACCGGGCTGTGAGTCGATCACTGCAAGAACATGGCCGAATTCAGAACCGACAGGCTTGCCGACACTCGCAAGAGCAAGGGTGAGGGATTTTGCATGAATCAAATATTCGTGAATAGTCTTGCTGCCATGCAGCAATGTATGGAACTCCATTTTTAATTGTTGAATCCTCGAGCAGGTGACCATGCCATAGACCTCTTCTAAAATAGTCCAAGCAACGAAAGTGGTGTGGGCATCAACGAGTCATGAGAGAATCGAATCGGAAACACACTGGAATAACCACCCCAACACCATCTGATCAAGCCGCCTCAATTTGGCGAGATCTTCAGGCGTGGACTCAGAGGGAGGGAGCGTGTCATCCAAGAGTCCCAGGAGGTTATGGCTGCGTAGAACGGGAAGGAGTTGAACACGCCAGATGAGGAAGTTATCCGACGTCAATTTCATAGAGATTTCCTGAGAAATTTTTGTCACCGTAGGAATGGGTGGGAGGTCACTCTCGACAACAGGAGGTAAGACAACAGAAGAGGTTGACATAGTGTAGCAAAAAGGAGAAAGGCGTGCACAAGAAAGTAAATCGGTCCCTAGGCGATTGATACCATGTAAGCATGCAATAAAGGAGATGATCTTTATTGATTGTATTTTGTATGTATTTATGCATAGAGTTACACTTTAATGAGGAGAAAAAGTAGAATTAATGAGCAACTGTTACGGGAGTTCGGTGAGTCCCGTTAGACTAGGACTAGTGATACATCAGGATCTGAGAGTTGTGTTGTTACAATATGGATAAGGATGGAGTTTGAGTTTTAACACTTCTAAAGGGCCAAAATAGGACACTTTCTACATCATTGATAAAAAAACATGCCCTACATCTTTTTCTTGCATCCAAGCCGACACCTTCTCTTTGGCATCATTGATTATGCATCCTGCAGTTCCAATTCTTCGTCAAGCAACTCAATTCGGCTATACATATTACAATGAACCCGGTCTTCATTTTCAAATGAAGCACATTGTCAATTATCACTTTGTACATGAAAGACTTGTCAATAGAGCACTTCTAATAGCTTGCTCACCAATAGCAGAGCAAGTTGCAAACATTTTTACCAAGGTGGTATCTCGAGACTTATTTTGTCAACTTACTTCCAAAGTTACAATCGAGCCAATAATTGCAACTTTGCAGAGGATTTTTGTAAAACCCAGGGTTAGCTCGGTCCCAGGGACTTTTTTCGTGTCCCAGTCGAGCAAATCCCAAACCAACTGGGTTTTGTTGGTTCGATTATTGAGTTGTTGATCGACTCAGACTGGTATCATAAGACAACGAGAGGATGTAGAACCATAAACTATTTGTGTATCCTTGGATTAAATTATAAGTCTTTGGATTAAAATGACTTTCAGGTTCTTGGATTGCAATTACCTTCTCATCCTCTAATCAATTCTTTAGTTACTATTAAAAATGACATCTTATGTGTTAATAATAAGAAATGTATGTTATAAAACATAGTTACAAAGTTACAATCATTGAATGATTGTATATATGTTAATAGAGGACACATAAGGATTTCGGATTTCAACATCTAACGGGTAATATTTTAAAAAGTGATGGTAAGCGTCTTGCGCCAAATTTTACTGTGAAGATTTATAACGTGATATAGCGCTCTCGGTTGCAGTCCACATAAGAGATAAAGTGGAAACTATTTACCGATTCTTTAGTTAAGCCTAAACCCTAGACCTTATCTGTGCTACCAACTAGGCTGCCAGTAGACAGCTACATCAGGATGTAAAACTTACAGTAACAGTACTGAAATTATTTTTTTATTTGAAATTAAAAAAAAAAACTATTTCGTTAGTTCGTTTTTTGGTGGACTCCTAGAGGCGAGAAACAAAGCTTTTAACACCTGATGCAAGGGAGGAAACGAGTAGAGCTGCGGACAAGTACTTTTTGACTATGTTGAGGAGCGATGAAAACCCGGGATCTTCTTCTTCGAATCTGACCAAAGGACGAGTTCTCCGTTTTGTCCAGATGCAGAGCCTCGTCCATGAGGGATTTTGGAGAAGGTTTTCTTCTTTGAAGTTAGATTCCTTACAGCTGGATGAGTCGCCAATTAAAATCATTGGTAGATAATCTCCAGCTTCTGTTTATTGGGCATTGGCGTTTTTTTTTCTTTTGATGAATTCACTCTGCATTGTTCAGATAAAGAATTGACTTGCTTTTCTGTCCGGAATATTGCGGTCTAGACTTGCTTGTGAAACTATTCTAAAGCTTGTGAAAAATAACTAACTCTAAATTCTGATGCCGATTTGAGCTGTCTTTTTCGGGGTTGTGATTGATGTTAGGAGATATAGTAGTGGATTTTTTGGAATCGGCAATGAGTTTAGAAGGAAAAGATATCGTGGGATGGTGTTTAACACTTAAAAGGTCGAATTTCATGTTGTCACTAATTATTGAAGTTGCCGTATGCCCTTATGCTGTTACCAAGGAAATTTGTATTGTAACTGAAAGCTTAGGTGTGAATCAGACAACGATGACATGCTCGGAGATTCTGAGATTAGGTGGTAGACATCTATCCTTATAAAAATTACTGTTTCCTTTTGTATTGTACCTCGAAAAAGGTATGACCTCCTCAAGGAGTTTCTTTGGGAAAAAAATAAGATCTACTTAACGTCATGGCCATCCATGTCTGCCATGTAATTGGAAAAGAGACAAGCAGGGTGAGAAGTTTTGTTTCAGACATAAAATTCTTTTTGACCAGAACGTATTTCAGAATAGAATGCAAATGCAGCAAATACGCATTTTTTGGAATAATTGCGATTTTTAAGACAATCTGATTTTTAACTTATTTTTGAATAAATATGTTTAAAAGTTTGTTTGATCTAAATGAGTGTGACCCTTTACCTCTTGCTGTTCTATTAATTTTTCCATCTGTTGAGAAATTGTTGTCATCAATGTCACCCTGAAACAGCCATGTCTGTTACCATAGTCTACTATTATGTGCTGAACTGCTGAAGGTGTTTCTCAATATTATATTTTTCTGGAGGATAGAGGTTTTCACTATATGGTGCAGTAAAAGAATTGCAATGACAGTAGTTGCAAAGATATAGCTGAATATGTGGAAGAACGGTGTATCTTGGTCATTTTTTCTTGAATTTGTTGAAAAACAGGGATTTGGTCATTTTACTATGTCTGTAGTGTTGTATCACTAATGTTACAGAAGCTAGTTCATGTTTCTAGGAGTCTTATGATTTTGTTTTTTCAAATTATTTGGTTACTTAACACTAAAGCCCATGTATAAAGGTATATTTGTAACTTTAATGCAAACTTAAGCGAATAAAACACCATAAGAGGTCATGTACGACCTCTAACCAGGACAACGACTTCTTTTATTTATCTATCTTATTCCCTTTTCTCTTCTTCTCAAATTCCTGTTCTTCTTCACAGCCTTCACGCTTTCACATGGTATTGAAACAAGAGATTTGAATTTGAATATTAACAAGAGCTTTTTTTTTGTCTTTTTTTGAAGCAACGGCTTTGTATATGTTCATTAGTATAACTTTCACCTTGACTGAGTTTCACCTTTGTCATACAATCTTATCATGGAATCATTCAACTGTGGTAGGTTTTGTTCTTGTAAAAAAACATACTTTCTTTGGCAGGTTTCTCTGCACCATGTTCACATGCAAAAGTTCCAAACCGTCTGATGCTCCTGGAAGAATCTTTACCATCAGACTTAAATGATCAGTCCTCATCATTAGAATTTAGTCGAGGCAACAGGAATAGATGCTCTGTTCCAGGCATCATATATAATACAAATACTCTGGAAAGCTTCCATGCACTTGACAGGCAGATGTTGCTGAAAACTGAAGCCAAGAAGGTACTTGAATGGATATTTCATCTTATTCTGAAGGAAGCACGTTTTATATTTAACTGGATTGAATATTTAAATTAAAAAGACTCTAACTCGCTTGAAAATTCAAATAAAAACTATTTTTTTATATCTAACTGGCTCGAATATTCAAATAAAAAAACTGGCTTGTATAGTCAAATATAAAAAACTCTAACTGGCTTGATATTCAAATAAAAAATGACCAAATTTCCCAGGTATCAATTATATTTTCATAGCAAAATTTAAAAATGATGAGAAAAAGAGGATGCAACAATATTAAAACAAATCGGGTTAATATTTCTCTCAAATTTTGCTTGGATTTTGGTTGAAATCTAGATTTGGAAGGACATATGCTCAGGGAAAGCGGAAGAGGATCCTGCAACTCTATCAAGGTTCCTTCTGATCTCATTTGCAGACCTCAAAAAGTGGAACTTCTATTACTGGTTTGCCTTTCCTGCTTTGGTGCTAGATCCTCCTGCAACGTTAGTAAATCTTCAACCGGCTATGCAATGGTTTAGTCAGGGACAGGTGCCAAAAAAAATTACATTTACTCTATAGGATTTGATATAAGACTTACTATGAGTGATTTCTAATATTGATTGTTGGGTAGGGGGAATCTGTTTCAGCAGCTTGCAATGAATGGCGCCGTTCAAGTGCGACGACAGGTAAAAAGTCCCATGGTTGTAAAAATTTTGGCTCTCTTTTCATTGTTCCCACTAAATTGTTAATGACATTGCAGAGGTGCCATTCTTTCTTATTACAATCTCGTCAAATTCACAAGCCACTGTTAGACCTCTCAAAGACTGGGCACACTGTCAATATGACAACGAGAAGGTTCGTGGTTTTTCTCTCTAATTCTAGTGTGGATGACATATGTATAGTTGTGTATCTATGTATCTATGTATCTATCTACCTATCTATCATTTGAGATATTTTTATACATAAGAAAAATAAGAATGAATATTCGATATATATTGTGAACATTTGCAATGATATGTACAAAATTGGAAACATCATTGTAAATGTGTATATATCATTGTAAAATTTCATTTTTATCTTGTAAATAATTTGAATTGGTCATACGCATTTTGTTTATATATTGATTAAAGGGAGGGAGGGAGGGAAACTGTTGTGCAAAGGGCATGATTGGTTTTGTTTGAATTTGACCTTAACCCTTTTTATTAATTGAAGTAATAGAAACAACTATAATATAAGGAAAATGCTAGCTGCACCTACACGCAGTACCCATCCAATTTACCAGCCAATCTGGTACGTCGGATGGGTGCTGCGAGTAGGTGCAGCTAGCATTACTCATAATATAAATACCCCTCTATGAGGTTAAACTGCTCAAATGACTTAGACAATACCAAATACTATGAAATTACAAAGTCATTGGGTCCACTAAAATGTAGTAATCAGAATAAGTGAAAAATGACCAAATACCTTTGTTCTTCAGCGCTCTCCATCAAGCTGGAGCATAGACATCAACTTGAAACAAAGAACAGGAAAATCACGTGTCCCAAGAGATTTAGTAAAAATATCAACTATCTGATGATTATTATGAATATAAGGCATGATGATCTTCCTAGACATAATAATGCTCAAGTGAAACCCATCCTCAATGTATTATGAATGTTTATGAACGTTAGCTGTTTGTCAGGATATCTGGAGAGTGTTGAATTTTATTATATTTCCTTTTAGGCTTGATTCTAAGCTTTAAGGATGAGTTGCATGCTATTGTGCGAATAAGGGTTTCTTTGTTTAGTCATATAACCATAGATCTTACCTTGCAAACCTCGCTCTGATACCAAATGAGGATGGCTTATACCCGATTAAGGATGTCTCTTTAGTTTTGAGAAGTTTAATCGTAGAGCTCTTAACTTTTCGAGTTATAATTCTCCAAAGTTCTTGAAGTAATATAATTCCTAAGTTGTAAAGGACCTGGACAAGCCAAGGGCAGATCGGCTAGGGTGCCAAGGTTTTATATTATTAAAGAGTTTAGAGGATATTAACAAGAAAACAAGAGAACTTGAGGTTAAGCGAATTTTAACTCGAGGGAAATCCTAAAGGATTATAAGTTACATAAATCGACTATGAGTATGGGCAGCAAGAGGTTTAACGGTTGGAATGAATTTTTAAGAAATGTCTGAGCGATTTGAGCAGTCTATTCGAGACTGGTATGAGCACTCCCGTACGTCTAAGCTTGAATATTTAAATCTTGATTTTGGTACAGCCAAAACCCACGATCTTTTAGTTAATTCTGCAAACAACACTGTCGTTACCTACGACCGTGTTTGCCTTCTATCCCGTGTTTGTTCAAAACACTTTCATACTGTTTCTGATAAACAGTCAGCAATCGAAGAAAGACTTGATATTCTTGAAGAAAAGATTACAAATTGTTCAAGAAATCAAGAGAAAATACTTGGTCAAATCCAGGCTTCCATTGATATTCAGAAGCCTTTAACCAAGGAAGAAGTCCGGCAATTAGTCCGAGAAATTGCCCGACAACCCAAAATCGTTGAAGAGGAAGCTCTCAAACTCACCACTGAGTTACGAGCAAAAATTGACGAAGTAAAGGAGCTCATCACAGAGTTCAGAACAGCACTCATATGAGTTGGCGACTCACTACGGAAAAGCCAGCGTATATCCAGGCTGTCAGCAATACTGAATCCTTAGAGCCTCCTGCTCTCGGATTTGTAAAACCTTCAGAAGTCAAGGCCTTAGTATCCACATCGATCAAACAGAACAATACGATCATTGAGTTACTGGTATCCATAAAGGAAGATATCGAAGAATTACGATATTCGATAAAGAAGTTGCAGAAGGATAAGCAACCTGCATCGGATAACATTAATTCAGCTATCGATCAGCTACAAAGTAGTCTCCAAAAACTATCTTTGGGCGAACCTGTTGCTAAGCCAAAGAAGAAGGAGACTCCATTTTATGTTTTCAAAGATCCTCAGCAAATCTTTGAGGAGGTAAAAAGGAAAAATAAAAAATGAGACCATCAGTCAGAAGTATCGAGACTGGACCATCAACCAGTCAACCCACCGTATATGAAGATGAAATACGGAGATATAGATGGCACCAAAGACTGCACCATCAGTTGCGAAGAAGGACTGGGATGTATTCCCAAACGATGGAAGCTACCCTCAACCCTGATCAACAGGTTGAGATTACGCAGTCACGAAGAGCGGACTTAATTCCTGCTGAAGTACTGTATAAAAGTGGAGGGGACACCTCCAAGCACAAGGTCTACCAGCACTATTCTGAAAGGCGAATACTCGCCATTGATGAAGCAGACCAGGTAGATATTCCTTACATTCGCCCAGAAAGCTATGAAGCATTAAAGAATGAAGGAATGGAGCATATCCATCCAGGATTACTCCTCATCAGGATACTCCCGTTACACCGGCGAGATATCGGCACAGCAGCTCTTATTGTCTTACGAGATACACGATGGTCAGATGATCGTGCTATTATTTGAGCAATGGAAGTCGATCTATCGAAGGGATCGCAATTGATCTATATTGTCCCTGAGATGATGCTCAGTATTCATGACTTCGCGAGACGCTTCATACTAACCATTCAAACACATGGTTATGAAGGATGGAGTCACGCAGATAGTAACCTGTTAATTACAACAGGATTAGTTGGAAGAATTACCAACTCCAGCAGTGTAGCATTCCGCTACAATGTCCAGCATGCTACTGAATACCTAAGTAGCAAAAGGATCCAAGCCATACCCGGTAAAGCTTATGATATGAGAGAGCAAAAGGGAAGGCTATGGAACATCAAAGCCCCCCAAGTTCAAGCTCGAATCGCGATACCAGCTCATATCGTATCCCCCGATATACAAACAGTGGAGCATTATCACTACGGTTCGGAGACTATTCCTCTCGAATATCTCAGCCCAATGATGATGAAATAGAAGAGGAATTTGCTGCGGTTCTACATGAAGAACCGACTATCGTCAAAACAGAAACCATACACCGTATCCCCAATTCTGAAGATTTTGACGAAGAAGAGTACTTTGACTATATCATGAGTCTTAGTCAGCATGTCAACAGTATTCCAGACCCCCTAGAGGAACCAGAGTCCTCGGTCAAGCCAAAGAAAATCAAATGTACTCTCAAAGAGTCCGTTCGAAAACAATTAGAAGAGTGGCATATTTGGCACATTGATTCATATGATACAGAATCTGATGATGAGATACGTCCTTTTGAGGACTTTAGAGACATAGCCACATTCAGGCGTTCCTTCTTCTATCACAACGAAGAAGAGAATTCTATTCTGTGGGATGATGAACCACAAGATCAGAGTACTGCAGCACAATGGGAAAACCCATTTGCTACGGAAGCTGGTGGGGAGCCTATTTCGGAGCCCATTTCAGAACCCATTTCGGAGCCTAATACGGAGTCCATTGCAAGATATGACAGTGACGAAAAATCACAGTTCGCGGCAATGAATCAGGAGGATTTTGGGTACCCAAAACTCAAAAACCCGATGCAGCAGGCCCAATCACAATCGGAGGTAACATCTTACAATCCTCCCCCAAAACCAGTTATGGGCCCGATGAAATATCCACCTGCAGCTGGAACAAGTTCAGGATTGAATGTCCCATTCATCAAAGGCAAGGTGGGCAAATATAAAGGGCAGGGAAATAATGGGAATTGGAATTTACCCTCTGCCCAAAGCACCCAAGGAGCTATGCTAGTCTTAGCAGAAGACATCTCCATGTATACGGATGTCATTTCCAGATGGGAGTCAATAACCCTGAACCTGGTAAACGAGAAAGCCTGGGACGATAACAGAGCAAAGGTAAATTATATCGAAAACTTGCTCGGAGAAACAGAGAAGAAGATCTAGATCCAATGGCGGATGGCGTATCAGCAAGAGTACGAGCAAATTATCAATATTGCGGATGATACTCAAAATGTTCTATCTCAGATAAGAAGAATACTTCTTCTTGAGGATCCATACCAAGGAAGTATGCAAGAACAAGAGCAAGCGTACAGAGATATTGAGCATTTATCATGCTCTCACATGAAAGATGTGTTCACCTTCATGAATGACTACAAAAATCTGGCGGCAAAATCAGGTAGATTATTTATATCTGCAGAATTATCAGAGAAATTCTTCAAGAAATTGCCCCCACTCATTGGTACAGAAGTAGAGAAGTCTTTTATGGAAAAATACCCAGGCAATACAATAGGGGTATTACCAAGAATTTACTTCACATACCAATACTTGAAGGAAATATGCAGGCAGGCTACCATCCAAAAGGAAGCAAGAGACCTGTCTTTTGTAGCAAAATACCATTACCAGGATACTATCAAGATGGTAGAAAGAAGTTTGGATTAAGGAAATCCAAAACTTACAAGGGAAAGCCACATGACTCGCATGTCAGGATCTTGAAAAAGAAACATCAAGACCGAGTCAAGAAATGTAAGTGTTTTATCTGTGGAGATGAAGGGCACTTTGCACGCAACTGTAAAAACAGAAAGGGAAACATACAATGTGCCCAAGTTCTAGAAAATCTCGATCTACCACAAGATTGGGATGTTGTCTCAGTTGACCTGGATGAATCAGACTCTGATGCTATCTGCAGTTATTCATAATGGTATTTTGCTACAGAAAGACAGGTCTCTTGCTTCCTTTTGGATGGTAGCCTGCCTGCATATTTCCTTCAGGTATTGGTATGTGAAGTAAATTCTTGGTAATACCCCTATTGTATTGCCTGGGTATTTTTCCATAAAAGATTTCTCTACTTTTGTACCAATGAGTGGGTATGTTTAAGTGACATGAAGAGAACAGTTGGTCGTCCATGTCCCCTAACCTAGAGTGCTAGAATGTCCCCAAGTTTGAAATCTTTTACCTGCCTCTTTTCTTCATATTGCTTCTATACTTAGAGATTCTGCATGGTACGTTGATTGAAAAAGTAAATATTAAGATAAACTAGCTGATGGTTGAATGATTGCTTTCTTAAGTGGGTCGTCCTTCTAGGATTGAACGGGCCTCAATCTTTAACAATTGTTATTATTATTATTTTTGTTGTTGTCGTCGTCGTCGTTGTTGTTGTTGTTATGATCATTGTCTTTACTTATATTTACTAAAATCTGGTTCTGGCAGTTGCTGTTTGGATTTTATGATCCAAGCAATAATCAAACAAATCCAGGTTGGCCTCTCTGCAACTTCCTCGCACTTATTTGTTCAAGATGGAGGATCAGTAGAGTAAACTTCTTCTGTTACCGGGAGAAAAATGGATTAGCAGATCTGAGACTCTCTCTTGTTGGTGAAGCGTTGGTTCAAGTTTCTGAAGGTAGTAGAGATGCACAAATGAGTACTTTCTGTTTTTCTGTTTGAGCTGTATTCTTTCTTAACCTTGGATGTTCTGATCCATTAAATTTTCCTTTAGGCTGGAAAGATCCTGAGTCCGTGCCTAATGCTATGGGCTGGGAGCTAAATGGAGGAAAGTCTGGACCCATGTGTATAAGCCTTGCACAATCAATGGATCCTACTATGTAATCCATGACTATCAATTTATTAGAACATTTGTTTTTCTCTTTTGGTATTACATTATTTATGGGGATGATTTGTAGGTCAGCAGAATTTTCAGCAAGTTTAAACCTGAAGCTTATGAGGTGGCGCACTTTGCCATCACTTGACTTAGATATCTTGTCCAATTGTAAATGCCTGCTCTTGGGAGCTGGTACCCTTGGCTGCCAAGTTGCTCGCATGCTTATGGTCAGTACTCTCCTCCCTCCCTCCCTCCCTCCCTCTCTCCACCTCCTTCTCCTCCTCTTCCTCTATCTCTCTCTCTCTCTAAATCAATATCTTCCTCAGGCATGGGGTATCCGCAGAATCACTTTACTTGACAATGGCCGAGTGGCCATGTCTAATCCCTTGAGACAGTCCCTCTATACATTTGATGATTGTAACAATGGTGGTGATCTAAAAACAGTTGCAGCAATCAGGAGTCTAAAGCGCATATTTCCTGCTGTGGTAAAGTTTTGTAATTTCTTATTGTTATTTATCTTATTTTTACCAAAAGGGGCAAACTAATTGCATATCATGGGTGTTTTTGCAGGAAGCAGAAGGTATTGCTATGTCGATACCAATGCCTGGGCATCCTGTTCCATCCCATGAGTCGGCCAAGGTTCTTCACGACTGTGCGCAACTTGAAACTTTAATTGCCTCCCATGATGTGATTTTCTTGTTAACGGACACAAGAGAAAGCAGGTGGCTTCCTACACTTCTTTGTGCAAATCTGAATAAGGTGGGTTAAATGCAATTTTAACCATTACTTTTAAAAAAATGCAATTTTAATCATTGCTGTTAAGGTTCTGTTTTATTTGAATTTTAACCGACATGTTAAATAATATAATAATTAAAAATTATGTGACACCCTTAGTTTTCAGTTAGAAGCAGTCCTTTCTCATTCAGCTGACACTACACTGTGAGCTGGTGAAAAATGATCAAAATTAACCGAAAATCCAGATTCACTCCAGATGTAAGAATCTTCGTTTGACTATATTCTCCTGTTTGCAGATTGCTATTACAGCAGCATTAGGGTTTGACAGCTATCTTGTCATGCGGCATGGAGCAGGCCCAGTTATTATAAAAGATGACGCTGAGGACACTTTAGGGATGAGCAGCTTATCTACAAATGATGTTGATAGACCGCATAGACTAGGATGTTACTTCTGTAATGATGTAGTTGCTCCTGTAGATGTAATCCCCCTCCAATAAGTTATTATCTCCTTTTATTTACATCTTACTACCTCCTGATTCATCAAAGAGAGGAAAGCTCCTTCACTGTCATTATGACAGTATGGTAAGAATAAGTACAATATAGGAGCTGACTACACCTTTCTTTCATACAGTCAACTTCTAATCGTACATTGGACCAGCAATGCACAGTCACACGTCCTGGCCTTGCGCCTGTTGCTTCTGCACTTGCAGTAGAACTACTTGTTGGTATTTTACATCATCCGGACAGGTAAATGCGTGATCTGTTACATTTGGCTGGACGAGTGAGAAAAATGCTTGATGTATTATGGTGTACAAAAAATAGCACAAAAAAATGTGTACTTGGACTGGTTTGGGTCTCTTTGCAGCATTTATTATGAAGCTGTTGATAATTTGGGTTTTGTGTAGATTAAATGCTCCAGGTGAGGTTAGTAACTCTGTTAGTGGTAGTGGGGAGCAACCTCTTGGGATTTTGCCTCATCAAATCCGGGGAACTTTCTCTCAGTTCTCTCAGATCACACTTATTGGTCACGCCTCCCACTATTGTACAGCCTGCAGCAGCACCGTGAGTCTCTATTTTGTGCTTTCACGTTTTGGCTTCACTTAGTTTCAGAAAAAAGTGGAGGCTTTCCTTCCCATACTTGTCACAAATTTGATGTTTATTTTGTGTGGGTAGGTCAATTTTAGATGTTATTGCTCCATGTTTCATCTACATTCTGACAAAAGTAACCTGAACTGATGAAAATTCCAGGTGGTATCGGAATACGGAAGAGGAGGTTTAGACTTTGTTTTACAAGCTATCAACCATCCAAATTATTTGGAAGATCTCACTGGACTGACGGATCTTATGAAGACAGTAAGCTCGTACGAAATGGAGTGGGATGATGGATCTGATTTAGATGACGAGATCTGAGGCAACCAAAGCATGATCATTTGTTGGATAAGGATGTGCTGTAATTTCTTAATTATGAAGTTGTGTCTTGAACCACGTATATTTTTTCAGATCAAAGGCCTCATCACATTAACTTAACTGTAAATACCTGGCCGAAAACCAGTTCTTTTAAAGTTCCTATTGTCAGGTAAATGAACCATCTAAAAATTATTCTTATTATTAAGCTCTGTAAAGCTGTTCTATTCCACTGAATGAATGTTTTACACAATGCCTGCAGAAAATGCAAGTATTGTGAACAGTCTACCCAATTGCCACCGTGACTGTAGACCCATCTCTCATTATGTGAGTAACGAGCGAGGTTGACGAGTTCCATAAACGAGGCAAATACTACGAGTGAGGTTGACGAGTTCCATAAAGGAGGCAAATACTACGAGCGAGGTTGACGAGTTCCATAAACGAGGCAAATATAGGTAGCAAACACAGACGAATTAAAGCAGCAAAGACACTGGTTCAGCCACGGAAAGCTCAAGTTTCTTCTGGCTTGGCATCCTCCAGGTTATTTTCAAGTTTTCTGCTCTTGGCTGCCTGTATAAGCTCTGCTAGTGAAACTGCTCTTCTCATTTTCTCTTTCTTTATTGACTCTAGATCCCATTCCTCAATAACGAGCTCGGGTGGATTTGTCACCTTTCTTTCACCAGCATCCGGGAGTGCTATTGGTTTGTTCTGATTCATAGAGCAGAAGATTGTTGTCAGTGATACACAAAAAAACAGGACAAGTAAAAGAAACATTTTGAGGTTCAAATCTTGCTTTACGTTTCTGTTTACTTTGTCTGGAAAGTGTCTGTCTATCTCCTAGACTATCAAACACTGGCTAAGCCAAACATCTGCCGCTTAATGAATCTGATCTAGACTAGCTTACCTTTGTTGATCGAGCTTTGAGTTGCAACCTTTTCAAAACAGCCAATTTTTGTCTCTGTTCTTGCAGTTCCTTGCGCAGCTTCGCCTTCAATTCCGCTCTTGCCTTCTTTTTTATGTCCCTCTCTTTACGTATCTGAGCTAGCCTTTCCATCTTATCTGCTCTTGCTTTGGCTGCTTGCTCAGCTCTCAGTTTAGCCATCTCCTTTGCCTTACCCTTATCTGCCTCCCACTGTTGCTGTTGCTGGAAAATTTCTGCTTTAATCTTGTCATAACTGTCCCAATCCAGCTCCTGTTGGTCAAAACTAGCTCTCCGAGCTTCTTCTGCTATGCTCTGGGCCCATATTGAATAACATCTCTCTTGAAACCTTTTAAACTTCAAGCGCTCTCCCCAAACCCTTCGCTGTGCTAAACCAATCCTAGCCTTGCTTTGAGCACTGCAAAAGCAAGTTGGAATTAAGTCTCCAAGAGAATGGAAATATAGATGCAAAAGAACAAGTCGTTTTAGACTGAACAGCATCCACATAGATGGTTTTTCTGGCATAACTAGTCACTTTTTTAACGAAAAACTCGCATAGCTAGTGGAGTTTTAGTATTCATACGTGTGAACTCGAGGGCATTCAGACATCTTTTTCCTGACCTGAAAAATTGGGACAAATGAAAAGAGTGAAAACTTAACGAAGAGAACAAGCAGCTTCTGATCAGCTATATACTTGTGTCCAACAGAAGTGTGCAGCTTCTTGAAGAAACCAAAGAAAGTACAGAAGTGACAATTCGAACTGATTCTTACATGACATCACCTTGGGATCTCTTAAGGCTTCTACAGTTCGCTGCTTTATGCGTGCTCTGGTTTCTGTAATGAAATCATATTGTGAGTAAAAACTGGAGAAAAATTCAAATTCAATTAGACACGAAATTTGTTAGGTCCATTCATTAATATTAGCAAGGATACTCCATTACCAGCACTATGCTTTCTGCCCTTATTCCACGGGGTTTTCCCTTTGTTCGCTAAACCAATCTTTCTTCTTCTTTCATATTCTTCTTTAGAAATCAATTCCAAAGTGCTAGAGCCACTGCTGAAAGGCCCATTGTAACTGATCAGTTGCAACGAACTGTTTTCATCAACTGAATATCCATCGCTTTTTGTGGGTTGCCATGATGATCCTCCACAAACTTTCAGATTCTCCTCTTGGAGGGCTTCGTAAAGTTGCTTTTTGGGTAACGAACAAACAAGAGAAGCCTGTGATAAATTACTGAGCAAAAGCATACGATATTGTGGAAGTATCGCAGTTGGTCGCAGATGTCTAGGATGCATGATAGAATTGAATATGGCTAGTGAAAGAAAGCTCCGGATGCCATTACAAGGTGAGATTGCATCTGTAAATCTGGCAAAAGAAAATAAAAAAGTCAACAATTTTATTTCATTCCGAAAAATTTCTGGATGAAACCCGTTGAGCATTTTGACAAACAATAACAGCAAAACATTTATCTAACCCAGCAGGTCAAGGGTTTGATAGAACAAGGAATCCTTTCTGAAAATTCTTTTATGTGGGCCTCAATATCCCTTCCATTTCGGAAAAATTTCAGAATCTATCTCGTTCTGTGAACAAGAAAAGCGCCGGAAGAATAGAGAAGAACCCCAGAAAAATGCTCAAAAAAAGAGGGGAGTAGACAGGAAACCAAAAACCAACCCAAATGCAAATCGGTACTTCTCGTGTTCTCTGAATGGAGCATTAGCAACAAATTTTAATTTTCTTACGGATTTCTACATCTTCAACAATGTCCAACATACGCTAGAATAATGTAAGAGCGTAAATGAATTTAGTATAATCCGAGAGCAAGAGACCAGTAGTCCACGAAGAAAAAACTGAGCAAGAAGATAACCAAGATGAGAAACCTCAATGAGGTGCAAAAGCAAACAGCCAAAAGCACACATTTTGGAAAAAGTAGGCGTCGAGTTCGCAGAAGGAATATTGGACTTACATGTGAAAGTGGGGCATCTCAGAAACGAGAGCTTTTCTCAGCAACCATTGCCAGAGAGAGTATTTTCTTCTTTCTGTGAAGAGGGTAAAACTCGTTCCCCTGAGATTTTTCGTTTGGCCATGGATTGTTCTATTCGATTTGAATGGATAGTGTTTGTAAAACTTGGTCCGCTCTCCGAATCGACTAGTTGAACCGAGCACAACTCTCAAGTAGCCAAGGTTGAACATCTCCGACTATGGGACCTGACTCAGGATAAAAAAATCCGAGTTGAACAGGAGTGACTCGGTGAAGTAGGCCGGGTTGATGCTCAATGTTTTAGTCTGAATGTTACTTTTTTTGTTATGTACATTGAGATTCTATATTTTATGAAAGTAAAATGCAACTTTAGTTAGAGTGAATTCATTTTTATGAGATTATTTTACGTAAATAATTAATTTACATAAATATTTTTTATAATTATCTTTTTTGAGCCTTTGACTCTATTTATTGCATGGGGTTTGTACATGGAAAATAGAGGGATGGGACATTAAGATTTCAAACTTCTAAGGTTTTAACAAATACTCAAACGCCATCTAGATCACCTTGTGGAACAAATAGGCCTCCTCATATATCTAAAAAGTAAGGGTAACTGGTATACCTGTACCTACTTTTGTAAAATTCTACAATTACCCTCAAGAAATTACTTCTAAGTTATGCACTTTTTACCGTTGGATTTAGATTTTGAGATCTGTATAATGGTATCGTGTAAAGTTTTAAAGTTGGGTTAGAGGTCCTTTCCTATCCTTATTTGAGAAGTCCCGGGAAAATTTCCCGTAGGTTGACTGATCAGTGTTCTCTTTCATGTCTATCCCCTCGCGGAACAAATATAATCAGCAGAAAACCGAACCACGGAACCAGCAACATGAGTGGCTGGGCGTCGTGCGAGCGTCTCGGCGTCGAGAAGTCGAAGCGCTAAACCAGAAAAAAATTTAACGCGGGGTCCGCGATACCAGCCCTATAAATGGGGGCGGGAGCCTCATGTTCTCGCATTTCTCCAAACTTTCTTCTCCCGTAGAGCCCTAGTGCCCCAGAGCTTGGTTCTCCCTCAATGGAAGAGCTATTTCAACCATTTTTCTTGCACCTCGTACGCAGAAATCAGGTTAGTGGACACCTACTTCCTATTTTATTTGAGTAAAGAGATAGAGAGATGGCAAAAAATGTTGTAAAGAGAGCTAGGAGCATTCGGGCAGTGAGGGATTTTGACCGCACTAGGTTTGTTTCTAAGAAAGCGGCAAAGAAAGAGGAGAGTATTGAGAGGAAAAAGGTGATTAATGAGAGAGGATTTGAGTTACCCCTGAATGATACACATTTTTTGCCCATTATTAGAGATAGAGGCTGGGACAAGTTTTGCTCTCAGCCACAGCCCGCCATACTTCCATTTGTTAAAGAATTTTACTGTAACGTGAAAGAGGCAGAGCAAGAGGCCGAAGAGGGAGGCTACGCTCGTACATATTGTATTGTCCGACGTCGGCAAGTACGTTTCGACCGAGCGGCTATTAATGCGTATTATGGAGTGGAGGAAATAGAGGATAACATGGGTCATTTGAAGGAGACAGTCCCCCCAGAGGATCTCACCAGATTGCTTTGCCCTCACGGCACCATATGGAAGTTAGCGGAGAACGGGCAACACTTATACTTCCCGAAGGTAGATTTATCTGTGGAGGCTAAGGTATGGCTCTACTTTATCAGTACTCGGCTCCTTCCCACTTCTCATCGCACAGAGGTGACAGTGGACAGAGCATATATATTGTATGCCATTCTGACAGGACGGCCGATTAATATCGGCCAGATCATTTACAAGGAGATCGTTCGCACCGGCGGATCAATACGATTGGGTTTATTTTTTCCATCCTTGATTAGTGACCTATGTCGGGCCATGAATATTGGGGTGCCATCTACAGTAGAGATGAGATCACCTGAGAAACCTATCACTAGTGGCTCTATTTCACGGCTGAGAGATGAGGATCACCGCCGACGTGGACGAGCATCCCCACCACAACCAGCAGAGCCACCAGCACCTCCCCATCCAGCTGCACAGACATGGGCAACTCGCATTGCACGCTTAGAGGAGTTGGTCCAGAGAGGAGATGAGGAGCGCAGGGAGATGAGATCTCAGATACAGCACCACAGTGAGCTTTACGACTATAGTATCGGGTACGTCAAAGACATATATGCATGGTGTGCCGACCAGCCTCAGCTTAATATGAATGGTTTTCCGCCCTACCTCCCTCCACGGAGGGGAAGGCGAGATGGCGATGGCGATGGCGATGAGAAAGATGAGTCGGAGAAGACCGAGGAGATAGGTGCTGATAAGAGCGAGGCAGAGTAGGAGACAAATGTAGATGATGACTGAGAGAGTAGAGAGGGTCATGTACAGCCCAAGACCCAGATGTATTATTCTGTTCAGCTTAGGCAATTTTGTATACGAATTATCATATGTAACTCTCTCAGTTAATGAAATCTGTTTGTTCTTGTTGGTTATGAGATGTATAGGTTGGTTTAACACTTTATTTTGTGTGTTTTATTCTGTTATATTTTTGTTTGCTTTCAATGTTTTTAATTTTGTTTGGCTTTTTGTGTAATAAAAAGAAGCTTCCCATTAGTCTCACTTTCATTGGCATGCTTTGAGATATTTTGTAGAGTTTGCTTCAAGTGCAGATCTCCAAGGTTGACGTTCAGCATGGAAGTGGACTGTGAAATTCAGATGATGTGATCTACATTGAGAAAAATGTAGAATTCAAGTTTTTTTTGTGTGTGTGTGTGTGTGTGTGGGGGGGTTGAAATTTGCATTCATTCATGCAAATTGCATTTTGAATAGCTAGACTGAGGAGATTAGCTTATTTCAATTGAAAGAAGCACTAGTAGAAATGCTGATTCCGCTGGCCTACTTCCCCCCCGCCCAATAGAAAACAATTCTAAGTCATTTTAATTCCCACTCCCAAAAACCTATCTTCCCAGCCTCTAGATCTTCCTGCGACTGAGTTTTCTCCACCGGTGTTCTTGCGGCCGACTTCTCTTGCATTCCTGCGCCCCACCTTTTCTGCCGTTATGGTGGTGAGCTTCTCCGGCGTACCTGCGGCTGACCTTCTCTCCTTTGAGGGAAGCCCCTTCACTTTGATGGAAGCCCCTTCACTCCGACGGAAGCCCCTTCTCTCAATCTCGGCTTATAGTTGACAAGTAGTTCCTTGTTGATTCTCTTCTTTGTCTTCGTATTTCTTCTTCTTTTTTTTTTTTTTTTCTTTATTGGCCCTTCCCACTAGTTTCATAGTTATTCTTCTGATTTCTATCAAGGAGTTTAGGAGAAGAGGCAGTTACTGTAGATTCTAGAGAAATGATGCTAAGTACTGTATAGGAATTCTGTCAGAGCCATTTCATTAGAAAGCCCTCATGCTGTATCTTGAGCCTTGTAGCAAGGAAACAAATATTTTGAAACTTACAGGTCCTCTTTTTTCTTTCCCCTTTTCATGATTCCACATTTATGTGAAAGTGCAATTATGAGGTTCTGAAAGGTTTATATTCTTCTATGATGAAGATTTTGTACATAAAATATCTGTGGATAAAGTGAGAGGAATATGAAGGGACCTGTGAATTCCTTTTGCTGTGATTATAGGCAGAAAGGTATCATGGGTTGCAAGTTAAAATTTTCACCATAGTTATAAAATAGATCTAATGAGACACTCGGCATGATCTTTTTTTTTCGGACCAGAAAGTGTTTCCGGCCTGTGATAGGAAAAA
The DNA here is from genome assembly GCA_022405105.1 of Aristolochia contorta. Taxonomy (NCBI): domain Eukaryota; kingdom Viridiplantae; phylum Streptophyta; class Magnoliopsida; order Piperales; family Aristolochiaceae; genus Aristolochia; species Aristolochia contorta. Next base: position 19,650,014 of record CM039667.1, read on the forward strand.
AACTCAATTTGAATTATAAATGGCAGGTTTTGTTGTAAGTTTAATTGTATCATGTCTCTCTCTATATATAGGGAGAGAGGGAACGTTGGAGTCATGAAGTGAATTCAGTCTTCAATTAATTGAGTTGCCAAACTCTAATGATTCAAATACTTGCTAAAGATGCCGGAGAAGTTCTGGAGAAGTGAACTGATGGTCACCATTTAACTCCTGAAGCTGGTGAACTTATGTCTGTATGTGTCTCTGTTTGTGTATATATGAATGAAATATATATTAATTGTGTGAGAGACTATTTTCTGTTGGGTGAATTCGTATATATTGTAAACATTTGCTTGGAGGAATTCATATATATTCTTAGCATTTGACGGGGTGAGTCAGATTTATAGGTAACCATACTCTCTCTTCTCCTTTCTAATTGGATGCTTTAACATGCAATTTAGCACCCGTGTGGCTTTCGAAGTGCTCGTCTTGAATTCTTTTGTAACTTCATAATTCTGTATTTAAAACATCTTTATTCCAAAGTGTTTTCTGGAATTAAAATGTTTGTGTTCTGCAACCTACAACAATTTTATTTTCCTGCTCTTTCACTATTTTTATTCAAAAGGAAATTGATAAGTGCAGTGGGTTCTAGTCATTTACTGTTGGACCAAGTTATATAGGTTCAACTTTTTGAAAGAGATATATAACCTTCTGCTATTTTACATTCCATATTTGATCATGTGAACATATTTGAAAAGCTATTGGTCTAGCCATTTATTGGAGTTTGGTGTTTTGTCGTATTTGGAGTGAAAAAAAAAAAAAAAACTGTTATCATCCTTTCTTCATGTTTTGCTTGAAGAAAACAAGAACGTAATCTGCCAAGGTTCACTTTTAATGTAATGCTTGTAAGAGAATCTTTAGATTTTAAATTTACATTGTTTCAAACTTTTAAATTGCCTATTCACTTTTAAACTTTTAAACTTTTAAATTGCTTGCAGACAAGTGAAAAAACTCTATAAGCTTTTCTGTGAATGCGATTGCACGCGGTTGCTGAACGTAATTGTCAAGTTTGAAGCACGTATTATTTCCTTTTTTTTCAGTATAAAGGAGATGCAATTGACGTTTGTAGCATTTGCCTTGCCAGATAAACCCAATTGCAGAGACTTCTGATAATCAATTTGTGGCTGCTGACCGACTCTCTACAAAGTTTAACTTTTCATCTCTCTGGGTTCTTTCTTTTTCTGTTTGAAATTGTCGTCTCCCCTCTTCCCTTTTTTATTTATATTTCATTTTTCTGTGCACTTTTCTTTACAGTTCTGTCTTATTTTTAACTCAGTATACTTTTGCATACCCTCTTTCTGCCACATTTTTCCCCAGTACTGTTACATTACTCTTCTGCATACCCTCTTCAACAATTTTCTAATTTATTACAGAAAGGAAACGTAATTAGAAGTTATGGAGAGATGGTTAAGCTTGATCAATTTTAATATTCTTTGTCTCTGAGATTGTCTTTATGTAATTAAGCATTTCCTTTGCTGTTTCTATGAAATTAAGCATGTTTTAATTAAATAACTTACTTGAGAATGTTTTAATTCGGTTCTTTGCACTTGAGAATGTTTTAATTCGGTTCTTTGCACTTGAGAATGTTTTAATTCGGTTCTTTGCACTTGAGAATGTTTTAATTCGGTTCTTTGCACTTGAGAATGTTTTAATTCGGTTCTTTGCACTTGAGAATGTTTTAATTCGGTTCTTTGCACTTGAGAATGTTTTAATTCGGTTCTTTGCACTTGAGAATGTTTTAATTCGTTTCTTTGCACTTGAGAATGTTTTAATTCGTTTCTTTGCACTTGAGAATGTTTTAATTCACTTCTTTGCACTTGCTTATATACTATAAATGAATAGAGAGATCATCAAGTTTTTAAAATACCTTTAAACTTGCATAAATTAAATAAGTTTAATGTTTTATGAATGCTTTCTTACTAGTTGCAGTGCAGGTATAGTTGATGATCAACAACCTTAAATTTATGAATGCGTATGGTGGCTGTTTGATTTATTGACTTACATGCTTTCAGAACAGTGAAATGGTTGTCAGTTGACTCTACCTTTTGAATGCCTTAGTTTGTTTCCTAGTTCTCCTTTTGAGCATCCTCATAAATATGACCTCCCTAGAAGGTTGCTCTTTTTTATATGAGGCCTGCATTTTATATGGTTTCTGTATTTGCTTAATGGTCATATGGGGAAGTTTCTAATGTGTGGTATTGGGTTCAGTTGACACCAGGAATAACCCATGTGTGTCAGATTAGAATTCAGTAGATAAATAAGTAATGATAAATTTAATATACAACCATGACTTTTGGCAATCCTAGCAGCTAATACAGGAAAGGAAGTGTAATCAATCCTTACTATTAGGTGTATCAGTTATTTACTATTCCGTGTTGCTGATTTTAGTTGTTTACTTTGGGAAATTTGCAGGTATCCATACTTAGCAGTGGTTCTGAATTTCAGTCAATCATTGTCTTTGTATTGCTTGTTGAAATATTATGCTACAAAGGATATATTAGCACATAATAAAACCATTGGCAGAATTCCTCACATTTAAATCAGCAGTCTTTTTACACGGTGGCAAGGTGTGGCTCTCTCTCCTCTCTGGCAGCGTTTGGGAACGCTCTTTGATGTAGATCTTTTTGTTATTGGGTCTTTGAGAACTCTTTACAAAATGAGATGATGTTTGGCTATATCTAACAAAAAAGGCTTTATCAAGTAGAGAAATCATAAATTATGTTTGGCAGGAAAAAACAAGAAAGAGGAATCACCACTACCCTTAGTTTTGTCAATCAGAATGTTGTTATGTGAATATTTGTTTCTTTTAATAGTGTGAAGATAGATCTTGGTGGATTCGAACCACTATCCCCTCAAAGATATTTTGAGTGCTCTTTCCATTTTGAGCTTAAAGATCTACTAAAAGAATAGTCAAAGAAAGGAATAGAACCACTAAAAGGTAATAGAAATTTAATTCAAACCAGTGACGCAAAAACAATCCTCAATTATGTAAATAATCAAAACATATCTCGAAGACCTGTTTGATAAAACCCACTTGGAGCAACATATTCACACCTCAGATATTATCTTCATGACCTTCTAGGGAAACCTTTGCTTTCATCTGATAAGTTAACATTGAATTAACATTAAGCAACTCTCCAAGAATTGATCCAGTTGACTGCTTTCCTGCTTCCTGTCCAATCTGCAGTAAAAGAGCGGGAAAATTCTATTAGTTGGAAATCAAGGAGTGACATTTATGCTCTCAAATTGATATACAGATCCTTCATAAAAGTCACCTTGGACGAAATTAAATAAAGAGCAACTTATTCATGCTGATTATAGCGTGTGGTAGGCTCAGAAATTAGTTCCCTCTGTTCCAACCCAGGAAAGTGCCCAATATTGTGCTCCTCAATTGACTAAAACTCATTATGCAGACCAACTGCAAACTGATCATCTGGATGGCTGTCACCAGTTCTCAAGTAATCTGCTATCTGAATAGCATCAAGACAATATTACAAGGCAAATCAGACCAACAACGATCTAATGGTGAAAGACGTGAAGACAAACATCTGCAGCTTCTTACTGTGGTTCACTGTTGTCAGAAATTGATGGAAAGGCAAATTAAGAGTACATTTTCTCACATGGTCAGCTAGGGTCATGCCACTTAAAGCTGCAGCTTCTACACTGGAACCGAGAAGCCAATCACCACAAATACCAGCTCGACCCAAGGATCAAAGACACCAGACACTTTTGGACTGTTAGTTGGAAGAGCCGCACCCTTGCAAGTTCAAGAACAAAAATGGCAAGACACCAGACACTTTTGGACTGTTAGTTGGAAGAGCAGCACCCTTGCAAGTTCAAGAACAAAAATGGCAAGACACCAGACACTTTTGGACTGTTAGTTGAAAGAGCAGCACCCTTGCAAGTTCAAGAACAAAAATGGCATCACCTATTGCTAACACAACCAGTCTCGAGTAAGTTCATACCATAGCTGCAGTCTTGTATAAATTGGCCTCTGACATGACCCTTTAGACACCATCAAGCATGGCTTCCTTTACTTTATCTGATGTAACTTTTGGAATATTTTACTGAAAAAAGTACATTCAAATAGTCTTAGAATTTAATATACATTATTCTTTTAAAACTCATATGGAAAATTGCAACAATTTCAAACTCGTATTCCATACATTCAAATAATCTTAGCATTTAAAAATAGCAATATTCTTTTGAAACACATATGGAAAAGTGCAGCTATTTCAGACTCATGTTCACATAACATCATTACCAACCTGTGGAACTTTGTTTCTTCTTCCAAAAGCAGCAGTGCTGAAAAAGGTCCAATAATGAGGCCCACTTTTACGGAAAAGGAATAACTTCTTCGTGTTATTTCGGATCCACGAAACAGCATCAACCCCTTTGACAAAAGCGCCTTCAAAATGCGAATTAGACATAGTAGCTGGAAGAGGAAGAGGTTCTTCAAATGCTGCAAGAAGTGCCCAGATAGAACTTAACTCCAACCTCTACATGCACCAAGATAAACAAATAGATAGTTAAAACACTGCTTCCCAAAATTATGAGGTTCAGAAATTGATTCTGTAAGAATCATACACAATTTGACACTTGAAGTACATATCCACTTGAGATACAATTGAATCGAGATAGAATTTAGAGACGACCGTAACCCCAACCTCGCCACAATGGTTTAGCCAGATTAGGGCTTTAAAAAGTCTTGCATTCATGTCGGAAGCAGTAGATACCCGCACAGACGAAAGAAACTTCTTTGACGGCGTGAAAGACGTAAGCTCCATCGATGCGAAACAAACAAAAATGCGAAAGAAACGGAAGAAATTAAGAAAATGAAACACTTGCAGAGAACTTTACATCGAATAATCGACAAAGACCAACGGAACCAGTTCGAGGTTTCTTCTCAGTTGGATATTTCGCCAGATGTATCCTTGATCGCTTCGATTTCGAAAGATTTGCCGTCGAGTTTCTGCCTTTCAAGCTTCAGCCTTCCTGAGCGCTCTCTTATTTTTATTTTTTTTTTTTTTTATTTTTTTTTGATAAAAAAACCATAGATTCGATTAGGTGGATGCGAGTTCCTGTAGTTTGCATATAGTTTTACATTCATCCGAATAAGATAACTGCGGGCTAATACCATTTCTGATATATTCTTCAAAAAACTGCATAATCTGTCCCCTACATTGTTTGCCTCGCGATACACGTGTCGGATCTGGTAGGATGGATGCTTGATAAATAGGTCCTGGCAAGAAACGACCAATGGTATCAAACGCCAATGGCAGGTTGCTTGCTGTTGGACTGTTGTAATCACCAACCTCGAGTCTCCCTCTATGATAACCTGCTGATGTAGAAAGAATTTTTGAAGCGAATGTAGGCTATGTAACAAAGTATGAAACTCCGCCTCGTTGTTTGTTTTGTTTTTCAGAGGCCATATTGCGGATAACTAATGGGTTCCAATGTATGTCATCACACTGTATATGTTGATGCAAAAAGCTAGAGCCATCAAAATTAACCTTCAAATAGAGTCATCACGTGACGTTTCTTTGTATTGCAATATCCTGTGTAGAAAGGATTTTCGAGCAGAGAGACCCTTCATCCTCTGATTTGGACCTTAACAACCTCTGGTTTTGCTCATACCAAATTTCCCATAATGTCACCACAGTTAGCAGCATAAGTTTTGGTTTAGTTCGGGAGTCAGCATCTAAAAAGCAAGGATCTAAAATTGTGTAAGTGTTGGCTTTTTCCTGTGGGACACGATGTTGTGTTGCGAGGTGATTCCAGAATGAGATAGAGTAAGGGCTTTGGAGGAGGTGTGGGTGTGGCCGACTCGGTTTCAATTTGGCAGAAGATACAAAATTTATCTGTGATGAACTGTGTCGATACTAGAAGGCTCTTTGTAGGAAGACAGTCACGAAGGAGTGTCCACAGGAAATTCCTGTGCTTGGGGAGGAAATAAGGAGACCATATCTTTTTCCATAGCTGATCAACTAGTCTGAGTTTAAGAGTCCCTTTTCCAGTCGCATCAATCTACAAACGGCATGATATATAGCTTTAACTGAAAAAGCTCCATCCTTGCTTAGGGTCCAGATAGAGTATCTGTTTGTGAACCCAAAGTTAACGTTTTCAGAATTTTTATTTGAAACGTTCGGTGCCCAAAGACGTCGAACGCAACTTTGTCTTCAAGTACAATGGGACCAACTTGTATCCTATTTTGATCAATAAGAGGTTCATCCAAACCATCTAACCATGTATCTAGCCATAGTGATACTCGAGTTCCATCTCCAATGTGGTATCATAAACTTTGTTTAAAGAAATCTAGATTTTTCCTTATCTGTTTCCATAATACGGACTTGTTTTGTCTTGGAGGAGATCTCATGGGGAGTTACCCCGTATTTAGCTCTCATAACCTGAGCCCACAAAGAGGTATTTGATGTAAAGAGACGCCATAAGAGTTTCAGTTTGAAAGTTTTATTCAGGGATTTTAGGCTCCTAATTCCCAATCCTCCCATGTTAATCCCCGAACATACATCTTGCCAGTTTTTGAGATGAATTTTATGCTGACCCTTTAATTCCATCCCTCATTATTTTTTCAATGTTGTCTATTGAGGAAGGGTAAAGCAATTTATAAGATGTATGGGGATATTCGTCAATACTTACTTGATCAGTCCGGTGCAAGAGAGTGATTTCCTATGCCAACCTTGTAGTCGGTTTTTTATTTTTTTAATTAAAGGCTAGTATTCCTCCTTTGTAACCCGGGATAGAGGTACTATTAAGCCAAGGTATTTTCCTATAGATTCAGAGACTTTATAAGGGAGAATTTGTGCTATTTGTTGTTTGATGCTTGTATCCTTTGGCAAAAAAAATCGTGGTTTTATTGTTATTAATTTCTGTCTTGCTGACTTTTCATATTTCGTGAGTACCCTAGAAGCTCATGTGCTGTGTCAGTTTCAGCTTTGGCAAATAACACTATCGTCTGCGTAATCCAAATTATAGATCTTGGGCCCCTGAGGTGAATGGGTTCACGGATTAATTTTACTCTGTAGGATTAAATCTTGAATTCGTGAAGATAATAATTCTTCACACATAATGAAAAGGAATGGGGAGATACCCTGCAGAATGCCCCTCTTTGGTATGATTTATTCTGTGGGGACACCATTTACCAAGATTTGGTATTTAAATGTGTTAATACAAAAACTAAGAGGTGCTGCCATCTAATCGGAAAATCAAACTGTTCTAAGGTGTAACTAATGAACTCCCAAGAGAGCGAGGTAAAAGCCTTATGGAAATCGAGTTTTAGCCCAAAATAGTTATTTGTCTTTTCTTGGACTTAAAAGCTAGAGGTTAATATCTCATGGGCTAATGAGGTGATCCGACATCTGGCGCCCTTTTATCAAAGCATGAGTCAGCCCGACTATAAGGGGAACAATCTGTTTAAGGCGATTTGCCAATACTTACAGAAAACTCTTTATTCCACATTAGATAGGCCAATGGGCCTAAAATCCTGAAAGCTAGTTGGGTCGGTTGTTTTAGGAATTAATGTGATGTATGTTTTATTCAGTTCTTAATTCATGTAACCTGATTTAAAAAGGGTATCTATGTTATGTGTTACATCATCTTTGACCAAATTCCAATGTTTTTGAAAAAACAGTGGATGAAACCCGTCGGTCCCCGGGGCCTTATATGGGTCCATTGTAAACAATGCCTTACTAATCTCTTTTGGAGATGTGGGTTTTTCTAAAACCAATATGTGTTGTTCGGATAACTTGCCCTGTGGGCGGAAATTCGAAGGAGACATATTTCCCATCCTTAGCATAGACATCTTTAAAATATGTCCATGCTGCATTCCGAATATCTTTATCCTCTTCTAAAATAATATATCTCCAAACTTAATGGATTTTATGGTGTTTATGTTTTTCCGAATTTTTGCAAAGTATGAAATTTTTTTTTTAATATTTTCCTCTCTGTATTTAAGAAAGTATTGCCTAGCTCTTTGGAATTCAGGTGTATATTTTATTTGGAGCATATGCATTTGTTTATGTTGTAGGGTGCATTCTTCTTCTAAATTTTGGTGGGTTGGGGTGCCTCGTGCGATGGTTTGTGGCACTTGATTTAGTTCCTTTTATAATTTTGCTAGTTTGGTTTTAAAATTCTCAAACCTAGTTTTGCTCCAAGTGGTTAATCTGTTAGCAATTTCAGCTAGTCGGTCCGGTAACAATTCTGGCGGAGGCACTGGTTTGTGCATGTGAGTAATTGCGGTCCAGCCCGTCTTGACAATTTCCTCATATTCAGGGACTCCATCGACATGGCCTGATAACGAAATGGATTTTGTTGCACTAGGTCTCAACTTTATTAACGAAGACCATGATCAGAGCACATTCTCGGTAAGATGGTAACAGTTGAATGAGATAGTAAACGCAACCTTCCATTATTAAATAAAGCCCTGTCTAGGCGAGCAGAGACTTGTCTCTATCTACCCTAGAGTTTGTCCATGTTTGATGTGGGCCAGTGGCTCCTATGTCAATCCATCCATCATCATCTACGAATTTTTTAAAGGATATGTTGAGCCTGTAGTTATCATTTTTCGAGAGTTTTTCATGTTCTGCTACAGTGGCATTAAAATCTCTTGCTACGGCCCATGGTCCTCCAACTCGTCTTGTTTCATGGTTTAATTGTGTCAGTCCTTGCTTCCATATGTTTGAGTTAGGGGGTAAATAAACGAGGCTCAGATTCGCTGGGCCTTGTTGGGTGAGTAGTTCACCCATAAGGCCAAACTGTTTAAGTGTAATGTTTTGTAAGGTGACCTCGTCTTGCCAGAGAAGGCAGTCCTCTGCTAAGACCTATATAGGGGATAACTACAGTGTGGATATAAATTTAAAGACCATTTAGCTTTGTTTCTAGTGGACGTTCAACCTTAGTCTCACTAAGGAAAATGATATTTGGTTTGTGCTTTCCTATATAATTCTTAAGTGCATGCAAAGCCAACGCATGTTGTATGCCTCTGATATTCCAAATAAAGAAACTATCCATAAATTATCACTGTTTGGCAAAGCCACATACCTGGCAACGGGTGGGTCGCAGGTCTCATGTCTTCAATTCTTGGAGTTTTGAGGATGAATGTGCCTCTCAACCTGAGTGGACGTATAACACTGCACTTTCGTCCTCTGCTCTGACTAACACATGTGAGTGTCTGAAGAGCAGCCAGTAAGATGCCATTTCCCGATTCCGTTGACGTTGTCTGTCCTTTGAATATAGACTGTGAGGTGAATTGCCCGAAAGTCTGGATCGAATGACCGAAAGTTTGGATCGATTGTGCCATCTGTTGGTATTTTGCCACTGCTTGGCGGACGGTGATCTCAGTAGGCATCTGGAAGTTAAAAGATGTTTGATCCAACTGTAACTGCTGGGTGGCCGTATATATGCTTTGTTCGAACACACAGCCAGGAGGAGCAAAAGTAAGCTTTAAATTAATTCCCTGTTTTGCTTGCAACTCCATGTCTTTCTGCGTATTCTGTTCCGTAGAGGATTTGTAATGTTTGACCTGTCGGTTTTGGTTTTCTTTTGATGAGGAGGATGCCGATTTTGAGGGTCCCTTGTGGCCTCTTTTATGCACTATGATCCAGTCCGAGGGAGAGTGATCATGTCCATCATCCTTGGGAGATTTATTTGAGTCTTTTGACTCATCAGGTAGCTTTACCTGGCACTCTGTAGAGTGCTCCCATCTTTTACAAAAAGTACAGATTTTTGGTTTGTTTTCGATATGGAATGGGACAAAGCATATAGAATCAAGGTTATCTATATCTAGCCCCGTTATGTTTGGTTTGCAAAGATCTATTTCAAATTTCACCCTTGCACGGAGGGTTAGTCCATCCCTGGGCCGGGTTTCTTCCTCCATCGTGATGAAGCATCCCAGAGGCTGTACGATCTGTGTTAGCGCCTCGTCATGCCAGTGCATGAGAGGCAAACAAAGTAATTTGACCCAAACAGAGGGGTGTGTGAAGAGAAAGGATTCTACATGGAAGCCTCTCGGCCATTGGAACAGGTGGAGTTGAGATTCACCTATGTGAATGGGACAAAGATTACGGAGCATCTCGCAATACTCCTCTGGAGGTGGTTCGATGGAAAGTAGCCCCTTGGCATCTTAAGTACCATGATTGTTAGATCTGGAAGATGGGCTGCATGTAAGGCTCTTTGCAGGGTAGACGCTATGCAGGACAGTGGTCCTGGTATACGACCAACAAAAATTCCAATGAGAGAGGTTTTGAGTTGAGCGAGGCTTTATTCAACACATTCACGAGAAGAGTAACTCAATGAAACTTTGAAGTCAGATTGTGTACTATATCGGGTGGTTGTGAAGGGAGGGTTTTGGGGATTGGTAATTTGTGGATAATTACTCTGGCATGCATAGTGTCAAGGGGTGTGTTCAGCCTAAGTCCCTGCGGCTTCGTCCCTGTACCCTGAGGACGAATAAGCCTAATATGCCTAACTCTAGGGCGTTCCAGCAATCTAGTGCTTTATGTAAGTGAGAGAACTCAAATAGCAGTTCAGCGAAATAATAAAACGAAGCAAAGGATGCGCAGAGAAGGAGAAATAAAAGCGTAAGTAAAATACTACAACATGTAGGGAAAAATTACTTCTATTATCTTTAAAAATTACAAGGGAAGTATGCTTCCACGACCTTCAGACTCGACTCTAGCATGAGTCTTCCCTTAGAGTGAATCCCTCTCCCACAATAGCTTGCCCCTTACACGTTCTAAACCTCAATGAAGACGATAAAAGACTGCGTAGTTACAACCGTTCCCCTCTAGTCCTATTTATAGATTACAGATGCACAAAAAACCCTAAAATGAATCCTAGTGAGATTAGGAGATGTGTGGATTAGTTAGGAAGGTTGCCTAACTCGAGCAACCTCCTTTTTTTTTATCAGTATTGATCCAGAATCTTCGCCCTGATTTGTTGGGGATCCTATCCCATACTAGGATCGCCATATCTGGAGCTTCTTTTACCGATCGAGTTGGTTGGCACAATGTGGGTCCCAGTAGGGCCTACCGAACAGTTTAGGGTCGGAACCCTGTTATCTGATTTTGTCGGTTCAACCATGCCCGTGGGTGCACACATGGCTACACGGTGGGCGCGCGGGTGTGTGCACACTATACCAATCGTGCATAGGATGTCTTCTACGGCATTACGCGTAGGGATGTAAACGGGTAATAAACGGTACGGGTAATGGGTTTCCGTTTACCGTTTATTTTTTTGAAACCCTTACCCGTTTCCGTCCGTATCCGTTTAGTTCCGTGAAATCCTTACCCGTTTATTACCCGCCAGAAAACCGGGTAATCGGGTAATAAACGGGTAAATAATAAAAATATATATAAATCATAAAAAACCCAAAAAAAGAAGAAATATTAAGAAAATTATTAATAAACAGTCAAATACAACACTTTTCTAGAGTTCAAAATACAAGTTACATAACACAAAAATCAAAAATAAATATAAATTGTCTCCTACACTTAAAATTGACTAGGGACTAGAGAGGGATTAGAAAGGGAGCAATGAGTCAATGACTAGAGACTAGAGAGGGAGCAATGAGTCAATGACTAGAGACTAGAGAGGGAGGGAAAAGCAAAATTAGAATATTAATTAATTAGATAAGCAAGTAACTAGTAATTAAAATCAATGATATTACTTATAACTTATTAAGAATTTAGGGTATATGATGTAAAATGTTATGGGCCAAAAAATTTGAATTATGTAAGCTAATTGAAAAAATATGAAATCATCTCGTGTATTTGTTAATTACTATGTTAATCTTTATTAAATTTTTATTATGAATTATAATATGTTTATTTTTGTATGACAATTGTTTACGTTTATAAAAACAATTGTCATTTGTATAAAATCTGACATTTGTAAGAAAAATAAATTTTTTTAATCTTAGATTACTCATACAACCTTATTTAGTTAATTATGAATTTACAATATATGATTTATCCTTTATGACTATGAGTCTATGACTATGACTAAGGATTCTTTATGAGACCATGAGTTAAAGTCAATATATATTGACTTCTAATAATTACCAAAATATATAAATATATTCAAATTCACTCCAAACTTTTCAACTCTACAAATTTTTATAATAAGTGATAAAAAATATAATAAGGTTATTTATGTAAAAATAAGTATTTTATGGTTAAACTACGTAGATATATAAATTTACAATATTACCCTTACTTAAACGGTAAACGGGTAAAACGGGTTCGGAAGAGCTATTTCCGTTTCCGTCCGTTTATTAAACGGTAGAGCGGGTAAACGATAGAGCGGTAAACGGATAATAATATTTTATTTTCGTTTAGTTCCGTTTATTAATCGGACGGATGGTAGAGCGGGTAATCGGCTCCCGTTTACATCCCTAAGTGCTGCATGGGCGGATCTCATGGCCCAGGCGTGCACGCGCGGTTTCTTGCTATGCGGGCGCATGTGCATGCTGTGCTTGTGTGCTTATTGGTGCCGCGTGGTGCGCATGTGTAACCCCGGATAACGCTTCATCCGGGCGTGTATTGTTGTAACCCCGCGTTGGCCTTTTGGCTTGTTTGGAGGCGAAGTTGGCCTCATGTTTGGGCTTCCTAACACATAGGGCGAGGAGAAGGTGGTGGTTCTACTAGGAGAGGCTGATTCAATCCAGGAATATCGTTAGCTGATGCTGTGGCGACTTGCTTGGGAATAACATGCGATCCAGGTAGAGGAGCTTGAACAGAGGTAGGACTTTGCATTTTTGGGCAGGGGATGTTAACACTGGAGTTTCCATTTTCAAAAGGAGCACAGGTGTGTAGGGAAAGTTGTCCACTAGGTTAATGAACGGGGTTAAAAATATAAAGGCTCGCCATGCATAAAAAATTAACTTCGTGGTTGGAGAAGTTAATTTTGACGGCTTCTTCAGATACGGGTTCAAAGGGTATAAGATATCCGGACTCCAGTTTATCTCATATATTTGGAAAAGAGAGGCTTTGAAACAAGATTTTATGCATATAAAGGTATGTGGAGAAGAGAGATTAAAAATATTGTGGGAAGGGGATCGAGGATCATTTACGGAGGTCGGATATGATCGGGGAATGTTTGCCGGGTGCATACAGAAAATGCTGGGTGAGGTGGTGAACATCGTTAAAAATGATATATGAAATTTAAAAGAAGACATTAAGGTGGTTAAAAGCTGCTGCAGGGAGATCCAGGTAGAGATACTGTATATCCAAAGTAGCAGCAAAACTGCCACGTGTTTGAAAATCCCGGTGATCATGATCTTCCGATTTTGCCTCTTGGCATACATCATTCCCGTCTCTGGCGGCATGTTATCGGAGAGCATCAATATGGCGGCTTCCTTCTTGGGTGGAGTTGAACTGCAAAATTTTAACATAACTTTGAGGATCAAATAAGAACTTGAAAAAGAGAAACTATGTAACCGTAACAGGGAGCCCCCTGCTACAGAAGTTTTTTTGGCCCTTCGTATTGAGGAAGAGGAGCTTCTCTTCAGGATGAATATATCTCTGAGTCCCGAACAGTAGGCGGGAGTGTGTAGAGTGTGATCCTTCTGTTTGCGATTGCATCTCAAGTGATGAATCAGTATTTCGGATAATAGAAGATGGTATAAATATAGTTTGGTTTGGATGGTTCTTATCCTCAGCGGATCCTGTATGGGTAGTGTGGGTGACATGTATTTCTGGGGAATCTTCGATGTTTTCTCCTCTGGTATATCGGTGGACACAGAAAAAATGTAGAGTTTATTTTGAAGTAATGCTGAGACTCTAGGTTTTGGTCTGGATTTTGGTGGATTCCGTGAGAGAACTGATTCTTTATGGAAATCTTCCGGGCTTCAGCTAAATATATCTGTTTGTGTTTCTCGGTGGTGTATTGCTGGCTGTGTTTTGCTTACAGAAAGATTGTCGCGTCTTCTCTTGTGAACTGTTTGTGTATAGATACTCCATACCTATTCAAAATGATAAAAAGATGTGGATGTTTGTGATGGTGAAATGATATAAAGAGTGTTTATGTAGTTGTGTGTGGTTGATGATGCTCTAGAGTTGGAATCTTGGTGTCGCCTCTTCATCCTTGTTAATTAGAAAAACGTTTTTCATTGATGGAAAACGTTTTTCTGATTAATAGAAAAACATATTTCATGATGAAAAACATTAAGAAATTGATTTTATGATGCATAACAGTTTTTTGGTTTTAATTATTTATTAATTAGATTTAAAACCTCTGTCGTAACGGTTTTGATATTTTCCCTATAATTACCACACCATGCCACTAAGCTCAAGTACCTGAAAAATTAGAGCTTAGAAAAACCAAATATTCTGTTGCAATTTTGAAGGAGGAAAAAGGTATTTATATATTTTCCATAATTAAATTTTTTTTTTTCATGTTTCATGTTGATTAGAAACATGTTAATGTTAGAAATTCTTGAATTAACTAAGGAATTTCTTACATTTTGTATCAGAGCAAAAATTTGAGATTTTTAGATGTTTTTTGGCATGATACACTTTATTTTTCTATTTAATTACGATGCCTATTTTTTTGCTAAATTGCATATTTTCCAAATTTGGAGACCTTGTCGCTGAATTTCGTTCAATCTGGCCAGATTCCGTTGCTGTCTAGCGGCGGGACCTTGGCCGAATTGGTCGCCGGACCTTGGTCGAACTTTCTACCCGGTTGTTGGCCATAATGCTTGTTGTGATCCAGTTGGAATGGTCGCCAGAGTCAATCTACCTTTACATGCTTTTTGCCGGCCATATGGATGGCTAGAACGCCGACGCTAAGAAACCCTAATTTCTATGCATTTGGCGACGAGAGGTTAGGGATGACTTCTTGCGGTCCGGTTTGTTTTTCTGTTTTTCTCGTTCGAGTCCGGTTAATTTGCTAAATTATTAGAACTTGACCATTTTGGGTTGGGTAGGCTAGGGTTGGACAGCTTGCGCGGGGTTTTAGAGCGCGCACGCAGTCCATTTGATGAGCTCAAGGTATGGGCCGCCCATTTAAGTCGAACCCATTCTGTAAGTTGCCCATTCAGAACAAAATTGAGCCGGGCCACCCATTTTGGCGAACCTAGGGCGCTATTTTTCCTGCTAGGGTAAAATTGGGCCGCCATGGGGTGAGCCAGGGTGCCATTTTCTCCAGAAATTTGGAAAATTCATAAAACATCATAGAAAACGGGAAAATAAGAAAAATTCAGAAAAATCGTCCAACAATTCTAAAATAGATTCTGGTTTTGAATTTCTTATTTTCAATAATGTTGATCATACAATTGTATGATAAAAAAATAGATTTTGCTAAATTATTTTATGATTTTATATTAAATTTTGTTTATACTCATTTTAGAATGAAATGTGTGTTATAATATTCACGTCTTTAAAATTAGAGTATGATTTACATGAAATTGTTTTATTATGCTCTTGTTTAGCATTAATTGGTTGATTATATTTTCATGCTTTAAGAATGAAAAACATGTTATTCATAAAAATATGTAAATTGCATGATATATAAGTTGCTTTTATGCATTTCCTTTTTTCATTATGAGAATTGTTTATTTACAAATTTTAACTTTTCTTTTAAGGTTAGAAATTGTTATAATTTGTAAAAGTTAGTTAAATTCTCTTCATATTAATATTTGACCATAATATTTAAGATTATTGCATAAAGTTTTAGCAGATAAAGTTTCATAACATGTTCAATAAATAATTTTGGATGAATTAGGTTATAAATTAGGTTAGAGTGGTTCACACTAGTCTCCTTGGGAACGCTACTCTGTCTAAGCAGTTTGGTGCTGAATCAGCCTTAACTGAACCTAACTTTCCTGGGAGTATATTTGGTTAATGCTAACATGTTACTACATAATTGTTCTAAGGTATTTTGTATAGCTTGAAAGATAAAAATCTCCCGCAATGTGTAGTGATTATATAAATATAATTTAGTTAAATAAAGAGTTGCCACAACATCTTTACTTAACTATAATTATATATTAAGTTAAAATAAATGATCACATATAGAATTTGACATGAATTGTGATTAATTATACTTAATATGATAAAATTAATTCCACAAATTTTTTTGTCATATTTGTATAATTAATTAGGATAAAATATCAGATTATTTTCATAATTTATCCACATGTATTGTGAATTGGAATATAGTTTGGTAGTTTTATCATCCAAGATAGATAATGTACCCATTGAGTGAATATCTATCATATAGAAACTTTAGATTTACTTGAGTAAAAATTTAGCCCACAGACAATTTTTATGACCTTAGATCAAACTTTAGGGAATATTTCACTTTGGTAAACATGCCATTAAGTTTTGTCAACCTCATATTCTAACGTAAGCCTTTTGGACTTTCTATAGTTACTCAACCTGCTAGTTACTCTGCTATTTAGCCAAATATACTTCAAGTTAGTGGAGCTAATTATAATTTTAGAAAGAAATGATTATTCTTCATTCAGGGTGGATGGACATAGATTATGCTATAAAGAATGATGAACCACCGGTTGTAATTGATCAAAGCACTCCTGCTGAAGTAAAGCTATTTGAGCGATGAGAGAGATCCAATCGACTCAGTACAAGATTCCTTAAGACTAAAATTACAACTTGTCATCGAAGTTCAGTCGAGCAGTATGACAAAGTTCAAGATCTGCTTAAAGCCATTGGTGTTCAATTCGTCACTTCAGAAAAGGTATTAGCAAACACCCTCATAAGGGAATTTTCTTCACGTGTATGTGTGCACATTATGAAAACGCGGGACATAGTGGCTCAGCTCAAGAAACTTGTGGTAGATATGTTAGAGTTCTTCCTTGTGCACTTTATTTTGAACACTCTTCCTTCACAGTACGAGCGTTTTAATATCTCTTATAACACACATAAGGATAAATGATGTATCAATGAATTAATGACAATGTGTTCAAGAAGAGAAGAGGCTTGTAATGGAATTGGGTGAAAGTGTCATGATGGCTACAACTCATGGGAAGAACAAGACTCATAAATATGACAAATCTCAAGCTAGCACTTCCATGTCTTATCACAAGGGGAAGGGTAAAATACCACCTCAAACTGATATTAAGAAAGACTCTTAGTGTTTCTTCTATAAAAAGAAGGGACGACCTAAGAAGGATTGTGAAAAATTCAAGACATGGCTTGAGAAGAAAGATCCTTTATCCTCATTCGTTTGTTATGAATCTGATATGATTAATGTTAATATTAACACCTGGTGGATTGACTCTAGATCTACAATTCACATAGGAAACTCCTTGCAGGGCATGCAAAACCTAAGTAAGCCAATAGAAGAAAGTTGACCATCTTATCTGGCAACAAGATGGGATCACTTGTGGAGGCTATAGGAACTTGGACTTTAATTTTAAGTAGTGTTTATGTGAAGAATTTGGAAAGGACCTTTTATCTACTAGTTTCTCTAGAAACTTGATTTCAGGTTCAAGGCTTGTACCTTTTGAATATTTCTTTACTTTTAAAGGCACATCTTACAGTCTCTATTATAATACTGAATGTGTTGGAAATTGTATATTGTCTGACGGTCGTTTCTGTCTTTCCCTACATTCTGTTGCCACTAACAGTTCATTGCATGTTCACACTGACATTAATAGGTGTTATATTAATGAAGACTCCTCTATGTTATGGCATTGGAGATTAGGTCATATCTCCATAAATAGAATTAAGAGGTTAGAAAAAGATAGAGTACTCAATATTCTTGATTATATTGATTCGATACTTGTGTAGACTATATTAATGGTAAGTTGACAAACAAATCAAAGAAAGGAGCTACTAGGAGTTCTGACTTATTAGAAATCATACACTGACATATGTAGTCCAGATTTAGATATGTGAAGTCAGAAATATTTGATCACCTTTATAGATGATTACTCACGTTATATGGTTCTAAGACACATATCCCCAGCATCATTGCCAACCCACAAATTCCTAAGACATTCAACTTACCACTTCTGAAGGAGTTGATTCGTCAACCAGCCAGAAGTGTTAAAGCAGGGCCACCAAGTTGCACACACTAAGAAGGTAATTATCAACAGCCGCCTGGGTCAAGTATGTTCAAACTTGTCCATGCCACTTGGAAACATTTTGCATTGATGCATAACCAGGTGTATGCGATTGGGAGTCTCCTACCGTTAACCCCTTTCCCATCCACTGACAACACTCGATTACTCTTATCCTACAATATTTTAACTCCCAGTATTGAGGTCCTCCTCTACCACCCACCCAATCATCCCCTTAATTGCCACACAAAACTCTCCCATAATCTACTCCACTCCTCTCTCCTCATTAATTACCTGACATCAATAATCCCGCCATGCACAATCGATACTCCCTCTGACGTTTCGGATATACACACACTCGTAATTGTCTGCTATTCTCAAAATCACTCTATTTCCCACCACCTCTCCCGCCCACAAGCCTCTTTATTCTCCCATTCTTTCCTCCAGCATCATTTGCCATCTTTCTACCTTCCTTGCTCACGTCCATCTCATTGCATGCTCTCTCTGCAACAAGCTTTCCTTCTCTAAACTCCATTTGACTCTCTTTTGGCTCTTGGTTACCCCGTCACGTGATGGCTCAAACTCCTCATCCTCGCTCAGAATCATAGGTCCAGATAATACTTCCATCCCGCCTCCACCACCTCCCTCGACTCAACCACTCGTACTACTTCTTCAACCCATCCCGCCACCACTAGAACCAGAGACCATTCAGCTTCCCCGTATCATGTTTCTCACCCTAGCCACAAACAGAGTCGACCCTGTCAACACACTTACTGATAACTTTCACCGAGTCACCTTATCCAGATAAATAGAGGAACATGGTTTACAAAATGTGCAAAAATCGTTGGTTGGTCTGTTCGCCGGTCATATCCCCAGCACCATCCCCTTGCTCGTCTCCTCCTTACAAAATCTTCTTCGCCATCCTAACCAACTAGATCCAGACATTCTAATCACGTTCATCAGACACGGCTATCTCTCATTCACTCTACCCACACGTGAACACTGTGAAGAACTCGCATTATGCCCTATAAAAATCAGAGAATCCTACTTACATCTCTTCCCTTGGCCTTGTAACTTTCATGTGGAGCATTTTATGTTTACCTGTGCACCCATATAGGTTAAACTCATTAATCTTCCTCCTCCTTTATTTAATGATAAAGGACTCACCCTCCTAGTTCATCCACTCAGTACATAAGACGGAATGGATGCTGAAACCCTAGCACATAGAGACACTCTATCCTATGCTCGAGTGAAAGTTGAAGCCAATCTTTTTAGATATCGACATCGAAGGAGTCATGGTTGAAACTCCTACAAGCACGTACTGGCTCCCATACATCATTGAAGGCCGTCCCATAGTTTGTGTTTACTGTCGTCGTTGGGGTCATGCTACCATAGAATGTTGTCTCCGTCCCGAAGCCGCTCCCCTTCCTTTCCTCTAGCCTCCCTCTCAAGGCCCTGATAATTTGCCTCCACCTGGCAGGAATACTACCCAGTGCAGACATCCCATATTCCATCCAGCAGCTCCATCATCTTCTCAGCACCCTCCACCATCCCACTCTCGGCAATCTCGAACAGAGAGGTTGCTGCACCAATCCTATACAAACTCAACTACCCCTCTGTCATCCAATCAGCCGAGATGTATCTGCGCAGCTAGTCAATCCCCGAATATAACTGCACTCGTCCATACAACTATTCCCACATTGCCACGTGATCTTAACCGAAATCTCATGCTCGTCACATATCTCACGATTCCTCACCTTGAACTCGTCCGTGATCTGCCTTTGCTTAATGAAACCATCCTTGAGGAAGATGAATCTCCTCTTTCAATCCCGTGGCCTACTGAACTGCATTGACTACCTGTTGGAACTGCCGAAGATACTTACCCTTTCAAACACATGCG
This sequence comes from Aristolochia contorta, assembly GCA_022405105.1. NCBI lineage: Eukaryota > Viridiplantae > Streptophyta > Magnoliopsida > Piperales > Aristolochiaceae > Aristolochia > Aristolochia contorta. Next base: position 19,669,993 of record CM039667.1, read on the forward strand.
TTTTGTTCAAGGAGTGGCATAGCTCATCCCTGTGTCACCAGGTAAGAATTTAGTGACAATTTATATTTATTTAAATGGTTAGCCTTCTTGTATGGAATATCACATGTTCGCAAAGCGCCTCTGCAAAGCATGCACTCACCACACTTATTCATTCACACTCATTCTCCTGATATTATTTATCTAAGTGAAAATAATGTTTATACCCCACACCAATAAAAAACATATGATTGGTTACAAACAATATACCTCTGTAGTCACACTGTAGCATCCACTGGCCTTAGTGGAGGCCAGTGGCTTTTGTACAAAAACACAATTAATATTTCCATTGAAAACTCAAATGAGTTTTTTTAATCAAACCTTGCATCTCCCTTCCCCAAGTCGGTGTCCTACATGCTATTTTTATATATTTTCCCCTTAGTCCATAGAAATGGACCATAAGATTAAATCTTTTAGAATCAATTTCAACGCCACCTTGTCCGTAGATGAAAACTTTTCCTCCATGACATCCATTTATAAACCATATAGAGCTCTACCTACATTCATTACCAATCATGGCTGGAATGATCTAGGATTTAGAGGCCCAAATTTTACCTAGTCTAATGGGAAATCAGGAGATAGATTAGTTCTAGCTCGGCCCGACCAAGCTTTAGTAAATGATAGGCCTAATTCCACTGTTCAAATACTATATAGGATTAGATCAGATCATCACCCTGATTTACTCACCACTTCTTCACCTCAGCCTATAAATCGACCATTCAGATTTCAATTTGTGGATGGAGGATAAATCTTATACTCCTCTCATAGAACAAACGTGGAAATCCATACAACACCCTCATCTCTCTATACCTCCCCTGAAATCCTTCTCTTAAGACTCTCCACTATCGCCTCAAAATTACTAAGATGGAACAAAGAAAGCTTTGGCAACTTTCACATAAAAATTAGAGAAGAATAAAAAAATAAAAACAAATACAAAATACACTCCACCTTTTCCCGAATAATACAACATTGTTAGCCCAAGAGAGAAATACTCAACATAACTTAATAAAACTCTCAAGAATTAAACATATACATATTTTTCAACAAGCTCGTCAAAATATCATCCGAGATGCTAGAGAATTCAAAATACTTTCATTCTTTTGTCAAATCCTGTACAAACATTAATAAAATTCAACAAATCCAAATTAATAATGGCAGCTTAATTTACTCAGACTGTGACATCAAACATGAAGCTGTCCAATATTTTAAAAAATATTTTGTCATCTCGAACAAACTCCCAAATACTTTCTATGACACACCCAAACTCCCTTGCAGCTTCTCAAAATTCTGAACTCTCTAAACCAATCTCCATGAAGGAATTGAGATCAGCACTCTTCTCGATGGATTCCTACAAAGCACCTGGGCCCGATGGATTTCAACCTATATTTTTTATACTCCATTGGTCTTTCCTGAAAGATGATCTTCTTCATAATTTAAACTCTCCTTTTCTCTCTGCACAAATGGAACCAATTTTGAACAAAACATTTCTTATTCTTATTTCCAAAATTCCCAATCCCTCTACCTTTGCTGACTACCGTCCAATTAGTCTGTGCAATGTAGTATACCGACTTTTAACAAAAATTCTAGCTTCCAGACTTTCAAAATTACTCCCCCTCATATCTCTCACCAAATGTCATTTGTTAAAGGCCGACAAATTACTGACCAGATACTGCTTGCTCATGAGATCCTGAAAACGTTTGATTCAAAAAGGTAAAAACACTTATACTTTGGAACAAAAATAGATTTATGTAAAGCCTTCGACACTATGTCATGGCAGTTCATACAATATGCCTTGAGGACTTTTAAATTCCCACTCACCTGGCAACATCTAATACAGTCATGTCTTAGTAGTACTACATATCAGGTTCTATTTAATGGCTCCCCTACTAACAGCATCACACCTTCATGTGGCCTTTGACGGTGACCTTTTGTCACCCTCACTATTCATCCTGGCTACCAAAATGTTTTCAAACCAAATTCAGCAGTATTCATAATCGACACATCACCCCTTGGAAACCTTTCCCACATATGCAACCTATCTATAATCTGCACTATGCAGAAGATATCCTTTTCTTTAGCTAGGCTGATGTAAATTCAACAAGTACATTTCTATCCATACTGAACCAATATGCCTCAGATTTAGGACAACACTATAACCCAAGTAAATCACCTATCTTTTTCTCGAAAAGTGTATCAAATAACACTAAATCCCAAATCAGCTCCATCCTCCCTTTCACTCAAGTAGACTCAATGGGACCCTACTTAGGAATCACTATCCCGACTAAACATATAAGTAGGCCTACCTATGATTCTCTCCTTAAGTCTATTGACAAAAGGCTTAAAGGCTGGACAAATAAAGCACTCACTTTTGTTTAAGTTCGTCTTATCCAACATCCCTTTGCATATACTCACTTGCTTCTGCCTTCCACTCAAAGTCACAAATCAATTAGAGAGAAAATTTAGGAATTTCATTTGGTCATATAAAGGGAAAAATAGAATGCATTTGATAAATTGGCCCAGCCTGGGTGAATCCCATCGTGATGGTGGTTTGGGTATTCGAAATTTACAATCCATGGGTGCTGCATTTTGCCTTAAACTTCTTTGGCGGATGTATACACACAGAGACTCTCTTTGGATAGACTTCATGTGTACTAAATATGACCCTTCTCCCCATCATCCTATTATTAAATCCAAACAAGGAAAATCACTTGTTTGGAACCAAATCTCCAAAATGCTTACCATTTTCTTCCCTCAAATCTGTGCTAGGATAGGCACAGGCAAAACTACATCTCTTTGGTTAGATACCTGGGTTGAAGACCTTAATCACCCATTAGCTGAATTTCCTAGACTAATCCATGGACCTCTATATTGGCTGACTAAGGTTTCTTCTGTTATAACTTTAGACTCAAATTGGAATGAACCTCTCATTAGAGAGCGTTTTTTTGCTTTGATGTGGCTTCCCTCGTTCTTCTCTCCCCTATAAAATTAGCCTCCCCCGACAAATTCATATGGTCCCCCTTCCACAGATGGCATGTTTTCTACAAACATTTCTTACCAAAATACCCTTTCAACAGTAAAAATGGCAAACAGATGCAGGCTATATGGCCCCTTGGATCCAATATGACAAAAATTATGGCATATTAAAGTCTTACCAAAAAACAAACTTCTCCTATGGTTGATTCTAAAATAAAAATTACAGATCTCCACTCTCTTAAATAGGAGAGGTCTTCAAATATATCCTCGTTGTGTATTCTGTCAAACTATCTGGCAATTAGTTAAGCCTTACACCAGATTAATACCTCAATCCTATTCCATTCACTCATTTTTTTACTTTGTGATGCTCCCCATTCACAAAATCACATCCTAGATCTTATATTTATGTTGTTAACACGTTTTTGGAAATCTGGTGTACTAGAAACAAAATATCTTTAAAAATTCTTCTTTCTCTCCATCTCAATGTGTCAATCGCATCGTCTTCTTATCCACACAAACTATTCTACATCGCCAAGTTCCTGAATCAACTTGAAAATAGAAAAATAGACAACACATTATATGGTCCCCACCTACCCATCTCTTTATTATGGCAAACTTCGATGGGTCTGCTTTTCTTAACTCTTCTCGTGCAAGTAGTGGTATTATTTTCTGAAATTCAGAGGGTGTTCTTTTGATCTAGGCTGCATGATCTTTAGCTAACAAATCAAACAACCAAGCAGAATTGATGGAACTTCTTCTCACCCTCACTTATTTAAAAAAGGTTTGTTACCATACCTATTATTGTCCAAGGATACTCTCAACTCGTTATACAGATGATGCAAGAAACACAGATGAGCCATTGGAGGCTGCAACCTACAGCCTATGCCGCATGTTAATTCAGACACTGCCACAGGTAACCCTAAAGCATCAATTTAGGGAAGCCAAATCAGTGGCAGACGCCTTTTTCGGATGACTGTTTAATTATTTCCTCTTGAGACTCTATTTACAACCTTCCTGCACTTTAATATTATATATATTAGTTTCGGATAAAAAAAAAAGATGCTCCCCACTTTAATATTATATATATTAGTTTTGGATAAAAAAAAAGAGGCTCCCTTTTAGATTAAGAGAAATTGCTAATAGGTTAAGTGACTTGAATAAAAACATTTTTGGGAACTTTCACTTATATATTAGGAAGGTACCACGTGAATTAACTATAATACAGGAAAAATTGTTCTCAAACCCAAATAATCAATCACTAATAAAAGCTGAACAAAGGATTCAATATGATTAAATGAAACTGATTAGTGGGTCATTTGCATGCATTTCAAACTGCGAGGCAGTATTATTTCAAAAAGGAGGACGAGAATACAAAGTTGTTTTCCTTCATTTGCAAGGTTAGTAAATCCAAACAAGGTAATTTCCCTTGTTTGGAATCAAATTTCTAAATTTTCGCCATTTTCCTTCATGGAATTCGCTCTCGAATAGGTAATGACTTGGATACTTTCCTGTCGTTTGACACTTGGGTAGATGATCTAGATAAACCACTGACTGAAAACCTAGACTTTTTCAGGGACTGTTACTTTGGCAGGATTAGGTGTCCTCCCTTCTTACCACTGGAAACTAGTGGAAAAAACCTCGGGTCTGGTCACTTTGGCCTTCTAACGTTGTTTCTTTAGTCCTCAACTCACTGACCACCTTATCCTCTCTAGACTTCAACATCTGGTCCTCATCAAAAGACGGATCTTTCTCAACAAAAATATCTTACCATCCTATCCATACTTCCACAACTTTTCAAAGGACGTATGTTTTATGGGCCTCCATATCCTCTCTGGTTGCAACTTTGGCAAATTAGAGCCTTCCCAAAGCAAAGACTATTTCTATTGTTACTATTCAGAGACAAATTACAAACGTCTATCCTACTAGGAAGGAGAGGTCTTCAAATTGATATGGCCTGCCAAATGTGTAGATTGAGCCCAAAAACTTCAGATCATCTCTTCATCCATTGCCCGTTTGCTATCTCTATTTGGCAACTGGTTGCTGTGTGCCAACATTCTTGATGGGCCCTACGGATCCACGCCTCTACATTGTAATGATATTGTCCGCTTTGGGCCCAAGCCCGTATGGTTTTTTCAATGGGTTTTACCCCAAAAGGCCTCATTACAATGGAGATGTGGGTTCCTTCTTTTATGCCTATGATTCTTCTCACTTCCATTCAATGTGAGACTAAATCTCTTAACACTCCCCCTCACGTCTACGCCAGGTTTCAATAGGCCTGTAACGTGAAAAACAAGACCTCATCTTATGAAGCCCACAACAGATTGGGTCTCTCCTTCTGCAGCCCACAAACAAATTTGCTCAAACCCACAAATATATAGGGGGGTTCTGGCCGACACAATAAAAATTGCCCTGTTACCATCTCAATATTTTTAATGGACCCTACAGACCCACGTCTCCACATTATAATGATATTGTCCACTTTGGGCCCAAGCCCGCATGGTTTTTTCTAATGGGTTTTACCCCAAAAATTCTCATTTCAATGGAGATGATGGTTCCTTCTTTTATGCCCATGATTCTTCTCACATCCTTTCAATGTGGGACTAAATAATATACCCTGTTAATTCCCCAAGGGCAATCCATTAGGACTTATTTCTTTACCTTTTTTCCACTCTCCCTCCATTAAGACTAAACCCCAAAAACATAATTTTGTTGTTAACACTGTCTTGGAAATATGGTGTAATTGAAATAAAACTATTTTTGAACAAGTCTCCTTTACACCCTCACAATGTTTCAGCCGTATTTTAGTCCTCTCCCATCAAACTATCATATATCGTCAAATTCCGAAATCTGAGGCTCGCAAAAAAAAAAAAAAAACGGAGATCAAATCATTTGGAATCCCCATTCTCAGACTTCTCTTATGGCAAATTTTGAGGGATTAGTAAATTTGGAATTTAAAGGGTAGGATGTGGGTTCATTCTACGTAACTCAGATGGGGAAATCTTCTTATGTTTACCTCTAACCAATAAACCAATAACCAATCCGAACTTCTTGCACTTACCACCACCCTTTGTTTTCTAAAATATTTTTTTTACATAAATACCCATTGTAATAAAGGGGGACTCTCACTTTGTAATACAATTGATGCAGGGGACACAGAACAATCACTGGAAGCAGGACCATCTAGTCCGAAATTGCAAATGTTTGTTGATGGATTTACCGAAGGTGCAACTCTTATATCAGCTTAGAGAAGCGAACATGGCTGCTGATGCCTTAGCCAAGAAAGGGATTGTTTTAGTTACTAAGGGAGATAATCACATTCGTATATGGTTTCAAAGTATTCCTGTGTTTTTGCATTATATTATCCTAGATGACTCAATCAAGGCCACACTAAGCCATAACTCTCTATATCGGATGACAGTATATTTATTAACTCTTTACATGATGTGTACTCCCTCCCTACTTTTGCTCATTAATGAAAATCTATTATCTATTTGAGGATAAAAACAATCATTTGCAAGGGTAAGAAAACAGTTCAATCATATTCATAACTATCTTCAATGATGATGGGATTTTGTTGGACTTGAAGGTGGATATAAGGGATGAAAAGTGTCTATATTTCAGTAACATATGTATTGACAAATCAACTAATAATGACGGTTCCCCCTCTCCACATTGGAAGTTGAATGAGAAACATAAATCCAAATTGAATAAGCCCATATCTCAACGAAAAGCTTTCTTCGGTATGGAGTCTTACAAGTCCATGGGCCCAGATGGTTTCCAACCAGTATTCTTTAAGCACCACCGATATATTATCAAAGATTACCTAACACAAAATATTCAAGTCTTATTCAATTCTAAAAATATGGATCCAATCATAAATGAAACCTTTGTTACCCAAATCCTAAAGGGTACAAACCCTAAGACATATAGAGATTTCCGACCCATTAACTTTGTAATGTAGCATATTGGAACTTCTAAAAAATTTTAGCTATGCAACTCAAACCTATCATACCAAATCTGGTGGGCCCCACACAAACAACCTTCATCAAAGTAAGGCATATTTTGGATCGTACACTATTAACCCATGACATTTTAAATACTTTTCAATCGAAAAGAAAGCATAATGTCTTATTTTGGGCTTACTTGGATTTGCAAAATGGGATTTCATACGTTATCTTGGCACTTCATTAGGCCCACCCTATTCAGTGGCAAAACTTATTAATGTCCTGTATAACTATGACATCGTATTAGGCTCTTGCAAATGGAGAGCCTACGACCACCATTTGGCCATTCAAACAAGTATCAGCAACATCATATACTCTAACTGCGATCTAAAATAGGAAGCAGTCCAATACTTTACACAAATCTTTTCAGACCTCTCCATTACCCCAATCCCTCCATCTACCCCAACAAATTCACTTTCAGACTTCCATAGAAGTTGGCTAAGCAAACCCATCATCATGAAAGAATTGCGAGCAACTCTCTTTTCCATGGATTCATATAAAGATCCCGGACCAGATGGGTTTCAGCCCAAATATTTTAAACATCATTGGTCTCTACTTAAAGAAGACCTTCTCAATAACCTAAACTCGATTGTTGTCTCAGCACAAATAGAACCAGCTCTTAATAAAACTTTTCTAATCCTTCTTCCCAAACATCCATGCCTTCTACCTTAGGGGATTACCGGCCCATTAGCCTGTACAATGTGATTTATAGAATCCTAACAAAAATCCTTGCATCCTGACTCACCAAATTACTCACCTCTCTTATCTCCCTACACAAACTTCCTTCTTCAAAGGTCGAAAAATTTCAGATAATATCCAACCAGATCCACTATATTCTTCTCAAAAAGTTTTCCTATAAACATTCCAGAGGAAATTAGTTCCCTTATCCCTTTTGCTATATCTGAATCCACGGGACCCTATTTAGGTATAACTATTTCTTCCAATCGCATAACTAGAAGCACATATGACCCTCTCCTCAAGTCGATTGACAAACGACTTACAGGATGGACCAACAAAGTTCTCTCCTTTGCAAGCTGGATAACCCTCCTTCAGTCTGTTTTATTCAGTATTTCAATACATTTGAATAAATGCTTTATTCTTCCAATTACATTCACAAACCAACTTGAAAGAAAATTTAGAAACTTTATTTGGTCTTATAAAGGAACCAACTTGATGCATTTAACTAATAGTATATGCGAGTCTCACCTAGAAAGTGGCTTGGGTATCCGAAATGTACTGTTTATGACTGCAGCTTTTCGTCTCAAACTCCTCTAGCGAATGTATACCTCAAGAGACTCTGTGTGGGCCGCATTTATGAGAACTAAATACGGCTCATCTCCTCACAATCCCATCAGCAAATCTTAACAAGGAAAATCCCTTGTTTGGAACCAAATTTCGAAATTTCTACACATTTTTCTTCATCAAATCCGTGCTAAAATTGGTGATGGACTCTCCACTTCCCACTGGATTGACACCTGGGTGGAAGACCTCAATAAACCCCTCACTGAAATCCCCAGACTTTTTCAAGGATCGTGGCATTGGCAGCATAAGGTATCTTCTATTCTTACTTCTGACACCTACTGGAATGAACCTCACGTCAAATTGCACTGGCCTTCCGACGTAGCTACTCTTCTCCCCTAGTCACATGTTATTTTATCCTCCCCCGACACCCACATCTGATCCCCATCCAAGGACGGGTCTTTCTCCATCAAAGTTGCATGCCACCTAACCCATGCAAACATTAAACTCACCAATGGACGCATGGTATTTGCTTCCCCAAATTTTTTCCCAAAACAAATTTTTTTTCCTATGGTTAATCATCAAAGAAAAATTATAGACTTCTGCCCTCTTAAGTAAACAAGGCCTCCAAATAGAACAAAGATGCAAATTTTGTCAATTAGAATATGAAACTATAGTTCATCTCTTTACTCAATGTCCTTTTGCTAACTCTATTTGCAGTTAGTAGAACCGTATACCCGAATTATTCTTCATGCGCAATCTATCAGATCATACTTCTTTACTTTACTATACCTTACACACACAAAATCACATCCAAGAGCACATATCTATGCTGTTAACACATTTTGAGAAATCTGGCGCACTAGAAATAAAAAACTTGTCGAACAAAAATCCTCCTCTCCTTCCCAATGTGTGAATCATATCATCTTTCCTCTCCACATGCGCATGCACATCCAGCATATCAGGACGTGCTCTTGGGGATACATACTCCCGCGCCTAAGTCGGGGTTGCGATGCAGTAACCCCACTCATGCGACCACAAGGGAGCAGCCACATGCGGCTCATGCACCAACACGCATAGAGGCATCAAGATGCAAGCCAGGCCACATGGTGCAACTTAGAGAAGGATGAACACACTAACAGTGACTCCAGCAGAATGTGATGATATGGCAGATGAGATGGCATTTGCAAGACATAGCGCTTGAGGTGGCACTTGACTAGCCTTGTGATGTGGAATGCATGAGTTATCAAAGCACATGGAGAAGATGCTTAATAGCTGGCACGAGTTAATTGAGGTTTGAAGTCAATTAAACTCAAACTTGTTTGAATGAGTTAGCTATAGATTAGGAGGTTTTGGTTAGATCTCCCCACATATAAGCCAAGCGTACACTATAAATAGCTGTGTAGAAGAGCTGGTAATCACTTCATCTTTTCAATAGAAGAATCTGTCCTTGTAATCCCAAATTTTCTCTCGCCTTGGAGACTTGAGGGTGTTCTAGCGCTTAAAACAAAGCGACGCTGTGGTAATACTTTTCGGGGAGGCTAACTAGAAACCAGACGGACTTAGAGGCTAGGCACACACTACAAAAGACTATGTTCAGACCTTGGTCAATTCAGTGGCATGACAATTGGCATCAGAGCAAAAGATAAATCCAATGGCAAATTTCGAGACTAAAATCATTCCAACAAAAGGTAAGGAGAGAATGTCTAAAATTGAAGTTCGTTTTTCTCTTGAGGTCATAATGGACAATGTGGAAGCGAGTTGCTTGGATTTAGAAGAACACGTTCTTGAGAACGTTAATTCTGGAGATGGGAATCCTGAAGCGGTTCAAGCGTTGGAGGAAAACGTCCATAGTACCATGACAGTGTTCCGGGCAGACCTAGATGAGGTGAGGAAGTAGATGGACGAATTACAGGCAAAACTTGCATTGGTGGAACGTGTTGTAGCTAATGGTGGTACAAACGAATGGAGCAGCAACCAAGATCAAGGTACGTAAACCTAAAACTTTCAATGGAGTACGAGACCCCAAAACCATTGAAAACTTATTTTGGAAAGTTAAACATTACTTTTGTTCAGCTAAACTCACGGACGAGGAGCAAAAGGTTAGCATTGCTTCTATGTTTCTTGTCGATGATGTTGTTCTTTGGTGGAGGAGAAGGGCTATGGATGGGGAATCAGACACCTTGACTGTAAGTACATGGGAGGATTTCAAGGAGTTGAAGTCACAATTCTTTCCAGAGGATGGGAATATCAAACTCGAAAGCTGTTGAGAGCCTTGAAGCAAGAAAGCACCATTAGAGAGTATGTACAAAAGTTTACTTTTTTAATGTTGTGCATTTCTGATTTGTTCAACCAGGACAAACTTTTTTCTTTTCTTATAGTTTGAATCCTTGGGCGGAGCAAGAACTAAGGAGGCAGGAAGTGAAGACTTTGGCCTCAGCTTTGTCCATGGCTGAGAGGCTAATGGAGTATGAATGGAAGACCAAAGAGATGGTTTTTAAAACTCCAATGGCGCAAAGGACCAGAAAGATCGAGAAAAGAAAAAGAAGTTTTGAGAAGAGACCTGAGAAGAAGGATACAAACTTCAAGTTTGATGACAAGAAGATGAAAGGTTGAATACTCTTGTTGGAGAAGGAGATGGAAAATACAATGGGGGAAAGCCACGTATGGGTTCCATGACATTACTCAATTCCGTAAGAACATGTAGTGCTGAGACTTCTACTCAATCGATAAGGCCTAAACAGAATTTTCTTTTTCATGATTTATCATTGAATGGTAAGAAGGCGAAGGCCAAGGTAGACATGGGGGCAACTCATAACTTCATCTCAGAGGAGGAGGCAAGACATCTCAAATTGAAGTTAGAACCAGATAGCAACTGGATTAAAGTTGTAAATTTTGCAGCCAACGCAATGGTTGATGTTTCTCAAAACGTCCATGTTACCTTGGGAAATATGTAGGAATTCTTGATTTTTCTGTTGTTCCAATGGATGATTTCTATATAATTTTGGGGTAGGATTTTATGAAAAATTATAAGGCATTGAGGCTTGTAGGGATCCTTGATGAGGGTGGGCCTTGTTCACTTTCTAAGGCACAAGTGAACGATGTAGAAAGAAAGGATGTAATGTTAACCGCCCGGTAGTTTAAGTGTGGTCTTAAGCAAGGGGATCTTACTTATGTTGCAACTCTACTGGAAAACAACGAAGGATGCTCAACTTCAGCACCGAAGGAGGCCGTTGAAGTTCTGGAAGAGTTTAAAGATATCATGCCTAAGGAACTGCTACCCCAGCTTCCCCAAAGAAGAGGTGTTGATCATGCCATTGAGCTGGAACCGGGCACCAAATCACAAGCAAATGCACCATACCGCATGGCACCTAAGAAGGCAATTGGGTAAGTTGTTAGAAGCTGGGCTCCTTCGGCCTTCCAAAGCACCATATGGAGCGTCTATTCTATTCTAATGAAAGAAGGAAGATTCTAGGGGACTTCGCATCAATTACTGAGCACTAAACATAGTAACCGTCAAGATCAAGTATCTATTACTCGATTGCTGATCTCTTTAATCAATTAAAGCATGCAAGCGTATTCTCCAAGTTGGACTTGAGATCCGGATACTACCAAGTTCGAATTGCAGAAAGAGATGAGCCAAAGACTATTTGTGTAACTAGGTATGGGTCATATGAGTTTCTTGTTATGCCCTTTGGCTTAACCAATGCCCCAGCCACTTTTTGTACTCTTATGAACCAAGCATTTTCACTTTTTCTCGATAAATTTGTAGTCGTCTACTTAGACGACGTTGTGGTGTATAACCCAAACCTACTTGAACATGCAAAACACTTACCACTGGTTTTCAAAGTGTTAAGGGAGAACTCTCTATTTGTAAAGAGGCAGAAATGTTCCTTTGGATTGGAAGAGGTGTCCTTCCTTGGACACTGGATTGGTGGTAGAAGAATTTGGATGGACGAGAAGAAGGTTCAAACCATTTTCGAGTGGACCGTCCTAAAAAATGTTGGAGACTTGACTAGTTTCCTTGGCCTGGTGAACAACTATGGATGAATGATCAGAGGATTTTCAGCAATAGCAACTCCCTTGATGAATCTTCTAAAGAAGAAGCAGCAATAGCATTGGACAGAAAAATGCCAAACTTCATTTGAGACGTTGAAGCAAGCTATGGTGGAGGATTTAGTTTTGAAGCTAGCCGACTTCAACAAGCCATTTGAGGTAACTACTTATGCCTCTAACTTTGTTTTTAGGGGTGTTCTTGAGCAGGATGGACATCCTATTGCATTCGAAAGTCGGAAGCTAGATCAGATTGAGCACCGATACACTGTTCAAGAAAGGGAGATGACAACAATTGTACGTTGTTTGCATACTTGGAGGCACTACTTGCTGGGGTCCAAGTTCGTGGTGAAGACGGGCAACGTTGCCTCAAGCTATTTCTAGATATAAAAGAAGTTGAGCCCGAAGCAAGAACGTCGGCTAGACTTCCTAGCAGAATTCGACTTTGAAATCGAGTACAAGTTTAGGAAGACCAACAATGTGGCCGATGCACTCAGCCGCAAAGCCGACCTTGCAAGTGTTGCTGCTATGACTCAAGTTTGTACCTCCATACTTGACTGAATCCGTGCTGGTCTACGGAATGATGCCACAACACGTCGGTTAGAACAAGTTGTAATAATGGGTGAAACAAGGCGTTTTTGGGTCAGCGACAGACTGTTGTACACAAAAGGGAACTGCTTATTTGTACCAAAATATGAGGGTTTGAGAAAGAAGCTCATGCGTGAGTTCCATGACACTTTGTAGGCTGGACATCCATTCCAAAGGAGGACTATTGCACTCTTGTCTAGGCACTACTTCTGGCCTAGACATGATGCTGATGTTGAGTATGTGTGAAATTGTTTGGTGTGCCAACAAGACAAAATACAAAGGAGAGGAGCAGGCCTGTCGACTTGCTTGATCCTCTTCCCATTCCCAAGTATCTGTAGGAGTCCTTCACCATGGACTTCGTTTCTGGTTTGAGACGAGCCGAAGGCCAGAGTTCCATTTTTGTGGTGGTAGATAGATTCTCCAAGTATGGGACTTTCATAGCCGTATCAAAAGATTGCACAGCAGAAGAGGTAGCCAAAACATTCTTGTCACATATGGTGAAGCTTTGGGGTGTGCCATAGATGATTATAAGAAACCAGGATCCAAGATTTATGGGTAAGTTCTAGTATGAACTTTTGAAGCTGCTTGGTACTACTCTTTAATTTTCCACTAGCTTTCATCCTCAATTGGACGGGCAAACGAAGCGGATTAATACCTTGTTGGAGGAGTACCTTAAGGCATTTCGTTAGTGCAAATCAAAATAACTGGCCTAAGCTTCTTGATATGGCTCAATTGTCATATAACATGTAGAAGAGTGAAGCAATAGGGCATAACCCCTTTGAACTTACAACTGGCCATCAATCTTCAGTATTAGCAAGCTTCATTCCTAAAAAGACAAGTAAGCGTCCAACAGCCCACCACTTGCTAAAGCGTTGGAAAGAAAAGGCATAATTATCCCGATCACATTTGCAACAAGCCAGTAAGTGCATGAAGAAGTTTGCTGATTTGAAGCAGCGAGATGTGGAGTTTAAGGTGGGAGACTTTGTTCTCATAAAGATGTGGCTGGAACAATTCAGGTTGCTGAGGAACATGAATAAAGGTTTGCTAAAAAGGTATGAAGGACCCTTTCCCGTTATTCAGAAGATTGGGAAGCATGCATACAAAGTGCAACTACCGAAGAATATGCGCATTCATAATGTATTTTAAGTTTGTAATATCAAACCTTATTTTTCTTATTCGGAGTCTCAAAGAATTGTAAAGCCTAGACCACCATTTGATGATCTACTACTTTAACTAAGAAAGTAGACTATATAATTACCCACAGAGAAGTACGCCAAAGGGGGCGTACGCACACGAGGACATCTGCATTATGGTTGTGGGAGCATGAAATGGGGCGCAACTTGCCTATGCGCACAAGCGCAACATCTTTGGAGTAAGAACATATGCAAGACGACACAACAAGGGCGGATGCGCACATTCATACGCATGGACATCCGACCAACCAGCATGCGCATGTGGGGCCACACACAACTCAAATACCAACATGCATTGAGGCATCAAGACGCAAGCCAGACCACATGATGCAACTAAGAGAAGGAGGAGCATACTTATAGTGAGTCCAGCAGCATATGATGACATGGCGGATGACATGGTAGATGAGGTGGCACTTGACTAGGGTTGTGATGTGGCATGTATGAGTTGGAAAAGCACATGGAGCAAATGCTTAATAGATGACACAAGTTAGTTGAGGTTTGGAGTCAATTAAACTCATTCAAACTTGTTTGAATGAGTTAGCTAGAGGCTAAGAGGTTTTGGTTAGATCTACCCACATATGGGGAAAGTGTATACTATAAATAGTTGTGTAGAAGAGCAATCACTTCATCTTTTCAATAGTGGATTCCTTTCCTCCTAATCTCAAATTTGCTCTTTCCTTAGAACAAAGTGACACTTTGCTAATACTTGTTGGGGAGGCTGACTAGCAACAAGACATGCTTGGAGGCTAGGTCACGCGCTGCAAAAGACTAAGTTCAGGCCTTGGTCAATTCAGTGGCGTGACATAGAGATAGAAATCATATCAAGTGGTTCCCCCTACTCATCCTTACATCATGGTCAATTTTGATGGATCTGCTTTGCTTGAATATGATAAGGCAGGATGTGGTGTAATTTTCAGTAACTCAAAGGGGGACATTCTGATTTGTGTAGTCTTTAACTAATAAACACACAACTTAGCTGAAATGTTGGCACTTCTTCACTCTTTGTGTTATCAAAAATTATTTTGCTTCCTTACCCTTCATTATACAAAGGGACTCTCAACTGGTTGTACAACTGATGTAGGGATGACTAAATTGCCACTGGAAGTTGGAGTACGTAGTCCAAAGCAGCCGAAGTTTGTTGCAGACGCTGCTGCAGGTGCGCCTCACACATCAGCTTAGAGAGGCAAACAAGGCTGGTGATGCCTTGGCGAAGCAAGGGTCTACTGACACAAATACAAGCACAGATAAAATTCATAGATGGTTTTGTTGTAACCCCAGGTTTTTACGTTTGGTACTTGTACAGGACTATATCAGGGCTACCCTTAGCCCAAAACTTTACTTTTCGGATGATTGTATAACAATTTACTCATTAGGCTCTGTATACTCTCTTCCTTCTTTTGCTTTTTAATGATATTCTAGTAACTGGTTGTGGATAAAAAAAAACATCATTTGGCCTCAATGTGGCATAAGGCAAGGAGATCCGATTTCTCCTATTATTGTTATCCTTTGTGAGGAGAACATAGAAGACCATTGTATCACGGACCTTTGCACCTGCTTGTCTACAAATCTGTAATCTCCATTATGCGGACAATATTGTCCTAGCTAAGGTAGAAGCCTAGATGGCCCATGCCCTAAAGGAAATATTGAATAATTATGAAAGGTTTGCTGGCTAGAGGATAAATTCGGAAAAAAAACTAACATATTGTTTCTCAAAAGGTACTTATGAAGAAGATTGAAAGTTAATCAGCTCGATCTTAAGATTTAGCACTTTTAAATCATTAGAGAAATACGTAGGAGTGGTTGTTCCCTCACAAAAAAAATACATTTGAAAGTTATGGGCTTTTGATATCTGCAGTCAAAAAACAGAGTGCAAGTTTGGATGAAAAATCAATAGCAATGGTTGGATAAGTTATTCTAGTTAAGTCAGTACTTTCCAGCCTACCATTTCAATTAATTACTAGCTTCGGTACTCCACAAATGGCGGTTAATACATAGACTTTTTATGGAGTTATAAAGGAAGGAATACAATTCACTTAGTGAATTCGAAACATTTATGTACACCTTCAATCAGGGGAGTTTGGGTATTAGAAGACTAAAGGCTCTCAATGCAGCCTTGGGTTAAAAGTTTTGTGGATGATGGACAGAAGAAAGGATTCTTTATGGGTCCAATTGTGAAATCAAAGTATGGACCTTCCCCGCATGGAGTAAATAATAAAACAAAAAGGGATTCTCCCTTCTCTGGCGACAAATAAAACCAATGATGCAAACTTTTAAAAGTTCCATACAGTACCACGTTGGAGATGGCAACATGACTCCTCTATGGTTTGTTAAATGGATTCTAGAAGACATTCCCCATTTGCCAATGAATTGCTCATATTCAGAAGTTGTCTAAACCTCACTTTTCTCACAACATTACATTCCTTACCGCATTACATAGACAATTTCTTCACAGTATTTTCTTCTCTCTGGAAGTAAAACATAACTTGAAGGCACAATTTTAATTAGAGTGGTGATATGCGTACGGCCATATTTTACAAGGGTTTATAGCGTGGCACAACGTCCCATTGGACATCCAAATAAGAGATAAAGTAGGACAACGGTCATGGCATGTAAAGTCTCACAGGAAGACAGCCAACTAGGCTACCTTATTTGGACTGCCAACTAGGCTGCCCACATCACATGTAAAATCTCATAGTAAAATAGGCAAGTACTGACAGTTGAAAATTTAGTTATGAAATTTTTATATACTTCATGACATTGCCAACAGAGAATGGTACCTACACAAAATCCAATCAAACTACCTAGACTTCATATTACATGGTCCCCTCCAACCAAAAAAAACCTTGTGGAGTGGTGAATTAGTTATTCCAAACGCCGAAGGATTTCCATTGATTACTGCAATATGGCCTCTCCGGAAAAAAAAAAAAAAAAAAAAAAAACTAACGATGAAGCAGAATTGTCAGCCCTTGTCTTAACTCTTGTAATTTTTGAGTGATTCTTTCATACTCAACAGGTCATATGGAGGGGATTTACGCCTAGTGGTCAATGCGTTTCAAAAGGAAGTTGACTCCAATGATGGAAGCATGCAAGAGCATCCTCGGAAGACTTCGGAAGGCCCAGCTGCAACATGTTTAGAGAGGAGAACAAGATTCACGAACGAGCTAACCCAGGCAGCTTCATTCAGGGCTAGTAGGGGTGATGAAAGAATCTTAGTATGGACGAACAACATTCCAAGCTTTTTAAAAGAATCCCTTTTTGAAGATTACATAAGGGTCCACATCAGCCCCGAGATAAAATTTGTGAATGATTGTATTTATTATAACTCTATCTCAGACTTTGGAACTTCATGAAATGAAATCTTTACATCCAGTTCGGATAAAAAAATAATAAAAAAAGAGCACCTTGCCGCCATTAAGTTAGGATTAGATTACTTTTTTTTGTGTCAGTTATTGTGTCAGAGTTTATTACACCGATTATAAGTCATAAATTATAATAAATGAAAATACAAAATAATTTACAAAAATGCAAAACTAGAAAAGTTGGAGAACAGTCTTGACGGTTAATTTCCTAAAAGACAAACTTGACTTGTCCTTTATAGAATATTTAAGTTCTGAATGTAAGGAAATATACAAAATAATCATGTTGAATTTACAAGATATTTTATCCCTTTCCATATATTACATCTTCCCAGGCACGTACATCAGTATGCACAAGTTGTCTAAAATTTTTGGTCGCATTTAAAGAGATGCCAAATGGATGTACTCCAATAAATGATATTTGAGTGGGTCAATTCAAAATTACTTAAAAGCAAACCGTCAAAAAGCGAAGCTGCTACAGATAAAGTATCCCATTTATGTGTCATAAAGACAATGCAGTGCCTAGAATGGGTGAGCCCCCACCAAATTTATTAATTGGCTGGTGTCATTTCAACTCCCTAATTGCCAGTTATTTTCATTCAGCGCACACAACAGAGCCGCATTATTGGGTTGGTGACAATTACAGAAAATGAAGTCCTATGAAAATATGACTTCCCAATTGCAGATTCCTTTCACTTGCGTTTCTCTCCAATAAAACAAATTAAGTCCTTCAAATGCAAAGAAAGATGTGGCAAGTACACAGAAGATTCCTTTATAATTTCACAATGAATCTCAGTCCGAATTTCTGGAGCAAACAAAAGATGGGGTAAACTCATTCATCAGGGTATAATGGCCAGCCTTCTGATTCCGGGATCTTTCTCCATTACAGGTATCTCTACATTACATTGGTTGTTTACAGAAAGTATCCATCAAATGAAAAGGATAAGTTCCATATCTGTAACTGTTTTCAATCATACCTAGTTCGTAGATACTCTTGTTCTCTGCTTTACAAAATAGAAATTTTGCCTGCACTTTCAATATAAGCTAACATATGCTCATGAATCAGAACGACATCAAGGGTCTTACCAGGACTCTGTCAAAGTGAAGAATCAGATTTGACGTGTGTGTCCAAATTTGCTTGCTCTATCACGCATTCGACTTTCCAGAATTTGCAGTGATTTGCTTCCTTTATTTACAGGAAACTTGAAACATCTTTATTCACCATATCAGCTACACATTTGGATCTATAATTCCTATCCACCACTGTGGTGAACTGGAGTCTGATGCTTCTTCCTCTCATTGAAGCTAAGATTAGCAACCAAACTTGGAAGACAGCATTGAGCCTTAACCTTTTTTTCTTTCTCTGGTCTGAAATCACTGGTAGGAGTTCTCTCGGTACTGCATACAGAGTTAGTCCCTGTGACAGGAGGTGAGTCATCTGCGGTTTTTAGAGCTACAGAAACAGCATCGCCTACAGAAACAGTATGGCTCTTTTTAGCGTCAAGCTTTCCATGGTCAACAGCATGGCCGACAGGAACATCTTCACACTGTAAATTATCTTTGAAAAGATCTGCAAGCTTCTTCTTCTTATCTGTAGGAGAAGGCTCTGGCTTTTCACAAGATATTCTTTCAACAAAGAATGAATTATTGTGTTGGGGAGTCCCTGAGATACTTCTTTGGTAGTTTGGAGTACTGCTGCTGGATGTCGTAAAATCTGCATTGGAGAATATTAAGTTTTGTGAGTGAAAATTAGATTCCACAAGGAAGGTCTCCTATTAAAGTCTCCTGGAGTATTATTGAGTATGGGAACTGTATTAAAAACCCGCAAAAAAAAAATCTTAATGACTAACACTGACAGAGAGCATTTGGTGGAAGTCATTCAAGTTCACATTATAGCCTTGACCATGTTCTAAAACTACTAGCCGACACAGTTTAGTTCAAACTTTGGTACCACATCATCTATAGTTTCCATCATACTCTACAAATTGTTGGAGGATACTTACCTCCATTTACACTGAGAAAATCATCTTCACAATCAGAGTCTAACCAGGCCCGAGAGTCAAAGAAGGTCTCCTCTTTGCTACCTGCAAATGCACTAGTTCTCAAATTCCAAGTAGATGAAGAAAGATAGTTCAAACAGTTTACCAAATGTCAGACTGAAAAAAACTGTGTCAGTATTAGGACATGCCTAAACACGATGGAAGAGATTTTGAAAGAACTTTCAAAAAAAAAAAGATTCCGTTAAAATCAACAGCATAACATTGGAAGACCAAAAATTATTTCATCACCGATCTGTCATATTTTGCACAAAAAGCACCTATAGCCAACAGAAATTCCATTTCTCCATCCACGTTTGGGGGTTGAATATTTTTGAAATGGTGACAAATGATTTGTGCATTAAGGTTTTGCATATTTTCTTAAATGGCTCACATATGATTGAAGCATCAGACAGATGACCCCCTGTAAGGATCCAAGTTTCCTCATTATACTCCAGGGCTTTCTTCAGATACACTATTTGCATAGCAACATGCAAGTACCAGTTAAGTTATCGATTAATAGATTTGGCTAATATTGTTTCCTGTGAGATTTTATTTTTGCCATTTACTGCAATTCTTTCCAGCAGAAAGTCTCAACCAATATAAAGAAGAATGATTCAAAATCAATCAGGTGACAGTAGATAAAAATCATATTTGCTAAGAGCAACTGCTAGCAATATGAATAAAATATAAAGTACAACAAGAAATGGATTTTATACGAAAGTAGCAAAAATTAGTCACAAGGATTGCCAAAAATAGAAATATTCTCGTGGAAGACAACACTTGGCTCAAATATCATCCTTCATTTAAAAGGGTGAAAGTTCAAAATATGACATCAGATAAGAAACAAATAGCAGTACAAGGAGCATTGGTTAAGTACAGATAAATCTAGATAAGCTTCCACACGAACATAGCCTACTGCGATACCAAATTTGATGTAAGCAGAGCACATGAAAGTGTCCTCTGGTACCCAATAATTGCTATTGTTCTCTCCTCTAACGAGTATAATCAACTTAGGAGATAGCTAATAGAAAAAGTATAAACCAAAAAAAGTTTTAAGTGACAGATTCCAGTGAAGATGTACTCTCAGTGATGCAGAAATCATTTCTTAACAAGTCAATATTTGTGGAAAAGTTTAGGTCTCCACAGCAAGGATCACAAAGAATCCCCATCATCTGCACGATGGTCTTAAGAACATCGGATCCACACCAGTGCCAAAATATTATCAGGCAAAGCCTAATAAAGTGCACTGAGAGACAGGAAAAAGACACTGAAGGTATGAAGTTCCAGACTACAGTTGCTGTTGACAGCACCAAACGACGTATCTGATGAAACCGAAATCAGCAAAAAAGTAAATGAAAACCCACACCGACAGAAGCGATAAGTCACGACAGTACATACTGACCAACAACAGTTGGCCATTAGCCATTTATAAAACAATAGAAAACAAAGTGAACAGACCAATTCCAAAACGAACATCCTCCGTCTGAATTAAACTACAACACTACGAATTTTAGCAATAGATCTTACTTCTCAGACTCGCACCAGTCTACTTAGCAAACCAAAACACTACTGCGGAAACACAGATAAAGGAAAAAAGACGATGATCCCGGCGAACATCAACTAGCATGAGAAGTATTTTTCATGTACTTGATGTAGCGTGTTTGTACCGCCAGCGGCTAAATCGAATAATTCTAAGATCATCAAATTTGATCAAAACCAGCATAGCAGACGATAAACACTTGAACAGGCTTAAGCAAAACACTTGAAAAGGCAAATTTAAGTGAGATATCATACCAAAATCCCCGTGTATACCAATCGGCGACGGAGAATGACTGAAAGCCAATTGCTCCCTCAACTTCCTGCCATCGGGGGCGAAAGATGGCTTTTCCCCGTTCATTTTTACCTTCGTGGGTGATGAAGCGTCAAGACTCTTTGTCTTCGAACCAAGTGAGACTCGAATTCTCATGCCCGAATCCGGGTCCTTATGGACTGAAACGCAAGAACCCATACCCAGCGAGATGCCCTTTACATTCGAAAACTTCTAAGAGATTCTTGCAGTGGCTGCGAGACAGTAGAGGGAAAGAGAGAAAGAGAGAGAGAGAGAGAGAGAACAAAGAAATGTTCTTTTTGGTCTGCTTTTCTGGCGCTCAGACAAGGCCAGGCCAGTGGACAGAATTTATCTTAAAAAGTAAATCATAAGAGGGGTATTGACCTTGAAAGCCAAGTCATGGATTTCACAAAAGCCCAGTGGTGGACCACGCCATTTGTAGCTTTTTTATATAGGTAGGTATTCAGACCCCCAATCAGACTTCGTTCCAACGTGACAAGTTAAGGTATTCGGCGAGGAACAGGGGTTTTGGCCCTATCTGGCTCCATTAAATTCTTGTTGAAAGAATTATTCAAAATTAGACAAGATCATTATTAATATGGTAAGGTGATTGTATCTAGTAGATTATTCTAAACGGTGGCCAAGATCAATAATATCTCTACGAATAACAAGTTTAAAGAAAGTCAGATTCAACCATTCGTTTATTTAGATTTATATTAACAATTCTGTGCATTGGAATATCCATCAGTCCATCTACTTAATGTACAATCTGTAAGTAATTGAAAAATAACTAACCATTCTTAAATACATCGCCTGTATTGGATATGAAATATAATGGAATATTAACATAGGATTTATAAAGCATAAACATAAAAGGAATATAATAGTGATGTGGACATAAAATTATCTTCTATACAAAATTGGAGCAAAGCCCCACATGTATACCTGGATCTCAACTAAAGTACCACAAGTCTGAAAGGAAGCTGAATAACATGCATGCTAGGACATCAACTCCATAACTAAAAAAAACCCATGTAACTCCAGCATTCGCTCTAGCAAAGCAAAATTATGTGTTTACAATCACACACAAATCTACTTAGTTGAGGAAGATGAGGGTTGGAAAGCTTTTAAAACCTAAAACCAATCTCCTTAGAAGATTAGAAAAAACGCTTGCTCCAATGCAGAGGGATCAGGCTCAGGCTTAAATGTATTCGGATTTGAAATTGTAACATTTGCCTTTTTATGGTAGTTAACCTATTTATAGAATTTCGGAGGATCATGGGCATTAGACTGACCTGGCGAAGTTTGGAACCTTATGGAGGAGTTTTGTCCGCTAGGAAATTTTTTCAAAATTTTAATCATTTTAAATTTAACTCTTTGAATCTATCCAAAGCTTATTTAGTAAATCATAGATCAATTGACATATGCCTATTTGTGCACCTATTTATAGCATCAACTCATAGTTTACACCTTGAATGAATTCACACACAACACAACTGTGAACATTTTATTCAATTAGACTTCAGAAAAATTAATACCAAAAATTATCACCAATTTAAATGCATACCAAGTGAATTTAATGCCCACGTCCTTGACCCATTAGCTCTAGATCCG
The DNA here is from genome assembly GCA_022405105.1 of Aristolochia contorta. NCBI lineage: Eukaryota > Viridiplantae > Streptophyta > Magnoliopsida > Piperales > Aristolochiaceae > Aristolochia > Aristolochia contorta. The sequence goes on from CM039667.1 coordinate 19,692,916, forward strand.
ATAATTGAGGATTTGGACATTACCATCTCCTTACCATTTCCAAATGGTAAATAGAGTGGAGACCTAATTTCCAGAAGAGTAATGCTAGATGCATCTAGAGGATGCACTTATCCAACGTACATGTAAATCTAAGCCCTTCAAAATATAAAAAAATATTTTTTATAAAATCCTATTTTCTAGAGGATAAACCTTAGGCATCGATGGTTTAGATTAACATGTGTGTAGGATAGGTGCGTGGGCTAAGTGCAACTAGCATTATTCTTTCCAGGATGGTAAAATTTTGGACAAGCAAGCGGCTTCCTGAATGGATCGTTATGGAAACGGATACATATCGTAGATATGTATGGATATGCTGAGGTATGGATGTAATAAGTAAAGATACTTTATGAAAACTTATTAAAAATATGTAAAATAATAAAAATAAATAATATTATTTATATTATTAATATTAAAAACATAATATTCTTCTTGATACAAATATTTGAAAAAATAAAAACATAAATATCTGAAATACCTTTACTTAGTCTCAATTAAACCAAACACATTAATTAAATATACTATATTAATTTAACATTGAGATAAATTTAGAAAATTTTGAAAAATATGCCATAAAATAGAAAATATTTTATTTTACAAATGGTCCAAATTTGAAAAAAGAAACACACTTTACTAAGTCCTTTTAATATAAAAACTTTTTGAACCTGATTTGAACTGGACTGAACAGGTCTGGTTCATGGGTTTTGGACTGGGCCGCGGGAGGTCATCCCTACCCTCCCGCTGCCGGATGCAGAGAAACACTAGTTTCTCTCCACCGGCGTTTCGGCCACCCTTAAAGCCGGAGGTTGCAGCAGAACGGTTGCCAAACCACCGGTGACCATTCCATCTTTAATTCCGTCACCAAAAGGCGGTGGATTTCACTGGAAAAACAAACCAAAGGGCGGTGTGTTGCTCCCATCTTCCGAAACCTAGAAAATAATTAACTTTGGGAATAAAAAATATCAAGTTTCCTAATCAAATCTGGTTTTCGGGGCTGAGATCTCGATTTTATAGTAATTTAAGATTTTCCGTCGTACCAAACATAGAAGTATGTATCGACAGGTTCCCTCGATACATTAGGAAACTTGCCGATAAAGGACGATACCGGGTTAGTTTCTTGTAAAAGGAAACACCCCATATTTTGTTTCATTACTTAAGGAAACCGATATGTATCTGCCAATACTGGCCGATACGTATCGATAATGCAAACCATGACTCCGACACTCCACTATCTCCCTAGTTTTAGTTTTCGACAAAACGAGGAATGAACAAACTTTCTATCTCTCACTTCAATTCTCTTTCTCTATGTGATTTCTCTTTGTGCAAACTCTCAATCCTTCTGAGCGAGCTCTTTCTCTCTCACTACAAGACTACTCTTCTCCCTGCAACATTTCTTCCTCGCCGTGGGATTGCTTTGCACCTGAGAAACTTCTCCGCGCGAGGGGTTTACTTGTTCTGGGCTTTTGAACGGACTCCAACACACACCAAAGATGAGTGCACATCCTTGTGAGACTGTTGTGTGACCTTGGGAAGCGCTTGGCTCTTGGACTCTGCTTCATGGTCACTGAAAATGCCTTTAAGGCAGTGGATTTCTCCACCCAGGATTTCAATCGTAAGTTTTCTGGTTCAAATATTTTAAAAACCGAATCAGTCGTCAAACTAATAGTAAGTCCGGTTTTGGTTGAACCGGTTAGACTGGGTTGAACCAAGGTGAACGTTATATTGTATATGTTTAAAATATGATTTATTACACATCACTAAAAGTACTTTGATATACGTTGGTTAGGCTATTGATATTAAGAATATGATGTTTGAGGTGTCTTGGGTTCGAATCTTGCCTCCACAAACAAAATTTTTCCTCCTTTCTTTTTTTAAGTGCATTTAATTCTAGACTGGGTCCAACCGGACTAGTTTATTACCAGACCGGATCAACCCGCCAGGTGGACCCGGTTTTTTGTAAAATCGGCCAGTTTTAAAACTCTGATTTATTGTAGTAGATTGTTGTGTTTTCTATTGTGATTATGTGTTGATTAATTGCTAGTTGCTAGAAATCTCACAGTACAATATTCTGTGAGCGTTGTTGGATCATATTATGCCTTGAATTATTGACAGAATTAGGGTCAGATGCTCTGATGATTTTGCGTTTGATTTCATAAATTGGGGATTTTGTTACTTTGAAGATTTGAAATTGCTTTGGAAACATTTTGACTTATATGAAATAGAAGATCTCAGGTCTGTAATATATTGAACTAATACTTATTCTGCAACACCAACTCTGGACCGTTAACTGGTCTGTTTGTTGCTATTTTATATTTGACTTTATTTTCTTTTGACTGTAGTAGATTAGTCCCGAGAAGTACTAATTTTGTGAAATCTTAATTTTGACTTGATTGAAAAGATTTGGATTATATTCTTTGATTAAAAGGATTATATATTGCTGCCCCATTTTTTTCCAAAATATCAAATTAGCTCTATTTACTTTACACTGAAATTTATAATAGGTTTCTTACTGGAAGCTCATCTGGACAAAAGTTGTAGAATTATTAATGTTAAGTAGTTGAGTCATTTGATGGCTACAAATAAAAATGTATTGAAATTCTGAAATGAACTTTAGATATGTCACAAGATAATCTTATGACCTTTGTTGTTTTCTTCTGGTTGATTTTGGATCAGTAAGAAAGTGATATGATACTACTAGGTATTTTGTCACCATTAGGTCCAACGATTTAAATGCGTTAACTTATGATTTTTTCTAATTCATCTAATGGCAAACAAAGAATTAGTTGGCATCTCTAAGTTAGAACCTATAGACTGGATGACCTACAAAGTATGGTCCCACTTAATTTTGATTTTCTTTAAGCAACTAGAAGTAGACTACATCTTGTTTTCGGATCCTCTCGACGAGATGGCCTTTGCTTATTGTTCGAACTAAGACCTTTGAATTTGAGGTAAAAGCCAAGTATGAGAAGGACAATAATTTAGAGAGGACAATTAATAAATCGCATGAAAGAAATTCTTGCGCTCTTGTTTGTCAACCTTACACCAGCAAAGGAAGTTTGGGATATTTTAGAGAAAAGATATGGAGGAGAAGAAGTCAGATAGGAAAAATATATAGTTGGAAAATTTGTTGATCCAAATGGTTGATACAAACCAATCATGGAACAAGTACATGAATTTGAAAATATAAATTTAGAAGTCGTAAGTGAAGGAATAAAGATATGTGAAGTGTCCCAAGCAAACACATTTCTGAATAAATTCCTGCAATCTTGGAGCGCCTTTAAAACAAACTTCAACTCAAAAGGAAAGAATTGGCGCTTCAAGATATTATTTGTCATATATGAACTGAAGAGGCTAATCAGCTAAAAAAAAAAAATCCAAACTCCTCATCTTTCACTCGCCATAAAAGCTAACCTTATTTAATCTGGTGACTCTTCAGGCAAAAACAAATTTAACTAGGGTCCCAAGAAAGGACAAAATAAAAGGAAGTATGAGAAGCAGCTCAACACCTGCAAAACTGTTAATAAGAGTGGAAGGCACTACAAAGTGTACAACTAAGTTTGTGAAAGAATCCAATGATAACATCGTCAAAACCCGCAACAAAGGAGAAATGACTATCCTGAAAGTAAACCATCAAACCAGTCCAACCTTAGTGAAGATGACGATGTCATATCTGCATTTGTCATCGAAGCTAACCTGGTTGAAAACAAGATAGACTGGGTGCTTGATACATGAGCTTCAAGACACCTCTATGCTAACAAATAGTTATTCCAAAACTCCCTCAAGGGATATGAAGGAGAGTGTATCTATATGGAAACCAAAGCAGAGCAGCTGTGCTTGGCAAAGGAAAAGTCTTTCTCAAGCTAACGTCTAGAAAAACCTTGACTTTGGACAATGCATGGTTTGTACTTTCCTTGCATAGAAACTTAGTAATAATTGTTAAACAAAGCTGGTCTGAAACTTGTGTTTGAGGCCAACAAGATTGTAATGAGCAGAAAAAGGGATTTTGTGGGGAAGAGTTATCTTAGTGATGGTGTTTTATTTTAATCATTGTATGAGAGATTATCAATGAAAGTTTTTCTGGTTTGGCTTATATTGCTGAGTCCATCAATTTATGTCATGGAAGACTTGGTCATGTGAACGTTTCTTCTATTAAAAAACTTAGAAAACTTAATTTTATTCTCACAGCAGATGTAAAATACTTTTCCAAGTGTTTCGTGTGAGTAGAAGCCAAAATATGCCAAAAAGCCATTCTAATCAGCTGAGAATAGAACAATTGAACTTTTGGGATTAATCCATTTTAACTTAGCGGATTTCAGGAATTTTGTTAGTGAAGGAGGTAGAAGGTATTATGTGACCTTCTTTGATTATTTCTCTAGATACACTAGAATTTACCTCCTAAAAACTAAGGATGAAGCAAAAGAAATGCTTCAGGATTATAAGACA